>OY728159.1:1201457281-1202657281 GCA_963277665.1 Viscum album | reverse complement strand
TTTATTTAATAACTGAAATTAGATAAAATTATGAATAAACTATTTAATTAATTTTATATAGTGGCGAGAATAAGTGTAAAAATTCTACAGTCATTAATAAAAAAATTAATAATGAGAAAATAAGGTCTAAATATTTTGTTTTTAGTGATTTTTATGTGTTAAGTTTGGTTTTCTTCTTCTCTAATTCTTATTGGGTTTATATTAATTTTAGTGGGTTATGGTGTGATTTATGATTGGTGTTATACATGTTTTTCTTAGAATTTATCAATGTAAAAATGAGATAAATGAGTGATAATTCTTAGAAAGGAAAATAAATAGATCAAATGAACTATAATAGTTAATTATGTGTTTTGGTAATTTTTAATATAAAAATCACATGTTTTAATGGTTTGTGTGAAAGATTTACTTTACATTAAATGTAGTTAAATGTGTCATGAAATGTGGGAAATAATTATTTTAGGATTTTTGATTAATTTTAGGGTTAAAGTTAATGATTTATGGTTTTTATCATGTAAATATTATGTTATAATAAAATAATTTGTTTTAAAAAGTTATTATGTGGTCAACACAGTTTTTTATTAATATAAAAATATTTTGGGTTATCTGGGTGGAAGGAATTAGGTCTGAATGTTAACATGATATACTGAAAATAAAGCGATGAGTGGGTTTTTCAACAAACTCTACAGTGTTTGAGAAAGTTCTATGAAGTTGGTAACTTTTAGGGGTACCATGATAGGTATGGGGATTGAGAATATAATGTGAGGGACTTGAGTTTGTATGGGAATTGAGTTAGTACAAATGAGTGATTTAAGTATATGTATTTGGTATATGAGATTATGTGATTCCATGAGTTTGGAATATGAGATGTTAATGAGTGATAAATTTTTCTACCATGTTCTATGGTTAACAATATTGAACAAATAAAGTATGATTTACTCTGGTTTCATGGTTTTCACAATATACATTATTTTCAATAACAAAAATGATAATATTAAATTATTTATATCTTTACATTGTTTTTATATGATCAAAACTAACTCCTTTGGAAACCGGGGTTTGTAGTGGTTTCATTGGGGATTATATTCTCACTCCAAATTTTTACATACCTCATATGAGTGAAAATAATATTCATGGTATTACTATAAATTTAATGATATCCTTATATTTAGGAGATGATGTATAGAGATATATTAAATTTGTGTTCTTGTTCATTATATTAGTGTCAAAAAGTATGCCCTCAATTGGTTTAATTTGTTATTTCATTTTTATTTTTTTTACTTTGATGCTTGATTTACACTTTTATTTCATTATTGGACATGTGGTACATTTAGGGATTTTATGGGATGAAAACATAATATATTGTACTTTTTAATATTTTTTTAAAATTTCATATTACTGTTATGGTGTTTATTTAAGGTATTTTTTATGATGGACCATTAAAGAAAAAATAACTCCCTAAGATATGAACATTGATGATCATTTCTAGTTATAGTCCTATGATATATGGGGAGTCCATTTGAGTCCATGTTGTATTTTTTCTAGGTTTCATAGTCATGTTGGGGAGAGAAATTACAAAATTATATCATATTTTTTTCTTTTTCATGGTCTCAATATTTTTTTCTTTTTCATTTTTAATTTTTAAAAATGTAATTTTTCTATATCATTATCACTATGTTGATAGTGAAAAGAGGGATATTATTGCATCATTTTGGTATGTAGGGATATGACATATGTGTTTGTAAATGTGACATTGATTGTTTGATGCCTTATATTTCAGTTAAGTAATTTAATTATTAATAAACTACTTAGTATTTTTCTTAAAAAATATTAATAATAGAATAACAAACTAGAATTTTTGAAATTTCATGTTGATGATATGTTCACGCTTTAACTAATTACTTTGTGAATTATGTGTAAAAAGTGATATAAACAGATATGTTTTGTAGAATTTTGTCATTTTTTGCTAATGGGAATATTGATTTTCATAGGATCATGACACTTAACAAGCGAGTTAATTATTCTCATGGGAAATACTTTATTCATTAGAATTATAGTAGAGGACATATGTAATAGGAATTTAGGAATGTTCTCTTGGTTGGAGAGTTGGAGACATCAGTAAAGAAGAATATCATTGAGGGTTTACTTAAAGTGATCTAGATTATGCTGTAGATATGACCATAGGAGGTGGTGGTAGTGTCCCATATGATTATAGATTTTTTATTATGGAATAATTCTATCATTATAGGAGATATAGGGCCCCATGGATATATATATTTGTTAGGGAAAATTGATCAGATATTTGATTTAATTGATTCTTCTGAGGGGAAGAAGATTAATCCTTTGATCATTATACTTGAGGGTCCAACTAAGCGCTAGTATAATATCTCGATCTTGGTGCAGAGGACTAATGAATTTTCATGGGAATATTCACAATAATTATTCTTTTATTATATCTATTCATATCCACAATTGATAGATAGAGTCTAAGATCTTATAAAATTAAATTAGTGGAGTATGTCCATTCTTGATTATACTTTGAGGTTTATAAATTTTCAGAATTTCCCCTAACCTTAAAAATTTATAAATAATCTAAGGAATATTAGTTTTAGAATGGGATAAAGATATAAATTTAGTGTATGGTTAAATAATTTTTCTTTACAACTTTTAATGAAATGGTAAATATATATTTGGTGGTATATTAAGATCTTGAGGAAGACAGTAGGGATTTAGTGGGAGTAGATGGATTAGATAATGTTAAGAAGTAAAAGGGGATGATTATCACTGGGATGGAGAGTTATTAGGGGTTAAGTGAAGTCTCTTTATTATCTTTATACAAGATATAAGGAATATATAGAGAGTTTTTAGTGTCACTCAATGGGCCATACACGATTATGTTTCTCCAATGAGCCTAAGGAATTTCAATCATGTTGTATTTTAAGTAATATCCAAATGTTATATTATAAGGTATATTTAAATAGTGGTGATCATGATTCATCATACATAATGTAAATGCATGAATTTTATAGAATAAAATTATCAATTATGAGACATATATCATATGGGAGGTTTAATTGGGGAGGTGTTTGAGTTTCATAGCTCTAGGTTCAGTAAAGAGATGTTATGTAAGGTAATCAAACGAACTAAGGACTAGGTTTAGGTACACAGTTTAGTAAGTTTTTTTATTGAGATGGAACCAATGGATAACCATTATGGTTATTCCTTGTTTTTAGTCATGATATTGTTTACCATTAACATGGTTAGTGTGGTATTTAATTTTGCTGCTTCTTACTCTTTTATGTATTCTTGTTTTTTTTTTCTATCTTGGGTTTTGTTGTGGAGTTTCTGTATAGAGTTTTGTCTGTTTATAACCCATTGGGAGGTAGATAGAATACTCTTAGGGTATGTTGATCTTATTAATTTGATATATACATTTATGGGTATATATGCGATTTTTTCATCATGAAGATGAAAGGAGTTGACATCATTATTATAATGTATGGGTTTTCACATTTCAAGGAACATTTTCATTATTATTAGAGGAATGTGAAACTCTTCCCATATTGTGGTGAATCATATGTTTTTTAAAATAATAGAATTATCTTATAAGAATGGATAAGTTTAATTTTGGATTAATGTGTAGGATTACATCCTAATTATTAAAGATGTTTCTTAGACCATTTGATGGCATAAATAGTGTTTTTTTCATACGATGGTTGATCAGTACCAATTTGTGTTTCGTAAAGATTTTTATAGGTTGTATTCTTTAGTGGGAGTTCTTATTCCTGATTGATTTAGTAACTTTTACTAAGACCGTTTATATACCACCTTATCATATGGATCCAATAGAGCATAGGGAATTAAATACATAGTTATAAGATCATGAAGATAAATGATTATTTTGAAAGAGTGTGCCTATATGGGGTTCCCCTAATATTTTTTACAAGAAAGAGGATGTGAGTTTTTTGTTTTTTGTATACTATCACAGGAAAAATCAAGTTAACATTAAGAATCATTTTTATATTCAATGGATCAATGATTTTTTTAATCAGTTAATAGGGGAACATTGGTTTTCAAATTGATGTGTAATTGAGTTATCACTAGCTAATGGTAAGAGCTGAATATATCCCCAAGATTTAATTTTAAACATAGTATGAAAATTATTATTTTTAATTCCATTAAAGGAGAAGAATACACCAAATGTGTTCATAGACATGGTAAACCTTGTTTTTCATAATTATTTTGGATTCATTCATGATTGTATTTGTTGATGATATATCGATATATTCATAATCCTATGAATAGAATATGAAGAATTTGGGGTTGGTCTTGGACACATTTCAGACACATCACTTGTATGTCAAGATTTTGATGTGTCGGTTCTTGTTTGGAAAGTTAAAATTTCATAGGCATGTTGTTTTTGAATTTAGAATATTGGAAAACATTTATAAGACATTTGTTATTTTGTTTTGGGATATTCCAAAGTATAACTTTGAGATTTAGAGTTTCTTGGGCCTTTTAAGGAATTACTATCAATTTATCCAAGACTTATCTCACATGAATTTGACAATAAAAACATTTAATATGATGGGAGTGATGTTTTAGTAGGATGATAAGAGTAAATCTATATTTCAAGAGTTGTTTAATAGTTTGAATTTATCACAAATCCATGTCTTTCTTGGTCTAGGTAGGCATTATGTAGTGTAATTTGATACCCCCTTTGTGGGATAATGGTATATGTTGATTCAATATGGGTTATTTGTGGCGTAAGTTCTGGATAGATTAGAATTTATAAGAATTATTATCTTACTCGAGACCTTTAGTTGGAAATGGTTGTGCATGCTCTTAAGATTTGATTACATTATCTATTTGGTGAGAGGTTTTTAGTGTTCACCAAACATATGATCTTGGATTATATATTTATATATATGGGTTTAATCCTACATTATAGTATTTGGGTTCAATATATCTAGTTGTTTAATTATGAGATGATATGTACTCTCAGTAAATGTAATTATGTTACTAATGATTTGATCAAGAAGTTACAAATACATGTTGTTTATGAAATGAAGGAAGAATAGAATATTATGCCTCTTTTTATATGATCTATATCTTTATGTGTTCTAAGTGTAGGGACATGTTGATTTAGATCCTATCACTATAACTTGATATTTGATTGAGTTAGTTAAAAAATGTTACGGATGTGATTTTTATTGGTGAACTTATTAATATAAGATATATTGGGGGGTATTTTCTCTAATGGAACTTGGTGGTGATATTTTTTTGTATTTCCATAGTTGTATTGTTATTCTCATAGCTCTGTGAGAAGAAGTGATGATGGATTTATATATCTATCTTCATGAAGTTCATCCTGGATTAACCTAAATGCATTATGGCATCTGGTAATTTTTTTTTGCCAAGTATGAAAAAAGGTATGGTTAGTTTTGTTTAAAGGTGTTTGACCTCTCAATAGGTGAAAGATGAACATAAAATGTCATCAATAACTTTTTGTTATTACCTATCCTAGAGTGAAAATGAGATTATTTCACTATGGATTTTGTGAAAGTATTTTCAATATTATTAAAATGAAAGGATATAGATGGGGTCATTACTGATATTATGACTAAATTTTATCATTTTCTTGTAATTAGGGAGACTCAGATAGTTTAAGATTTTGGGAATCTATATATAAATTATATTTTACTATTTAATGGGTTAATACAAAAACATATCCAATATTGATGATAGATTAATGTATCAGTTCCAAAAAGGTCTGTAGAAGTTTTTGGGTTCTATAGTGAAGATGGGCCCAAATTATCATCCAAATATGGATGTCCATTTTAAGAATACTATTTAGATTCTCTAGGACACAAAAAATTCATAATTCTTAATTTTTGGGGTATGTGGGATATCATTTATCATGGGTGGATTTTTTATAACAACTTCCACCAAGAATATATTCCAAATACTTCATTTAATATTTTTGTGAGTGGCCCTGTCGACCACCATTATGTTTGATAAAAGGTAGGGAGGAATATTTCATTAGGTTTAGGGTAGTTATAAATACTTTTAATTAAGTGACAATGATGAATAATAAGTTATATACAACTCAAAGTAAGAATGCATCTTATGGAGTCATATATATTGAACTCATGAGTTTAATATTATAGATAATGTATTTATTTATCTGTCACCATAGTTGGGACATAATCAGATTGGAAATTAGGGGATGTTTTTGTGGTAGTATTATTGTATTTTTTTAAATATTAGAAAGGATATAGGAGCTTTTTTAACCTTGGGATTGTATCTAATGTAATGTTTTATGCATTATGTTTTTTATGTATCTTTTCTGTGGAATATTGAACTAGATTTGTATCATATGCTTCTATGTATTGATGTGGAACTGGTGTCAGATACATCTTCCATATAGAGGCTAATGTATTTTTTGATTGTAGTGAGATGAGATAGCGAGGAAGAGTCATTCCAATGGTATATGTTCTATAGTAGTATAGATGTGTTAAAGTGTCATCCTAGGAATATGAAGCATAGATGAGGTCTCAAAATTAAAATTTGACCTTTTATGATTCTTGGTTGAACATCTTTAGGATGATAAACCTTATAGAGAGTAGTTTATAATTACTTCATTCATTGAGGTGCGTACTTGGTCTAGATTCAAAGGTTTGTGAATTGAATTTTCAGTTTTTTTAAAAGGTTATGGGTGAAAGAATAAGGTAAGTGGGTTTTAATATGGCTCCCTTAGATGAATTTTTTCAAACATCTCCCAATAGGTACTCAATGTTTGGTAGTACATACAAGGTGAGGCTGTCTTAGTTGAAGGTCTACTCAACTGACCATTGGGTGGCGATGGCTTTGGACTAGGAGCCTCGGGAGCCACTATATGGCTAATAAGGGTTGTAAGGTATTCAAAGTGCTCTAGGTTTTTTAATAGATTAATATATTTAATTCTTAGTTATAAAAGTTTTCCCATAATTAGGGAATTATTCATTCCTAAATCCATTTTTAATATTTTTTATGAACTTTATATAATTTCATCGTTCCTCACTAGATCTTGTAATCTAAAAGTGACTTCTCATTTGTTTGCACTAGTATTTTCAATCCTTCAGTGATGTTAGCTCCTTTTTGATGAGTGATTCAATAAAATTAACATTTCCTGTGATGGTTATGAGGTTTAGTTGCTGTAGAGTTTTAATTTAATCTCTTTTTCTTATATTTTGGTTGAATCATGTTTACATGAGTTCTTGGAGGAGCTAGGGCCATGTACCTTGAGTGTATGGTGTTTATTGTTTTAGGTAGGTGACATCTAGAATTCTAGGGGCGTTTAACTTATGTTTATATACAATTTTCATAATATTTATTTCATTTAATAGTTTAATGTGAGTTTTTTTACCAGTAAAACCAGTTCTCATGTCATATATTAATTTACATGAAATGTTGGTTTCTTTATATGATCTATTTATGTGTTTAGGTGATGGAATAATGGGAAATTATGAATAAAGTATTGAATTAATGAAGAGAATAGATCAATAAATGGTGGAATTAGTATAGTCATTAATGGAATAATTAATTATGAGAAAATAATGGATAAAATTGATGTTTTTATTATAATTTTGATTTGTTAAATGTGATTTTATATTATTTTAATTTCTATTATCTTTATATGAATTTTATTGAGTTATTATGTGGTTATTAATTGATGTTATTTTTTTCTTAGAAATTTCTACAGTAATCATGAGGTTAATGAGTGATAATTCTTTGGAAAAAAGGTATAAATACACCAAATGAACTATACGGGATGTTTATGTCTTTTTGTAATCATTTTTTAAAAAAAATTATATTGTTTAATGGTGTGCGTGATGTTATAATTTACTTTTAAGATGGAAATATGAGACATGAAATGGATAAATAATTTTTTTTCTATTCAATTAAGTTAAAGGTCAATGTGAAAAAGATATATTTTTAGTGTGTAAATAACCTATTATATTTAATGTTCTTATATTGGAAAGTGTGCACGTGGTTAGAGAGGTTTGATTGTTAATGTGAAAATGTTTGTGTTATTTGTGGGGAATTGTGTGGGGATTAATACTAACATGATATGATGAAAATAATGTGATCAGGGGGTTTTCCACTAAATTTTTTATATTTGAGAGCGTAACATGAAGATAGTCACTTTTAGGGATACTAAGATAGGGTTGGGGCATGAAACTATAAAGTGAGATCCATATTTTTTTCATGTCCTTAAGTTAGGCCTATGGGGTGATGTTTTTCCATGTGTTTATAGTGTGGGATGAAGTGATTACCTATGATTATAGCATCAGATAATGACGGGCCATAATTTTTTCTACCATGTTCCATGGTTATCGACATTTTATGAAACTAGTATGAGTCACTCTAGTGTCATTGTTTTAACTATATAATTTATTTACATGACTAAAAATGACAATGTTAAATACTTTAATACTTTACAGTTTTTATTTGATTGTAATTGACTCATTTGGATGTAAAAGGTTTTAGTGGGTTTTATTGGGGATTATATTTCCATTCCATTTATGTACACAGCTCATGTGCACATATTTTATAGGCTTTCTATTTATTGTAAAATAACGAGACCATTATAACTCAAAGGTGATTTCTAGAGACATACTAGAGATCTTTTCATGATCATAGTGGTAGTGTGGAATTTTATATTCTTACTTGTTTTTTTTCAATATAGTTTCATGTTTATTACATAGATAATTGAATGACACTTTTGAGTCATGTTTGGATGTGTGATGTATTCTGGAATTTTATGGGATAAGGACATTCTATATTGGACTTGTTTAAAAAAATTCATTGTTTATTTAATTTTTGTTTTTTGTTTTTGTTTTTTTGTGAAATGGACCATTGGAAGATAATTTTATTACCAAGAGATATCTCAATACCCTCGGTGCTTGTTTCCATCCAATGGTGACTGGGGAGCACACTTGAGGCTATGTGGTATTTTTTCATTATGGGATGGTTATTCAAGGGTGGGATGTTATAATTATATGTAAGTCTCCCATAACATTATCTAGATCATCTAGATTAATAATACATTAATATTTATTCTTAATGTTTGGGAATTTAGTAGAGTGAGCCAAGCCTACATGGACCTAGATTAAAAAATTTCAGTCCATTTAGGCCAATATTTAATGTGGGATTAAAAATTTTATACGAGTACAACATAATTTTAAGAATACTGATCCCCAAGCTGGCCAAAATTTATAATCAAGATTAAAGATATTTCTTAAATTTTTTTGAAACGCTTATTATTAAGAAATATTAAATATTTGACACCAAATAGATAAAAAATAATTATTAACTTATGTATATATTCATCACATATATATATATATATATATATTGTAATGATTATATTTTAAAATTAAATAACATTAAAATAATAAATAAAAAATTTATTCTTATCCCATGATCTGAAACTTAGGACTATAATATTTTTATCTATTATCTTTATGCCCTTTTAAAATATGAGAAACTTTTTTTCTAGCCCAACCTACCCCATAAATATTGGTTGTGAGCCTGGCCCTTGATCACAATCTCATTAAGAACCTTTAACCAAAAAGTCTATTTATTCTTATGTCCCATATCAAACCATTTCTTGATACCTATCACCTAGTGGTCCTTGTTATATAAGCATTAACCGAAAGAAACAATTATCCAAAATGAATGACCCTAAAAGGGAGAACCAATGAACCTAGCAGCATAAACATTAAAGGAACATAAAAGGCCTTTTTCACATGATCTTAAAAGTTATGACATACCATTTATATTCCACAATAATATATGGGGTTTGATTCCCTTCACTAGGATACATAAGAGTGCCATTTTATAAATCTATTCCATCCGTCATAAGAACTTATTCATTCCTAAAGGGCATCAAAATTTTAGGTTTCCTACCTAAATGAATTTTAACTATAGATTAATTAAATATTTGTATTACATGAAAGAGAACATAATCCCCTTATATAGTTTTCATTAAAAATTCTATTGTTCAATAACTCATTTTCAAAAAAGGGTAATCATTATTATTAATGGTAAATATATCAAAAATATTCTTAAATATATAATAGAATCCTTAATATGATAACAAGAATCTCTATGGTATGACTCGACCTACCATCCCCATGATTTTTATAAATATTCCCCAAGAAATATAATAGAATTGGAAATATAAAGAGAATTTCAAAAAAATGATTAACACGATGAGAAATCCTTTAGTCAAGAAGGATATTTATTGAAAATGAATTCTTTATTTTGATTTTGTACTAATTAATTTCTTGTTTTATTTACCCAAAAATCCTAAATGAATTAATTGGATAATATACCAATATGAATTAGTATTTGAATCCATGTTTTGGGTTATCATAGGGTTCTAGGGTTTCTTTAATTCATCAAACAATGGTACCACAAAATTATGATTCCACTATTAATATATCTACCTCATCCCCAAGGTACCAGAACACATTATCACCAATATAGTTCCGATAATAATATATGGTGAATTCCATGATATGGTAAGACCTTTGTGATGACTTAATTATAGCTATGGATATGGATCATGCTAATAATGGGGAGTTAAGGCCATAAAGGTTGTCACTATAGAAACATACTTTCAAGGATTACGTGACCCCCATCACAAAATCAATTTGATTCACGATCCTCTTACTAAACAACTAAATACAAACCTTCCTTATTCTGAAGAGGCTAAGGTGGATGAATCTTATGTAATTTTTTCTTCTCAAAGTAACATTGGAGGGATTCTATCAAACATGATCTTCTTTAACATCATAAAACCCATATTCACTAAAATATTAACATGAAAGCTATGTTATCTATGATCATTCAAATTAATTAACATATAAAAATAATTTGTAAGAACATGTCAACCATTATGGCCACGGATTATGATTATGATCATATCCTTGCAACTTCTATTATCCCCAAGATATATCATTACATCCTGAAAATGCCTCAAGATAAATAATATGACACTATTAGTAGTAATGTATGAGAATCAAATCTTACATGGAGGTCCTCCCCATGTCATTAATCTATAAGTATCAAAGATTGGAGTTCCCCCCTATCGTATTCAATGCATAGGCCTTCCACATGCTAATAATAACCATTCCAAAAATCCTAGAGGCCCTCCCCAGGATGGAAATTATAGAGATCCTCCTCAAAGTGATAGAGAAATTAGTTATCATAAATTTCCTCCCCATAGTTCCATTTATAGATGTTCTCCCAATGATGGAACATCCCACTCATATAGAGGTCCTCCCAATACTGATAGAAAATAAACCATTAACCATCACTGTTTTCCTCAAGGAAAGGAATAAAACATTGTATTTATAACCTTGGTGCTGGCTATAAAGGTCCTTCTTATAGAAATATATCACACATACATGAAGTTCCTCACCAGGATTCATCTATTTGATCATTAACCTATTATTAAGATATAGTTATATTGTAATAATTTGGTCAAAAATAATATTTATACTTGAGAGTAACTATGTCAAACATCATGATATAGTGATATATTCACTATTTTTTCTTATTTTAAAATATTTGAAAACTAAAATGTGTTTTGGGGTTTTTATGTGTTACATGGAAGAAATATAATTGTTTTTTTTCATGTTTTTTCAATATATATATGTGATTATGTTTTAATATAATTGGGAAGTGGTGGAAAAAGTAACAACAATCCTTGGGTTTCAATTCAATAATGGAAGTGTAGGGATAGATTTAGGTTATAGATCATTTCAATGTCGAATAACAATTGAATTTCCAATGGAAATTCATTAATAGAACCACCTCTCACTTAGGCTCTATTATAATGGAATCCAAGGGATTAATAATAATGTTTGGACACCTCATAAGGTTTTTCATATCCTCTATGAACATTTTTTATGTTCATTATCTATGATGTGGTTAACAATAAACCCCTAAAATTATCATTTATAAGAACGAAATGATTATTTAATTATTGAATGACTCATGTTTCAACAGTAACTTACTTACTCTTACCTTTAAATCTAATAAACAATTTCCAATTAATTAGGATAATTAAGAAAAACATAATGAATATTATGAAATTTAGTATTCAAATGTCATAAAACACATAAATAAGTTAGAACCCCTTCAACCCTCATAAATATCTTATCCAAGAATGATATTATAGATAATAAAAAGAGGAGAATATGAGACCTCCTACATATAGTGTTCTTAACCTTCTTGTCTCCATGGTATACTATTGCATCACATTTTTTATTTGTGTATAATATTTAATTGAAGGATAATAATAAATAGAATCAATAAAAAGATAGATTTTTATTGGGTATCTTAGAATGAGTGGATATATGGTAATTATGTGTAGGGAAGTCAGAGGGATTGTGGAATGAAATTCTCCCTTTCACATATGGTATAAAAAATATATAGAGGGGGAAAATTGATTAAGTATTGTATGATGGGTATGATGATGTCAAGATGGTCAGTATAATATTTGATAAATGGAAGGATGTGAGGTATGGAACTTCCAAGAATTAATGGTTTTAGGAAATTATATTCCAGGAGGATCTAAAGTTTTCTATCGTGTTGATGGAGGTATAAAATAATTTAGTAGTATCAAATACCTCCATCAATAGTTTACACCAAGAATTATTATAATTTACTTCATTAATTGAGAAAAAAATCATGTAAGATAATTATTATCTCATACATGTCACCCATGTGTCTCTAAGATGTGATCAAGGGATGGTGTGAACTCTTGAATTATCTCCTAAAAATTATAATTTAATAACTTTATTTGGGTATACTTGGTCTGGTCATGAGTAAGCATATGAGATAAGGATCTATTGGATAGATTTTATAGTGTGTTAAGAAGTGAAATTACATTGAGAACAATTATTTATTTTGTCAAGACATATATGACATTGGATAAGGTGGATATACTATCGAAGCCTGAGAGTGTGTTGGGTATGGTTGAGGTAGTTTTAGGTAATGAGGGTTCATTGGTAAAACTCAATATCATATTGATTGTTGGGTCATCAATCATATTCAATGAAATTATTTCAATAAAAATACATCCTTATATAATCATATATGACTACTTTCATTTCTAATGACATCCCATTATTGGTTTTAAGAATTATTTAACATACTTGGACCATTAAAGTTATACCAAACATTATATTAATGATATAAAATAATGGGAATATTTGAATGCTGATGGGTCATCATGCATGTATGAATTGAGTAGTTTGATCATATCTTTCTCAAGAGATATCATCCCCCTAGTGGTGTTATCCCTTAATTCAAAATTTATTAAATGATGATGTAATCCCTCTCAACTAGAATCTCACATGATCCCTACATGATCTTAAGTAATTCCTCCACACATGATCCCTACATGATCTTAAGTAATCCCTCTCAACTAGAATCTCACCTAGAATCTATATCCCATTATGTTCAAGCCCAAATTCATTAGTTTATAATTTCCAAGGAATTATTTGAATCCAAAAGTTAACATAAAATTCTCTTTTTAGTTCATCCAAACGTAATATTATCACTATACTTCACAATTTTACCTAATAAATGATTTATAACTATTCCCCAACTGATCAGATTCATTTTCCTGTTGTTCACATGAGTTAAAAATTTAACTCCCCCTTTATCTATCTCAAAAAATTGATATGTTTTACCCATATTAAAAATTTTGAGATGTGAAATTAACTTATTGATGAATTGAATTGGATTGATCCAGAATTATGAAATCCCTAGTAGCAGGAATCCCCCATAAAAAATGGAAAGAGTTAAGGCATGAAAGAAGGTTTGAGAAGTAAGATCATAGGTTTTATTTTTGTCATTTTTGATGGATTTTTATTTTTCGGTTACAAAATATTATTCTAACGCTGTTTTTTAAAATCTAATTTAGATCCCATTAACTCACACTAGTAAAATTTTAATTCCTTATCCAATTATTTTTTTGGGTGAACCAATGAAGTGTTACTCAATTTTTTTAGAAAATATATCAATTTTGGGTCCATCAATCCAATAAAAACCTGTAAAATTTTTATACACATAATCCTTATATTATTATCCTTCCACACTGAAGTGTTATTCATAAGATTTTCAATATTTTATAAGTGTAATTTTCACTTACTATTTTTATGGATATATTTTTGTCATGAAAGTTCAATTCCAATGAATCACACACTATACCTATTTTCACTCACCACACTTTCTTTTGAATGTATAATAAATTATTGAAAAATTATATAAATGTAATTTGAATTTAAATATTTATTTTAGCATGATTGAAATTAAAGTAAAGTAAACCCCCATCCATTTTTTCTTTGATCATTTTTATTTTATGTGTCCTCTTTGCTAGAAATTTAATTTTTTAATTCATTTTTATGAAGTTAGTAAAAGAATAAAGTAAAAAAATATAGTCTTTAATTTTGGAATTATCAAAAAAAAAATTAGAATGAAGAAATAGAAAATACTAAGGCTTAGATTTCATACTAATAATAATTTGTTTTATAGTCATAGAATGGATTATTTATTCTCTTCAAAAACTATGAACCAAAGGTATTTGGTTATTATTTATGGGAAACCCAAGTGGTTCCACTATGACTGGGTTTTTTTTCTAGAGTTTTTATATTTAAAGTTTCTTTACTAAATATATCCTCTAGAATTTCCACTTCAAGGATGAAGCCTTGTCTTTGATTTGTTTATTTTATTGATTAACTTTTTTTTATAAAAACTTATCTTGTATAATTCTATTTTTTCTATCTTGATTTAATATATAATATAATTATAAAAATGTTTTGTTATGTACTTTTATTTTTATCTTCATGAAAGATATTTACTTTTCCTTCATATCTCTTATCTTTCCACTTCAGTTATCTATTATACAAATAAGTTTGAGCCTCATTTGAATATGAAATTGAACTTATAATGTTTAGGGGTGGTCTTTGATCAGATTCCAATATAATTTTTGGTATTATAATAAGGTATTCAAACCATTCTATATCATCTTTGAAAATTTTACATTATCCTAGATTATTTTCCTCTTGTTTTTGTAGGTCTAACCCTCTTCCAAATTATGTTTCAGAAATGTGTATCATATTTCAGTCTGTAACTCCCTTTTCATTCTTTATTTCTATAAAATTATGGTTCTCAAAATATGTAAATTTAGTGAGTTATTCCATATTTAATTATTCATATTTAATTATTTTTTTCCTATCATATGTAGATTAATTCCAATATGGAATTTTAGTGCTATTTTCATAGATAAATAGCTCATAAACACCTTCAAAGTGGCTATTATCCTCAAGTTCCTCTGCATTTATTGTTATTATGTCCTTTAAATACTCCATTTAATTAATTTTATCTTGTTTTTTATACACCTTATGGTTTTCTTCATTACTTTTACTTGCAACTATCTCTACTTAGGTCAAAATTATTGAATGTGTGCCTGAGTATTTTTCAAGAGTTTTTCAAATATGTTATCCAACCCGGCGAATTTTTTTTTTTGGAAAAATTGATGTGGTCCAAGGTAATTTTGATGAATTATTCCACTATATATTTAATTTTTGAGAGACTCGCTTCAATATCATTATGGTTATAAAATACCAACTATTTCCCACTATCCATATCAGCTAAAGTTGGGTGTTGTTTCTCACTAATCCCATGCTAAGCAGGCTGAAAATTCCTCTTTCCAATTTTTATATTCTTATTTAGGTACTAAATTTTCCTTCCATGTCTATTTTATTCTTGAATACCAATTTATAACAGATGGTATTTACATATACTAGAGGTTCAACAAAAATCCAAACATGGTTTTGGAACATGGAATTCATTTGAAGATTCATGGATTTTTTCCACTTGGAATCATATGTTCCACTTAACACTTCCTTGTAGGTTATAGGATAAATATTATCAACTAATAATGAGTCACAATACATGGTGACTATAAAACAACACTTTTATGGTTCTTTGAACTCTATAGTACTCTGACGTAGTAATTGTCCCTCTCGAACAACTTCTTCTTCCATGGGGCTATGTTGAATTTTTTTATGTGCCAACTCTAGTGTATGTTGTGCTTTGAATTCTTAAAAAATATATCTCAATCCCACTATATATTCTAAATATAATGTAATCCTCAAGAAATTTGGGATATATCAACAAAAAACTTTTTTATGAAGGATTTTATAGGTAGTATCCCCTTGTTTCTTTAGGATATCCAAAAAAGATACAATTTGTTCCTTAGGGTGAAAGCTTGTTACTTGAAGAGTTCATAGTAAATGCTTCATAATCTCAAACATGTAATTAAGAAAAAAAGGGTTTCTCTTAATTCCATAATTGATATGGTACACTATCTGTTTATTTAGTTGGCACTTAGTTTAGTATGTATTCTGTTGTTTGAAACATGTATCCCTAGAAGGAAAATGGAATACTCACATGACTCATCATTTATATCACCATATCCAACAAGTTATGGTTCCTACTTTCCTTTAAACTATTACAATGAGGTATATAAGTAGGAGTTAGTTGAGATAAAATCCAAAAATCCCATAGATAATAAATGAAGTATTGATAAATATATTCTCCATGAAGAACAGAGAGAAGTTTCTTAATATTCTTACCAAGATAATTATCAAATTAATTGTTGTATTCCTTTAATTTTTCAAAATAATCTGAGTTATACCTCATTATTTATTCATATCCATATCTACTAAAATCATCAACAAAATTTATGAAGTATGAGTAACCACCCCTTTCTTCAAAAGGAAATGGCTTACACACATCGATATGAACTAATTGATGATTCTCTTTAGACATTTCACCTTTAAAACTAAATGGGGTATTGGAAATTTTTCCCAATAAATATGCATGACATACACTAAGTGGTTTGAGTTCAAAAGAGTATAAATATCCATCTTTAGGTAATTTAGTCAAGATGTTTTCATTTATATGACCTAGAAAGTTATTACAAAGTTGGGTGTGGTATGAGTAATGTGAAGTAACTTCACTATCGATTTCCATTATTTGATTCATGTAATCAAACACATAAAGACCATTATTTAAAAAAAATTATATATTTATAAAGCAATCAACATTTATTACAAAATTTTAAAATAAATCCATTTGTATCATTTATGGATAATAAATAATGTTTCTAATAACTGAAGTCACCTAATAAAACCCCTCAAAACTAAGATCATTTTGGATGTAAACCTGAGGTGGTAGTCCCTAATAGATACAACATCAAGTTTAGATCCATTAGATACTTGAATATCTTCCTCTCCTCAGTAAATCTTTCTAAATCTACATGGTTCTTGTATTTGAATACATATATGAGCATCATAAGATGTATCTAATACCTGATTTTTAGAAACATATAAATTGCACTTGATAACAAATACATCAAAATATTCCCCTTTCTTCTTTGTATAGGTGTAGTTTTTTTCCAGTATCCCTTCTTTCCACATGTGAAATAGAAAACACCATGTTCCCTTGCTTTCCCATTGATATTTCTCTTCTTGGAATGGTGACAAGAATATTTGGGCTTTAAGATCTTCAATTTCCCTTTCCATTTTTTCACCATAAGGATAGAAGGTTTTTTCACTGTTTGTATCCTTATCTACTTGGCGAGGAAGAGTAAGATGATATAGCATAGACTTATCAATGTTGTTCATATTAAAATTTACAACATAATTAGAGATTATATGAGGTAATAATGATAAAATTAGGATGATTCTCAGTTCTTTGATGATTTTAAACCCTAAAACCTATAATTGATCAATTTATCGAATGAGATTCACTACGTTAGGCCCGGATGGGGAACCCTCTCAAATCATTCTATGAAAGAGTGCCATCCAAATCTCAAACCGTTACTGTATATCGCTATATTGATTAAGAACATGGAGGTGCTTAAGTATTCTATACGCATCCCTGTTTTTGTGAGACATCATTAGTTTACTAGACATCATTGAAAACATAAAACATTGAATGTTGACCACATTGGTAAAATGTTTTTCATAGACAAGGAACTATTCAACACTCCTCTATTTAGTAGGTGGATCAAGCATTGAGGATTTTAGCATGTAATATTTTCATTCATGATTTATCCCAACCTGAAGGGGTCCAAACCACTCCAAGCAGTTATTTCCAATTATGAGGTTATATTTCCACAATATTGATAATATAGATAGTGTGGATGACAAAATTTTCATTTTATTATATAATTAAAAAGAACTTATTATTAGAACTTTATTATTAAAAAATATGTTATATATAATAAATTAAATGCTTTTCTTTATTTATTAAATCTACCACTATTTTATCAAGTCCCAATATCCCTCACCATTAAAGTCAGAATGTCTAGTGTCTTTAATATTCTAGGGCTAATAATCCCCATTAATTTTCTCAATGATCCATACTTTGGACATGAAACCCATAATAAATTAATTTGGTAGGCAATATTTCCTACTATATACTCACAACTCCTTGATACATTGAGAGGATTTTCCTATATTGAAATCCTAACTTGTATTTTATCAACACTTGCCTCCAAATTTGTATTGAACATGATTTTTTCATTAAATTCAAAAAAATATTGGTTAAGTCAACCCAAAAAATATCATGATAACTCCCAAATAAATGTATGTTTATATACTTTGGCCATGAAATACACTTAGTTTTATGGTTTCATTCCCAATAAAGTATTGGAAAAATTAGTATGACTTAATATTTAATTGAGGGATTTTAATTTATTATGCATAATTTTTATTATGTTTAATATTTTACAAATCCTATTAATATTAATTGGATGTAATTAGTTAATTAACCACATTGGAGAAAACATTTTTTCATAATTCATTTATTTAATTTCCATATTTTTACATTAATTTATTTATTTATGTTATCAAAGCCTTGCATCCATAAAATAAATAATTTCATAGACCTAAATAAATAAATGAATGAATAAAATGTTCATAAGAATAATCTAACTGTTGAGTAAATGAGAGGAAATTAAATCAACCTTTGACCTTGGAGAAATAACTCATATTTCTGTTCTTGGAATGAGTTTCAACATTCCACATATCCACCTATGATTCACCTGGGTTGGAATCATCATGGTTCTATCTTGAACTGCCTAGACATGCCTTGGGATGATCTATTAATTATAATTTTTTTACTCACATGCATGGGAGGGGAACCAATGTATTGGTTAAAGCGAGTTACAAAAATATCCTTGGGAATTTATATCTAACCTAATAATGGAGGGAGGGATAACTCATAGGCCATCATTCATTTTAATATTAAATAATTGAAAACTCATGTAGTAAATTAAATTAAAAAACCCAACACATACTGAGGTCTTGGTCAAGCACATGAACATTCATACATGTAATTAATATATAAAAGTAAATGGATAACATCAATTTAAATATTTTTTATTTTATTATTTAATATAAACACCCAAGAATTAATTAATTAATTAATTAATTAATTATATTTCATCATAATGACCATATGATCTTATTTGGAGATACCCATCATTAGTTAAATTCATGGGAAAAAATGGAAGAACAAATAATAACTTATCAATTAGAATCAATTAATTGAGAATTTAAAATTCATTAAAACTATTGTTAATTTTTTGATACACGAAGTTGTTGCAATCAATAAATTAAAGTTTTAATGCTGAACTTTTCAAATTTAATATGATTTTAATTTTTTCCTTTATTGGGAGACTGCACGACATGTACGTATAGTTACATGCCATATACCTTGGTTGTTGTATATCCAAGTCACACTCTTGGGGATTCAGTATGTTAACTTTCTCAAGAAATATGGTGTTTACATGTGAGCTACACACCCTGTATCTACTTTCCATGTGCCAGGTTGGCCCAGTCAACATTTTGAGAGAAGTAAAATCACCACGTGTAATAAATTTCTAAGTGCATCTAGATAAAATGAGCATGGGTATATAGTATGTGCTCCAATAGAACGCCATGAAACCCATTTTTTCCAGCCAAATATTTGGAACCTCATGACGGAATCTCTGATCATTTTTTATTTTTTCTTAAACCTTTAAGAAAATGAAACACTGAATGAACATGATTAATATACTGATAACTTGTTAATTAAATTTTATCAAATAATGAATAATTTAAAATGAAAATAAAACCAAAATTTTACATAGATCAACAATCAAATAAATAATTTTAAATTTAAATGTCACCACTCTAATACCACTTGATTGTTCCGAGCATAATAGAAGTGTACGGTGGTGGGTGATATATTAAAATTTATTTTAATAATTATTTCCTGAATCCAAGAGTGAGGATATTTCATGTAAAATTTATATATAATTTATTTAATATTTGATGAAATAAATACCTAGGCTTAAGAACTATCTTCATTGGTGAATGTTGATCATATGAAATGACTCTTTTGGATTACACTCATTGTGTTATGAGGATACAAGGATGGAATCCCTTCAACAGTGATCCACATGTGTTCATATGATATCCAAGAAACACCACTCGATCTATGTGTGCTAATGTGGTGAGTTGAATGTCTTGCATTGTTCATTCTTGATCGCTCATTCTTCAATCTTAAAGAAATCTCTCTGGAACATCTCATTCTTGAGAGGGGAAATGAAGTAGGATTTGAGAGAAAATTTATTGTGCGCAACAATTCTCTATTTTCAATTTTTTGATACTCTAAAAAATAGACATAACTGTCTATTTATAGAGTTAAAATTTAAGTTAAAATATTATTTAATTGCATAACATCCATTAAATAAAATTTATTACTTTTAATAAACACCATGCCTCATTATAATAATTATATTATTTTTATTTTTCAGAAGGTTCCAACTTTTACAATAACAAATATTATGTAATGGTCTTGTTAATTAATATTTTCCACTAGGAATGGTATTAGTCTTCTCAAACTCTTCTATCATTTATTTAACAACCAAATAAATATTTTATTCATAAATAAATATTGTATTCAAAATCTTGCTAATAAATATTTATTAAAATATTCAGTAAATAAAATAAATATTTTATTTACATGTCATCGAATAAATGATTATTTAATTTATGTGATCAATATAAAATGAATAAAATTATTCCTTAGACTTTAGAATAATATTTATTCCATTAATTAAACTCAAACATAATTTAATTGAGATCAATGGAAATACTTTGTTTGTGACCATCTAGGATTCTTTCTTGTTAGCATTATACGGGCTTGCCTAATGTCCAAGATTACTGTCTAGAAATGGCTCAATGGATATAAGAGAAATAACTTAACATTGAAAATTTTAAAACCACATAAAAACTATCACTTTGTAATATAATCTCATTGTCACAATATCTCATCAAGCATGTTGCATAACCATCTCACCAACATATATGCTCGATATTTATTTCTTTGACAATCTGTAATAAACACATCTTTAAACAATGGACATGGAATTTAATGTGATTGTTCTATTACAATAAAAGGGACAAGATATCAGCTTCCACAATGATATAAGGTATAAATCCTTCCTCGACTTATTCATTAATGACATTTCACTCATGATTCACCCAACATATCCAAATTCTCCTAAAACTATTAACATCATGGTTTATGAAATACATGTATGTAAATGAGTTTTGACATGAATTAATCATATTCCTTAAGTCTAAAGACCATCACATATACGCTTATATAGGAATATCCGATGACACCAAAACATGCAGAATTATAACTGGAGGGTCTTTTCTCAGTATCACCCATCATAGAGATTACTAGGTTTGATGTTAATGATAAGAAGCATCATCTTCTTATGAGTACTCGCACCTGATATTATATCTACTATGTGTCCCATCATAGTATGTTATACAGCTATAGAACATTATTTGAGAATATCTTCATAGAACATCATGGTTATCATCATATAGGGGAACTTATAGGACCTTATCAATGCAACATATACTCTAGGACATTATTACATTAGAGTCATGAAGAAAAAAACAATATGTAATAATAAGTTTTATTAATAAACAATACATTGAATATTCATGTAATCAAGGTATAAATAGTTGGTCCTAGGACACATACTCTAAAATAATTCTCATCCATAAAGGCGAATGACATGCGATGTATTCATTTACTTTGTTAGTCAATACTAAATGAGTAAAAAAAATTTGAGTAGGTTATATCTAATTTGAATGCTCTATGTCCCATGATCACTCAATGTCTTGAAAAAAGGATATGTATGAGGATGTAGGATAGTATGTTATGTTATTGGTGGAAATAGGTATTGATATATGGGTGTTGGATGGAGACCACACTAGATCCTGTTGCAGGTTGAGTAGAACTGATGCTTTGATAGAGTATTCTCTTCACTTATAATTATTTATTTTTATATTAATATTTTTTTGTCAATGCTACAAAGGCCTATGTGGTCACACTATATTATTTACTAAATGGAGATTGTGTTTGAAAAAAACATATTATCTAAAATATATTTTGAGTTAACCCAAATTTTATTCAGATAGTATTTCATATTATTTGATATATTATGAAGTTGGTTATTTATTTCCAAAAGTTTTTTGGAAGTTGTTAAAAAGAGTTTTGGAGATAGTCTCACATGTTGTTATATAAAATACAATAAAAGGTGAAATGTAATTAAGTCTTTGAGGATTTAGTAAAAGTGGGATATTGATGAGGAAATAATCTATAAATCCCCTTTTACAAATGATGTAATATTATATATCATATTTAGTGATTAAAGTGTATCAAAAGGGGTTTGAAGTTTGATTTCATGCCATTTCCTTCTCAACTGAATTATACGATTAGATGATATAATATGTATTATTTAAATTCAATACTAACGTATGATAAACCCTTACATCCTATGATAGATTAGAGGATAAAAATTAAGTGTCTATTTTTGGAAGATCTTCCACATTGGGTATCATTAATTGAGGTGTTTCATGTGATGAAATGCTTGGTAGTTCTCTACATTCATATAAGTGTTTCATTATCTTTATATAAAATTTAATTATTAATTATAATGAAAGAATATATGTGTGATAATTCAAGAAGAATAATGTAGGTATTAATATAATATATGCAATTTAAATTTAATAGATATGTGTGTGATAGTATTTAAGACTACCCAAACCTCAGTTGAAACTCCTTCAACTAGTAGATATTTTCTCATATCTAATTTACACCACTAGGTGATAGCTTTTGTGTAGGGTGTATGATCATAATTATATTAAAAGAGATAAAGTAAAATTAGATAGACATGACGGATAGAAAATCCTATTGGCTAACATTTGGTGATCTTCATCAAGCATAAAAAAGGATGATGCATTGGTAGTAATGGTGTGAACAACACATTTATCTATACCTTTATTTTAAATACGCTTGATTTTATTTATTATTTCATGGTTTGATATTTGATTGGTTTTATATTTTCTTACACTAGTTTAATAGGTGTTATTAGATCCCCTATAATACTAGAAATAATTCTATGGAATTTGTATCGTCTTGACCTGGTAGCCACTAAACTAGTGCTCTAAGCATGTTTGTCACTAGACCTCAAGTGTGCATCCTCATACTGCAGATGTTTCCAACTAGTTTCGGTGTCTAAAGAGGATAAATGAGGATAATATAACTTCATATCAGAGTGTGCAAATAGAAGTAAATAACCAATCATCATATACCTCATATAAAGTGGAAGAATAAATTACTAATACTAAACATGCTGCAATAAAATGAAAATGTAGTAAAGGCCTAAAAATAAATGTAATACATACAAACATGATCACCCACTTGTCTGATCACACATAAAAAATAAATAACTAAAAATTAAATACAATAGGACCTACTATAAACATTAGGCCGCAACATGTATGTAGTCTCCAGTACCCTGTCAAGCTGCTTCAGCTCGACCAATCGAATCTACATGAAAATACTACTCAACCATGAAACATTGGGCCTCCACTATATGCATAATTCATCTATACTCAACCTAAAATTAGACAAAAGTTATGTACACACATTTAGGTGCACATATAAGGGGTAAGAAATAAATCTCAATAGCCCACCCCCAATGGTGAACCAATAAACTGCTTCCTTAAGTGCATGATCATGAACTATGCTCATAGTAGCTGATAAAAAACTAAAGGAAAAAAATAAAAAACCACCATTTTTATGCAGGCTCGAGACCTCGATCGACTATACCTACTTCAGCCAATGTGGGAATATCTCTGAGCACATCTCAAGGACCATACCTCCCAAACAACGTATGGGCTCTATACACATGGCATCCACAACCAAACCTGAAGAAAATAGGGACCCATCCTATGATAGTCTTATCACTCAGGGTACTAATCTAAGTCATCCCATTCCATTTCCTCATGACCCAAATAGTATATCATACTAGGAACCTCAACCCTTCTTTCCCAAAATACTATAAAATGGTACTACCAAGACTAGACCATCTATCTGACATCTCCCTCATGTACCAAAACAATAATATCAAGAGCCTCAGTCCAAGTCCATTACCATATATCAAATTAATCATTCTTGGTGCATCAATATGCAATTTAAACCATGGATTCATATGGTTAGTCCCCATCTATTCCTACGAGTATATCGTCAATTCCTAGAGTTTCAATCTCGCTATCTATCCATGAAATACACTATCAGTGTATTGAACCTTAGTCTAACACCATCTCATTAGTATAATTAATGTTCCTAGACCAACATCCTATCAACCATCCATATATATAAAATTGGTGGGGCCTAGAGCATCATTCAATCCTAATCCCAAAGAGAAATAGAGTCATTGCAACATCGTTTTTTCAAATGGCATGCCATATTTTCCGAGGGCCTTTTCCTGGAATACTATCCAGGAAGTTTATTATCAGTGTATATAGCCTCAGTCTGACACAATCTCAGTATTATACTTCATGTTCCCTAAACCTTTTTCCATCCCCAAACCACATAAATTTGACGTCACATAAACATACCCATCAATATAAAAAAAATTCCTAGATCCTCACACTAGAACTCAAACCATAAACTAGATATTGGTACCGATATAGAGCCTAAGTCCAAAAGTATCAATCATGGATATCAAAAACCAACCATGTGGATCATCTATCCAGCTCTCACAGTCATCACAACCCTTACTTTTATCGGTGCTCCAAAATATGGAATTTTAGCCTTATCAAACTTGTCACACTGGAATAATCCATGTCTCAATCTCAAAAACTATATATAATAAGGGATGCATAAAAACACATTTTAAACATCAACATATTATCCCCATCGGCTCATACATCATCCCAAGTCCCAAGGGAACACCCATAACCTCGATACTCAACCAGAAGTACCCACTCTTGCTTTTCATAACAATTAGACATGCACTTAGCCCTTTGGTTCCACACATAAATAGAGTAATACCTCCCTAGATCCTCAAAACTAGCCCTCAAATTGAGGAATCCCATACCATACTCTGGTAACAACCAAACTCTTTGGACAAACCCCATCATAAGAAACATCCTCAAGAGACCCCAAATGGCCTCCAAATCATCCTGATCCTCAAACATGCAGTCTAAACCTCAACTAATCTAACCTTTAGCAATATTTTTTTAATATTTACAGATAAACCAATATATTCCAAGAGATACAACTTAATACCACATTATTATATCCATCCAAGGATCCTAAAACAACTTATCATGGCACAATCAATCTAGGAAAGCATTGAGCTCATGACCCTAACCCGGGCCTCCTATATCATAACTCAACCCACTAGAGGGTTTGGAAACCAAATATTAAGGAAATACTCATACTAAAATATCATAGTCTAAAAAACCATCCAAATTACCTCTATATTCTCTAAATCATCCCACCATTTTGATCAATACAGACAAGACACTCAAAATAGACTACTCATAAGCACAAATCAGACTTATGGGGCACAAAACATCAAAAACCTCCAAACTAGAAAACTTTAATGACATATACTTTAGATTACATAGTTTGTACTTTAAAATATACCCTTGGACATGTACTTATACATGTCCAGAGAAACATCACTTCTGCATGCGTACTACTACATAGTGTGTAGCCAAAGTACAACGCATGTACTTTTCAAACATTATCTTCCCATGTACTTTATAACATGGTCAAACACATGTCCATATACTACTACACAGAGTGTACTTAAATTATATTGAGTGTACTTTTGAAAAGTTTATCTTAACCCAAACTTGAGGAACACATGGAATGTATTCTTAGAAACACATGTCATATAGTCAGGATTTTAAAATGGAAAACCCCTACAAACATTATGAAACCCCCGTTTTCACCCAAATAAGCATTGATCGACCCCCATGGGGTCTTTAACGGTCATAATAAGGATTTCAAACTAAAACACAACTAATATATGGGGATCAAGGAATAAAACTCAAAAATAGTCCTACCTCATGGTGTAAACACTAATGATTTGGTCCAAATCCTCTCTTGGAAGCTATTGCACCTCAATCTAGTCCTGATCTATGCCAATGACACCATTCGATCACGTCTCCTCATTTTTCTCTTCTTAGTCTGTCCATCATGTGCACGGAATGTCCCATCCACCTTATTCCATGTGTGGGAACCACAAATGGGGGGAATATGTTTTAGTAGTTTAATTTATTAATTGATCACCCATTTAAAAGTTGTCTTGTGTCCAGGAACCCGAAGCGATTTTATACCTTATCTAAGAAAAAACCCCATTACAAAATAAACCACAGAGTTAGAATCTCATTCCTATGCTCCATTCAAAAGATACAAAAACCTAAAACTGTCTGACTAATTTAATATTAAATTAAATTAAATATTAAATATTCCATCAAAATTCAAATTGCTTGGAACACCACAAAACTCTCGTTTTAGGGTTAAAACCCTATTTCAGGACCAAAATATTAGTTATAAAAATTATCCAAGATCATCTACTTGAGGAAAAAAGACCATTTTACTCCTCATGATCACTTAAGAAAAGAAATTTATGGTTCTAATAAAATTTCAAAATCCTACAACACTCAGGTCTCTACAAACTCCCCACCATAAACCTTCTCATCCTTGAGAAGCCTCATTGGTCTTCCAACCACACACCTCAAATCACCTTGTTTGTTAGATCAAGCTAAAATAATTTCATTCAACTCATAAATTTCAATTTATTTTCTCTAAAAAACTCTGATGAGAGGGCACACAACCCATCAAAGGTTGATCCATCACTTTCCACCATTAAAAACCACTAGGATAGTGTCTAACTACACCCATCCATCCCGATATGTCATGAAATCATTTAAGAATTTTTATTAAACTCATGGTGCTCACCACCATAGAAATATACTTAATATTTTCTAACAACCAAACATCTCCTCAGTATACTATGACATAAACACAACCAATCCTCTTATTTGGACATTTCCATAACACTCCCACAAGAAAAAAAAAACAAAACATCTACTATAACCCATTCTTGGAATCCCAGAATAGTACCCATGGTATTTGTTGATATCAAATCCATCACAGGGAACTCACTCACATAAAATCAATGGTGTGCTCCCCACCATACAACTTCAGACACACCATTCCATGAACACAACCTCCCAAGAGATCCCTAACCATCCAAAAGAAACATTTCTATAGAATTTCATAAATTTGGTGATCTCTTATCGTACTCAATATTATTTTAATAGATTGGGCGTGATCATATCAAAACTGTGAGTATACTAAGATATCATCGATGAATAACACCACAAATGTATCCATTCTAGAACATCAGAGTTATATCTAAGGGCCTAGAGTCACTATGCTCGTAAAACTCTCATATTACCTATAATGATTTTTATCCAAATCATGGATGCCTGTCCGACTCAAGAACCCCATATGTACACTCACGTATCATCCAATAAATTATCCAAATGATATTATACATCCCTCGAACTTACATCTCCAATATTCCAACATTTCACACTTGTTAACCACCCTAGTAGAATCCAACTGAGAAACCTTATTTTACTCTGGTGAGTCACATTTCAAAAAGACTTAGCTAAGAATCCTAAACCATGAAAACTCAAGAAATTAATGTTCTCCTAATCCAGCTTAATGCCACCAGGATCAACTCACATCCACACCTATTACCTTGGATAAGCACCTGAATGAACCTTCCACTCTCTAAACCAACCACAAGGCAGAATTACTGGAACACAAGTGCACCATCTAAAAAACCAAATGCATATAATAAGACTAAACCTAAAACACAAGTACGCCCTTCATGTAACATTATCATAATTCCAATGAACATCCAATTGTTCCTCGCATAGTTGAATGCACAAATAACTAAGTTGAACCCCCTCATGGGTCACCCTCGAAAGCCAAACATCCCTGACTCCCTTCTTTGGAGTCACATAAAAAATAACACTGGGATCTCTCTCCTAGCCTTATCGATCAAGTCTCACGTCAAGTCACTATGTCTAACCACCATGGTCTAAACTAACTTATAGAATTCCACAA
Source organism: Viscum album (assembly GCA_963277665.1). Taxonomy (NCBI): domain Eukaryota; kingdom Viridiplantae; phylum Streptophyta; class Magnoliopsida; order Santalales; family Viscaceae; genus Viscum; species Viscum album. Next base: position 1,202,628,631 of record OY728159.1, on the reverse strand, counting down.
CTCATGGGCAATCACACACACATGTCCCATCATCATGCAACATCAGTAATATAGAACACCCATCTCTAGTGTCTCACACCATAAAGGCATCATATAAAAACCCACTACACACAAATATGGTTCTCATCCACTCCAATCATTAGCACATCAGACCTCTTCCTAGAGGACCTGGACATACGACCAACATCTTACAAAACAAACCACAATGGGTCCAAAAATTCTATACTTTAACCATACTAACCCACTAAAGACACCACAATAACCATGTGTGAGATAAAAAACACCATCCTCATCAGTGAGAACCTCACCATGGATCCACCCAACCTTCAATCATAAATAAATCCATAAAATCACACACAAGAATTTCTATAACATGTAGATCCTACATGCCTTTCATGATGCATGAGACACCTATTGCCTATGTAGGACAAGAGTCAAAAGCAATCCACGTTATTAATACTAAAAGGAAAAGATACTCAAATACATCATAAACCATCAAATCCATAAAATATGTGAATAACTTGAAGTGAACAACACATACAATTATAACATCACAAATCTAGAACATCATCCCAATCCCAGGTAACCTGGACTTCCTACCAGGTCAGGTGTTTGTGATTCTCCATCCTGAAATGCATCACAAAATCTGACACATTCCTATATCTCCTATCTACCAATCCCAAAATATTGAAATAATTGGAAAGTAACTGCTCTGATACAAAATTTTAATGTCCCTAATCGGTATCCAATAAACCAGTGCTCTGAGCCAGTACACCACAAAACCTAAAGCACACTTCATCATATTCTAGAGACTGCTGAATAGAAGAGGAGGGTCTAAAGTGGATCTCTGGGGAGACTATACCCCCATATCAGAGTGTACAAATAGAAGTAAATAACCAAATATCATACAAATCAGATGAAGTGGAAGAATAAATAAACTGAAAGTAAACTTTCCATAATAAAATGAAAATGTTGTAAAGGCCCAAAAAACCATGTCATACATGTGACCATGATCACCCATTTGTCTAATAACACATATCAAATAAATAACTAAAAATTATAGAAAACAAGACCTACTACCAACTCAGGGATGCAACACGTACCCAGTCTTCAGTACTATTTCACGCTACTCCAGCCTGACCGGTCAACTCCACCCGAGCATACCACTCAACTATGAAACCTTGGGTGTCCTCCATATCTATCATGCATCTCGTCTCAACCTAAAAGAAAGAAAGGTCTTTATGCACACTGAGGTGCACATATATGCGTGAAAAATAAATCTCAACAGGTCACTCCAATGGTGAACCTATAAACTACTTCCATAAGTTCATTCTCATGTAATATGATCGGCAAAGCCAATACAAAACAAATGAAAAAATACAAATAAAAAAATCATCAATATATAGGTCTGAGTCCTTGATTGACCATAACTGCTTTAGCCAGTTTTTGAATATCTCTGAGCATGTATCAAGGAATGTGCCTCCCAAACAACATGTGGGAACAATACCTATGGCACTAAAAACTGAACCTGATAAAACTAGAGACCCATACTAGGATAGTACTCTCATGTGAGGTACTAATATAAGTCATACCATACCATGTCCTCATGACCCAACCATTATATTCTACTTGGAACCTTGAAACATCTATCCCAAAATACGACAAAAGGAACTACCAAATCTAGAACAACTATCTAACATCTCCATAACATACCAAAACAATAATTCATAGAGCCTTATTCCAAAATATTTTCTATATATCAAATAAATCATGCCTGTAGCATTATCATGACATCTAAACCAAGGACTCAAAGCATCATTGCACTATCCATCCTTGCTGGTATACTTCCAATGCCCAGAACCTTAATCAAGTGCACTATAAATGAAGTATACTATTAGTGTCTAGAGACTAATTTTAAGCCTATCTCAGTAGTATAATTCCCATTCTTAGAACCACAGTCCAACAACCATCCATATATATAACATCGGTGGGGACCAAAGCATCAGTCTGGCCCAAACCCAAACATAAGGAGCACTAGTCCAACATCCGTTTTTCATATGGAATGCCATTATTTCCCTGAACCTTAGTTTTATACACTATCTATGAAGTATACTATCAGTGTCTAGTTTCTCATTCTGGCACCATCTCATTAGTATACTTCATGTGATCAGAGTCTCAGTCTAGCACCAAACCACATATATATGAAGTCACATCAAAATAATCATGAATATCAAAAAAAAATGTGCCCGGATCCTTATTCCATCACTCAAACTATAAAAAAGATATTGGTACTGATACAGATCCTTAGTCCGAAATTCTCAATCATGAATACCTGGAACCAAACAAGGGGATCATCTATCTAGATCTCAAAGTCATCACAACCATTACTAGTAATGGGGTTCCTAAATGTGGAAACCCATCTATATCAAAACCCACCACATGGGAATAATCCATGTATCAACCTCAATAACTGCATATAACGAGGGCTGGATAAACATCCATCTCGGCCATTGGCATCTCAGCCCCATCGACTCATACATCATCTTGGGTCATAAGGGAAAACTGTTCCCCTGGTAATGAAGAACTCATGCCCACCTAGGGTTATCCTATTAATCAAGCATACAATTGGGCCACCACGTCCACACATAAATAGATGAATCCCTCCCTGGATCCTCAGAACTATCACTCAAATTGAGGAATCCACTCCCAGACTCTGGTAATATCCAAAATCTTTGGCCAAACCCCATCACAAGAAACAACCTCATCATGCCCTCAATAAACCCCAAACGATCCTTATCCTAAAATATATGGTCTAAACCACAAATTCTCCAAAATTGAGCAAAATGTACCAATATGTAGAGACATACCAAGATCTCATAAGAGATACTACTCAATCCCACCTTCTGAGATCCATCCAGGGTGACTAAAACAACTCATTAGGGAACAATCAACACAATCCAAACACTGAGCTCACGACCCTCACCTGGGTCTCCTAGCTCACAAATCAACGCAATGAATGTTTTTTAACCCAAATCTCAAGGAAATACTCCTAATAAACTATCATGGACTGGGAAACTATTCAAAAGACCTATGTAAGCTAAAAGGATCCCACCATTGCAATCTACATGGAAATACACACAAAATGGACTTCTCGAAAGCCCAAATATGACTTCCCGGGCACAAAACACCCAAAACAACCAAACTGTAAAAATTAAATGCCATGTACATTTGAGTACATGGTGTGTACTATCAACTATAGACGTAGACAAGTACTTTTATGTGGCTAGAGATGCATGGGTTCTTTTTATGTACAACTACATGGTGTGTACCGAAATTATACACCATGTACTTTCCAATCATAATCTTCCTCTGTAATTTTTCACGTGGATAGACACGTGTCCATGAACTACTACAAAACATGTATTTAAAGTAAAAATCATGTACATAACATACATGGAATGTACCTCTGAAAAGTCCATCTTACACAAATAGTAAGAACACATGGCATGTGTTCTTAGAACCACATGCCTTGTAGTTAGGGTTTCAAAATAGGAAACCCCTATAAACATCCTAAAACCCACTTTTTCCCATGAATAATAATAGATAGGACCCCATGGGGTCCATAGAAGTCATAATAAGTCTTTAAATCTTAAAGATACTAATATATGATGATTAGGGTATAAAAATAAAAAACTGGCCTACCTCATGGTGTAAATTTAGAAGATTCAGGTCCAAATTTCTTCTTTGAAGCTATAACACCTCGATCTGGTCCTGATCTACACCAAGGACAATTTTCGGCAGCATCTAATTCCCCTAATCTACATGGGACGACTTTCTCACCAAGATATAAGACCCTCCATATTCTTCTATGCATGAGAACCCCAAAATGGGGGCATATATTTTAATAATAATATTAATTAATTTAATTAATTTATTAATTTCTCATTTGACAGTTGTCTTGAGTCCCAAAACATGAGGTGATTTTATCCTGAGAATAATAAAACCCTGCCATTCTATACACAACCACAGAGTCATAATCTCAATATGATGCTCCGTTCAAAAGATACATCCACCTAAAACCAGCTAACTAATTTAATATTTAATTAAATTAAGTATTAAATATCCAACCAAAACTCTAACTGTGTGGAACGCTACTAAAATATTTTCCTATGGTAAAAAACCCTATTTTGGGACCAATGGAGTGGTTTGAAAAATATCTGAGATCGTATTCTATGAAAAATTAACCATGTTATCCCTCATGATCGCCTAAGAACAAAAACATAAATTTCTACTCAAATTTCAAAATCCTTAAAACTCAGGTCACTAGAGAATTTATGCATAGTGTGGTCTAAAATTAGGTCTACATGTAGTTCCAAGCCAAAAAATTTCAAATATCCATAAGTTTTTCCCCATATTATAAATTTAGAGGTGTATTGATGTGTTTCATCTTATGAAGTTATGAACATACAAAGGGAAAAATCAGTGTGGGATGCAACCTCATTTACTTGAGCACTAAAATATACTCCTCCAATAATTCGTTATATTCTCACTTCTATTATGGGAGGAACACCATTTCCATTATTTCAAATGAAGTGTTATGAATGAATCCATCGCCCAAAATCTTTCTAAAGTTACATCATGTTATAACATGATATGTTTTGCCTATATAATGTAATTTAAATTGAAATTGATGCCTTAATCCCAACCCTATGCATTTTAAATCATCGAAATAGAATTTTAATGGATATGAAATGTTCTCAATCACCTGAAAACTCACCCAAATTCTAGAAATCATTGAGAAAATACTATCATGTCACATATATTCATGTTCCTTATGTAGTCGAATGTACATATTAGTTAACAAAATTTGAAAATTCCTAAATTGATTCTCCATATGGATTTCATCCATTTACAGAGGTTGGTTGTAGAAAATGGGGGGAATAAAAATCCATAGAAGAGTCTCATAATTTTATATATGCTGAAATCCACCATCATTTGATATATATATAAATTATCTTTTATTTGGAGAATCCATGAAGAATGATCAAAGGTAGGTACCAAAATCAATAAATGGTGGAAATATCTCCATCGATCAGGTTCATATAATTATTCTTGATACTTGGAATTTATATATAGATTTAGTGCAACATTAGTTTTTTAGTTTTATTTATATAATTATATTATCGAAATTTTTATTATAGTAGTCCTTTCTCCCCAACTTATCTCTCTATTTATTAATCACTCTCCCACAATGAGATTCTAAAACTTTATTTTCTTGGGGATCTAACTAGGGGCCTTGGTACTTGGGGAATACATGGTATTCTTGAGTCTCTATCTTGTGTTTATTTAATGTTTTTATTGATCTTCATAATGGGTAGTGAACTCTTAAAGGATCGGTTAAGAGATAATCACCCTTAACTCCTTGATGGATTGTATCCAGTTTCTTATTTCCACCATTTATTCTACCTCCCTTCACTTACCCAATTTTCATTTGATAGATTTGGGATAGTTTGGGATGAATGAGATATGACGTCACATATTCATAGAAGTTTTCACATTGTTGATCAAGTTGTGTGCACAACCCTTGAATTGTGGAGGATTTGGGGATTAATATTCTTGTGAGATATTCATTTATTTTTAGTCCCATGACATTTGTAGAAGGGGAGTTATAAATTAATGATATAATTTATTATTTAATTGAACTTAAAAAAAAATAAATTTACAATAAAAGAATCCATATAAACCATAGATTCACTTCCACTTCCCACTCATTTTTTCTGTTTTATTTTATTTCATTATTACACAGAAAATATGATAAATAATCCCTTCACATTTTCCTATTAAAAATAATAATAATACCAAAAATATTAATAAGAGTAGGGAAATGAGTTTTTGGGATTGGTTACTTTGAAATTATACGAAAAAACCTTATTCTACATTCCAAGTGTTGATAAATTCTATTGATTAGGCCCTATAACAGGCCTTGGATTAGAAAGCAAATATAGATGTTTTATGTAATTCATGGATTTCCCCATGTTTGTTTGTTATAGAAACCATAAAAATGGATCTATTGTTCTATGGGAGGAACTTCATCAATAATTCAACTACCAGATTAACTTCACCTTGAGGAAAATAAAAATTCACAGTCTCTATAATTATAAAATCCTAAAAATCATAGATTCATTGAATTTATTACTGGATTTAAGGGTCCAATATATTTCATTGTTATCCAAATTTCCAGTTAAAAATATATTACCCATAATTATAATTTTCATTAGTCTTATTTATTGATGTATTTAAGGTAATTACCCATGCTTTATAAAAACAAGGTCAAATTAGGATTTGGTAAATTTGACCATGTTTCTAGTCAAGATTACCATCATTATTTGGGAAACTCTAGTAAATGGACTCATATTAATCTACGATTATATAAAATTTTAAAATATAAATATAAATATATATAATAATTTATAATTTTTTTTATTTTTTAATTTCAGATTGTTTTTTACTGTTATTTATTTAAAATTTCTCATGTCTTCTACCCTATCTTCGGTCAGCTACAGACACTATGCACCCAAATATGCTTGCCTTCCTTGTCTACCCATACTCTCTAGATCTGTCTCCACTATTCTCAATTTCCATAATCTCCATTTACTACATGAACAATTGGGTTAATTTTTTCCCTATGATTATGCCACATGCCCTAGTTTTATTGTATCCATTCAATTTAATGACTGGATAATTGTATTTTTATTTTTTGTTTTAGCACCCTCGTGAATCGGGGGTCCATTATCCTACGAAATCAAGACCAAATAAATATCAAGATCTTTTCTCACCTTCTTTGGATTTGGATTTCTTATCATTATCCTCTGACGCCCATCATTTCTTCATCATTAGGGGTTTGGTTGACTTCCAGAGCAGAAGTGTAACAACGGCTGAGCTCATTCTTTGGTCGTTGTTTGTCATTAACCAAAAATGGGAAAATTTATGTTTTAGATCATTCATTTAATCTTTCCTAATATGGATTTGGATTTGGTATCATTCTCCTCTTGTGGTGGTCATTTCTTCATCATTAGGTATTTGATCGACTTCTAGAGCGGCGGTGCAACAATTGTTTATCTCATTCCATGATGACCATAAATCATCATTGCCAATGAATGGAAAAATTTAAGGATTAAGGGATTCATCTTATTGTATCTTCCCTATAAACCATTACTTATGGTCTCTATATGATATTTTTAGTAGGCATATGCTACAGCTATAGTTTACTGTGTATATGTTTTCCTGAAATTCCTAGTGTTCATTCATGTTACCCAACTAAAGAAGATAAACATTTTTATTTTTAAATGTCTATCAACAAAAAGTAAATATTAATGCTAATTAATTTCATGTATAAATTAAATATGGACTTGTTGATTAATTTTTTCTATATAATATGTAGTTTCATAGAGTTACATAAGTGGTGTGACTAGAGCATGGTGTGAAAACTGAAGCTATGGAAATAAAGCATCGATAAATTTTTGAAATACTTACCGAAATAAAACTATATTATTTTCTACTAGTGAAAGTAAGAAATGTAGTTTTTTCAAGTTGTTAGAAACACCTAAATTTTTTTAAATTCATTCATGTACTAAAGATAATATAATTGTAGTCCAATATCATTAATAGATGGAACACTAGAGGAATTTTCTTGAAAACATGAAATATAAAGTTATAGAGATAAATTTTCATGTTGATGTGTTGAATATGAATATTTTTTTGGTTTTTTTACTTTTTATTATTCTGCTTATACTTCTAGTGTTCATTTAAATAAAAATATTTAAATTGTTATACATCTGTATGTGTAATTTGAAAACCTGTTCTTTGATGGAATTTATCATATTTGTAACTATTTATTCTTCCTACTTTTACCTCTAATTTAGAAGATATGTATTTAGAAGTTTGAATTCTAGAAGTTGATTCATCCTGAAAACGCCCTTTACATGATTTTTAGGATCAGAATTGGAAATTTCTAGATGGAGATTCTAGTACAGTTGATTCCCTTTGTTGAACCAGTGATAGTACTAGGTAGTTTTTTTTTTGAATCTTGAAATCTCATATAGTAAAGGCCAAAAATTATGTATAAATTTCTTATTCGTGGATATTTTAATTATAATCCAACAAAATATAATGATGTTGTAAACCACCTGTAGGGAATTTTTAACATCAAAACTTGGAATCTCCACCTAGGTTTTCTAGTTTAATCACTTCCCTTTGATGAAGTACAAATAGTGCCAAGTAATTTATTTTAAATTTTAAATTATCTTATAATTAAATTATTCACCTTATTTTTAAATTTTTTTATTGAGATTTTTCCCTATAATCCAATAACATGAAATTTGGTTGAAAATCCCTTACAGGGGATTTAAAACATTACAATTGGAAGTCTCTACCTGTGGTTTCTAGGGGAACCAATTAAATTGGAACTGTTTCCCTTTTACTATAAGGCCCACCATGATGTTCAATTTTTCTGAAGTTTTTTATCCTTATAATCCATCAAAATTTAATGAATGTGAAAATCCACATCATGGGATTCAGAGCATGAGAGGTGGAAATATCCACTTAGGGATTCCATTCTAGTTGTTTCCCTTTCTAGATCGAGTGGTTGTCCATGGTATTTTTCTTTAAGTCATAAATCTATTATCGTAAAAGAACAAAAAATATGTAGAAATTAATTTTTAAGGTTTTTTACTTATATTACAACAAATTTTATTGATGTTGTAAATATCATACATGGGATTTGCAGAATGAGAGATGGATACCTCTACCGGGGGATTCTACTGGTGCCCTTCCCCTTTCAAGAACATGTTATAGTGCAAGAGTATTTTATTTGAAGTTGAAACTATGGTATACTGAAAGGAATCACATGATGTTAAAACTTTTTGTTTAGATTTTTATCCCTATAATATGACAACATTGAATTGGGATGAAAATATCCTATAGGGATTTGTAACATCACTGTTTGTAATCTCCACCCAGGTATTCTAGTGTAACCACATCTTTTTGAAGAAACACTAATACTGCCACCAAATTTTAAATGAAGCTTGATGTCTTGTATAGTATAATTTCCTAAATGATGTAATAATTTGTTATTTAATGATGTTATCCTTATAATCCAAGAAAAGGTAATGATGCTACATTTCCCTTACAAAGGATTTGAAATGTCAAAAGTAGAAATTTCTACCTATGGGTTTTGCAATATATTATTCCCTTTTAAGAACCAGTGATATTGTATTGTACTTGTATTTGAAGTTTTAACTCTAGTATAGTAAAAGGTCCCACATGATGTAGAAATTTATTTGTTATTTTTTTTGTCCTTTTAAACCTATAAAATGTAATTATGCTCTAAATCACCTACTTGTGATGTTCATGATTGGAACTATAAATATTTATACATAGATTAAATTGTAGTTACTTACCCTTGAATAACCAAGTTTTCTTCATGATATTTATCTATGTAGTTGGAACTTTTGTATATTAAAAATTGTTTCTATGATATATGACTTTGGTATTTCTTATATTTGTAGAACCACATGTGGAAATGACATCCAGGAAAGGTACACTATATTATCATTCAAACATGTTATCTCTTCAATAATTATTAATGTAAATTCACCCTATCATCAAAATAAAACCATAATATAACATTGAAGGAAACAAATTTTTGAATTTTTTAATGTTATTTGGAAAGATAAGTTCTCCTATTCAGAAATTAAGTGGTCTGATAGTTATGTGATTCAAATATTGTGATTGTATAATTCCCAAACAAGGAAGTTCAACATTTGATAAGAAGAAATGGAATTTATTTAAGTGTATATTCATCCAATATTTGGAATCAATAATGGATTTATTCCAATAAGTGAATCATGTACTTAAAAACCAAAAAACTCATAGATCATGCTGATAAGATCTAGTATATGTGGAAAGATGATAACTCAAAATGCAATTAGGACTGTTAATATATAAGTGGTATAAGCAAAGGATGAAGTAAACTATAATGACATTGCATCATTATTATGCCTTTACAAATGTGAAAAATTATATTTCCATTGTAGTGGTAACTATATTGAATGGGGTTTTATCAAATTTGTATAAAATGATCATGGAATGAAATAGTTAGCATGGTCATGAGATATTCATCAATATGTCATGTCATATGTAATGTCCTACCAAAATAAGCATGGGAATGTATATGGATTAGTTTTATAATTGTTGATAAGTTTCAAGCATATTTTACTTATAATTAAATTTTAATATTTTTTTTATCATGTACATATTTTGATCCAATTAAATTTTCAATATTGGTTTTTTGAGGTTAGAAAAACAATACAACCAAAATGAATTGGTCAGAAAGATGCATTCAAAATGTGGAACCTTAGTGTATTGAATTTAGAAATAAATAAGTAGTATTGGTATGTAAGTGACACATATTCTAAGATAAATGATGTTTTTCTAAAAATATAAGAAATGAAAGAATAGGTTACTGAAGAAGGAAATATAGTGGAACAACTACAAATCCAAATAAAAAAATCTAAGGAAGGTTGTATAGAAACATCAGAAGAATTTTTTTTTTAAAAAAGTATAAGATTGGTTTGTTAAATATCATGTTAAATGAAAAAGTAATTTCTCTATAAAGAGAGATGATAAATGTTGTAATCTTATCAAGTCCTTATGAAGGAAATCCTTGGGTGAGTTATCCCATTGTATAATAATCTCAATCAAATAGTCAAGCTAGAAAAACTTCTCCAAATTCTACAGATCTAGTAGTTGTATTCACCTATGATAGTTCAAATATAATCTAGACATGTTGAATTAATTACATGGTGATGTATAGGTCATAGAAGAAAAAAAATCATATCTGACATATGTCTATAGCCTTGGACTAAGAAAGATACATTGAACGACATCACCCCAACCAAGAGTTTTTATTCAAAGTTTATCTGCTTCTATTAGAATTATATAAGGGTTTAGGAAAAAGAAAAACATTTCAATTGATTACCATTGTAATTTTTGAAAAATAATGCAAAAGGAACCTGATTCGTAAGTAATGACCAAATTAGTTTCTTTAAGTTCCCAAAAAGAATATTTATATCTACTTTACTTTCCTTTATTCTGATAATTCTGATATGTACATGTTGTAAGTGTAGGATTCCATAGATGTAAATTAATTAGTATCAACGAAAGACAATGGGGAACTAATGTATAAGGGGATGACATCTAGCTATGTGAGTGTTGCAATACTTATTTTATATAATCCTTGTAATCATTTATATTACAAATATTTTCACACTAGGTTATTGATGCCTACTGCAAGGTCAATAAAGACAAGTGTAATGAATTTAGGGATGTAAATATTTTTTCCTTGGAAAGAATTGATCATCACAAGTGCATGTATCGTAAGTCTGAAGATTGTTGACATTAAATATATGTGATTATAACAAGTATTGATAAACATTACACATTTTGTATTTTAGAGTATAATTAAGGGCTAGAATGAATCAATGGGAATCACCCAAATCGACAACCCAATTCTAGGGTTTGTGCAATCTACTAGATTCTTATTCTTTCTTATCAACACATCAAACTTGATATGGGAATTACTTATTTTGGACATAAAAGATAATGTTTTTTCATACTTCAATTCAATGAAACCAAAGTCAGGGATGACATGAAGAGATAGATATATAGAAGATTCCATGGTAGTGGTAAGAATTTCAATTTTTCTGATTTCTCTTGACATAGAATTATATAATCAATATTTGTTTCTAAAAAATTAAATTTTTTTTTCTAAAAAGCCTATATTGAGTACTTGATTGGGAATTCAAAATATAATGCAAATAAATATATGTTTTAATTGATATATTAGTTTAAGAAACTCCATAGTAGGATTCGAAAATTTTGTATTTTGGCATTATTGATTTCTATTTGATTGAGAGAATAACATCTGGTTTGGATATATCCCCTTCATTATCACAGACTAATATATATGATATAAATGTCTCAATGTTGTATAAATATTTGACTCATATAAGTTGGAGTTAGACTAAAAAAAAATTTTGTTCAAGGAGATGTTTGGAAATGTCTAGTGATAGGTAGAATGAAATATGATACTAGTGTATTGTTTTGTAATCAAATTATGAACACGTGTATCGCTATTTTTTTGTGAAGAATGGAATTTACACATTTTATTTATTATTTTTATAGAATGAGTCAATGTATTAATTGAACTAAGATTTGGTTACAAATAAAAGATTATAGAAAATGAATAATATCATTAAAATTAACCTCATTAATTTTCTTTTGAAATTTCAATCCTTTTTCATAAAATTACCTTATCTAAATAAAAGAACTGAACATGTTTGTAGCGGAAAAACCGCTTTTTTCAGATCTCCAAAGTTATTGGAATTCCTTCTTGTAATATATAAAAAAATTAAATAATCAATGTCCCATATTTTGTAAATAAAAAAGAGAAACATAATTTGTCACAAATTTCTACTAGATTATCTTCATGTTGTTACATTTCTTATGATTCATTCTCTCCAAATAGATTTTAACACGATCTCCTCCTTTTTGAGGTGGATTAATTTTAATCTTAAAATTATTCCAAATAATAGCATAATTTCCAGGAACTTTGTATGATGGTATAGAGATATTAATATTATCCATGTGCCTACAAAACGTTTTTAGGTTTTCAAGACCAACTTTATTGCACCTATTAATTTCACATTCTAATGTTATGAGTTTTATTTTCATTCAACATAATTTTTTGTAACATTTTTCTTAACGTAAATTCTTATCAATATATTTACCAACAAGATCACATTCACCAAATTCAAAATTTCATAAATTTTCTTCCACATATTAAAAATATAATGTTATAGAACACACCTCAGATCAAGTCTCTCAAACAATTTTAAAATATGACAACACAATATTCCAACCGATTCAAATTTTCTACAACAAAACTTTACCATTACAACACGCTGATTATATAAAATATAAATCTCTATTTCAAACCCCATCATGACAAAAACATATGAGTATGGGACTTTAATTTAATTATAAAATTTAAGAAATATTTCCAAAACTATTTGATATTCATTTTGAAATAGCTGATTTTTTTGGAGTATATACATCTGTAGCTTGTGTAATGAATGGATGGAAAGAAAATGAAATTTATGGAAGTTTTTCCTTACATTGAAAGTTAGAGTTTTTTTCTCGATTACTATACTTGGAAACAAATCTCTCAAAGTGATTTATAAAATCACAAACACTCAATATCCGATGAATATAATATTTTAGGACACCATTAAAACTTTCACTTAATTGCATGTGATGTATCCTCAATGTTAATGTTTTCTTCATAAATCAATGAGGCCATTTTCCACTCAAGTTATAAACAACATCCAAAAAATATGATTTAACTTCTCAAATTTAATTTTAACTTCCACACATTCAACCTCAAAATAAACCACATTTTGGTACTCAAACATACATTTCCTCAAAGATTAAAGAAAACTATAACCATATTTCATCAATTTACCAAGGTGTTTTATGCCATTTTTCATTAGATTCCATGTACATGGGCCATGATAAGTATTGGTAAGTACCTTATATATTACTTTTGAAATAGATTCATCTTGATCATTAAATAGCCAAAAAGTCCAAGAGATAGGTGGGGACCTGCTCCTAAAAAATTATATATAAAAAGTTAAATAGTATAAAACAACTCAGTAAAGGGGAACCTTAGACAAACTTGTGTACATAGTGCCAATTCTATCATTGTGGACTAGACCATTGCAGTAATCAGGTAGTAAAAAGAACCAACTTGATCTAGCCTCCATAATTGATCTTTTTGAGAGAGAATCTGCCACCTCATTTGCCTCTCTGTACACATGAGACACATCCAAAGAGATCAACTCAGCAAGCTTCAGAGAATTTACCCAGGAAGAAAGCATCTTCCATAGAACATTCCTGGACCGATCCTTCAGAATTTACAGTAAATATATTCAACATTATCTTCAAATTGTGCCCCTTAACAAATTTCTAAAATAACCTTAAAAAGAACTAGTGGTTTCATCGTACAAAAAACTCACACCAAAAAAATATACTTTCGCAGAAATGATAAAATGAACAACAATAGCTTGAGGTATCAATTCCCTCTTTTTACTAAATTTCATATCAAATGCAAATACATATCTAAATTATTCAAAATCAATCCTCATTTTCAGGTCATCACAAAATATATTTGTAATTTGATCATTCATGTCAAATTGAATGGCATAGAAAAATGAAGTATTGTCTTGAAAATGTCATTCCAAATACTCTAACGTGAATACACCATAACAAAAAATCAAATCCATTTGATGTTTTGGTTGAATAAAATTCATTTGGTCAAATTGGTTATAACATAAAATATCTTGACCATAGGAAACAGTCACTTCCAAAGAGAAGGAATCAACTGGCCTAATTACTTCTAAAGAATTAAATTCCAACTTCACAGCCTGAACATCATTTAACTTTCTTTGGTATTTCATAAAATGATAATATTAAGCAAAATTAAATGGATTATTATGAGAATCTATAAATATATTAAATGAATATTACCCTAAATAAAACATAGTAATAGATATACAATCATGAAAACCCATCCTTGTCTATGGATGGGAATTTTTTACAAATACATTATGATTATCATTATTTTGGTTCCCTTCCTTAATATAAGTTTAAACAACTAATGAAATTATTATTTTTTCTTTCTTACTCTTATTTTAAAGTTGATGACGCAAAATAAAACCAATCATTCCAGTATAACCAAGATAAAATGAATGATCATTAGCAAGATCTTTGGAAGTCATTCCTACTTTAGGTTCCCTATTGAAGACACACAGTACACAATCCACAATATCATTACCGCATTGACACAATATATGTTCCTAAAGTTAAAATATAATTAGGGAGTCAAAAATATAAAACTATTGATCCAATTGACATATATAAAATATAATAAAAAATTAAATAAAAAGAAAATAAAATATATTCAAAATTTATCTTCTAAACTTCATCATTGGAAAACATCATGCTAAAATCCTAACAAACAATGTTTATCATGGTAAAATCATAATAAAAAGATCCATATTTTTCACATCATCAAAATATGATTTTAACACCTCTAATAATCCACTATAATTACTATTTTGGTGTTGTCCCAACTTTGACTATTTTTGTCGCGCCTATTATTCTATCTCGGTATAAGTTCTAATGAACAATTGGGTGGGAAAGCTATTAATCCAACCTATAAGAAATTCAATGTTGTATGGAATTGGTTTTAATTATAGATGTAGAGATCTTCTGATGATACATATGGTGTGAAACCAATTAATCAAGTGTGGTACAAGCTTCCTAAGGATTAAAATCACCACTACTATTATTGGAGGATTCCAAAAAACACTATGGTTGGGAAGGATGAATGCAGTTTTTTTATCTCTCTATTTAAAATTCAGAATTACTATGATGGTATTAAAAAATGAACTTCAGGAGGGTTTGCAGATCAGCTACCATGTTGTGATGGGTCACTTTTTGCAATCAGAGGGCACAAATTAACCCATATGTTTATGTGGTAAATAGAGACAATGTTAATCTTGTTGTTCCCTGTGTGATGAAACCCAATAATCCTAGTTTTTGATGTCTTGGAACCCCTAAAATTCATTTTATCATGCTGAAAACATGGTCCCCACCTGAAAAAACACGTAAAATTTTAAGGTCAAATAGTTTGACCTACTACCATGGAGCTCGGGCTGAGCACCCCAACCAATCGGCCTGAGAGTTTTTCCCTTTCTATGTTGGTATTACTTTATATTTATATATATATTCATATATTTTTGTGCATATATATATTATTTATAATAACATATCAATATATATAAGTATAAATTATTATATTTACTAAAATATATATTAACACCCCAATATTTTACAATATGCCTCCTTTTAAATTTAACTTATTTGATAACTTAATAGCTTAAAATTAATTTAAATATTATTATTTAATTATTATAGCTATATCATATATTTTGGTAATGGTGATAATGAATGAGTGTAAGTAAATTTTGAAAATTTATATTAGACATGTTTATAAAATTAATTCATTGATTACAAATTAATTGAAAATGAAAACCTCTTGAATATAAAGGTTTTATTTTTATAAAAATATTCTTTATAACCATTATAAAATTTTATATTAATCAATATTAGACAAATATAATAATTAAAATTATATATTATATATTCAATAAAATAATTTACATTTATCGAAAACATTTTTAGAGGTGTAAGATACAAATAAATCCAATTTTACACATAAAGAGGATATATTTTTCTAAATGCAATTTTACCACCATTTTGTAGTGAACATATTTAAAATATAAATTATGAAACTTTTATAAATTAAATTTTAAAAAATAAACATTATTTTATTTATGTTTAATATCAAGATTTACTTTGCTTAATTTTTTGGTGTTTTCTGTTGAGTTTCATTTTTGATAAATGGTAATGTGACCCTTGTAATAATAATACAATATTTAGGAATAGTAGCAAAAAAATTATAACAATAACCTCACCTATTAATGTATAAATGAAATTTATGAATCTTATAAATTTTAATATAATATAATTATATCATATTATAAGTAAATTAATGTTTTATAAATTATTAATTAAGAGTTGATATTTTTATAAAACATAAATTTATTATTATTAATTTTATATAAATATAATTATTTAAAATAAAATATATATTCGTTAAATGTATTAAAAAATTAATTTTTTTCTTATGATTATAAGAAATTTTTTTGATACTTTAAATAATTTTTCAAAGTGTTATAAAATCAGTTATAATTTTAAAATCTGTATTTTTCCAATTAATGATGGTTTAATTAAAAAATAAATTTTCTCATATTTAAAGAATTATTTAAATAAAATTGAAATCATTTTTTAATTCTACACATTAAAAAATGTTTAGGTTTAATTTTTGGAATGTTTCTAAAATAGATGAATTTTTTGTGAATAATGAAATACGGTAATTTACAGTATATATACATTATATGTACAATACACTATTACATGATTCAAGGATGATGTAAGAACCATTGGTT
The DNA here is from genome assembly GCA_963277665.1 of Viscum album. NCBI lineage: Eukaryota > Viridiplantae > Streptophyta > Magnoliopsida > Santalales > Viscaceae > Viscum > Viscum album. Next base: position 1,202,611,439 of record OY728159.1, on the reverse strand, counting down.
CAAAATAACATGAACTAGTTATTGTAATTAGTCACAAGAATCAAAACTATTCATATTCTTGAGCCCGAATAATAAACAAATGAATAAAATATTCAAAAACCACCCCTCTCCCCCACAATAAATACCACTCCTTCTCCTCACACCTTCCAAGATTTGAGCCTTGTCAAATATATTCCCAATACTCTTCCCAATACCTAAAACCAAGTCTAATAGCTTTCTTTATCAACAAAATATCAAAACCAATCCCCGTAAAGAGGTTTTCAAGGAGGAGAATTCAAGAGGTAAAAATCATCTTTTATTATTTTATTTTCTTTTAAATTTCTTTTATTTTTTTATCATTCCCTCACCTACCTTGTCCAAAAATTCATGACAACTACAGTGTCATTTATATACTATAATTATATCACTTTAATGGAATATCCATCTTCAAAATCCTTTTTATCTCGCTCATTTCTTTTATAAATGAAAACATTGTCTATGATGTGTCAATTTATTAAGATCATGGACGATGCATTTTAATTTTTTATTAACACCTTCTAGGATGGTCATAAAACCATTTTTATAGTTTAAAAAATTATAATATATGTATTATAGAGTATTTAATGTTTTTTAACCATTATATACATATGATGTTAACTAATAAGACAAAAACTAGTTCATGATGATCGAAAAAACGCCAAAAATAATCTAAACGATTATCACTAACATCTTATCTAATGATTCATCATAATCCAATATAACAAAATTAATTATAAAACTATTTAATAGTATTTATGTAAATCAATAACATATAACTTCAATTATAGATATTTATTTTCATTTTACATGATCTTTCGTATATGTATACAATTGAACCAATGGCCAAAACCAAGGAATCAAACAACACCAAACAATGATGTTGAATCTTATAACCCATAAAAAGCCATAAATGAACTTAATAAAATTAAAATAAATAAAATAAATGTATAAATGTTTCATTAATTAATTATTTAATTTAATTTGATTATCAAGGACCTTAACTTCAAGGGAAGAATACTATTAGACATAAGGTAAGGGATTCTACCCGACACCCCATTTTTTCATTCGGGTTACTATCTCTCTCTCTTTACTCCTTCTTAATGCTTCTTTATTTTGGTGTAATTATTATAAATTATATTTATATGTTCCAAAATCATATATTCATATGATATCATCATTATTTTATGTGTATATACATGTTTCAAAAATGATCTCTTCTCAAATATTCTCGATAAAAAAGACCGATTAAAGGGAATTTCTCAATTTCTTACACATTATCATGTGCTATCCATAATATATTTTAATACACCATTATTTTTATAAAATCACAGATTTTATCACGAAATAATTTCAAGTATCATTTCTAGTTTTATAAAAACAAATTTTCTTTTTTCTTTTTAAAGTCACTTTAAGATTTTCCTTAAACCACATTAATAAGGCTAATTTTAATAGATTCATAAACACTATTTTTTCATGTTTTCACTTCCATTATAAATAATTTATTCCCCAAATATATTTTATTTGTACTTACCTTTTCTACTATGGTATATACATGTTTCCGATCTGATTTTATGAAAATTACCAATTATTTTCCAAAATAACTATTCTTTCCAAAGTAAAAAGGGGTTTCTCATCTGACATTAGCTTCTGTGAGATTTATTCCCATTTCACTACTTATGAATTGAATGTGGTGTATGTAATACACTTCCATATATCAAATCACGAGTCTTTTTATTCTTAATATATTCATTTACTGCTTTTCTTTCATAGCGATTTGGATTTAAAAGTTTAAAAGTGGTATGTGACACTTTGGAATGTTTAAAGATTAGTTCCCACAAGAATTTATCAATGATTTTATCAGAGTATTTTTATCTATAATTATGATTCAAATATTTCAAATTTTTATGAGAAAAATTTATTTAAATATATTTTTTGTACATATGTGGAATCTATTAGACTTTGTAAGTGATAGATGGGGCTTGTTATAGCCCATCAATGCATCGGTAGGTCTCATGAGACAAAACATAAATGGATTTTAATTGAGGTCTTAAAAATTTATTTTCACAATTCTGGGACGAGGAATTGAAGTTATGTTTATGATATCCCGAATATGAATTCCCTTATTATTACGTTGGTAATTTATAAGTCATGTGTAGCGACCTGGGTTTTTCCATGACAGACTTTGGTATATTCTTATGATTAATTATGGAGTTAGGTGTATAAATGATGTCTAATTTTGAGACTTGGTGTGCCTGAGAATAAATTATATAAAAATATTAATTATTTTTATACTATGCACATGGAAAAAATGGTTTATCTCTAAAAAGGTAAATCAAGTTAGAAATATGATGGCACTTTTGAGTCTAGAGCATGCTATTAACCCTAGGTGGGGTATAAGTTTTTTCAGTGCAGACCTTCTGTGGAAAAATTTATCAAGGCCATTTTTTGTAAATAAATAAATAAATTTATTTATATATGTAATCTTGAATAAATTCTGAATGAAGTCTTAGATAAACAAATTTAGACTTCGGTTGAGTTCAAAATGTCATGTTTACCCTAAGGACAAGTTAATATTTATCAGCAATGTGTGTCGGGTTGGAGGCAAGTCAGGAGACGAACTGTTAAGTAGAGGGGATTTAATTAAATAAAAAATAATCCCCCTCCCTTCTTCCTCATTGCGAGGTACAAGGAACCACACATAGCCACATATCATTCCTTCCTACTTCACGATGAATCAGTAAAATCAATGAAACGAAGTGTCGTCGGTCTCGGATCTTGATGGATGACAGTCCTTGATCGAGCAGTGGAAGTAGTAGAGTGTAGATCTATCGAAGAAGAATCAATGTTTTACCAAAAGGAAAGAAGTTTGATCTTTGATCCCATCCCACTATTTATTTTTCAATTTCCTTCATTTTTTCATAGACTCTATGTTGATCTAGTCCTGAGGGCCCTAGAGCAGGTCTTAGTTAAATTTGTGGACCACTGGAGTGGTCCTAGTGGTTCGTGAAAGGTTTTACATCAATGAGGGAATATTTCTATAGCGGTGATGGCGGAATCCAGTAGTGAAATGAGGGAGAGAGGTTGGGCGTAACATAGAACATTTGGTGGGTGGTGACATGGTATGCCGCAATGATGGTGGCGGGGTGCATCGGCAGGCCGACACAGACAGGCCACGATCTAGTGGAGAAAACCGGGATGAACGGAGTGGGCCGACCAGAGCGGGCCGGTCAAGCTAGGTTGGGCCAGTGTTTTAGATTAAAAACATGTAACTCATGATCCATGGGTATGTTTCGCATTCCGTCTATGGAGAAATGACCCATGTATTGAGACATACCCTTTGATCATGGTTTAAATTTTTTTATGAGTTGGTTTCATGGACCGAGGCTATGAAACGTTGAAATAATAACAATATTTTATTATTATTCAACTTTGACCCGCCATAAATTCTACATGGAGTGTCCAATTGACGCCCTACCAGTGGCATTGTTACGCTGATGGTAATGCAGGAGATTCTAGATAAATTTTGGGTGCTTAATCTGCTATTAGGGTGTGGGCCCCTTGATACCTGTTCTAGGCGCTTGCAGTGAAATGCACCTTTTTAGCTGGGTTTCAGTTTAGGAGGAATGAGTAGTCGATCCCTTGTGTTTTTCTGATAGGATTGAATTGGCACAATCTATTTGATGTGTTCAGGGATTGATTCATGGTCCCCACTTTTGCTTATTTAGTGGAATAATTCCTTTTCACTGGTTGTCTGTTTCGGGAGAGTAAATAGTTTATCTTGCATGTTTTCTTTATAGAACGCAATGGTGGCCATGGTTTGGGACTAGGAGATGTGGTGTGAATGTGATTTCATGGGGATCTCTTTGGTTAGCGACACTGACTAGATGGGTGGAGTGGGTCCCCCTGGTCACTTTGGCGATGTTACTACTAATTAGGTTGAGTGGTTCCCCCTAGTTTCAGATGGTATAATTACAACTCGATTGGTTGAGTGGGTCCCCATAGTTCCTATTTTCAAGGTTTAGATCTACTGGGTTGAGTGGGTCCCACTGGTCCTTTAGATATGAGGGATTTGGTATCAAATCCTCTTCACCATACTTTGACCCCTCTTCAGCTTCTACAAGGGTTTCAGTATCACGTCCCCTTCACTGGAAGATGACCCCACTTCGACTGCTTTGTGTATCTGTAGTGTGGGTGCATTCTTGCTTTCTAAATTGAGTTGTCTCAATCCACTTCAATAACAGACTCAATGGATTTAGAGAAAGTGTCACCCCAAGAGGCCCACCGTGATTCTCACATCCCTTCATCTTTCCTTGGTGGTGTTTTTGGAATCAGTGTGACCCATATTTACTTGGGCATCGATCCTCTACCCAAGAAGTTCCTGTAGGGGACAAAGCCCCAATGAGCCTTGGGAGACGACCCTCTAGCTGTGTATCGATATCTATTATTTTTTTCAGTGTATTCTGTGAGTTACTAGGTAGGGTTTGTGGTGTCGTTGTGACCGGAAGTACACATGTGATGATCCCCTATCTAAACGATTTGATTTTCGTGGCGTTAGATCGAAATCATGAAATTTTCCTTGGAGGAGTTCTCAGTATTGGAATGACCAACTGTACTCTATCATAGATCCTCTGAGGGAATAGTTTTTCCATATTTGTGTTATTTCATGATCCCACTTTCTGAGTGTGATGTTCTATCCTTGGGTTTTAGGTGTCCCATAGTGGATCCTAGGGGGATCCCTTACCCGAGGAGTGGGAACTAGTTTAGTAACTGAATGAATTATTGCACGGTGGTGTTTGTTGAGGGTTCTCTCATAGACAAGTATAAAGAAAGATGGTCGTGTTGTGCCATTAGTTCATTTACCAGTGGATTGGAATCTCTCGATTGAGTTCCATTGGGGATTGTTATTCTCTCGTTGTGTGTGCTTCATGGCAGGTTTCTACCTTCTCCCTGAGTCGGAGCCCTTATCTATCTATGAGGTAGGTACCTCATGAGATTTGTGTGAGTGTTTTTTTGGAACCTCATGTTATTTATTGTGGACAGTCTATGTTTGGGACCATGATACTTAGAGACGATTATATCTGCGTGTGTTTTGGGTGTCCTCATGGCATGTGTTGTTTTATAGACATTCTATGTATGTCAAGATAACTAGTCACGTATTTCCAAGGATGGTATCGAGAATAAGCTTCTCCCTCATTTGGGTTCCCTTAGGATGGGTAGAGTTAACAAATACCTATCAGTTGAACTTTTTTTGGTTAGGTATTTTGGGCAACCTACTAAGTATTATTACACTCACCCATTCACGAGATTTTCCCACACATGTCTTGTGTCTTGTGTAGACCATAGGTCCTTGGACATAGTCTCATTTGGACCCGGAGTAGGCAAAGCGTAGTAGATGGACTAACTGAGTTTTTCACCAAAGATTAGGAGAGGATATTACCAGTAAGAGTTTAACAACAATCTCCTCCTTCAGATCAAGTTGGACACTTTTGCATCTTTTCTTTTGGTGGGCCCTTTGTTTTCCCTTTTTGTACTTTTTTTGTACTCTGTTTGGGATATAAGTATTCATGCATTGTAGTTTTCAGTTATATTATACATCATTTCACTATTTCATGGAGTTGAATGTGGGTGTGTGCATACAGGTACGTTAGTCTAAGGCCACCTTGTGTGTGATAATCTACTCAGTGTTGGTCGACAACCCTAGCCTATGGAGGTAGTCTTGGGGAGTCACAGATTGAGCCTCGTGGGGTTAGGTTGTGACTTAGTAGTATCAAAGGGGGTTCTACCTTTGGGACCTTAGAGTGTAGTTGGTCTAGTAGTGATCTTGTTTTTGGTTGCAAAACATCAGTGTTAGGATGTTTAAAGCACATATTTTAGGCCAGGGACTCCAGTGTTGGTATGGGCAGCTGACGTATCCATATACCAGGACTCTGATAACCTACCTTTTGACTCAGTACATTAGGAAACTGGTCATAGGGGAATACTGGTACATTAATCATATAGGACTAGGTTTTAGTTTTCTCATGTCTTTCTTGATTTGCACCCTAGATATACTCTTTGATGTGGTGCTTCTTGAATTGGTTCAAGATGTTTCCATGATGATAGACTTCAAGGGTTCTACGTTATGGTTTTGGTCAGCAGTGGGAGAGACATGTTGGCAAGACCTTGGGTTGGTTTTCTTTGACGTAGCTTCGACTATACAAGGAATAGGGATCCCTCCCCCATCGAGATGTGTTTTTGTGATGTGATGAAACCCATACAGGTGATTCAGTGCCCCCAAAGTGGATAATTTTGAGGTATGGTGGATGAGTTCCATTAAATCATGATTTTGAAATTGACTTCGTGCATTGGTGATGGTTTCATAGGGGTTTGTAAGACCTAGTTTGTACACTTGAGAAACCCTGTTTGTTCTCTAGGTGGAGGAGATGTTTTTCTTTTGGTGTTGCGGTTTTGTTTTGAGGTATCACAAGATAGGATATCCAGTGGGATATGGAGTTTCCCTAAGGTGGGGAGTAAGTCATAATTCTAATGTTGGGTTTTGGTACTAGTCACATGGTGAGATGTGGTGTTGAAGTGTTTTTTCCTTGGTAGTGTGTTGGTGTTGTGGTTCTTCTTAGTGCATGTTGTTTACAGCATAGGAACCTATAGTGAGCTCGCTGGTGTGGGAGTCCCTATAGAGAACTCATTTACATTACCTTGTTCCTAGTAATTTTGTTCTCAGGGATGGAAATCCTTAAGGTGGGGAGGATGTAGAGTCTTGGGTTTTTACCTATCAGACTTTGGAATATTCCTACAAATAATTACATAACAAGGAACAAAGACAATGTGTGATTCTGAGGCCTGGTGTTCTCAGAATAACATATATGAAAAAATTAATTATTTTTATACTATGCACGTGGTGGAAGTAGGTTATCAGCTAAACAATAGATCAGATCAGATATATGTGGGAACCTTTAAGTTTAGAGTGTGTTGTTTACCCTAGGAAGGGTATAAGTTTTGTTGGAGTTGTCCTGTTGTAGAAAAATTTATCAAGGGAATTTTTGTAAATCAATAAATATATTTATTTATAGACTTCAGCTCAAATAAATTCTAAACAGAGTCTGGGATAAAAATTATGAGACCATGGTTGAGTTCGGAATGTTGTGTTACCCTAAGGGAGACTTAATCTTATTTAGCAACAGGCGTCAGGTCGGAGGCGAGTCAGGAGCCGAACTATTAAGAAGAGGGGACTAAATTAAATCAAAATTAAATCCCCCACCCTTCTTCCCCATTGCGCAGCAGGAAGAACTACATGAAACCCACTCTCCTTCCTTCTTCTTTCATGACGAACTGTACGAATCGATGAAACAAAGCACTGTTAGGCTCAGATCTTGATGGCGGATGCTCTTGGATCAAGCAGTGGCAGCAGTAGAGTGCAGATATAGTGTAGAAGTGTCAGTGTTTCTCCAAAAATGAAGGTGGTTTGAGATTTGATCCCATCCCCAGTTTTTTTGCACTATTTTTCTTCATTTTTTAATTGATTCTTTTTAGATATGCTCCTGAGGGTCCTAGAACATGTCTTCGTTTAATTTTTGGACCATGTGAGTGGTTTTGGTGGTTAGTGGAGGTTTTTCCAGTGACTAGGGTGGATTTCAGATGTGGGGATGGTGGAATCTAGCGGTGGAACATTAGAGGGTGGCTGGGCACAGCAGAGTCCCGCTAGAGGGTTGCGGCAGAGGCGGGGTGCATTGCAGTAGTGGAACAGAGCACCGGTGGGATGGCACGACCCAACCACAATCTGGCGGAGTGAATCAGGCCGGTCCAACCAGTTTGGCCCTAGGTTTTTGTTTAAAACCATGTAACATGAAATATAGGGGTTCGTTTCGTGTTCCATCTATAAAGACATGACCCTTGTGTTGAGACAGACCCTTTGATCCTATTTTAAGAATTTTATTAGTTGGGTTCATGTCCTGGGGCCATAAAATGTTAAAATAAAAATAATAATTTATTATTATTCAACTTTGACCTGCCATAACATCTACACAGAGCTTCTAATTATTGCGCATTTAGTGGAATTGTGACCCTAATGGCAAGGATGATTTTTCTAGATAAATTTTGGGTATTTAATATGAAATCAGGGCATGGGCTCCATGAGGCCTGTTCTGGGGGTTTGCAGTGAAATGTGCCTTTTTCACCGGATGTCGGTTTTGGACCAATGGGTAGTCGATCCTGTGTATTTTTTCAAGAGGATCACATTTGAACAATCCTTTTTTATATGTTTAAGGATTGAGGTGTGGGCCCCACTATGTCTTGTTATGGTGAATAGTACATTTTTCACTGTATTTTTTTTTCAGGCAGGTAACTAGACTATCCTGTGTGTTTTCCTATGTAGAATGTGATGGTGGTCATAGTTTTTTCCTAGGAGATGTGGTGTTCCAGATATGTCATGTGGATCTCTTAGGTTAGAGACGCGGACTAGCTGGGTTGAGTGGTCCCTCTGGTCACTTTGGCGATGTTACTACTAGTTTGGTTGAGTGGTTTCCCTAGTTTCGGATAGTGGCGTGATTAATATTTAGGTTGAGTGGGTCCCCCTGGTTTCTATTTGTGATGTTTCGGTCTGCTAGGTTGAGTGGGTCCTTCTGTTCCTTTAGCTATGAGGGTTTTGATATCACATCCCCTTCACTAGACTATGACCCCTATTTGGCTAGTAAGAGGGTTTAAGTATCACGTCCCCTTCACCAGATTGTGACCCATATGCATCTACATTGTTTATATGTAGTGAAGGTGTGTTCCCACTTTCTGGAGTTAGTGTATCAATCTTCTTGAATAGCAAACTTTTTGGATTTAGAGCATGTGTTTTTTAGAGAGGCCTCAAATGATCCCCACATCCATTTGTGTTTCCCTGGTGTGGTTTTTTGAATCAGGGTGACCAATATTTATGTGGGTATTGATCCTTTACCCGGGATGTTCCAATAGGGTACAGATCCCTCGTGAGCCCTGGGAGTTGACCCTCTAGCTGTGTATCAATATATGTTCTTTCGGTTTTCTACAGTGAATTTTGCGAGTTACTAGGCGGGGTTTATAGTATCGGCGTGACCAGAAGTATGGGAGCAATGATCCCCAATCTGAGTGATATGATCTATAGGGTTTCAGATTGAGATCATTATGTTTTCCTCAGTGGATTTCTCAGTATCGACGTGACCTATTCTACTCGAGGGAAAATACACTCCAAGACAAGTTGTTCCAGATTTGAGTTATTACGCGATACCCCTTTCTGAGTGCGGTGTTCCAGCTAGGGTTTTAGGTGTCCCCCAATGGATCCTGGGTGGGATCCCCTACTTGAGGAGTGGGATCAAGTTTATTCACTGGATAAATTCTTTCATGGTGTTATCCATCTAGTGTGCTCTCACGGACAGTTATCATGAGGGATGTCCGAGTTGCGATGTTAGTTCTTTTATTTATGTTGTGGAATCTCTCGGTTGAGTTCCATCAGGGATTGGTTGTGCTCTCATTTTGTGTTCTCTGAGGTAGGTTTTTTCCTTCACCTTGAGTCATAGACCTTTTCTATCTAATAGGTTGGTACCTCATGATACTGGTGTGATTATTTCATTGGAACCTCGAGTTGTTTACCTTCGAAAGTCTTTGGTTGGGACCATGAGACTTGGAGATGAGTATATTTGGGTGTGTTTAGGGTGTCCCCATGGCATGTATCTTTTTTTTGACATGCCAATGATGTTAAGATGTATAGTTAGGTATTTCAAACGATAGTCTTGTGATGGAGCTTCTCTCTTGTTTGGGTTTTTATAGGCTGGGTTGAGTTAACTGATCCATATCAGTTGATATTTTTTTTGTTTGGGATTTTGGGGTGCCTACTAAGTATTATTATATTCACCCCTTCATGGTATTTTCCATCACATGTATTGTATCTAGTGAAAACCATAAGTCTATAGATGGATTCCCAATTAGACCCGAAGAAGACAGAGTATAGTAGCTATATTTACCAAGGTTTTCACAAGAGATTAGACGAAGAGCTTACCGGTGGGAGTTTGACAGTGATCCCCTCATTCATATAAGGTTGGATGATTTTGTAGATTTTCTTTTGGTGGGACCTATATTTTCCCTCCTTTTACCCTTATTGTACTCTTGTTTGGGATAGATGTATGCATGCATTTTAGTTTTCAGATTTTGTATATCTCTCTACTGGATTTCATGGAGGTGTATGTTGGTGGGTGTGTACAAGTACTTTATGCTATGGCCTCCTTGTGTGTGATATTCTACTTGGCACTGGTTACTATCCCATGGACTATAGAGGTGGGCTTAGAGAGTCACAGCTTGAGCTCTATTGTACTAGTTCATGAAATCATGTGATTGTTTGACAAGTATAATTTTCATGTTTATGTTTCCTATGATTATATATATGGAGTTATTTATTCAGTTATTATTCTTACCATATTATTCTCAAGATTATGTTCTAATTTCATGTTTTTTTCATTCACCATGCCTTATTTTTTATATTTTCTTTCATTATATTACTTACCCTTACTGGGAATCTAATCTGACCCCTTTCTTATGTTTTATTTTCCCCCAGGATGCAAAAATATATATTATGAATGACTTGTAGGGATAATAATAGAGATTATGAATTTTTCCAATCAATTTTCTATGTTTCCTTATTTTTAAGTTGTAATTTAAAATATGTTTTATCAGGATTCCCGAAACTACTAAACTATTAAATCCATTTGGATGAGAACACTTTTTCATAGTACTAAAGTAATGAATTAAGGAACCAACTCCAAGATATTGGGTTCAGGGTCTTTATAGTTGGTGTTAGAGTAATTTTAGTTGAGACCTTTGAAATTAGACTTAGAAAATAGAGATCAGGGAACATAACCCTAAGATAGACTTTGAGGATAATTATAGATAAAAATCCTAAAATTTTTCTAAAGTAGAAATTGTGTGGTTATTTCTAGCAATACACCCATATCTGGATACTATAAGTGGACAAGGTTCTGGAAGAGATGTACCTATAGGTAACAACTCTAATAAGATGTCTTTGAAATAACATGAAGTAACTTGGTACATGAAAACATAACTTACTGTGTACCTTGTTTGAAACTTCTAGGGGATATGCTTATGATAATTCACATTTTCTTTATAAACCATTACGAAGTATTTAAAAGTAAATATATCCCTAAAAAACTATGTTTTTTATTATGAGATTATATACACAAAATTATTCATTTTATGTTATTTATTTCACTATTTTTGGGATTATACATTATGTTTCATAATGTTATGATCTAATATAGTGTATTTTATTATTTAGAAATAGAACCTATCAGAATGAATGGGAACTGAAGGAATGCACATAATCCAAAGAGTAAGCATGTTCATTTCTTCGATGGGTTTAAGCTAGTCATTCAATGGGAACGAGTCTCTCAAAAATCCTCATCATGTTAGGAGATAATATCATGTTATAAAAATAAGGATAAAGAGTTTTATATGTATTGTGGATTCGTAGGGAAAAATGATAACAAAAGTACAATAAGAAAAATGAAGAATAAATTAAATAAGAGAAAGAATTATTTTACCACAAGTGATAATTGGGGGAAGAAGCACTTTGGTACTTGCTTAAGAGGAATGGGAGTTTGCACTTAGTGTGGAGAGAAAGGCCAACATTCTTTGTATTTCAAGGGTAAGAAATTTTTTTCCAAATTTAAATGCTTCAAATGAAATAAGATGGGGAACTACACAAATTAGTATCTCAAACATCAAGGGAGTATAGCTCAGAAGAATCAAAGGGATCATGGTAAAGCATATGATACTACCATAGATGAAGAGTAGTGATTAATATGACTCTCTTAGAATCAGTAATTATGTTATTTGAGTATTTTATTAATAATTATTTTGTTATAAGAATAATGAGATATATGGGGATTGTACTTTTGTAATTTTTTTAAGGATTTGAAAGTGTGGGTTGAATGGTACCAAGAAAATTGAATCGGTGGAAAGTTGATCTTTTGAAAAAACATGACTTAGGAAAGATAACCCAAATTATGTAATTGATATTGAGATAATAATAAATATATTGTTATGGGATTGTGTCAGTGTCCATGAAGGTGGTCAGTGATTTGATGGTTTATATTATATTTACTGGTATTATTGGATGTTTGGATTTAAGGAATATATTCAACAACATGGGAATTTTACTCTTGGAAGCATGCATGTTTTATAATGGTTTAACGGTGATCATGGTAATCATATGTTTGGTATGTATGATTAATAGATAAATTATTTGGGGAACATTATGTTAAGTTCATTTTATAAATTTAGTGACATTCCTTTAAAATTGTTGTTGTTGAATGTAGACAAACATGTTTGAGATGAGTCTTAAGATTAGCTACTTGTGGAATGGATCAAGTTAAACTTTGGAAATTATTTTTTATTGAAAAAAAGTGCTAAAAATATTGTTTTAGTAAACCTTTAAAGGAAGAACATATTAATTAAGGATTATATGAATCGTTTATAAGTTATTAAGGCATGAAAAATTCATCTTGAACATTCATTTCCTAGTGTAAGGGTTGATGATAAAATAAATTGAAGAATAACTAAATGATGAGATTATTATTATGAAATGGAAATTAATCAGGTACTTTTACTTTATAGATTTCTTATCTAAATATTAAATGAATAGCGTAACTCTAAGACATTTGTTTTGAAACAAAAACAATATCTTCGTACTTTTCTTTCTGATAAATCAGTGGTTTTTAATTGATAACAAGATTTACAATTTGGTTATGATTAAATTTCTAAAGACCATGTTCTTTATCACTCTCCATAAGAACTTTATGGTTATATTATTATTCTATTCCCATATTTTCACTTCAGAAAAATTATATATATTCGAATTCCTAGTTTTGTGGTGACCATATATTTCCCTTTCCATATTATTAATAGGATATTTTATTAACCCTATTTCTGATGTGGGTTTACTATAAAATAATTTTCAAGTATGAACCCTTTAATATTTATAAAAATTTCAAATTGCAAGGAAACAATTTATTTTAGTAGGAGAGATTGTAACACCCCAAGATTTTACAGAATTCCACTTTTTAAAATTTTACTTCTTCGATAGCTTAAAAGATTTAAAAATGATTTAAATATTATTATTTAATTATTATAGTTATCTTCTAGTTTTTAGGAATGGAAAGAGTGAATGAGATTATGTTAATTATGAAAATATATAATACACATGGTTATAAAATTAATTCACTGGTTACCAATTAATTAGAAATGAAAAGCAATTGAATATAAATGATGTAATTTTATAAAAAAATTGTTCCCAAAATGAAATTATATGTTAATAAATATTATTTAAAAATGATAATTAAATTTATATATTATATATTCAATGAAATATTTTTACATTTATCCAAGACATTTTTTGAGGCATAAAATAAGAATAAATCTCATTTTACACATTAAAAGGCTATATTTCTCAAAAAAAAAATTCCCGCCTTTAGTAGATAAATTGGTTTAAATAATTTTTTTGAAACTTTTATAAATTATATTTTACAGAATAAGCACTATTTTTTAAATCATTATACCAAAATTTACTTTGGTTAAATTTTTTGTATTTTTCTCATGAGTTTCATTTTTGATGAATAGTAATGTGACTGTTAGAATAACAATATATCCTTTAGGAATAGTAATATGTAAATTAAAACAGTAAACTCACCCTATAAATTATAAATAAAATTTATCCATATTATAAATGGTAATATGATATAATTATATCATGGTATAAATAAATAAATGATTTAGAAATTATTAATTAAGAGTTGATATTTTTATTAAACATCAATCTTAATTTTCAACTCTATAATTAATATAATGATTTAAAAGAAAATTTATATTAATAAAATTTATTTAAAAATTAAAAATTTTATGTCTTATGATTATAAGATAATTTTCTGAGACCTTATTGTATTTTTTGAAGTGTTATAAAATCAGTTAAAATTTTAAAATCAATATTTTTCCAATTAATTATGGCATTAATTAAAAACTAAATTTCTCATATTTGGAAAATTGTTTTAATAAAATGGAGTTCATATTTGAATTCTAATCTTTAAAAAATGGTTAGAGTGATTTTTTTGGATTTTTCTAAAATAGTAGAATTTTTGGTGAATACTAAAATACGGTAATTTATGGTATATATAAATTATAAGTACAATGCACTATTACTTCTATAATGGATGATGTAAGAACCATTGGTCCACCCTCCCATGGACTAGTTACTAAAAGTTTTCATAATAATTAAAACTATTCAGATTCTTGAGCCAAAATAATGAACAAATTAATAAAATATTTAAAAAACACCACTCTCTTCCACTATAAATACCACCCCTTGTCCTCACACCTTACAAGCTTTGATCCATGTCAAATTTCTTCTCAATACTTTTATCAAGACCCTCACCCACACCCAATATCATTTGGTCTCGTAAAAATACCAAAACAAATCTGCTTAAGGAGGTTCTCAATGAGGAGAATTCAAGAGGTAAAAATCCAATTTCTTTTCAATTTATTTTATTTTCTTATCCTTCCCTCACGTACCCTATCCAATATTACGTGATATCTATAGTATAATTTATATACTGTAATGATATTATTTTAATGTAATATCAATTATCAAACTCCTTTATCTCTCTCTTTTATTCTATAAATGAAAACATCCACCGTGATGTGTTAGTTTACCGACATCATGAATGATGCATTTTCATTTTCTGTTAACGCCTTCTATGCTAGTCATAAAACAATTTTTATGGTTAAAAAATTATAATATATGTATTAAATCCTATTTAATGTTCTAGAACCATTATATACACATGATGTTGACTAATAAGACAAAAACTAATTAGTGTGATCAAAAAACCGCCAAAAATAATCTAAACGATTATCACTAACATCATATATACTGATTCGTCCTCAACCCAAATAAACAAATCAATTATATAACCAATTAATATTATTAAATTAAATTAATAACATATAACTTAAATTCTTTATTTCTATTTCCAATTCATATGATCTATCATACATGTATACAAGTGAACCAATCGTGAAAACCAAGGAAATAAACACAACCAAACGATGAAATTGAATCTTAAAACTCATCAAAAAATATATAATTTAATTTAATAAAAATATAATAAATAAAATACATGTATAAAAGGTTTTTAATTAAATAATTAATGGATTTAATTTTATTATCTAGGATTTCATGTTCAAGTGCAGAACACTTTTAGACATAAGGTAAGAGATTCTACCTAAACACCCATTTTCCTTTGAGATAATATTTCTATCTCTTTAATCTAATTAAATAAATCATTATTTGAGTGTAATTATTCTAAATTATATTTATATGTTCCAAAATCATATATCCAGATTATATCATCCTTCTTTGATAGGGAAACACACTTTTAAAAAGGCTCCTTTCTCACATATTCCCGATAGGCAATCCCGATTAAAGGGAATTTCTCAATTTCTTACCCGTTCTCACATGTTATACATAATATATTCTAAGCCACAATTCTTTTTAAAAAATCACTAATTTTATCATGAAAAATTATCATGGTTAATTTATTATTTTATACAAATAATCAATCCTTTTACATTTTAAAGAATCTTTAATATTTTCCTTAAACCAAATTAAAAAGGCTCATTTCTAAAGATTATTAAACACACTTTTTTCATGTTTCCAATTCTATTTAATATCATTTATTCCCAAAATATAATTTCATTTTCCTTCCCTTTTCATTTATGGTATGTACATATTTACCATCTTGTTTTATAAAAAATAAAATTGATTTTCTAAAAGAACTCTTCTTTCCAAAGAAAAAAGGTTTTATTCAATGATTAGTTGCTAAAAGTGGATAATATTAATTATTAATGTCTTAATATTATTTTTTTAAAAAGTTCATAAACATCATTTTTAGTGCATTATAGAAATTGAACTTCATTTCTCATCCCAAATGTAATTCATGTTTAAAATGAAAATTTGGGCCTAATCAATCATCTATTTGTGGAGAACATTTTATTCATTTTTTGAATTTTATATTTTGGGATATGATTAAAAACATTTTTATAACATTTTATCTTTTAGGATTTAGGGATTAATCCCAAGAGAAGATTTATAGTTTTCATCATGAAAGAAGAGATTTTATGGAAAAATAATAATGGGCCAAAGGCCCATCAAACATAAGTGGGGCATACAATTAAAGTCCAATAAATCTGAAATTTTAACTATAGAAATAGAAAAATATGGGTTTAATTTCATTCAACCGTGTATAGATCTAATTATAATGTTTCCATGTAGATAAATGGATCTGAAGTTGATATTTAAATGGTGGGACCAATCTGAACACCCATAATGTCTACCCACTATTTCCTCCATAAATTACAAATGAATGAACAAAATGACCTGAACATTTTAAAAATGTTAGAGGTCACATGGATGAAAATATTTTTCATCTACAACCCCTTTGGATTAATCCTGATTTAGTTATAAATTCACACGTAAACAAGAGGGATGAATCTGGGAAATTTTCTTGGTCAACTTCAAAACATCCAATTCCCTTGATTTTCTCACCCTACTTTTGAATCTATAAATTAATGGGGATTATATTGATTGTTTTGGGGTGTATCTAAGGCTCTTAATATTTCTATATAAGGATCTGGTGGTGAAGGTAATTATCTTGCATGTTTTTCTTTGTATTCAGATATTTCTTTCAATTGTAATTTCCCACTTTCATTTTGTAATTGCATCGTTAATTTTTCCCATGTAACTTTTTCTATCACATTTAGTATATTAATAAAAAAATTCTTCTTATTCAATTTTTATTTTCCTTTTATTAACACCTTTATACCATTGAATCAAGGATTGAATTTATTCACACCTACACTTGTGAATTTCTCACACAACGGTGGAGTGTTCATTTTAATTAATGTTTTTCTTCTTCAATCCCACTTATTTAAGTCTAATTCTCGATATAATTGATAGAATATCATCAATGTAGGGATAAAATTTTATGGCTTGGTCCTAGGGAGTTTCATGAGATATATTGGATGTTATTTCATGTACTTTAATCTTTAAATGTGTTGGTTATTTTAATATTTTCATTCAATAATTTATGTTCTTTTTTGCCTTTTCCATGTTTAACGATGTCACATTCTAAGTGCTAGTATGGTCTAATTCCTTAGATTGATCATGAAATTGGTCTTCTAAGTGAATAGGTGATTATCCTTGTAATTTTTTAAGAACTATATTGGTGAATGATCTTGTGGAATTATCTCGTTTTGTAGATTTATAATCTATCAGTGATCTTAATCTTTATAAGAAAAAAATGCATCCAATCCACCCCAAGAAAGAACCTAGGATCAACCCATCTTAATTAATTGTTTTAGATTAACTAAATTTGTGTTTCTTATTGTTATTTAAATTAAATAATTATTTCATCAATCAAAATCAACCCCCCAAGTTGGCCACTTCATAACCAATCCTCGCATCCAATATTAGTGTCTAAAGGTTACTTCTTTGGTCCCTGTGGATTCAATAACCCAAGATGTACTACAAGTGACTACTTTTACCATATTTCTTGGGTAAATTTTGGTGAAACCAAATTTTGGAGCCATTTCCAGGGAACAAATAAGTACCTTATACACTCATCATCTTTTTTCACCCCAAATTCTCTATTCTCATGCTAATTTCTATTCTCCATTCCCCTTTCTATTTTTATGTGTCCAAAGAATCCCAAAACCAATTTTTAAAAAACCACAATGGATTATCTCCCACAATACCCCTTAATAAACTAATGTTATAATCAAATGAGAAATAAATATTGGGAAACACCTCACATAGGTAATTTTATTGACCAAAAATTGATTGAATACACCACACCGGATGAGATGCACTACAAGAAAACCGCCATTTAGCGGTAGTTATTTTTGCGTGTAGCGGCAGTTTAAACCGATGCTACATGGTCTGGCGGCAGCTTATAGAAACCGCCGATAAATTTGGCGTCGACAAACTATTAGCAGCAGTTATTTCCATTTAGAGGTGGTTTAAGGGAAGCATTATAGCTGCCTCAATTTTCTACTTCCACTGAACCACTGCCTTGAAAAACAAATAAAACCAAAAATACCAATAGCCCAATAGATTAATTCACACAAAATTTGAAAAATAATGGAGACAATTAGTAAAAAATTTATGGTCATGATGCTTGGAAAATATAGTATAACATCATAAATGGATATGTGTAGAGAGAAGATCATAGATTTTCTATTATTAAAACTAATGAATCTAGTTGAGAAGATCTCTTGATGCTGCCAACACTTTCCTATGTAAAATCATTTAGTTACCTATTTTCATAATTCAATTCACTTTACAAACAACCATTTATATAGTAAACACCATTTATATTAGGTGTTCATGTTATTATCACCACTACCTTTGCATCAAGATAAAAAACATACATATAATTATTCAATAAAAATAGAGACACCTTCAACTAAATGTTCTGAAAAAGAAACCCTCTTCATGGTATCAATTATGACTAACTTAGTCATATATTTCATCATCTCAATGATATAGTTTACATATTTAATCAATATATGATTCCCATATAATAGAAATATAAATTCCATTTCCTTCACCACATTCATTGTTTAAGGATAATATTTCTGAATAAACAAATTCATGAAACCTTCCTAATATTGGGTATTCTGTAACTCAATATAAACAATGGTCTTTATATATTTCCAAATAAGACCCTAGAGGTTGAATGTGGTGAACTTGATCTTATAGGTCTTAGGAATTCATAAAATACTAAATATTATCTCAATATCATCCAACCATTACCTTACACATTGAGGACATTCGTAAACATGGAATATGGAAGGATTATAATTATGGAATTCCCATATCGAATCTCAAGCATGAGTTCTGTAAGGATAAATACTTTTTTCCAAACATGGGTAGAATAAGAAACCAAGTCAATCATAATTTGACCATTAAATCGATTTTATTATCAAGAATTATATTTCAATAGCTTATTTAGGTTCACATGGATTTTTTAAAGTGAAATTAATTTATATTACTTCAAAAATTAAATTCTATCAAATAAATATAGAACCTAACACAATTTCATAAAACAAAATCAACTCAATCATACATATAAAATAAACATATATTAATTAATACTCAATATAATATTTTTATAATATCAAAAATTTATTTAAAAAATTCATGAGAGTCGTATAAAAAAATTAAAGGATAAATTGAAATTAATGATGACATTTTAGGCCATGTAGATAGATTACATGAATACTTAAAATAATGAAAAGCATCTGTATGCTAACAATGCATCATGAAGTTTCTGTATATTTTCATTTTAAAAATGAATGTTTCATAGAATTATTTATTGAAATTTAGTATATAAAATAGTATAATATTGATCTCAATAAAAAATATCTCAAATAAATGATAAATATATCTTAAAAAAATAACCATGTATTACATCCTTTGATAACTCAAGGATATTTAAGAAAAGTGTTGTTGTTGAACATCATAACCTGTAAGATAAAAACATTCATTTGAGGTAAGTTTAATTTAGATTTTGGATTAACTGCATTTTTTTTTAATAAAATGATCTTTTAGAACATGGGGGGTTTGGAGGTGATCTAGGCATTTGGGATTTGAAAAATAAAGAAAAGGGGCCATCCAGTGCATAGTACTTGGTTTGTGCATGGTTAGGGATAACCCTACACCATGGACCAGGGGATGTATGGCCTAGACCCCTTGGATAGAGGTAGTTCATGGCCACCACATGGGTTTTTCAAAACATGGGGATGGACAAACCAATCCATATGACCTGGACACCTCTTGGACAGAGGCCAAATTGTACCTCTATTTTAATTTGGAGAAATTCCCATTACCCCCTTGAGCCTTAAAATGTCTTACCCAATTTTTCATTCATTTTATTTTCTAACCCCAAGGTTTACGAACTAGGAGTTGTAAGCTATTACAAGGACCATTATCCTTTGATCCTTAGTCATTGAATGTTCCATTAGTTGTGAATCGAAGATCTATGTGATTATACGACTCCTCATTATTCGATTTTATAGAAGGACCATATCTTGTTGTTTTCTGCTATTCTGAATCCTTAAACCCTTCTTTTCCAGGGTTGTTTTAGATTGAGAATTCAGGGTTTATTTGGGCATGAATGAAGTTTTGTGGTTAAGTGAGAAGTTATCTATGATATTGAGGTAACATTATATGGGTTATATCCAATTGTATTGATGTGTATTCATGTCTTTATGCATGTGACTTTGTACATTTATCTTGAAAATTTAATTTTTTTGAAGAAAATTATAAAGTGTGTGTCTAAATGATGTGTTGGACCTTTCAAGGATGTTTTTGGATATATTAATGAAGAGTGGACTAGGTTTATGGCCACCCATGGTGTGGGAAAATCCCTTGAACATGTGAATTTTGTTATTAAATGATAAATTGAAGGGTTTATGAGATTAAACCAATTATAGATATTTTTAGCATGTCAAAATGGAATAAGTGGTTGTTTATCATAACTTTTATTGTTAAATGGGTTGTGAGATAACTAAGGGGATAAATAATGAATGGAAAATGTGGGAATATCCATTTTATAAGATTAAATTAAAAAATATGTACAATGGTTTTTGTTTTGAATGAATAGTAAAATAGAATAGTTATGGAATTATGTTAAGTGCCGTGAAAGTGATAAACTATGTGAATATTAGTGAAATGAAATAGGTTCACCCTGGATATTGTAATTTGTTAAAAAGGTCAATGGTTTTTGACCTTGTAGAATGTGTATTGATGGATTAATAAATGTTGAGGGACATAGTAGATCCAACCCATGGGTAAGAATTTTTTACAAGGAATTCCTTATCTTTGATGTGGGATGGATAGACATGAAATTTGAAATAATGGACTTGATATGTTGTGTTGATGGAATTCCTTATGTTTGTGTTATGGAAAAAGAAAATAATTTTCTATTGGTTTCATAGAAAATAGTTCCAAATAAATGTTTATCAATCCATATGTTTTTATGATTCACGGTGTGATAGGATACCATAACCAGAAGGATTTACCTTCTTCGATGATGATATTGAATAATAACATATTATAATATTAGGCATCGAAAATTTATAAGAGGTGAAATTATCTCTCTTTAAGAGACATATCAATTTATTATGGGGTTAAATTATCTATCATTAATAGGTATATATATTTTACATGGGATAATGATATTGTTTAAATTCATATTATTAGGATTTTAGAAGGTCTTCTACATCTATATACCCATTATTTACTTCCTCATATTGGGAAATGAGAGCATCTTGGCCCACTGATGTGTCAACATAGATGAAAGGAGATTATTGCTAAAAAAGAGGCTCATGTGAGTGTTTTGGGGCAGTGAAACCTTATGTAATGGATTGTTTTATGGTGAATCATCATCTAGGCTCAATGATAGAATATATATGTTTCAATACGTATCCCATGGAAATGGGAATCAATCCACCCATAGTTCTATAATGTTGTGGAAATAGATGATCGATGAAACTCCAAGGATTCATAAACCCATGTGATGGATGTATAAGCACATTTTATTGTCATAAAGCTTAGACTACAGATCTCTTGATATAAATTGTTATAGTATAGATTGGTGAGGTGGGGGAATACAGAATGTTTTTTGTGGTGAATAAAATCTGGGGTTATAGGATAAAAGAAGCCCTTCAACCCATGCCGAAATCTTAAATATGATTTCACACAGTGTAAGATCAAACAACCAAGACAATGATGAAAAATTTAATGTCATGTCTTGAAGAAAATGATTTTTTTCATCTCACATAATGTGTTTCTTCCATGTTTTATATGAGGTAATGTTTTTGAACATATCATAATTATCGTAATAGGAATCCAAATTTTATATAGTGTATGACTTTTAGATCATCCAAGACACATCGTACAATGAATCTCTGTTTTATACGGTTTAATACCATCTCCCATTAAGAGGAACCTAGGTTTTATATAGGGTATGGCCACATTTTATCATCATGAATAGAATATAATAACCATTAACAACGCATGAAGATTCACTATCTACACATTCTATGTCACCAAAGTCTCCACAACACTACCCCCTTGATCACTATGAAATGACCCAATTTGTTCAACACATCAACAATGGGTTTAACTCCTAGTCATCCAAAATCTCAACTACCAATTCAAACACAAGCCTAACTTGAATGATGTGTACCACACTCGAGAAATCAATACATAAAAGTAAACAACAGAAATCAATAAAATGCATAAAAGGAAATATGAGAAATCAAGAAAATGTTAGGACATGAAAATATTTGGTGGCAACTATGTGCCACACATGTTACATATAAAAACCAACTATTCCCATATTTGTTCAACACATCAAAAATACAACTACTCACAGTCTGATGATGCATCGTCACCCTCTCCACCTCTATCTCCACTTTCTGTTGTCACCTGTAAGAACATTATATTGAAAATTTAATACTGCTGCATATTTATATTAAAACGTAAAACCAATGAAAATTTTCAAACTAAATGATTTTGATATTTTGTGATTTATCTGCTGACCACCAGTCGATTCACTACCACTGGGGGCATATCTTCTCATCTACTAATGTATAACATTCATCGCTTTCTGCAAAGCAGATATCTAAGCCCCCTAATCTTGAACTTCGGTTCATAGGGAAGTAACCTCCCTCTGAGCATCTTTGGGTATGTATTGACTTTAACCAGGAGTAGATGTAGCTGGAATCCCTAGTGGCATACAAAAGACCTCAAATTGTACGAGTCTAAAACCCATCCCACACACTCTACCAGGATGGTCCTTCCCATGAACATTAGCAACTGGGTCATCCTGAGAGACTGAGTAGGACTATCCCAGATTTACTTTATACCCCATTTTCTTTAGCAGGCTCATTAACAAAACTTCCATCCGATTTTTTGTGAACATCCAACCATAGTTCGGTTTGGGATGCTTTGTTCCCTAAACTCTGTTACCGCATTAAGAAAAGATAAATAAACAATTCAATATATTAAACAGATAATATTTCCTTATAAATATTTAAACTAATTAAAAGACTACCAATGTCGTTCGACTTCTATAAAATATTTTTGAACCCTCAGTGTGAGGGATGACTTTCTTAGCTCGGTTTGATGCATTCTGTCTTGAGAGATACTGAAATAAATAAAATGAAATTTAAAAGTAATGTATTCAATGTCATCTCCTCTTCATATACATGTAGAAATGTAAAATGAGGATAATATAATAATATATATTTTTATACCATCCACTTCTCATCGTGATGTCTGTCAACAAAAACTTTCCACTGTTCTTTTGGTACCCCACTGGGTCGCTTCTCATACATTTTCTGCAGGGTCAATGAAGTATCATTGACATCACACCACAATCTCCATTTTAAATCTTTCTATTTATTACCAAGATTTATCAACGTCCACTTCCGTGCTATCACATCAGCAAATGTAAAGTGGATGGACATATGTATACCTAAATTTATTTTGAACATATTACTAACATGAAATTCATTAAACCATAATGTAATAAAATTACCTTTATTTTGGAATCAAAAACATCATTTTTTCAGCTTAGAGGAAGATATATCCAATCATCATGAGAAATAGGAAGGGAAATGGGCTCTGCTGCCAGCTAGCCAAGAATCTGGCAATGTAACCCCACGATGTCATCTGTAGGGACCCCATAAGAATAAAATGGCACAATTGTCTTTTTTCCATTCATATTCCAAACATATTAACTTTTTAATTTTTTCTCAACAGTTGCATTTTTTCCATCTTCAATGAGAAAACAATTAGTATAAAAAATGCGATAAATTTATTTAATTAAAATTTGTACTTATGACAGTGACACTCCATTATGTCCGTGATGAACTAGAAGGGGCATGTCGCCGCCCCACTACTGAGGCTTTTTAAGGGGGAGTCGACGAATCAGCCTCTAATAGAACACCCAAATATGGTTTGAGAGATGGTGCAGGGGGAGATGGTGCAGGGGTGTAGGCAGCTGGTGCCTCAGATGTAATTTGGAGGGAGCCAGATGGATCTTCATCTGTCACAAAACTAGATGAAATAGTGTACCTATTCCTCCTTGACATTCCTATCATTTAATCAAATAAAATTTAGTAGAGAAAATATATTTCAAAAAAATTATGCAGAAGAAAAAAAATTAAAAATGATAATAGATCCTCAGTACTAACAGACAAAATATATATAACAATGATAATGAATGACTACAAAAATGAAACACGTGGTTGTTGAATGAATAAATAATTGTACATACAATTATTTTCCCATTCAATCATGTTGGTTTCCTGCTCCATTGCTTCATCCACTTCATTCATCCTTTCTAGACTAATATTTTCAATATCATGATGGACAAATAATTCTACTTCCTATTGTTGATGAAATTCAATTTCAGAGGTCAAATCTTCTACTTCATCACCCATATCATACAAATATCTTTGTATTACATGAACAACTACACTCCACCCTTCATCCACAACATCATTAAATTAATATACAATTTTTTCTTGTGATACTAAGATATATGGATCATGCAGTTCACGATCACCAACACCCATCAAGTGAGAGAAGTTCACAGAATTAAATTTCAAGGAATCTCTTTTAACACCTCTGATAATATCGACCCATTTTCATTTGAATTAAACAACATAAAAATGTATGTGGTAGTTTAATTCAATAATATCATGCAACTCCCCATAGTATCCCACTTTAAAAAATGCAAATATACCACTATTCTGTGTTTTCAAACCCACTTCTCGATCGACTGTATGAAATCTAAAGCCATTCACATTATAAGCATCAAACTTTCTAACTTTTTTTATAGGACCTCTAGCAAGAAACTTCAAATCTTTTGAAAAGTTTTCTCAAGTATTAGTATTCATGATCTGAAAAAAGAAATATAATTTAATATATTTACAAAATGTATATGTCAAACTAATATTCATATTTTTTTTCAATATTTATGAACTTACACATCGTGAAAACCATTCTACAAGTTCCATATTCACAGCTTTCATTATATCTTTCGCATTTTGTGTTCAGATTCTCATTCATCTATTTGTTTGTATCCTCAACTCTTCAATAAATGGATCTTCAATTTCACTATTTAGTAGCACATATCTATGTTCCTGTAATAATTTCAATTCTGTCAGTGTCACTTTTGAGGTCCTCCCAACTGATCGGCCAATAGAAGGAAATATTTTTGATTTCTAATGCATTTGAGATTGATTTGATGTGTTTTCAACACATCCAACTTGATTAAATATTGTCTCAATATCATCCAAATATCTGGAACAAAAGGTAAGACACTGTACAACCAAATAGCCTTTAGCAATAGAGCCTTCTGGTTCAGCTTTATTTCTCACGTATGCTTTCGAATGCCCAAGATATCTGTGAAATAAAATAATAATACTATGAATTTATTTAAATGAAAAAAATTGTTTACTTAAATGAAAAACATATAAATAAAATACTTCTCAATTGGATAAATCCATCGATAATGAATGGGACCTCCTAATTTAAGTTCCTCAACCAAATGAATAGTTAAATGCATCATGATAGTAAAAAACGATGGAGGAGAAATCATCTTCATTACACAAAGGGTAAATACAAACCACTCCTAGAGTTTGTCAAGCTGAAATGGATGTAGAGATTTCTCAATTAATTTCCTGAAAAATGTGCCGAATTAGAGTACAACAGTAGTAACTTTTTCAGGTAATAATGTACGCAATGTCAATGGTAGTAACTGTTGTAACAAAATATGGGAATTATGACTTTTCAATCCATGTAACTTATGATTATTAAAGTCAACACACCTTGAGATGTTACTCGAATACCCATCAGATACCATCACATTATTTAAAATTCGAAGGAATGTATCTTTATCCCTATTTTTCATTGTAAAAATGATTGAAGCATACTTTTCATTCTCATCTGGTCAGAGATCACATTTTAGGTTCATTACTTGTAAGTCTTTGCGAGCATTGAGATGATCCTTTGAATTTACATGATCATTAAGTAATGTGAAAATCAAATTATCATAGACATACTTCTCAATATACATCACATCAAGATTGTGCCACAACAAACTAAATTCCGAATATGGGAGTTTGAAGAATAAACTTTTTTTCTTTCATTGTTGCTTTCTAATTTCACCTGATGATGCACTTCAGACCCATTTTCTTCTATCATTCAAATGATAAACCTTCCCAAATTTTGTTTCAAAATTTTCAAGCTATGTCAATATTTCAAAACCAGTTAACAACCTTGGAAGTGGTCTACAGTCAATGTAACCATTAAATTTTGATCTGTTCAGCCAAAATATATGAGATGCATCGATAAATCTTCGATGGAACAAGAAGCACGATTTTCTACTATGAGGTATCCGTTTGGGATCAAAATCAAAGTTACAAATGGTACAATCCAAACCAGTGTAATTGTTCAAACAAGATAAATTCCCAATCCCAGGGAATTCACTAATGGTCCACATTAAAGCATCATGCATTTTGAACATTGTTTTAGAAGAATCATTAAATGTCTCAACACCGTTTCTCCATAACTCCTACAATTCGTCAATCAAAGGCTACAAGTATACATAACTATCATTTACAGGCATTTTTTTCTAGTAATAATCATTGAAATGATAAAATATGTTTGTTGCATACACATCCACGGAGGCAGATTATAAGGGATCAATATAACTGGCCAAATACTATAACTGGTACTCAAAGTCCTAATGGGTTAAATCCATCGGCAACCAATCCCAATCGAACATTCCTAGGATCAGGTGATAAATCTAGATGTAATGAATCAAATGTCTTCCATGATTGGGAATATCATGGATGTACCATTAACCCATCATTGTTTTTATCTACAGAATACCATCATGTGTTCGGTGGCTTTCGATGACCTGAATAATCTTTGCAATCAAGGCTTCAAGGGAAAGTAACGCAAAACCTTTGCAGGTGTGTTATTTTTCTTCTTCTCCATGAAATTATGTTCATTCAGACTTCCAACATCACCCTTTGACTACCATATAGAAGAAGAACATTTCTTGCAATTTTGTCTACTTGAATCCTCTCCCTGATAAAGAATACAATCATTCGTACATGCATGTATATTTATATAATTCAGACCAAGCTTGTTAACAACTTTTTTCATATTACAAAAAGAATCTGGGATTTTTTTCTTTCGGAAGTTCATCACAAATAAATTCCAATGTCATGGAAATTTCCTTATTTGTAATTCCACATAGAAATTTGATATGGTACAACTTTAATAGAAATGAAAGCTATGAATATTTCAAACACCCACTATACAACTCTTTATTTCCATCATCAAATAAATAATGAAACAGATTTTCCTCAATGAAGTTTTCTCTTACATTTGGCTCCAAAGAATCAAGAAGAGGATCCAATGATTTGTTACAATCTTGATCTACTTGTGTTATAGTCTCAAAAACATCACTTTTCGCGTTGCAATTTGAAGCACCCTCTTCTAGTTGTTCTGATTTGTTTTGATGCCGATAGTTGTGTCTTGTAGTGCCGAATGAATCATTTATGAGGTTTTTCATTTCATTTTCCATTATCGAAAAACTTTGGACGTCATTATATAGATTAACATCAGTGCTCAATCTTTATGTAACATTTGATTCTCCATGCCAAACCCAACACAAATATTGACTAGGGAATTGCTTCAATATTAAATGTTCATAAACTTCATATCTCTTCAACCATGTTGTAAATTTACATTTAGGACATGGACATATTATTCTCCCTTCAACGAATCAATTAGAAATTGAAAAATCTAAAAACTCATTCAAACCCTTAACATAATGAGGTTTGTTCCTCGATAATGTGATCCATCTTTTATCCATGTATATCACAATTTTCCTCCACAATAATAAAAAAATTAAAACACATAGTTACTACTAAATAGAGAAAGATATTCATATATACGATAGTGTAAGATTACAGAAACATAATAAAATAAAGATGATCCCCTGAGTTAGATATCAACCCTCTAGTGTTTGGTATAGGGGAAGTTTCTTTGGTAAAGAGAAAAAGTGTGCTAACAAAGCCATATTACTCAATTAACACATGGTCAATACTAAAAGTTATGCTAAATAGTATTTTTATCATGTTTATCCCAAATCTCCAAATTTTCAACCCTTGACTTTATAAATAATTTATAGAATCAAAATATAATATTAGATAACAAAAAGTAACATAAGCATAACTTGGTTGGAATCACAGTTCACGAGGAAAAAAATAATTTTTCCAATCATGATGAAGAAGCATAGAAATAGCAGGATGTAACCCTTAATTGGTCATGATTGTGTGACTCTAAATCAAAAAGAAAATGGTATTTGCTTCTTGACCGTAAACTAAATGACCCATGTTCTAAGACCATATCTAACTCCTTCAACCCAGGTAGTAAAATTGGGACATCCCTTATTCCACTACTTCCATTTATGATTAGAGAGTTCATTTATTTTCCGTTTGATATCAAAAAACCAAGCACTAAAACAATCTCAAAGATTGAAACCCACTATTATCAACAATCATGGTCCTTAGTTTTATTGAGTTATAATTAAGTATGAGATCATCCATATTCATGATACCATATTTTACCAATTCATATCAGGTTAACTTGAAACATCTATTCATGTAGGCTACCCCAGATTATGGTCCACACATCATAAACTTAAACAATGTGCACCTAGGTCAAATTTTTCTAACCTTAAACATCATCTATATCAGTACAACTTACATGAAATAAAACTATATAAGTAAATAGACACACAACTCACCATGGTGAATAGTTTTAAAGAGAAACCTAGGTAAAAATTGAGTCTCTACTAACTGGATTTGATGCTAACCTAATCTAAGTTAAGAATTTGGAATTGAAAAATGGAACAAATCCTATTAGGTTGAGAATACGTAAAGGGAAACCTAATAAGAAGACAATTTCTTATGAACTAGGCCTCCCCAAAATGAGGATCAAGAAAAATTTAATGTAATAAAATAAATGACTTAAATATTGTGGGGTTCATAATATGAATCTAGAAGAAGTCAGTCTGTAATCGCTAGGACCCTTTGACTATGGAATTTATTAATCATTAACTTGTTCTCTCATCCCCAATTTATCAGTCCAAATGTATATTTCTGAAATGTGTGAAGAAATAATTTTGGGGTGATCAAACCCTTTTAAAAATTGGAATCCACACTCTAAATCTACCACTTTGTGATCCTTATCATGGTGAGTGAACTATTTTATCCAAATGGACTAAAAAAGAGTTATAGTGATGGTAGTTATGCCTATACCCATCCATGATCCATATAAAGGAGGAACTAATTCATCCAAATGAACTAACTATAGTGTTAGTTTGATGGTAGTTATGTCTATATCCATCTATGCTCCAAGATCAAAATGAAATAATTCATCCAAATAGACTAAATCTTGTGTTACAGGTATTGTACTTATGCCAATACCCATACATGATCTATGAACCTGAGGAAATATTTCTGACTCAATCATTTTTGAGAACCATATTTTACTTTATGAATTACCAATTCAACGTTCAATTGGTTTTAGATTATTTTAATGATGTTCCCTCCAAAAATTTCATAGGTTATTATGAATTGTTAATCAAGCTAAAAAAATCTACAGAATGGATGAAAATTAAGAATAAAAAAATATTCATTCATTAATAAAAAACAACAACAAGAGGATCCATATTCTGGAGTCTCTCTTCGATGTTATAGGTAAAGAAAAATGATAAAAATAATTATAATATACTCAAATCATCCAAATCTAAAAAATAATCCAATTACTGATGATAATTGCTGATGGACTATTGAAGGTTCATTTGTTTAATATCTTTTAATTTAGCCAATGGATGTGTCTTCATAACATGGGTGGTTAGTTTTAAACTTCTTCATATAATGGGATCAATCCTTATGTCTGCTGATAGTAGCTACACCTACACCCTTTCCACATGAGCCTCATGTTCTTGTGATTTTCTATCTTCATAACTATTCAATCATGAGGCCATGCTTTTTCAATAGAAAAAATATGAAACTACTTAATGGAATCCTCTATAGATTTGTCATGATGGTTACAAATATTTAATAATAGGAGGATATATTCATGGACTACATATTCCTCTCAGGAAGTGAGAAAATGATGGATAAGAGAATATAAGTTCCATTAATTGAACCCAATTGTGCCCAAGCCATAAAATATTTGGAGAAGAAACTCCACTTTATCAATATTCTCCTCTATCCCCATGATGATAGACAAAAATTGGCACCAAACACTCTTTATCACAGCTTAGTTTTTTATAGTGATGTTGGGATCCAAATACTATTTACTTATTTCTGTAAGTAGGAAGCTAACGATACTGTAGAAGCCTCCCTATTTTATCTCCCCATGAAGCCACTATAACCAACCACCACTATGGCTCCCCACAAATAGAGTTGACCCTCCCCCTATTTCATATAGGGAAACCCCTACATCAAAATTCCTTATGATATGGGTGTTTAAGAGGTTCTTTATATATTTCACTAGCTATAGGTGACACCACACCCATGGTGCTTCTAGACCATAGCATGTTAATGTTATATAGACAACACCACTCCCAGAATTCAATCACTAAAAAAATGGGTAAACTAAAAAAATAGCCTTAAAATCATTAAAAAATATGAAAATTATTTCATGGGGTGTAAAAATAAATCCCCTAATTACACATTATTTCCATAGAATGTAATTATTAGAAGTATAAAATTTAAAATGATATAACCCCATGATACCTCATTTCAAGAGGTGGTTGGGTGGGAAAACAACTTGGGGGTATATGAGAGAATTAAATCCAAACAAAAAACACATCTAAGAGGATTAAACTATTCTATAAAATTTCCTCATCATCTCCAATAATATTAAAACAATAAACATGAAGAACAAAACCCAAAATAGGTAGAGGCATAACATATATCTCTTCACAATTTAAGGATAATCTAGAATGGTGAAAATTAGACAAAACATACACCTCGTGAAAAAACACAACCAAGAAAGTAAATTCCCCCAAAATCCCACAAAACCTAAAACTATCCCTAAAATTAACTTCCATTAAAGATCCCAAATCAAAAAGATACTGCGAAAAACAAATCCACAGAAAATTCAAATTAATAACAACCTTTATTTTTTACCCAAGTTGCAATGCTCAACAAGGTCCAACTAGAACCTCAACCACATGGTCTTCATGTCACAGAAACCTCAAAAAGATCAAAACCCTCATGTTCTTAATACTATAAATTTTTATATTAATTATGTGAGCATGATTTTATATGTATTCTCATTCCCAACCCATCTAGAACCAACCTCCACAAATCTCAATCATAGGCACTCACAACCCTCATGCGGAAAAAACCCAAATCAATGAGGTATTCAAAAGACCAAAATTCACCTCAAACTACCTTATGAAATCCAAAAAACTAATTAAAACCGAAAATAATATGGAAAGAGGGAAACCTAGGGAATCCTGGGGTCACCAGGCTTGCCAGGGTCGGAGGGTCGCCAGGGTTGCGGGGGGCCAGGGTCGCATGGGAAGTGGGGGAAGAGGGGAGAAGCGGGGTCGGGGTGGGGGGGAAGGGTCGGAATTGTAAAAAAAATGTTTCACAGTGGTTTATTATAAACCGCTGCGAAACCATTTTAAAAAAAGGTTTAGCGACGGTTCCCAAAACCGCCGCAAAAGACAATTTCTGTTGTAGTGATGTGTGATCAATGAGATGATGATTGTTTAAAGGACCAATTTACATCATTTTCGAGGATGATTGAAGAAATAAAATTTAACGACGTTCATGAGTTACAAACTTTAATCTAGCATAATCCTCAAAAAATACTTGATCATTTGTTTTAACAAACGAATATAATGAGTTCAGAAGTTTCCACATTGTGATTAGAAGTACAATGCATTAAGACTTTTGAGGAACCCATTCCCACTCAGTATGCCCTTTACTAATCATTGATAGATGAATATTTTCTCCCAAAAAACTATCATAAATTAACAAAAGAACTAACTTTTGGATAAGGGATAACTATAGAAGATCAAGGAAATGATGAAGGGTATTTAAATTGGAAGGAAATTATTTCTTTGGATTCACAAGGGGAAAATTTTTCTTCTTGGAATGAGTGTCCAAAATATTTATCCAATAATGTTTTTTAGAATCACCGATCATCGAACCATCAAGAGAGATAACAAATATTTAGTCTATACCTACTCCTAAAATTCAACTAGACAATTTTTGGGAGGAATCACATTTTCAAAATTAACTAATTCTTTCTACATTTTTTGGAGAGGAAACTGATTTTGATCCAATTTTTCAACCCTCTATAGGAAATTTCAGTAAAATAGAGCTCAAAATTATTTTCCTTCCTTCTCAACTCAAGAATCCCATCATAGGTGATAAGAAATACCTTACAGTTGTAGTTAATTATTTACATGAAACCAATAAATTTGGAATGTTAATTGATGTCTTAGGAAAGACTATAAATTCAACTGAATCAACCATTTCTGATATTACATGGATTTTCCCACTCATATTAGAATAAAGGATAGCTCATGAAACAAATTCTAATAAAATAATCAATCTCAACCAAGTTTAACTAGAGAAAAATGGTGTCATTAAAATTTTAAAAGTTGGTATTAGATAATTTGGGGGGGGGGTCCAAGTCAAGATAAAGACTTTAAATTAAGTTCTTTTCAAGAGGCAAACCCGATTTTTCATTCTTTTATTTTATTTTTTGTGTTTTTGTGTTTTTTGTCAAGGGAACCCCTTGGGGTTTCCAATGTGATATAATAATTTTTTTCGTGAGATATAATAGTTGAATAAGTTTAATAATTTAAAATAAAACCCATCCCATCTAGAGTTCAAACCCAACCTTCAATCTCCCCTAAGGATTCTACATGTTACATGAATAAAATTTGATCAATTTATTTTTGATGGGTCATCAACTGCAAACTAGGTGGTTTTATTCCATGATTTTATTTCAAATAATTTCCCCCCTCTTTTTTCTCAATATCCCTATTATTATATCTTTCAAAACTGAGGGGATATTCATTATAATTTGGGGTGAGTGAAAGTATGGGATTTCAAAAAAAATTGTGATTTTATGATAAAATATTCAATTCATTATGGTTCAAATCATTAATATACATTTTGAAACATGAAAACTGATTTTCAAATGATTTTGAATGCCTTGATTATGATTTTAATACATGTTTAAGTAAATGATCATAGATTTTGGAAGGTGCGGTTTCCTGATGTGATTTCTCAAATATTACATTTTCATCCCCTTAATAAAAATGCCACAATGCACATCCATTGGATATTCTGTGTATGTTTGAGTTCTTGGGTCCCTATCATCATAGCATAGGAATTGGGGACACTTTAATTTAAAAAAAAATCAAAACAAAAATTACCATGTAGAGCAATGTTTTGTCCAAATGTGTGGTGTCTAACACTTAAGGATCATGACTCCATAGTTTTCTTTCCTAGAGTTAGGATTTATATCTCTATTGTAGAGCATTTAATTGAAAATATGTTTGGCGTTTGACACTTGAGGATTGTGACTCCATAGTTGTATGTCCCAGAGTTAGTCTTCTCATATCTATTGTGGTTCAAAAAACAAAAAAAATATAAAAAAAATAAAAAAAATAAAAAACAAAATTTGATACTCATATTAACGTTTAATGTGATTCTCACATAGCACTTTAATTTTTCCCCTTGAACAAGAAATTGGGCCCCAAGCCTTTTGTGATGCACACCACATCATCATGCTTAATTGAAATTGGATGAAATGTGATGATGAATTTTAACAAAAGAATGGGATTGGGATTGGGATATGCTCGGGAACCTGTCTTGTGTGAAATTATTTTGATAGGATTTAGGGTTGTTTTCCATGATGTATTTTTTTGAGCAATGTATGTTAAAATACATTCGAAAAAATAAATTCAATTTCATATTTTTGAGATACTTTTCTGCTAGGGAATGGAAAAACTAAAGTTTGGGGTGTGATTAGCTACTAATAGTGGATAATATTAATTTTAAATATCTTAATATTCATGTGCTACAATGTACATAAACATCATTTTTAGTTCATTGTTGTAATTGAACTTTATTTCTTGTCTCAAATGTAATTCATGTTTAAAATGAAAATTTGGGCCCAATCAATCATCAGTTTGTGGAGAACATTTTATTCATTTTTGGAATTTGATATTTTGGGATATGATAGATAAATTTGATTGTAACATTTTATATTTTAGGATTTATGGATGAATCCCAAGAGAAGATGAAGATTTTTCAGCATGAATGAAGAAATTTTCTAGAAATAGCATAATGGGCCTAAGGCCCATCAAACAAGAGTGGGGCCCAAAATTCCAAGTTCAATAAAGCAGAAATTTTATCTAAAAAAGAGAAAAATATGGGGATAATTTAATTAAACTATGGCCGGAGATAATAATTATTTTTTTCATGGAGATAAATGGATCTAAATTTGATATTTTAATGGTGGGCCTGATCTGAATGCTAATAAACTCTTTCCACCTTTTCGACCATAATATCCAAATGGCTAAACCAAATGAAGTGAAATTATTAAAAATGATAGAGTACACTTTTAAGAAGATATATTACTTCTAAAATTCCTTATAATTCATCCATATTCAGTTAAAAACTCACACATAAACAAGGGGGTTGAATCTAGATGATTTTCTCGGTCAACTTAAAAACATCCAATTCCCTTGATTTTCCCACCCTTCTTTTGACTCTCTAAATTAATGGGGATGAAATTGATTGTTGTGAGGTGTATATAAGTCTCCTAATAAGTCTATATATGTATCTAGTATTGAATATAATTAGAATCTATATTTTTATTTGTATGAAAATATTTCATTCAATTGTAATTTCTCTCTTTCATTTTGTAATTGCATAGTCAGTTTTTCCCATGTAAGTTTTTCTTTAACATTTAGTATCTTAATAAAAGTTGTTATCATTATAAAATTTTTCTTTTAATTTTATTAAAATGTTGAAACATTTGAATCAATGTATGAATTTATTCACACCAACACTTATGAATTTCTCACACAACGGTGGAGTGCTCATTTTTATTTAGTTTTTTCTTCTTTAATCGCTTTTATTTAAGTCGAATTCTCGCTTCCATTGAAAGAATAAAATCAATGGAGGGATAAATTTTTATGGTCTGGTCCTAGGGAGTTCCATGAGATGTATTGGATGTTATTTCATGTACATTAATTTTTAAATGTGTCTGTTATTTTAAAATTTTTATTCGATAAGTTATGTTCTCCTTTATCTTCATCAAGTTTAACAACGACACATTCTGAGTGCTAGTATGATCCAATTACTTAGAGTGATCATGAAATTGATCCTCTAAGTGCATAGGTGATTAGCCTTGGAATTTTGTAAGAACTATATTGGTGAATGATAATGTTAAATTATCTCATTTTATGGATTCATCTAAAATTAGTGATCTCAATCTTTCTAAGAAACAAATGCATCCAATCCACCCCAAGCAACAACCTAGGATCGACCCATCTTAATTAATTGTTTTAGATAATGTAAATTTATGATTTTTTTATTATTATTTAAATTAAATAATCAGTTCTTCAATTAAAATCAACCCCCATGTTGGCCACTTGATAACAAATCCTCAAATCCAATCTTGGTGTCTCATGGTTATTTCTTCAGTCCCTATGGATTCGATAACCCAAGTTGTAATAAGTGACCGCTTTTACCATATTTATTAAGTAAATTTGGGAACAACCACTCATCTCAATTTTACTTTTGTAATATTTATGCCTTTTTCACCACTTATTCCATTCATGGGGTGTATATACTACCCTTTCATATATAAAATCATGTGTATTATTATTATTAGGATATTCATTTAATGTTATTCTTTCAGAAGGATTAATATTTAAATGTTTCAAAGTGGTATGAGACACTTTGGAATGTTAAAAATTATTTCACTCAAGAATTTACCAATGATTTCATTAGAGTATCTTCATCAATGATAATGATTCAAATATTCAAAGTGGTATGAGACACTTTGATTTAAAGATATATTTTTATTAGACATATTGTAAATGTATTGGACTTAGTAAGTGATAAGTGGGGCCCACTATATCCCCTTGATGCATTAGCAGATTTCATGAGACAAAACAAAAATGGATTTTGGAAAAGGCATTGACCATTTATTTTCATAGGTCTTGGATGAGGCCTTAATGCTATGTTTAGGATGTCTGATATATTAATTGCATCATTATGAGATTATTAATTAATAAATCATGTGGTTATTAGACTAATAGAATATCCATGGTTAAGTTTCATTTGATTATTTATATGGAAGTATTTATTCATCTTTTATTCTTTCCATGTTATGGACAAGATTATGTTCTAATGGTATGTTTTTTTCTCATTCACCACACATTATTTTTTATATCACCTTAATTTGTATTACATAACCTTACTGATCATTTGAGGTCACCCATTTTTTATGTTTTATTTTTTACAAAGAGGAAAAGATGTATATTATGAGAGAATTGTAGTGATAATATTGGAGATTAGGGATGTTTATAATAGAGTTTATATATTGTTTTTTCTTTCAACTTGTAATTGAAAACTCATGTTTGTATCTAGTTTTCCAAAATTACTAAACTATTCAGTCTTTTGGTACATGAACACTTGTTTATAGTACTAATGTAATGAATTAAGGAACCGACTTCAGGGTACTAGGATCAGGGTCTTTTAATATATAATAAATTTTTATAATTTATATACATATGTTAATATATACAATTAATTTTTATATGTTAATTTTTTACATATTATATATTAATATATATATAAATTAATATATATTTTAATATTTATTCATATATAAGTAGTAATATTTAATATTATAACATATATATGTATATTCACTTTTTAAATCATCTATTATTAATGAACATTTATTTTATTATTAATAATTAATTTTAATTATGTTTTAACTAGCACGATTGTTTGTTTATATATATGTATATATGTATATATATATTTATTTATGTATGTATTTTTTTTGTGTATTAATTTTATTTGAATGAAATTTATTCTTAATGTTATGAAACACTATTATATATGTTATATATATATAATTTATCCATTTCTATCATTTTTAATATTATATAATTACATATATGTGTGTGTGCATTTTTATTTCATAAATATAATTAGTGAATGATATATTACATAAATAATCATATTTGTACATATATTTTATAAATCAATTTGTAAATTAAAATCTAAATTAAATATGATTTTATATATATATTAAACTATAACGTGGAATTAAATAACACAGAAATATAATAAATAAATAAATAACTTCTAATTTATTCAATAATTTTTTTATGTTAAAAGTGCAATCATAATAAATTATTATCCATGTATTAAAAGATATAGTTAAATTTAAAGTTATCCATCTTTTAAAATGTGATTAAAAAAAGGTAAAAAAATATCATTTTCAAGAAAATATAACTAAATTTGAAATTGACCATGATTTTAAAAAATGGATAAAAATATTTCTGAATTAGTCTTAATTTTAATAAAAATTTGATAATTTCAAAAATTATCCATGTTTCAAGAAAACATTGCTAAAAAACATGGATAATTACATATTTTTTTGTAGTGTTTCCAAGTATCTATAACTAGAAATTTAGGTATAGAATCTGCAAGATGAATTAGAAATCATCCTCATTCCACTGAAAATAACTTGGTATATTTTGAGTGTTTACAACAACAATAAGAAATTTTGAGGATTCTATTTGACAAATTGAAAGAAATCATAACATACACCATCATAATAAACAATGAATTATGAGAAATATAAAATAATTATCATTACTCTTAATCCATCAACAAACCATACCTTGGTTCATAAGTAAAATAGTTTCAATTTAGTTCCTCAACCTAGAAAAAAAGTAACTCCACCAACACTTTTATTAAGACACATGAGTTGTGATTAAGGAGAATAGGCATAAAGTCTTTGAGAAAAAGAAGAACAAGGTATATTCCTTTATGAAAGATAATTTTCACTATTAATTTATTCCATAACTTGAGAAATCTTTTTATCTCACTATAAGACATTAAGAATCTAAATGAGTATGGGTTAAGTGATCATATCAACAATTTACCCTACCACTAGATGTTGGGCTATAAAATCCATGAATGATTTATTTTCAAAGATTTCATTCAAATAATTATTCATGAAGATCAAGTAGTTCGAGATAACCCTAAATAACATGTGGCATGCATGTTGGATGATTCCATAGAGGAATAAAATGAAATAATAGAGGTCCTAGATAAGAACAAAAAAATAACTTTTGTATATCTCAAAAGTAGATCAATCATGTGAATCTAGTCTTCATGGTGAGACTAAATAAAGCACTCATGATCCCAATTCCCTCTATAAACCATGAAACCATATATTATATTTCATAAATGTTTTATAATAGACATTGTCAATTCCAATGAAGTAGGAAACAAGAGGAGGAAAAATTATCAACATTTCTCCCATTATTAAGAGTTTGTAAACAACCCCAATAAAGGAAACATTTCCCTATTGTATAACTCTAGCACAACTATAAAAAATCAGTATGATTATTACAACAATAGTTTCATGAGAAGGGATTTTATAAGATTCATTTTCACCTAAATCAATGTAGAATATTCAACTGATCTAGGTGAATAAAAACTCAAGTTATTCCTTATATTCATGGTCTCATCCCTAATAAAATTTCATATACTATGAAAACTAGTAGAAGGGGACTTTAGTGATGCTAATATGAACATCAGTATAATATTGAACCCTCTATCAATCATTCTACTCCATTCTGACTAATGAACAACCTTGGTTGATAGATAGTCTCCATGTTAATCTTATGATGTATTTGTATAAAATCATTATAACCTATATGTAATGAGATTTACATTGAATAAAGGAATGTGGGTATCATATTTGAATCCAAACCATCCATTAATTTATAAAACCCAAGAACATTCATATACTAGGTAGCATAGAACATTACCATAGAAATATGATGTATTCTAAAAGATCATTATTTTAATAATATGAATTTTGATCATATATTCCACATTTCAATCTAAATAACCATTTAATTCCTCAGTAATACTTTTTATCATCCTCAAGAGTTAAATATCAAAGTATCCACCACTAAAACATATCATTTTGAGTTTGGATATGTTAAATGAAACACTATTGTTTTCATTATAGAGAAAGATTAGGAAACAAACATACATGGGACCATAATATACTTATATGTGTCTGAAAGAATCAATAATGTTATCATTCAAAGAGACTTAGTGAAAAATGGATCTGGACTAATCCTAATTTCGACTCAAATTCATCTTCATTTGAGATATAAGGTATATCACCTTGATTATTTTTATTTTATGATTTCAGGTTTCAAGAAATTCAAGTAGAGACCCCGGGGGATGACCAAATTGAAAACCTATTTTAGGGTTATGATGTTTAAATCTTTTTTCAAGGTGGTGTTTCTACATGAATATTTTAGTTACCTAATGAGAAGGTGTTGGGACTAGGTTTGAAGAATGCATTTTGAATGTGGGAGGTGAGGGGTGAATCATTGTGTTTCCCAATTTATACTTTTCTTTTTGAATCTCACTACCTACCAACTTTTTTTCCCTCACCAGAAAAAAAATCATCCAATCTCTCACTCTCACAATTGTTCAAAATTAATTATAAAAATGATTGTATAAAGTAAAGTTCACAATCTAAAAAAATAAATGGTTTACTATCACTGTGTTATATCTAAAGAGAACACACAAATTAATGTTAAGATTTACCAAATACATTATCAATGTAATATATTCTAGGGATACAAGCTTATGGTTTGGTCCCCTATAATGAGAGTAAATGATGTGATTATGTATAGGTATATGAGTGGTATTGATAAAGGAAACTTCCCCTTTCATGTGTGTGATGAAAACTTGATAAATATATAGGAGGAGAAGTGATTCTCGAAGGGATGTTGTTAATGATTATATAAATATTTTCTATCTACTATGATATGAATAGAAGGATGTGATGTATTGAATATATAGTAATAAAACGGTTTGAGAATGTATATTTTGATAGGTTTTGAATTCTTCCCACACTTTAAGAGGGGAACAAAATGATTCAAAACCATTTATCTCTCCATTAGTATATTCCACATGGAGTTCTTATAATTTATTACCTGAATTGAGAATAAAATCTATTTATGAAAATTACTCTCTCATTAATTTCACCCATGTTTCTCTAATATGTTATCAATGGATAAAGTAAATTACTGAATTATAACCTTAAAAATGATATTTAACTCATATTTTAAGTTTAAATGGGATCATTTTAAGAGTTTATATAATACTAAGGATCAATTTTCTAGACCCACTAATGTATTAAGATTATCTATTCCACTGAGTTTAATAAAATATATATTTAGTATCTATAATACAATAGAGAATGTTTATACTCTATGATGTTTTTAGATTATATTTGGATTTAATGAGGCCATTTAATATCATGGTTCTTCATTGGTATCTCTAAAGGTTACATTCAAAACAAGGCCCTCAATCAATTTCAATGATGTGTATTTACCAAAAAGATATCCTTAATTCATAATTTTTCTTTGGTGATGCTGGAATTAAATATTCACACAAAGGATTCCTATAGAATAATATGGATAAAGAATGGGTGGAAAACTGAGATTTATATTGAATTGATGTAATGGTGTCGAGAACCCATTTATCTGATGCATGGCTTGTAACACTATAAGACATTTTAGTATGTCTCTTTTAGATTTAAAAACTTCGATAGCTTGTGTTTCATGAAACACTTAGTTTAAAACCATGATACACTATTTAAAATATTATCATTATAACCTAGCTATTAAATTTGTGGTAATGAATAGTGTTAACCATAATATGAAATTTATATTTTGAAATTCATCCAAATGATTTTTATAGGCATAAGATAAGAATAACTAAAATTTTACGCATTAAAGACTATATTTTTCTAAAGACATTTATAAAACCTTTTAATAGTGAAATCATTTTAAAATTAAGATTCCATTTAAAAAAATAAACTTAATTTTTAAAAGAGGAATGTAAAAATTAGATTCGGGTGAAATTTTGGTATTATTCTAAAAAGATTTATTTTCCGATGAATAGTAAAAATAATGATTTTTATATAAACTATCAATTTAATTATATTAAAAGTATATTTATGGTTTGAATTTTTTATCACCTATGATATTATAAATAAAATATAGTTATCTCATAAAAAAATATAATACATTTATATCATCTAATAAGTAAATAAATGTATTAAAAATGATAAATTTAGTGTTAGTATTTCTGTGAAAAATAAGTATTTATTTATAATATTATAATTAAAATAATGATTTTAAAAAAATTATTTTAAATAAATAGATACAAAAATTAATATTTTTATCTTATTATTATGATATAATTTTATGTGACTTTAATTAATTTTTCAATGTGTCGTAAAATGAGTTATAATTTTGAAATCTGTATTTTTTGAATAAAAGATGATTTTATTTAAAAGTTAAAATTTTCATATTTATAAAATTATTTTCATAAAATGGAGTCCTTTTTTAAATATAACAATTTAAAAATGGTTGGAGTGAATTTGTGAGATTTTTCTAAAATTGTTGAATATTAAGAGAATAATGAAATATAATAATTTATGATATTTAACATTATAAGAAAATAAATGAATAATTTAGTCATGGATGATGTAGAGATGAGGTAAGAACCCATTGGTTCAAAATAAAATGATCTAGTTACTATATTTGGTCACAAGGATCAAAACTATTGATTTTCTTGTTCCAAAATAATAAATTAATGAATAAAATGATCAAAAAATGCCCATATCCTCCAATATAAATACCACCCCTCACCACCTCTTCTCCTCACACCTAAAAATATTTGGATATTGATTATAATCTGACCATTTCCTCTCCCAATACTCTTCCATGTGTTCTAGTTTTATTGGTCTCTCCAAGAGACCATTTCTAAGTCCCTTAATGAGCTTCTCAATGAGACGACACACAAGAGGTAAAACCTTCCCTCTATCTCTTTAATTTTATTTTATTTACTTATAATTTCCTAAAATACTATATAAAAAGTAAAATGATAACTCTAGTATCATATATATACTGGAATTTTATTATTCTAATGATATATCCACCATCAATTCTCTTCCCTTCCCCTCTTGTGCTAAAAATGAAAACATTGTTCGGGAGGAGTTGATTCACCACCTTCATGGATGATGATTTTTAATTTTATAATACCACCTTAAAGGATAGTCATAAAACCATTATAAGGGTTAAATAAGATTGTAAAATTTATATTACAATGTATTAACTATTATATAACTAGTTTATATGCATAATATTAATTAATAAACAATACTTGTCCATGATGATCGAAAAAATGACAAAATAATCTAAATGGTTATCATGAACGGTTTATCTAATGCATCATCCTAATGTCTGAAAAAAATATGTTATATAATTTCATTTAATATTATATAATTTCATTAAAAACTATAATTTCAAGTCTTGATAACTATTCATATTTTACATGATCTTACATACTTTTATATAAGCGAACCAATCAGGAAAACCAGGAAACGAACACTCTTGAATGACAAAATTGAATCCTACAACTCATAAAAATTCCATAAAAGAACTTAATAAAACATTAATAAAGAAAATACATGTTTAAGAGGTTCTAAATGAAATTATTATTGAATCTAATTTTATTATTCTGGTCATTAAGTACAAGTGAATAACACTTTCAAACATAAGGTGATAGATTATCCCTGAACCTTCATTTTTTACTTTGGGTTACACTTTCTCTCTCTTTACCCCCAATGTAATTCTTAATTATTATTATTTACCCCCCCTAAATACTATATTTATGAAAAACATTATGTACTTATATCAATTATTCTTTATTTTATGAGAAAATTCATGTTTTATAACGTTCTCTTTTCAATTTCTCCTCATAAGCAATCTCGATTAAAGAAAACATCCCAATTTATTAACAATTTTCAAGAACGCTCCATAATCTCTTTTAAGAAACCAATATTTTTCTTAAAAAACACGTTTTATCATGAAAATCTATCTTATTTCATTTTTGGTTTAATGAAAACAGTAATTTCTTTTCCTCTTAAAATATTATTTTATATTTTCCTTTAAACCAAACCAAACTGGCACATTTCTAAATTTTTATAAAAACTCTTTTTACATGTTTTTATTTCAGTTGGACATCATTTATCATGATCTATGAAAAATTTCAGTGTGAATATTATTTAATATTCCTAAAATATAATTTCATTTTCCATCCCTTTTCTTTATTGGGATATACATTTTTACAATCTCATTTAATGACAAAGACAAATGATTTTCCAAAAGAACACTTATTTCCAAAGTAAAAAAGGGTATTTCTCAAAGGAAATTTTCAAAGATTTTTATCAGAGTATTTTAATATATTTCAACTCTGTATATTTAATATTATTCTTAATTGAGATTTATTTATTATTTTACAATCTATCATGTTTTATTGAATGGTTTATTATTTTTTTAGGGATGTACTATCTTGATACCATTCACCATATTACTCTGGATAGTTTATAATTCTGTTTATTGATTGGTGAAATTATTTAAATTTAATATTCTAGTTTCAATATGAATAAATTTGTTGATTATTTTTCACCCCTTTCATATTAAGAATTTATAAGACTTAGTAAGTATAAGTTGGGGCGTTCTATATCCCCTTGATGCATTGGTCGGTATCATGAGACAAACTATATTGGGTTTTGGCTCAGGCCTTACCCATTTATGTAGACCTCATGGCTAAGTACTTCTTTGTAAGTTTATGATATACTATATTATGGATTATCTCATTATGATATTAGTTATTAATAATCCATTTAATTATTCGACTCGTATAATATCCATGGGAAAGTATCACATTCATGTAATTATTTATATGGTGTTATTGGATCAGATTTTTTTCCTTCTATATTTTTCTCATGTTTATTTTTTTATTCCATGTGTTGTTTGTTATTGACCTTTCCTTATTGTTTATATTTATTTATGATATCCTCTATTTTATTACATACCCTTTCTGGTCATCTGATCTCACCCCATTCTTATGT
Source organism: Viscum album (assembly GCA_963277665.1). NCBI lineage: Eukaryota > Viridiplantae > Streptophyta > Magnoliopsida > Santalales > Viscaceae > Viscum > Viscum album. The sequence goes on along the minus strand of OY728159.1, from coordinate 1,202,566,924 downwards.
TTTATTTTTCCCCAGGATGACAAGATGTATATTATGATTGATATACAGAAAAAATCTAGAATAATTGGTATGTTTACAAAGGAGTTTTTATGTTGTATTTAATTTCAAGTTATAATGTAATAGTTATGTTTATATCTAGTTTTACAAATCTACTAAACTATTTTGTACTTTGGGATGTGATCGCTTGTTTATAGTACCAATGTAATAAAGTAGGGCACCATCTCTGGGTGAATAGGGATATGGTATTTATAGTCGGTATTGGAGAAAGTTTAGTTGAAACATTAGAAACTAGATTTAGGAAAACATATATTAGATAAAAAAACCCTATTATAGGCTTTGAGGATAATAATAAAATAACATTCCAAACAACCCATGTTTATGAGTTTACATACACATAAATTATTCAATTTACATGAAGTGCTTCACTAGTCTTAGATTATACATTATGTTTCATAATGTTATAACCTAATCTATTGCATGACATTATTTAGAAATAGAACCTTGTAGATGGAATGGAAACTGTATCAATGAACCTATTCCATGTAGATATTTCCATCCTATGAAAGATAATGATTTTTAGTTGGAGATGCAAGTGGTTCTGAAGAACTTATTACTATATCATGACAAATGAATCATGTTATGTGAAATAACCTTAGTCGTATGGAGTATCCAGATCCACAACATGGTATAACAATGTTAGACCATTTCATGTGACAACAAACTCTATTATTCAATAGGACTACACAACTATTTGTAACTAATCAATGGATAAGTTCTACAGAGAATATATTTCTCACTATGGGAAGTAATGAATGGGATGATGTTATCATGGAATTTTATCATCTCTTAGGGGGAGAAGATGAATAAATAAAATTGATTTAAAACACTAAGGAGGAAGAGTAGATTTCAAACATTGAATATAAGTATTTTAAGGAACTTGTTTTGGAAAAATATTTTGTTAGAGAACAAAGAGAATATATAGAGAGACAATTATTCATCCGGAGAAAAAGAGAGGGTAAAAAAATTTCTATGTATGAAGCCAACATTACAAGGATATCAAGGTATGCCAAAAATGACATATAAAATATAAAGAGAAAGATTGACTGTTTCTTTGATAGTATTAAGAGAATTCTATGAAGGTCACTAATCATCCAAACCTTCTCATCATATGTGGATTTAGTATCATGTGATATAAAGATGGAGGAATACGTCTCCACGTATTATCACTTTGAATGGAATAAAGATAATAAAAGGATGAAAAAACAAGGATAAATAGAAGATGGGAAATATGGGTTTTCCCACATGTGATAATTGTTTGAGAAAACACCATGGTGCATGAAGGGAATGAGATTATTCTACGAGTTTGGAAAGGAAAGAAACCTGGATCACAATTGAATGGGAAATAAATAATCCAAAAATGTAAAATTATTCAGCTATAAGAAGATGGCTCACTATACAAATGAATGTCCCAAGCATCAAGGGAATATAGCTCAAAATAAGAAAATGGATTATGGTAAAACTTATGTTTTTACTACATTAAAAGTGGAATAATTAAATTATTCATTTATTTGGATTCAATAAATATGTTATGATGTTATGGTTATAAGAACCATGTCCTATATAAGGATTTTACATCATTACTTCTTTACAAATTTTGATGCATGCGTGTTTTTAATAAGGTTTTAAGGTGATCGTGTTATTAATATATTTGAAATGTGGGATTAAAAGGTGCAATATTTTTGGAGAATATAATGATATGTTGATTTGAAAATTTAGTGACCGTCCTTTAAGATGTTTGGTCATTGAATGTGTACAGACATGTTTTGGATGATTGTTATAATTAATTACTTATGGAATAGATCAAGTTAAAATTTGGAAATTATGATTATTTGATGACATGTCATAACATTCTTAGTTTTTGTAGACATTTAAAGCTCGATAGAATTAATTAAGGACCATATAATTCACTAAAAGTGATTCAGGTGTGAAAACTACATCTTAAATATTCATCTCATGATATAAGAAATGAAGTAGAAATAGATTTAAGCACAACCAAAGGATGATATTATGGTTATGAAATGGAAATAAATTAAGTAATTTTATCTTCACAAGTGACTATCTATATATTAAAATAATCCCTCAACTTTAGGAAATTGATTTTGGAACAAAAATGTTATCCGTTTACTTTTCTTTCTGAGAAATCAATGGTCTTTTAACTGATCACAAATTTATAACCTTGTGATGGTTAAATTTCTAACGACCATGCTCTCTATCAATCTCCATCAAAACATGATAGTTATATTTCTTTTCCATGATCATTTTTTCACTTCTCACTAATGTTCTCTAATAGGGAATCCTAGTTTTGTGGTGACCATCACATTTTCCTTTCCCTCTTTTTAAGAGGATGTTTTTTTAAGCCTTTTATGATGCGGTATTTCTAAAATGGTATTCTAAAATGATAACTCCCGGATTAAAAATCACATGTTTCAATTTCAAGTATTAAATTTATTCAATGAGCGGATAATATAACACCCCAAGGCTTTATATTATGTATCTTTTAAATTTAACAACTTTGATAGATTAGGTTGCACACAACACTGAGTTTAAAACAATGATATTCTTTTTAAAATGTGACTGTTATAACCTATAAATTAAATTGGTGGGAATAAATATTATTATTGACATTTTGAAATTTATATTTTAAAATCCATTCAAATTATTTTCATATAAATAATATAAGAATAAATTAAATTTTACGCATAAAAGACTATATTATATAAATGAAAATTTACCACCTTTTAATGGAACACCCATTTTAAAAATACATTTTGGCACTTTTATAAATTATATAGAGAAAAATAAAATTAATTTTATAAAGTAATAATTTTAAAATTATCTTATGGTGAAATTTTGGTATTTTACTGAAAATATATATTTTCCAATGAATAGTGTAAAATACAAAATTATATAAAACTTTCGATTTCAATATATTAAAATTATATTTATGATTTTAATTTTATCTCACCTATTTAAGTATAACTAAAATTTATGTATCTCAAAAATGAAAATATGATATATTTATATCATGGAATAAGTAAATAAATTTATTAAAAATGAAAAACTAAGTATTGGTAGTTTTATAAAATGTAAATGATTATTTGCAATTTTATAATTAATATAATAATTTAAAAGAAAATTAATTTTCAAAAAATAGATTCATAAATTAATATTTTGTTGTCTTATGATCTTAATATAATTTTATAAGGCATTAACTAATTTTTAAAATGGTTATAAAATCATTTATAATTCTAAAATTATTATTTTTCAAATAAATGATAAGTCTATTTAAAAGTTAAATTTCTAATATTTAGAAAATTATATTCAAAAAATAGAGTTCATTTATAAAATCTAAACATAAAAAAATGGTTAGGGTGAATTTTTTGTATTTTTCTGAAATAGTTAATTTTTTTTGTGAATAATGAAATATGGTAATTTACAGTATTTAACATTATATGTAAATAATGGAATTACTAAGTCATGGATGATTTAGGAATGAGTAAATAACTCGTTATTTTGAGCTCAGATTATCTAGATATTATATTTTTTTCATAATAATCAACACTATTTATAGTATTATGCCAAAATAATAAATTAATGTATAAAATATTCAAAAAACACCCCTCCCCTGCACTATAAATACCACCCCTCACCACCTCTTCTCCTCATATATTAAAAAAATTGGATATTGATTTTATTTTTCCAATTTAATATTATAAACATTTTATCCATGTTTTCGTATTTACGGTCTCACCAAAAGACCATTTTCAAGTCCCTCAATGAGGTTCTCAAGGAGACAATACTCAAGAGGTAAAATCTTCCCTCTCTCTCTTTAAATTTCTTTTCTTTTCTTATCCTTACCTAACCTACCCTATACTAAGTAACATGAAAACTCGATTATAATATATATAGTATATTATTATTATTATTATTATTATTATGGTATATACCCTATAAATTCTCTTCTCTTCCAATCTTGTTCTTAAAATTAAAACATGTTATGTGAGGTGTCGTTTCACCACCTTCGTGGATGATGATTTTTCTTTCTCTAATATCGCATTTAATGATGATCATAAAACAATTATAAGTTTTAAAACAGATCTTAAAATTTATATTAAAACTTATTTAGTGTTCTAGAACCAATATATATATATATATAATATTAATTAATAAAACAAAACTAGTGCTTGGTGATCTAAAAACACAATAATAATCTAAAAGGTCATCATTACAGTTTTTTCTAAGGAATTATCCTTATATCTAGAAAAATGATATATATGAACATTTAATATTATTTATGTTCATTAATAACATATATTTTAAATTCTAGATAATTATTCCCATTTTACATTATCTTTAATACATGTATACAAGTGAACCAATCATGAAAACCAAGAAATTGAACACTCTCGAACGATGGAATGTAATCTTATAACTCATAAAAAAGGATATTAATGAAATTAATTAAATTATAATAAATAAAATAAACATTTAATAGATTCTAAATTAAATTATTAATGAATCTAATTTCATTATTCAGAACATTAAGTGCAAGTACAGAACCCTTTCGGACATAAGGTCATAGATTCTCTCCAAACATCCATTCTTCTTTCAAGTTACACTTTCTCTCTCTTTAACCAAATGTAATTCTTAGTTATTTTTAATTACATAACTTTAATTTTGTTTTTATACTCAAAAAATATGTACCTAGCTCAATTAATCTTTATTTTCTGAGTAAATTGATTTTTTATAAGGTTCCCTTTTCAAAACCTCTTGATAAGCAAGTCAGGTAAAACAGAACCTCCCAATTAATTACCCATTTTCAAGTACACTCGATAATATCTTTTAAGGCACTAATATTATTCTAAAATCACTCTTTATTTCATGAAAATATATCTTAGTTGATTTATTGTTTTATGAAAAATATTTTTCCTTTCCTACTTTAATTAATCTTTTATATTTTCCCTTAAACCGCAACAAAGTGGCACATTTCTAAAGTTTCTTAATCAATCTTTTTACATGTTTTCACATTAGTTGGACATAAGTTTTCACGATATATTCCAAAATTTATTTGGAATATTTTTATAATATTTTTAAAATATAATTTCATTTTCCTTACCTTTATTTTCTATTATATATATGTTTAAAATATGATTTTATGACAATTACAAATGATTCTCTAAAAGAACTATTCTTTCTAAAGTGAAAGTATATTTCTCTCATTAATTTCTTAATGATTTTATTAGATTATTTTAATATATTTCATCACCCACTTTTGAAACATATTATTAATTTAAGTTAATCTCTTATGTTACCATCTACCATATTTTATAGAATGGTTTGTGATTATTTTTTCTGTGCATGTACTGCCTTGATACCATTCCACATTTTACTCAGGATATTTTATGATTATGTTTATTGTCATGGGGAATTATTTACATTTCATATTATATTTTAATTTTAAATTTATGTGTCGATTTTGTTTTACCCCTTTCATATGAGGAATGTATTGGACTTAGTTTGTGTCAAGGGGCCCGCTATATCCCCTCGATGCATTAATAGGTCTCATGAGAAAAATTAGATTGGGTTTTGGATGAGGCCTTACCCATTTATATAGAATTTTTTGCCATGTAATTGATGTTATGTTTATTATGTCCCCCATTATAAATTCTCTCATTATGATATTAGTTATTGATAATCCATGTGATTATAGGAATGGTATAATATTTATGGGTAAGTATCATTTTCATGGGATTATTTATATAGCGTTATTTGATCGGATTTTATTCCTAAAATATTATTCAAATGTTTATTATGTAGTGAACTGTGTTGTTTGTTATTACCCTTTCCCTGTTTTTTATGTTTTTTTATGATAGATTCACAAGTATTACATGCCCTTACTTAGCATTTGAGTTCACCCATTTATTATGTTTTATTTTTCCCCAGGATACTAATATGTATATTAGGATTAACATACAGAGATAATCTAAAAGAATAGGGATGTTTACAAAGGAGTTTTTATGTTTTATTTAATTTAATGTTATAATATAATAAATATTTTTGTATCTAGTTTTCAGAATATCCTAAACTATTTGGTCCTTTGGGATGTGATTGCTTGTTTATAATACCAATTTAATTAAGTAAGGTATCGAATCTGGGCTACTGGGCTCAGGTTCTTTACATGAAATCCAAGTGTTTTGTAATAATTCACATATTATTACCATCATATATAAATATTTTAATGGGATTGAGATATCTTAATAATCCTTGTAATTTCCTTCATCTTAGAAGAATGTGAATTAGTTTTAAATATTTTTTATTTGGTTTAATGTTTGTAACACTCGAAGACATTATAGTATGTCTCTTATTAAATAAATTTAATTTCTTCAATATGTTACATTATACATAGCACCATGGTAAGATTACTCTACACAAAAGAATGAGTTGTCTTGTGTTACATGGAAGGCCATGTTTTACCGAACAACGATATATTATTAAAATATTATTATTTAAAATAATAAGATATAACATAGACAATAACTTGGTAGTTTTTAAAAGTGTTATCAAAATTATGAAAATATATGGTTGAATACATTGGTTACAAATTAAGTAGAAATAAATATAGGAACCAACTAAATATATAGGAAATATTTCTATAAAGAATTATTTTTATGCTCAAAATTAATTTTATCTTAATAAATTAAATTAACTAAAATTAGAGAATGATATTAATGAAATATATATGTTATATATGAAAAAAAATATGTTTTTATCCGTCTAATAGACTTTATAGGAATACGATAATAACAAACCCAATGTCACACATAAAAATTTATATTTTTTATAAAAAATTCATACAGACTTTTAATGAAGAACCTATTTTAAATCAAATTTTTGACACTTTAATATATTATATTGGAAAATATAATCTTCTTATTTTAATTTTTAATATAAAAAATTACTTTTGTACATTTTTTTGTATTTTTCTGATAATTTTCATGTTAATCTGAATAGTAAAAAATAGTAAATTTTAATTGAAAACATGTTTTTTCATCAAAATATTTTATAGTGTTAAATTATATTATTGAATTGTTTTAATGTTTTAATAGATTATTTTATTATAATTTAATCCAATATATTTCATTGGTATCATTTTTAAATTTAACTTAGATATACAAACAGTTCAATCTTTTGCATGTTTAAACTTTAATAATCAGTTTTCTTACCCCTTCAATTGGATTAATTTTTAATTAGTTACTGCAACTTCTGTGTTTTAATTTTGAAAAACATGTTACATATTTTAAATAAGTGTGTAAAAATTATGTAAATAAGTGTTTTTATTATTGGGCATATGAATCGTAAATTTAGTAATATTTTAATTACTACTGTTAAGGGTAAATCAGGTATTTATGGGTAAAAACAATATTATAAAGACTATAAAATTTCCCTAAAACTTATCCTAATTTAATTTTATGAGTTTTTCAGACCAAAAGAACCCTTGGGCAGAAATTATAACCCCTTTTAATCTACTTGTGTGAGAATATGAAATTTCTTTTATATTATTTAAATTAGAGTTAAAGAATTCATACTCATATTTTAATAAATATTCCAATTTTAATATATGGTTATAAAGAATTTATATTAGACTATAAATATTAATTTGAAATATAAACATGTTTTTATTTATCATGGTAATTTATCTCTAATTTTTAAGAAATAAATAATTACTTTAAAGGCTTATACAATTATGATGTTGTAATTGTTTAATTAATGGAAATATAAAAAAATTTCAAAATATTAAAATAAATATCATTTGATATAATTAATATCATTAAATAATTTTATGGAATAAATTGACATGTTAGTGATTAGTTAATATAGTTGTTAAAAATATATCACGTCATTATGGCATTTTAAAAAGACAAATAATGAATAGTGTCAAAATTGACACAAATGATATTTTATCAAAATAATATTTTATGAAATTTTTTAAAAATGATAAAAACGTATTTAAAAATAAAAATTATTTATTATATGATATAAAATATTATAAATTGTTCATTTATGTTCTAACTTGCATCAAATAATTAAAAAAAATTGCATTTTAGTATTGAGAAATTGTTTCCCTTAATTAAAATTAAAATAGCTTAACTAAGGGTGAATCAAAATGATAAGGTATAATAAAATACCAAAATTTTTCAAAAATCAACATATTTATGATATTGAAACCTTATATCATATTATATTTAAATAAATAACATTTTTTGGTATTTTAATTTAGATTGAATTTTTTATAAATTAATATTTTTAGAAATTCTAAAAGAACCCCCCACCTCAATCATAAAAAAGAACCCCCTCCCTTATCTCATTTCAGCACATTTATCCTTATATTGTCCAAACCCTACCAATTTGTCTGATAAACTTCCCTAGACACATCTTAGAGGTTATATTCTTCTCAAAGAACCAACCCTAGTGTACCTAAGAGGAGATTCAAAGGAGGATCGCTAAAGAGGAGGTAATTATCTTTATCGACTCCTTTAAGATTATTTCTTATTCTACTTAATATTTATGTGTTTTTTCATTATAAAGTTATGAATATACAATCATATATATTATTATATTTTATTATGATTTTATGACTGCTATATCCCTCATTTTATCCATCCAACGAAAAACGAAATCACTACACATGCGTATGTATGACTTGCCGTCTCCATGATGTGGTGTAATTTTTTTTCCATCACCACTTTACTTGTATGGGTATAATGTTGAAAATAATGAATAAATATAGTAATTATTAAATAATATTGTTTATTAATAATTAAAATACCATAAAATTATTTTCCCTTTTCCCCATTAAGGGATTGATACAGTCGTTCATGCGTACGTATGACCAACTATTTCCACGTCATGATGAGATTCAGTTTTTATGTTAATCATTCATGAATGTTTATAAAAATGTATATTATGAGTAAATATAATATCTATGAACTTAATATCATTATAGTTATGAAAAAATATATTTTAGGCATAAGAAACATGACATACATGATCAAACATGAATTGGAAAATGAAGTAGTTAACACCTGAAACATGGGTAATAAAAAAATATTATTAACAAAATGATATAATAAAGTCATATGTGATATCATAATTTTTTATTTGATTATATTGTAATTAAATAACTTTATTTAAACCATTATATGACATTTTAAGAACATTCAACTTAAGTAAAGTACACGGTAATGGTTATTTCCAAATCTCATTGTTATACGAGATTGTTTATATGTAAGTATATACTAGGTAATATTTATCCTCCATATCAATGTTTATTAAAATAAATAAATAAATATTTTTAATTTTATCTTACAAATGTTTAAAAACTTTTTCCCAAGTTTTATTTTTTGTAAAATGGTTTAAAAGGTATCTTTTTTTTTGAATAAGGTACTTTATGAGTTTTTTTATGGAAGGAATTTTTTTTAACTTATGAAGCATCGGAGGATTTTTCTTCCATCATTACGCCTTAAAAATTTGTGTCTTCCCATATAATCTTATAAGTTTATTTTTAGAGGAAATATTTTCGTTTATAATTGAATGAATTTTGAATAAATGATTTCAAAGTGAAAAAGGGGTATTTCTCTCAAGATATTTTTAATGATTTTATTAGAGTATTTTCATCTTTTTCAAGATCATTTTTTGAATCTTATGGTTTTTTGAGGTTGATCTCTTATGATATAATTTAACATATTTCATTGAATGTTTTATGATTTAGTTGACTGTGGATGTGTTATTTTTTAAACTATTCATAGTTTATGGTTTATGTATTCACATTTCATATGCTTGTTTTAATACGATTTTTTTGTTGATTATGTTTCATCAACCCTTTCAAACGAGAAATTAATTGGACATATCAAGTTCTGAGAGGGGCCTTATATAGCCGTTCTTTGCATAATTAGGTCTCATGAGACCAACTAGTTTGGGTTTTGGTTGATTTCTTACATGTTTATGTATGTTGTCTTGGTTGATGCCTTGACGGTATGTTTATGATGTTCTGAATTATGAATTCCCCCATTATGAAATTATATATTGATATCACATGTTATTATTAGATTATTATAATACCCATGTGATTATTGATATGGAATTATTTTATTTATTCTTTCTATATTATTCACAAGATTATTTTTAGATGGATTGTGTTTCAGTTATACAACTTTCAATAATGTTTATTCTTATTTATTCATGATATATTTTGATTTATTCTTACCCTTATTAAGAATCTAAGCTCCCCAATTCTTATGTTTTATTTTTCCTAGGTTTCAAATATATTTATTATAACTGATATTTAGGGTTAATCTGGGAGAATAATGACGATCTCAAAGTATTTTCTATTTTTTATTTTAAATTTTAAATTGTAATGTATGGTTAATGCATCTAATCTTTCTTCTAAGATGGATAAATTGACAAATTCTCTAGGATTAGAGTTTTTTTTTATCAATTTCAATTTAATAATATATAGAAATGACTCCAGGCTACTGGGTTCAGGGACTTTATGGTTGGAATTAGATGAAGTTTAGCATCATCCTTGAAAAAATAGATTTAGAAAATATAGATTAGGGAATATAACCCTAGGATATACTTTGAGGATAAGTATAGAAGAATATAATAGTATTTTGGTAAAGTACTGATCATGTGGGTATTCATAGAAATACATCAATATATGGATACTATAAGTGTACATGGTTTTGGAATAGATTTACCAAACGGTAACAACTCTGAAAATGTGCATCGGGCTTGACTCGGTATAACCTGGTACAAAACAATGAACCTTACTAAACACTTGGTTTCACACTCCAAGGAAATATTATTAGGTAATTCACATTTTCATTTCAAAACATTATGAAGGATTTGAATATATGATGAAAATGAATAACCTAGGTTAAACCTAAGATTTCTTAGATTGAAAATAAGGTGTCATGATATTCTATAAATGATTCTATGTTTTTATCACTATAACTATTGTTACTCACACAATGATTTATAATTTTAGTTAATATAAAGAATCCAAAATATTCATGTTAACATTGGACATGATGGAAAAGGTGGTGGAAATGAGCAACCAAATGGAATTTTGATAGGAGTGAAAGATATCATGTTTTTTCCTTATCATTTTTATCAAAATATGATTAAAAAAATATACCTTAACAAAATCCCAAACTCACAAAACAAAATAAAGAATGATCTTTCTAAGAGTTGTGGTGGGTAAAACCTGGAGAAAAGAAGGCTCTATTTTGATCATGCAATAAATGTGGAAGGAGACAACCATGAAAGGGTCTCAATGGAATGATGAAATGATTTATGTGTGGTAAAGAATGAAATAAAGAAAATAATTTCCAAGAAAAAATTAAGGGTATGATGGAGGGAAATAAAACACATACAAATAATCCATCTATAGTTGATTTCCTTAAATGTGGGGAACTTGGGCATTTCCCAAATCAATGTCCGTATATATTGGACAATCTCTAGACCAACGAAGGACTTATGAGAAAATAAATGGATGAAGTATTCATGCATTAGGTATGTATGGAAAACCTTATTTAAAAGGATATTTAGTGATTAACCTTATTTCATGGATATACATCATATATATTTTGAGAGTTATTTTAATATAGTTTCAGAATAAAGGACAATCTACAAATCAGGTGACAAACCATTACGTCCAGCAAGGCAGTGAGGTTTGAACCCACAACTGAAGGGAGACAAGGGTGTAATACCTTCTTATAGACTACATGAATTCTAGGTTACCATCATTTTTTTAGTTTAAATATCTAATGGATAATTTTTTTCTCATAACCATGGGATTGGAAAATGATTTGGTGATTAAGTGACTAATGTTATTCTTAAATACATTCACTAATTTGGGAGTCCTATTAGATTAAGGTAAGCATAATATTTTGAGGAATAAATGTTGAATTATATTTTGGAGTAAAATTTTATTTTATTATGTACTTATGTTGGTTCAGTTTTTTTATGGAAATAGTTAGCTAACTTTAGAGATTATGAGATTTAGAACATTAAATTTTTTAAGATTTATTAATTTTATTTGGAATACTATATGATCAAATCATTCGGATTTTTTTATTTCAATCCTAGTCTACAATATTTTGGAGGAAGGATTTTTATTTTCATAATGATGGATGGTTGAATTTGGGTTTTACTATTGAATTTTAGAGATTATTTTTTGATAAAAAGATAAGTTTTTGGTAGAAATTTATTAAAGATAAAACTCCACATATCAAGTATGTATGTTTCCTTATGTTCTTAGTCTATGAATTAAATTAATTCATCAACTATATGGAAAATATTATGAAACCAAAACTTTTATCATAGTGCATTATTTTCTGATAAATTAAATGGTTTCTAAGATCATCATAGATTTATAGCTCTATGATTGTTAACATTTTCGTAACCATGTTCCCTATCACTCTCCATTAGAACTTGATGGTTATATTTCTCTTCCATGTCCATGTTTTCATATATGAAACACTAGTATGTGTAATCACTAGTAACCTTCATACTACTCTTTATTTACTTTAAAGTGGATGTCCCATTAATCTTTTTTCCAATGTGTGATTTCAACAATGATATTTTAAAAAGTCAAAATGCTGATTTTTGATCCTAAGTTTGAATTGAGAGGACATAATTTATTGAAGGAAGGTAGAATGTAACACACTATGATTTTATAGTACTTTTATTCAAAAAATAAATTCAATTTATTTGATAGTTATTTTTTATGAAACACCAGGATAATATTAAGCTACACACAACAATGAGTTGGCTTGCATTATATGCAATACCGTGTTTTACCAAACAAAAATATATTATTAAAAAAAATTTATTTAATATAATAAGATATTACCTACCCATTAAATTGGAAGTAATAAATAATATTAAACAACTTATTAAAATATCTATTTTAATTCAGTGGTTACAAATTAATTAGAAATGAATATGAAAACCAATAGAATATATAAGAAATGTTTTTATAATGGAATATTTTTTTGATCACAATGTCATTTAATCCTAATAAACTTAATTAATTAATATTAGAGAATTATATTAATGTAATATATATATTATATATTCAATTAAATATTTTATATATTCATATAATAGATTTTATATGCATAAGATATGAACAAAACCAATATTACATATAAAAAACTATATTTTTTTATAAAAACCAATTCAATGCCTTTTAATAGAGAACATATTTTAAATCTAATTTTTTAAGCATATATATATTATTTTTGAAAAAAATAAACTTATACATTTAAATATGAATTTGAAAAAAAAATTGGTTAATTTTTGTTTTATTTTTCTGATAAGTTTCATGTTTTAATAGATAGTGAAAAAAACAAATTTTAATTAAAAATAACTTTTTTTCATAAAAATTATTTATAATGATAAATTATACAATTAAAAGTTTTTAAAGGGTAAAAATATTCTTTTTTATCATTTAATTAAATGTAGTTCATTTTCATCAATTTTTCATTGAATTTAGATATAAAAACGTTTAAATATTTTGAATGTTTAATCTTTAATAACATATTTCCTCACCCTGTCAATGGGATTTATTTTAAATTAATCACTATAAATTATATGATTTGAAATTTGAAAAATGGATTTGATATTTTGAATTAGTGTTTTTAAATTATTTAAATAGTTTTATTTTATTTTTGGGCATATGAATAGTAAATTTAGTTATATTTTAATTACCATGGTTATGGATAAATTTGGTAATTATAGGAATAAATAATATTATAAAGAAAATAAAATTACCATAACACTTGTCATAATTTCATTGGATTATTTTTTTCAGACCAAAATAACCCTTGGGATGAAATTATAACCCTTTTTAATCCTCTTATGTGAGAATATAACATTTATTATATTTTATTTAAAGAAAAGTTAAATATTCCATACTCATAATTTAAAAAATATTCCAATTTTAATATAGGTTTATACAGATGATAAATTCGTATATAAATATTCATTTGAATGATAAATTTTTTTTACTTATCATGGAAATTTATCTGTAATTTTTTTGAAATAAATAATTCCCTTAAAGGGTTATATAATTATGATGTATTAATTGTCAAATTAATGTAAATATCAAACAAATGATATTAAAAAATTTATAATAAATATAATTAAATATAATTAATGTCAAAAATGAAATTTTCGAATGACTATGACATTTTAGGTATTTTTAAATAGAGTTTTTTCAAATATATTAGTTTCTTATGATATTTTTAAAAACAAAAATAATAAATAGTGTGAAAATTTACCCTAATGATATTTTATAAAAAATAATATTTAATTAAATTATTTAAAAATCAAAAAACATATTTAAAATTAAAAAATATTATTATTTTCTCTAAAATGTTATAAATGGTTCATTTATGGTAAAATTTACATCAAATAATTACAAATTACAACATTTTAATATTGGATAATGTGTTACCATTTTTAATATTAAAATAGGCTAACAAATGCTGAATCAAAATGATAAGTATTAAAAAAATACCAAAAACATGCCTAAAATATATCATTTTTTGATATTTCAACCTTATTACATATTATCATGGAATTAATGACATTTTGTTGTATTTTAATTTATATTGAATTTTTTATAAATTAACATTTTTGGAAATTACAAAAGAGTCCCTCACCTCAATTCTAAAAATGCACCTCCTACCTCATTTCATTTCATCACTTTGAGGCTTACGGATTGACCAAACCCAACTTATTTACCTTATAAAGTTCCTTATAAAAATCATAGAGTTTTTTTCTTCTCAAAAGACCAAACCTAGTGTCCCTAAGAGAAGATCCAAAGGAGTTTTGTTAAAGAAGAGGTAATCATATTTACTGACTCCCTTAAGATTATTTCTTCTTATACTTACACTGTTTGTGTTGTTTCTATTATAAAGTAATAACTATATTATTATAGATATGATGAAATTTTATTATGATTATGGTACAACCATATCCCAACTTTTATCTATCCTATAAAAAACAAAATCCACATGCATGTGTACGTACAACTTGTCGTTTCCACGCCATGGTGTAATTTATTTTTCATCACCACATTACATAGACAGGTATAATGATAGAAACAAGGAATATATATTGTAATTATGACATGATATTTTTTATTTATAATTTATATACCATCCAATTATTTTTCCTTTTCTCCATTAAGGGAATGATATCGTCACTTGTGAGTACGTATGACCTACCGTCTCCACGACACAATGAGATTCATTTTTTATGTTAACCATTCAAGAATTATTTTAAAAATGTATATAATGAGTAAATATAATATATATAAACTTAATATAATTCTTTATATGAAATAAATATATCTTATTCATAAGAAACTAAACTTACATGATAGAATATGCACAAGAAAATGAAGCAATTAATACCCGAAAGAATGGTAATAACAAAATATTATTAAAAAATGATATAAAAAGATCATATATGATATAATAATTTTCTATATGATTATAGTATAATTTAATAACATGATATCAACCATTATATAGTAGGTTAAAGAAAATTCAACTTAAGGATATTACAAGGTAAGAGTTATTTCCCAATCTCATTATTATTCAAGATTGTTTATATGTAAATATCTGTTGTGGAATATTTATCATCCATTTCTATGTTTCTTTAAAAAAAAATCCAAAATATTTTTAGTATTATCTTAAAAAAAATTAAAATATTTTACCCAAGTTTTACTTTTAATAAAATGTATTAAAAGATATATTTTTTTCATTTTCCAAATGAGGTACTTTATGGATTTTTCGACAAAGGGAATGTTTTTTAACCTTTTTAGTGTGAGAAAATGTTTATTCCGCCATGATGACTTAATGTTTTGTAGCTTCCCTTAAAATATTACAAGGTTATTTTCAAATTATATGTTTTATTTTATAATTTAATGTATTTTAAATAAATGATTTCAAAGTAAAAGGGGACTTTCTCTCAATATATTTTTAATGATTTTATTAGAGTATTTTCAACAATATAAATATCCTATGTTGGATCACATTCTTGATTGAGGTTAATATATTATGATATCATTTACCAGATTTCATTGAATGGTTTATGATTTAGTTGAAAGTGTATGTTCTATTTTGATACCATTTTGGGTTTATGGTTTATGTATTCACCTTTTATATGATAGTTTTAGTAAAAATGTATATGTTGATTATTTTCCATAACTCCTTTCATATAAGGAAATCATTAGACATAGAGAGTGATGATTAGGGCCTGCTATAGCCCCTCGATGCATCTATATATCTCATGAGGAAAACTAGTTTGGGTATTGGATGATGTCTTACTCATTTATATATGGTGTCTTGGACGAAGACTTGATGGTATGTTTATGATGTTTGGTATAATGTATTCCCTCATTATAAAATTAGTTATTGATATTACATGTGATCATTAGATTATTAGAATATCTATTTGATTATTTATATAGAATTATTTGATTTATTTTTTCCATATTATGCATAATATTATGTTTAAATGGCATGTGTTTCAGTTATACACCTTTCCATAATTTTTATTCATATTTATTCATGAATGCTTCTGATGTACACTTACCCTTACTTAGCATCTGAGGCCACCCCTTTATTATATTTTATTTTTTCCAAGATGCTAATAAATTTATTGTGAATAATATGCATGGTTATACTAAGAGAATAATAAAATTATAAAAGTAATTTATATATTTTATTTTATGTTTTAATTTGATATTTAATGTTAATTTATATAATATGACTTATAAGACTGCGAAACTGATTGTTCCATTGGAATTTGAGTTTTGAATCTAAGCCAGTTTAATAAATTAAGGAACCAACTCTATAGTACTGGGGTCAAGTTCATTATAATGTCTCCCAAAACTATGCCCCTATTATGTGTTAAGAGTTCATCCACTCATGGTATTTTTCATCTCCACGCATCCACATGTAAATATATGCTTTGTGATCTCATTATTTTACTAAAAGTTACCCCTAGTTTGTGTTCTCTTATCCCTTTATAGGGATTTCCACGATCTAGGTTCATGGATTGTGGGTTGGACCTGTTTTTTATATCTAAAGTTTTATTTTTTGAGAAATTTCAAATAGAAAAAAAACATTATTTTATCCTTAAAAAAATAAAAACATCCCAAATAAGAGCCTCTAAATCCATTTTCATAATAAAATTTTAAATATTGACTTTATTTAAATTAATTCATGCTTAAAAATATTTAATTATGATTTATTTTTCTAAAAAATGATAAAAATAGGAAATCACACATTTTTATTCAATAAAATCATAAAAATAAAAAATTATATAGAAATTATTTTTGATAAGGTAATAAAATATTAAGCTAACCACATTCCAATACACTTGAGCCCTACTTGTTCTCACGTAAGTCCTCTCAATAATAATCCCACATAGAATCCATATCTAATCATGTTTGAGACCAAATTCATTTAGATTTAAGTTATAATAAATTTCTTTCCTTAAATTTTGATATAATGGTCATTTTCAATTCCCCCAAACTTAAGGTCATCAATATACTTCACAATTTCACATAATAAATTATTCATTACTATTCACAAACCAATTATCTTAATTTTCATCTTGTTTACACGAGTTAAGAATTCACTATCCTCACCATCTCTTTCAAAAAAATGGAAACATTTTACTTAATTATTTCTAAGATATGTACAACCCACTTATTAAATAATTCAGTTGGACTAAATTTGAAATAATCAATCCCAAGAAGTAATAATCCCCTAGGACTAATTATAATAGTTAAGGTATGAAATATGGGTTAGTAAGATGGATATTAGATTATATTTTATACTTTATTGATGGATTTTTATTTTTCTCTCACACACCCATGTTCCAAGACATTTTAGGAAAATCTAGTTTGGATCCCATTCACTTAGACTACTCTAATTTCAATTCTTTATCATGTGATTGTTTTGGGTGAACCATTGATGGGTTAACCATGTATAAAAAACCACCCAAGGTTTGACTCATTAATCCAATTAATACTTGTCAAATATTGATACACCATGGTCCTATATCATTAAAATATAGTGCTTGATTATAATAAACAAGTGTTTCAATTTTTTCCAAGTGTATTTGGATTTCTGAGTTTTGATGGATAAATTCTCATCAAGAATGGAAATTAAAGTGAAATAAATAATATTTTTTCCCAAAATATTTTTTTTAATGTATAATAAATATAGGAACAAATATTAAGATCTATATTATAATTTAAATAATGATTTCATCATGATTGATATGAAAGTAAAGTAAAAAACTCCCCTTCCAATATATTTATTTTCCTTTGTTGTGTGTGTTTTATTTTTTCTTCTAAATGGAACTAACCTTATTTTCCATTATTTTCCAGTAAACATAAATAAAAAAATTATTATGGTAGTCATGGAATTATTCAACAGAAAAAATAATGGTATATGTTTCCAATGATGAAATTATTTGTTATAGTTTCAGCCTGACTTATTTTTTCTCTTCATCAGTCTTGATCCCAAGGTAGTTCTTTCTTTTCCAATGAGAGCCTAGGTGGACTGTATATTACTAATTTTTCCATTCTTTCATATTTTAAATATATGATGTTTCTTTCCTTAATATGTCCTCTTGAATATTCACTTCAAGGGAAAATTCCCATTATTCAATATGCTCTCTTTTAGAATTAGAATATTCTTTAGAAAACTATAAGATCTCATCTTATTCTTACAATGTATCACTTTTATTTTTTATGTAAACTTATTTCAGTAGAGTTTTTCCTCGACTTTAAACCATGGGGTCATGTATTCATCATGGATTCTGATTTTTTTTAAATAAATGAAGACTTGGGTTAAAAGGAATCTTAATAATAACATATAGGATCCATATGGAGAGCCTTTTTGGGGGAAAATACTTAAGTTCTGGGGGATGTATGTTTTTTATGTTAATGGAGACTAGATATAAATGGGTCATGTTTTACAATGGATTCATGGTAATTTGATAATCATTAAATGGGGTTTGTGTTTTTATAATTAAACTGGTCTAAATACCATTTGCAGAAAATTTACACACCATGTAAATGGGTTTCACACTATGTAATGTTAATAAAAATTTAATATTCATCAATAAAAATTAATTTTTTAGTGTATCACTCCAAAAAGAAATACACGATGTATAACTAAATTAAACACTATGTAAATCAGTAATAAATTGTTTTAAAGTATATCGTGCAGTTAATTTTTTCTTTGTCTCACAGGAATATTCCTCTTTTCAACCATAGAGTGGTTTTTAGGAATTTTTGAAGTGCCTATATTGATTCTGGATGACCTATTTCGGAAAATGATCCTTGATAACTGGGTCTTATTAGGATTACCTTTATCTCCCTTTGAACATCAACCATTGCGGTGTAATATGTTGACCATGTGCATTTTTTTTATCATGATCAGTTATGAACTAGGACCCTTCTTACAATCTTATTCACCTTAGTATTTGTTGGAATTTTCCATTGTAAGAATTGTGTTCTTCACTGGATAATGTTAGTGGGTCTAAATGTTAATCCTGTGGTTTTATTTTTTTCAAGTATGTGAAATATTTTTATTATGTCAATATATTGTGTGCCTAAAAAAATTTAATGGTGAATTTTATTATTCCATATGGTCCCCTTAAATCTAATTGTCTTTTGAACTGGATTTTGGCTACAATTCAGGTGAGCGAAACCTTGATTATAAATGAATTACTTAATGGGTTAAAGTGCATTTAGAATGACATAGATTATGCGTGATTTCTTGATAAATATTCACCTTGTATTATATTGTTTATTCATATAACATGCTCGTCATCGGTTATTATAATTTGAAAAATGAAATTTGTAACTGAAAGATAAATGTTAATTTACATAGTTAACCATTGAGCCTTGTGATGTGATATTACGATATCCTTTTTATGAAATTTTTTGTGATTTATATTATGTAATTCTTATTTGGTCCATTTTCCCATTTTAAATATTGAAATGTTGATAGATTGAGTTTGGCTTAGAGACATGATGAAATGATGATGTACCAAGCCTGTTCCTAAGACATGTTTAAATGATTAAATAACACGCTTAGCCTTGAGACATGCTAAAATTTTGACATACTAGGCTTGGACCTAATTTATTGTTCAAATGATTATATAGAAGGTTTGACACAGATTTGCGTAATTTATATACCTTAGTTATAAGGTTATGGTTGGCATAAAATAATACATGTTCAGAGACATTATAATATGGTTTTGAGGAAGGTTATGATATCCCACAGTTATATGGTTATGGTTTCCATGGTTGTAATGCATGCTCTGTGACATTATTCCATGGAACAAAATCATGTTGATGTGTTATTAATTTAGTTTTTAAATTAATTAATACACTTTTATATGCCTTATTTCCTGAACTTATAATTGGATCGGTTATGTTTAGACATGGTGGTATCAACCAAATTAGTTATACTCATGCCCTATTAAGGCTTCCATTTGGTACCCAAGAAGATTATATGGATGTAGGTTTGAACAAGAGAAAATACCTTTATATTGATTATTTTCTTTCTGTATGTACTGAAGTTTGGTGATGGTTTTGAAATAGGGTTCAAGACTATGGACTTTTTATTCATTATTCGAGTATTGTAGTATTTTATTTGTATTACTTATAGAATGAAATTTAGATATATTCTAGTATGTCATTACATTATTACCTTATTATTTATTGGATTTTTCAGTTGGATTTACTGTTGGATTTCATCATATCAAATTGTTTACATTATTTATACACTCTGATATTTATTTCTTTATTTATATTTCTTATCTCTGCTGTGTTGTAAATATGTAACTAGTGGTATAGTCTTCCCTCTAAACTTATCAAACCCCTTATGCAATTCGGAAGCCTCTAACATATTAAGAGGTGCGGATAATGCTTCATAACCAACCCATTTTGTCCAGGTCATAGAGTACTAGATCGAGGAACATTACAAAGTGTTATCAGAGCACACCAGGTTTGTTTTCAATTTTTTTACTATTTGGGAAAGATTTATGGAATACTATGATGTGTCAGGAATTGGTAATGAGATTGTACATGGCAGTAGATAACTCATTTAATTGGGAAATATGAGTTCCCAGGGATGGTATTGTTGGTCACAATGTTTTCTTATTAAAGTCTATGTTATTTTACATTGGGTGGTTTACATATTGTGTGGTGTTCTCATGATATGATATTATTGATTCTTGATATTTATAGTCATAGCCCGATATTGCATAGGATGAGGATGAATGCATCATGGCAGAAATATATGGATACATATTGGCATGAATTATTCATGGGAAGGAAATAATTATTACATGTGATATATAATTTCTTATTAAACTATGATATGAGATACATGTTATATATGAGAAATTAAATAAATGAACTTTTATTTTATTCTATAACATAGGTAAGAAAATTTTAGAGAGACCATGAGTTATTGTTTCTCTATTGTTGATGTCAGTTGAGGTTAACCCTATTATCATAGACAGTTTTCAAAGGATTTTGTATTTCATATAGATAAATCCCCCCCCTCATTGTCTTTGATTTGAGAATCGGGGGAGTGGAAATTAGAATGATCTTAACATAGATAAACTGGAGATTCTTGTATATTCTGAAGATTAGATAGATGTCCAGATTTGTGACAACTTCCCGAGGGTCAAAAAATCTATGGAAAGAGTGATTGTAGGAATTGTTATTTCAATGTCTGAGCTGACTAAGGAGTTCCAGTTATAGAATCTGACTATGTTCACTAGGGTGTGAGTCCCTAAAGAAGTCATGTTTTGGATCGAGTCAGTATATATTATCTTTCAGTATCTTGAGACACCCATATAAAGGAGGGTTAATCTTTCTATATATATATAATTCTTCTAGAAGCCAAGATTTTGGGGGAAATTGTAGAGTATGTAGGGAAAAAGAGGAGTTATCTTAGAAGGACTTTAAGTTGAAGTTATTAATCCACCTATGTATTGAGACATTGAGGGATGAGAAGGTTTATGAATACATACACTTGGCATAGAGAGCATTTCAGTGATAGACTACACTAATCATTTCACCAAGCTACATTGATTTGCACCATCTTTGGTAGCTAATGATATCTCTAGGGCGATATTTTTTCAGGATTATCATTAATATGAGATCAATTCACACGTGAACATTTTATGTCATAGCATTTTTCCAATATGTGAAAAATCATGAACTCATCATATAAGGTAATCTAAGAGAGGCCCTGAATAACATATAGTCTTATTCAAGAGGGAAAATTTTCAACTATTCATATAGTGGTCAGAAGCATCATTATGACTATTATTGAAAAGGTAAAGTGGGGAAAGTATTCAGGGAAGTGGTCAGCTATCTCAAGATCATGTTCTATCTCAATTCTATTAGTGTGTAAACATGGGACACAAATATCCTCAGTGTCTATACCCCTTTTTGGAGTGTCATGATTTCTACAAATTGGGCCATCTATAGTGGTTTTGTAGGGCAAGAAGTAGTAGAGTAGTACAAGGGGAATAGGACAGACACTAGATTTTTGAAAGGACTCGGTTACTCCTTGGTAGGTAGGTATCTATAGTTCCATAAGATGTTCTGGTCAAGGAAATGAATGTCTTACCCCTATGAAAGAACGAAAATATCAGGAAAAGGATATAGATCAAGAATGTCAAGCTAGAGCCCAGGGCAGAGGGGTTGTTTAACTGCACATTATGTAGACTAATCTAAATATTATGGATGCAGGACCTTCTATAATCAGAGGTATAAATATTATAACATCTAACATTTCATGTGTTTTTTTGATACAAGATCATCATATTCCTTTTTATATTTTCTTTCTGTAAACACGTACGACTTGGATGTGGAAATATTGAATGGTGTTGAGACAAAAAACACACCATTGGGACTGTGGTAAGAGAATATCAAATGTTTCAAGGTGAGTTATTTAGATATTTTTGTTCATTATTTATTTTGGGAACCATTAATTATATAAATGAAAATATTCAATTTGATACTTGGTATGGATTAGTTAGTTCTATACTAGGCTCATATCAACTATTACCAGAGGATAGTTACCTTTTTATCTCTAGAAGGAGGCAACTTTTTTCACCAAGGTGGGTAGTATCTTTAGGCTATTCATGTTGTACCAATTCAATGTAGATTGGATTTTCCATAGCTTAGATTGTTAGTATTTCTCTTGATGATGGTGGAATGAAGTGCAATTATTTTCCTGTAGTGGTAGTCCATTTTATGGATGTTTTATGAGTTTTGTGACTTATCTCCTGAGTGAGAAAATCATTTTGCAGTTGCATTGGTGTTGAGAGAAAATCCAATTTCTATCCCCCATTATATGATGGAAGCAGTAGAGCTTCAGAATTAAAAAGTTCATTTGGAAGAATTTGAAGCTAAAAGCTTTATATGGACAAGTACATATCATTAGGGTTATCCAGTTCTCTTCAACTAAAAGGCTAATTGGACATTTTGCTTGTGAGTGGATTATCATAGATTGAACCAAATGACATTAATGAATCAACATACCTTCCTTGAATTGAAGATCACTTCAATCTACTAAGAGGTGATAATATCTTCTCCACGATTGACTATAGATTAGGAAACCATCATTTGAGGGTGAGACCATCAGACATGCCTCAAAATACTTTTATGAGTAGGTATGGATTTTATATGTTCGTAGTGATGAATTTTTTTTCCAATGCTCCATAAGTATTCATGGAATTGATGAATTGGATATTTCATCCTTTTCTAGAAATGTATTTGTGGTTTTTTGGAATACATATTAGTATAATCCTAGTCAGTGGATGATCATTTCAAACATTTTAGCATCATCCTGATTATATTGAGTGACCATTATATTTATGCTAATCCAACCAAATGAAATTTATATATTGATAAAGTTCACTTCCTAGGACATGTAATCTCAGAGTTAGGATTATTAGTAGACCTAAATAAAGTTTCAGCCAGGGTATCTTGGGATCATCCTAATAATGTCTTTGAGATTTGTAGCTTTTGGGTTTAGAAGTTTATTATTATTGATTTGTCCAAGACTTCTCCCATTTGGAAGCACTAATGTATAGGATGCCCAAAAAATAGGAGAAGTATGTTTGGTCAGATTCTTGCAATAGATATTTTTAGGATCTGAAAGGTAGTATGACATCATCACCTATCCTCACATTACCTATGGAGAGTAAAGCTTATACCATGTACATGATGCATCCAGAGTTGGACTCGAAGTGATTCTAATTCAGGAGGATTGAGTGGTTTCTTATGGATCTAGAAAGCTAAAACTGCATAAGAGGAATTACCCAACTCATGATCTAGAGTTAGTGTAAGTGGTACATTTCCTAATACGTTAGTGGAATTATCTTATGTGTGATAGGCTTGTAGTATACACAGACCAAAAGTTCCTCATGAACATATTTTCTCAGTGAGACATGAACCTTCAGTAGAGGAGGTGGGTTGATTATTTGTTTCCATTTAACTTTTAGTTAGATTATACACCAGTAAAGAGAAATATCATTATCGATGAATTGATCTAGAAGTTGAAAATAGAGGCTGTATAGGAGTCTTGCAACAAGTGGAGGATAATTTTCCTCTTTGAAAAAATGAATAAAGATGTTCATGAGTCTCAGGGACAAGTAGATTTGACTTCAACATCTGTTATACATGTGATTTTGTAATAGATCAAGAACAAGTAGTTATCAGATATAGAGGTATTAGTTTTAATATATATATTATCTAGTGGGGAGACACCATTAGAATAGTCTCATGTCAGTGGAAATTTTCTTATTTTCCATGGCTGAGTATGGCTCCCTATGGGCTTGTACGAGGAGCTAATGAAATATTCTTATGCTTCTATATGGGTGGAACATCCATGTTTGAAAAATATGTATCATGATATCCATATAAATTAAAGGTTGTTAGTAATGAAGAAGAAGGTATCATGATTTGTGAGGTTTCACTTGTTAGAAGGTGAAAGCCAAGAATTAGAGGCAAGTTGGAATTTTTCATCCTTTTCTCATTACAGAGTGTAAATTATATTATGTAACAATGGACTTTGTGACAAGATTACATGGGACTACCCATAATAATGATTCTATATGGGTGATCATGGATTTACTAATAAAGGTATCACACTTTTTCCTATAAAGGATACCTTAATAATTGATTCTCTGTTTAGTTTTTGTGTGTGTAAGGTAGCTCTACTATACAGTTTTATAAGGTTTATTTTTTCTAACAAATATCCTTGTTTCACATCACAAATATTGAAGGGTATTCAAAAAGATCTTGGATCGTAGGTCTTTTTGAGTACGACCTATCATCCTTAGGCTAATGGTCAATCTGAGCAGACTATTTAGGTTGTATAGGATATGTTACGATCCTATGTTCTAGATTTTGGTGGTTTATGGGGGAAGCATATTGAAATCATGGAGTTTTCATATAATAAAATCTTCCTATAATATATATAGATTTCAATTTTCAAGGCTGTGTATGGATGGTTGAGTTGTTCACCTCTTTGTTGGTTGGAGTTAGGTGAGTCAGTGCTTATTGGGCCTAGTCTCATGCAAGAGACATTTGATCTGGTTCAGTTAATCATGTAGTTCTTAGTGACTACACATATCATGAAGAAATCATACAATGAACATCATAGATTACATCTTGAGTTTAAGGTTATTCATCACATTTTCTTGTAGGTGTTTCATAGATTAGAGAAACCCAATATCAGAAAATAGGGAAAGCTATCAGCCAGGTTTGTTGGGATATTTGAGATAGTAGATATGGTCGGTCTAATGGAAAACTATTTAGCCCTTCGACAATTCTATAGTTCTATTAATGAAATGTTTCACATGTTGTAGCTTTATTTATATTATTAAAACACTTCTCATGTGATAGAAAAATTATAAATTAATCATATTACTAATGCATCCTTAGAGGAGCATCCAATAGGGATTGTGTACCATAGTAAGAAGTATCTCTGGGGTAGGGATATTCATTTAGTTTGGTTTCATTAGAAGCATTGTTGATTTCTAGAGTATACATTGGATAGAGAGTCTGATATATGAGCACAATGGCAAGGATTGTTTGTTGAGATCCCACAGTGATGCTTAGAACATCTTGGGGATGATAAGTTATATGGTGGAGAGGTTGTAAAATCCCATATTTTTTAAGGTATATCTCTTTTTGTATTTTTTAAACTTATTTCATTTTATTTTTTTCCACATCTTTAAACCTTGGTGGAATTTTTTTTATTCATGGATGTTTGTTTGTTTAAATAAACTCATATTTTTCTTGTGAGGAAACTTGAGAGAACCGAAGAGGATTAACTTGATGATCCATTACAAGGGAAAACTCATTAAAGTATGAGGGATGTATGTCTTTTTAAATTAATGGATTCCAAGGGTAAATCGGTCAATTGTAACCAAGGATTCATGTTAAGTTGAGAATAATTAAAACGGGGTTTAGGTTTTTATATATAAACTATGATGAAAACCATTTGCATGAAATTTTCACGCCATGTAAATGGGTTACACATCATGTAATGTTCAGATGAATTTAATATTCAGCCAAGGTGATGAGTTTTTTAAATAATACACTAAAAATAAATACATCATTTGTAACTAAATTTCATGTAATGTAAATCAATGATAAATATATTTAAAGAATTCGGTGTAGGTGATTTTTCACTATTCTCATCTGCATATTCCTCCTCTTGAACCGAGAGAGGTTTCTAAGCATTTTTGGAGCACCTATATTGAATCAAAATGTCATATTTAGACATCCAAACCCTGGTAAGTGGTTTTGGTTAGGATTTCATTTATCTTCCTTTGATTTCTTAGAATTTCGGTGTAATATCTTAACAATGTGCATTGTTGGTTTTGATCTTGATTGGTTATGATCTAGGATCATTCTTGAGATATTAAGAACCTTTATCTTTGTTGTAATTTTCCATTGGAAGTGTTTCATTATTCACCAAATAATGATAGGGGTCTAAACTTTAACCTTATAGTTTTATTTTTTTCAAATATGTGCAATATTGAAATTGCACCAACATATCATTTGTCTAAATAAATAGAATGATTTGGATTATTCCTTATATTACCTTTGGATCCAATTATATTTATACCTAAGTGTTTCTGCATTCATGTGAGAAAACCCTTATTTACAAATGAATTCTTTAATGTTTTAAATTTTATTTAGCATGACATTGATTTTTGGTGATTGCATGATAAATATTAACCTTATCTTGGCTTGTTTATTGAGATAACTGGAATGTTATTGGTTATGACCAATTGATAAATGAAATGTGAAATTATAAGATAAATGGAAATTTTCATAATTAACCATTGATCCTTATGATGTGATATTATTATATCCTAATTGCTATGATATGTCTTGTGATTTCTATATTGTAATTCTCATATGGGGTGTTGGACCAGTTTAAATGTTGAAATGATGATATATCAGGATCAACCCGGAGACATGATGAAATGCTGAGATACTAGTATTTTCCCTAATACATGATGAGATGCTTATAAACTGGGCTTGGTCCCTAGGACATGCTGAAATGTTGACATACTGGGCTCGACCCTGATTGATTAATGAAATGATTATATATCGTGTTTGACCCAGATTTTGTAACTTATATACCTTGGTTATAAGGTTATGTTTGGCATTGTCATAAGATATGCTCAGAGACATTTTGACATGGTTTCAATTAAGGTTATTTCAATCCAAGGGTATATGGTTATGGTTGGAATGGTCGTAATCCATGCTCAGAGACATTCCATCATGGAACTGAAAAGGGTTGATGTGGTATTAATTTAAATGTTTATTTAATTAATTAATTTGTTATATGAATTACTTTGTGTACATATTATCTGATAGGTTATGTTTAGACATGTTGGTGTTGACCTATTGAGTTATACTCACACTTTATTCAGGCCTTCATTTGGTTCTTGAGAAGATTATGTGGATGCAGGTTTGCACAAGAGAAAATGACTTTTTGTTGATTGTTTACTTATTAGATGGGAATGAGTTTGGAGATGTGTCTAACATGGGATTCAGAAACGAGGAATTTTTAGTCATTATTAAAGTATGCTAGTATTCTATTTGTATTACTTCTAATAAAGAATTTAGTTACATTCTAGCATGTCATTACATTTTCCCCTTATTCTTTATTGGATTATTCAGTTTTCTTTATTGTTGGTTTCTACCATATCATATTTTTCCATTATTTCCTCACATTAATATTTATACACTTATTTATATTACTTATTTCCACTATGTTGTAACTCTATAACTTGGTTTTATAGTCTCCCCACTATACTTACCACACCCCTTCTTCTATTTGGAATCCTCTGGCATACATGGAGGCAGGCTTTGGGTCTCTTAACCAACCCATTTAGGCAACATAAGAGAGTACCAGATTGGGGGAAATTAAAAAAAGTACACATTTAAATTTATTCACCTTCCTTATTGGTTAATGGAATCATATAATTATAAAAATATTTCTTTGTATCCCTTTATTTTTATCCTCTTAAAAGATTTTTTTTCATAAACCCCTACTTGGAACTTCAGTTTTCCAATTAGCACAATTTTTTGGGTCTATGCTGAATCTGTAATTGAACATAAAAGGTTTATGGGTTCTATTGGATCAAATTATAAGATCATTTTTGGTATTATAATAAGGGGTTAAAAATCTTCTATCTCGCATTTTTAAATTCCACTGCATCACTATTTTCTCTCCATTTTTGGATTATAATCCTTATTTACATTTTTGGGAATGTGGTATCAGATTTAAGTATAAAAATCCCCCATTGTCCTTTACTTCTTAAATATTATGTTTCTATAAATTTATAAATTATGTTAATTATTACACGTGGAATGATTCAATTTTAAATGTTTGTGAACTTTAATTCTCATGTTTTTTACTCCAATGGGTGTCTGATTCCAATATAGACTTTTAATGTGATTTTACCCCTATAAATAGATCATACACACTATAAAGGTGTTTTTTTCATCATGTTCCTCTACATTAATTATTATGATCTCCATTAAACATGAAACTAGATGGATTTTAGATTGGTTTTCTCAAATAACATGGTTTTCCATAATACCTTTCTATTCAATTATCTTCACTTGGGTTTTAAATCCTTGAATTCATTTTTGAGTGTTCTTATAAAGTTTCTAATTCATTCATACTTCCTTGAGAACTTTTTTTTGGTTTTATTGATGTATTACTTGGTATTTTGGAATAGAGTTTCCACTATGTCTTCATTTCAAAAGAGTTTTTCTTTAATACCAAAAATAATCTTAAATATAAAATTGGTCCCACTATCCTTCTCAGATGAAGTTGGGTGTTGTTTCTCACCAATACCGTGATAAAAAGGTTATAATTTACTCCTTATATAATAATTTTAATTTTTAATTAAGCTATATTTTTACCTATAATAATTTATAAATCCATTCCACCTATTTGGGTGACAAGAATCTAAAAAACTAATTTTGCTTCTGATTTATCTTTGGGAATACCCTCAGTGTCCCTAGTATTATAGAATTTTAAGTAATATTGTTGTAATTATGGTCCATCTAAGGTGTGAAATAACCTTTTACCATCATTTGATGGATTATAATTGAAAATAGATCATTAAAGAATTTATATCTACTACAAACAAAGGTTAAAATATTGTATTCACTATCAATTATAGTCAATTAATGTCAATTGGAGCTTGATATTTAATGTTTTTTTAAATATGGTGATAGTTTTTGTAAAATAATCATTCACCAATCTACAGTTATACTAGCCATGATGTGTTCAATAAAGAAATATTTAATATACAAGAACTATTTGATGTTTTGAATAAATTTTAATCTAGAGGGATTTCTTTTGTAAATTGCTAGGATACCCACCTTATGAAAAAAATAACTTCATATGGTGGAATGAGGAGTAAAAATATGTTGTTAAACATTTTTAAGATTACATGAAATGTTGAATCACACGTGGATGTTGGAATGCAATGAGATCCAGTTTACTAGGTATTTTGATGATCATAGTGGTTGAAGGATTAACTGAAAAATGTTGTTGATTCACACCATACATAGAACAAAGCTTGTTTTCATTGAATAATCCTTATTCAAAATGGTGAGGCCAATAACAATACTTTTATAAGTTATTTAGGAACATAGGTGTGATTGACCAGACTGTATGTAAAAATAATAAAAATAGAGGAGGACCTATATAATATTAACTAAACTGGGAAATTATAGGAACACTACACTATGGTATAAGTCATTTTAAATATTGGTAATTATAGAGTTTGATTTGAAATGAGTATTAAAGCTTGTATCAAGTCGTTTTAAATTTTTTTCTCTTATATAACTGATATTTTGTGTTAGTTTGTATGCTATTTGATTATTTTTCTATTGTGGATCCTGAAATAAAATTTTCCAGTAGTGGTGGTGTCATAATGTTTGAAAAATTAGAAGATACATCTAGATTTACTGAGTTGGGACTATTTAACTATTTGGTGGTTATGGTTCAATCCTTATCAACCAAAATAGAGTTTAATGGTATAGATGTACTTTAAAATGAACCAAGGTTAGAATTTAGTGTAGATGATGTTCAATGTAGTTAATTTACAAAATTTTATTTTCATTTAAAATATCACAACTAAAAAATTGTTGGATATGGATAAACCAAAAATATGAGAAAAGTTCATAATTAAAGATAGATGATTATAGAAGGAGTTTAGACCTAGGAAGGGAAAGGGAGAAGATAAAAAATGCTATGAATGGAATTGAATATCTATAATTGAATTTTGAGGTATGAATTGATGGAATTCTATTTCATATCATGTTATAAAAGGAAATATTGCTACAAATAATTTTAAAGGTGAAGTAGTTGTGATCATAGTATCATGGAGAATATTCATTTCAAGTTGGTGTTATTTTATATATTATTATTCTTGCAAGTTTAACTCATGTTCTGATATTATCAATTCTTTAAATCCCTTTGGAATGTTATGAGTGGAAAAGATGAAGAGGCCACTGACCATGGATGTTTTGTTAGCTTTTCATATATATTGAAATCACAAAATAGTGGAGTAAAGACTATTTATAATATTAACACATTTTTAATATGTGCTCCTAGATGTATTATAGTGTGGGTTAACTTAGTAAAAAATATGGTGTGCTTGCTATTTAGTTTTCTTTATTTGATTGTTCATTTGTGTGATTGATGTGAAATATTCGTGGTTCCTTTACTTATGTGAGGAAAACGTCAGTTTAAATTTGAGATAGAATGAAATTTCTAAGAATAATAATTCATTCCCCCTCCTAGGATGTATTTTGGGATCTTAGGGTAAAGTAAGTGGTATCAGAGTGATATGTTTAATTGTGTTTATTTTTTAATTAAATATCTTGGAGAATATTGTTAATTTATAGTTAGTACACTAAGTGGTTGGATACAATTATTAGGAAAAAGATAATATAATGAGATATAATTTATAATATATTAAAATTTATTTTTACTCATTTGCAGATCTTAGAATTCATATAAGTGATTCTTCTATAATGTCAATGATGTAAGAAGTCATGAAATTTAAAAGTATTTATTAAAAGAAAAATAATCATTTTTAGGGTATTTCAATATCAAATATACATGAAATTGAAATGTGAATCCAAAACTATGGTACTTTGGGGAAATATTTCTAATATTAGTGAAGGTGATAACAAAGTGTAATAATAATTTTCATAGGTTTATTATAACATTTTTGATGATTTAAAGATGATTTTATGTGAAAATGTTCATAGTTTGTTTAATAGTCTTATCAGTGTTTTTAGAGTTATTCATAGACTTAGTAATGAGAAAAAATATTCCAGTGTAGTAAATAATATCATATTGATATTACTAAAAAATTACAGTCCAAAAGTTTTGGAACTTGAAGAATTAAATTTTGGGGAATAATCTCTTGATGATATACACAACAAGATAACCTCATATGAAATTCAAGTAAAGATATAAATTTAGAGACCCAAATCATGATGTACATAGACATTACATTACTTTTACAGAATACTTAATACATAACAAAAACAAACACACAAGGACCGTAATAGTTTAGTGTCTTTGGAAACTCGGAAGATAATCTTCTAATCGTGGTGAAAGATCTTCAACATCTCCCATAAATATCTTCCCCTTTTGTTTTCTTACCTAAAAACTTTCTTTATATCCTGGGGAAAAGAAAAAATATAAAGGGATATCTCAAATGCTCAGTAAGGGTAAACATGGAGAAAATAAAACAAACCAGATACATTTGAACATAAAAACATGAACATAATGTTTAAACATAAAAATCTTGAGTAATGACATAAAACATGGTAGAACGTAAGGCATAGATCATAATGGAACATCAATCCTGATAAAATAACTTTGAAATAAAACTTTTAATTGTGGAAAAACATTAATCACATGATATTATTTCCATAGTAGACAAGGCATTGCTGCCAATACCATCTTAGTGGACAAAGTCCCTTTTTGAATCGAGTTCACTCCTCGTTCCAGTCCTGTATCACTGAAACGGATTAACTTACTATTCCATCCATGTATATCTCATGAGATATAAATCTTTACCCAATTAATTGGAGGGAGATATAGGTCCCACCCATCTCGTAATGAAATCATTCTTACGTGTGCCACAACATAAACATAAATCAATCATCATAACCCAAAGAATAAAATGGGTTTCATAAACATCATCTCATCATCACATAATCTATATAAAACAAATGGATATAATTTCATCATAAGAAAAATCACACCATGTAAATAATAAAGACATTATACATGAAACATAAACATGCTAAATAATTTCATATTAGATGGAAAATAGTTTTGATAAAAAACTTTAAATTAATTCTTGGGGAAAATATCCTTTCTCCTTAAAAATAATTTTATTTTCACAAAATGCCACACAATTTTATAAGAAAAAGATTTTATTGAAAATAAAAATGAAAAATGTATAAGAATATTCTTGAAAATTAGGTGATATGAAACCTTAAAAATCCATTCATGTCGTATAATTTAAAAAAACATTCTTCTCGTACTTTTGTCGAAAAAGTCAAAAAGTACCTCGTATGGTAAACAAAAAAAGATTCCTTCCATACGATGTGGTAAAAGTATAAAAGGGTAAAAATGACTTTAAACATACATGGAATAAAATTAAACATTTTATGAAGACATTTTGAGAACATATGGAAATGGATAATAAACATAACCCCAGTAAATACTTACGAATAAACAATCTCGGAAAAGAATGAGATTGGAATAATTATCCCTTACCTTAGGTATGATATGATTCGTACGTATACGCACCTCATGTATAAAGATTTAAATAATGTCATTGAGTTATTACAGAATCATATTCATTGTTATGATATCATATATGGTTCACTTATGACTTTATATTACCCGTTCTTTTGTAAATTTCATGTTAAAGCAGTGTTTTGGGTAAAATGTTTTATTTATTGTATGGGTTTGGACTTGTTGTTCTGGATATTACTACTACTTATATAATTATTTAATTACTTACAGAATGTAAATCATGATATAAATATCATATATATTCAGTATATATGTATATATATAATATATATAAATGAAATGAAATACACCATTCATGGAGACGGTAGGCTGTATGTATGCATGAACGCTGTTTTATTTTCCTTATTGACTTAAATGGAATTAAGTAGATGAAATACATATATATATACATAAATCCAGTAGCATTATTATGTCATATATTTCATTATTACTTATTATATACACATTATAATCATTCTTTAATTGTCAACAAGGAAAATGAATCTCATCGCGTCGTGGAGACGGAAATTCGTACGTACGCACGAGCGATGATATCATTCCCATGATCGTGGAATTGTATTTAAGTGTATGTATACTATTTAAGAATAAATATAAATTTACAATAATCATATATAGTTATTATTTACACCATTATACCCATACAAGTAAGGTGGTGGTGGAAAAAAGATTACACCACGACGTGGAGTCGGTATTCCGTACGTACGCACGCGCGGTGATTTCATTTTCCATAGGATGGATAGAAGGTGAAATAGGTTTGTTTCATATTTATAATAACATATCAGTATATGAGTGATAATTATTTTATTACTTCATAATGAAACAATTAAATAAGAGGAAGTAGAAGAAGAAATAAATTTGAAAGAATCGGTAACGGACATTACCTCTTCTTTGAAGCGCCTCTTCTTAACCTCCTCTTAGGGCACTAAATATGTTCATTGAAGAAGACCAGTACCTCTAGAATTTTTTTAGGTAAGTGTAGAAGAGAAATATTTAGGGGTTTGACGAGCTTCAAGGCTCAAAAGGGGGTGAAGAGAAGAGGGAAGTGGTGCCCTTTTTATAAGGGAGGAGAGGGGCACCTTTGGAAAAACTTAAAATATTATTTTATAATTAAGTCATATTCGGTTTTTAATAGCTCTAATTTGATTTATATCGAATATAAGGTTGGTATTGGTCTAAATACTCTCAACCAATAGGTTTTAGACAAGGTTAGGTTACTATTTTATTCTTATCATTTAGATTTAACTCTAAGTTAAATAATTTAACTTTTACTGTGTATTTTTGTTTTCTTACACTATATGGTTAATAAATATACTATAATAAGCCAAAAGAACCCCAAGTGGTTAATTATTAATATATATATCCTTATATAAGTCATTTGGTTGAACCTTAGATTTTTAAAAATAATATAACAATTAATAATATAATATTTGTTTTAAAAACTACTTTATGTCAATGTTGACACTATTTGGTCTTTGTTTTTGTGAAAATCATAATAGAATGTTTAGTTCTAAAAAGGTTAATCAAATAAATAATAACATGTCATATTAACCTATAAAATTATTTTAATTCATTAAAAGTCTCAAATTACATTTATTTGGGTATTTATAATATCAATTATGTTAATATTTCCTTAATAAGTTAATTACTTCATCATCATTTTGTCATAAATAAATTAAATTATTTAAATTCTAAAAATTATAAATAAAATACTATTTTATAGGAAATCTTTTTATCTTTATAAGTTATATTTATAGTCAAAATTATTTTATGTATAACCCTATATTAAAAATGTTTTAGTTATTAAACTTTGATTTTAACCTTTTTAACTCTTCTTTAAATAAAATAATAATAAATGTCCTAATCTAATCCATGTGGACATTAATGGTCATATTTTATTCCTAAGGTTGTTTTTGGTCAAATTAAACTTATACAATAGAATTATCACATGTTTTAGGGTAATAATAATACCATTTTTACACTTAATTACCCTATTTACTTTTAACCGTGATAAATAAAAGTAAAAAGTTACTATTCACCAAAAAATATTTTTAACTTATTGAACCAAATTCTACTCCTTGATATTAACCATGCCTCTCGGATTTTCAAAATTCCACTCATAGAAGCGGTAAAATTAATTTTTATGTAAATTTTCAAACTCTCCTAGGAGGTGGGTAAAAGATGGTGAAAAGTTCAATAAAATTTTTATATATCTACAATTATTATAAAATCACTCCAATGAATTACATTAATCTTATATAAGTATTATGTATCAATTTATACCTAAAATAAATTTAAATAAAATAAATATTTATTTAAATAAAAATTCTTTTTTTAAATAGTAACCTAGTGTTTTCACTATTCATCAAAAATTGGAAGTTTTTAGAAAAATACCAAAATTTCACCATAGGCAAATTTAAATATTCTGAATCCAAAACTAAAGTCCATTTTGAAAGATAAAATTTATAAAATTTCAAAAAGTAGGTATTACTATTCATAATGGCTAGTTCATAATAATATTATAATAATATATCGTTTAGTGAAACTCGGTATTGTGTACTACACACGGTATCGAGGAAGGTCTTGATTGCGTGTAATGAAAGACAAGTCAGGGATGCGTGTAGTGAAAGCTCTGTTTGGTTTTGAGTATAACATAATCAAAACATATTTCATTTATACATTAAAGAAAATCTATACTTAATGTTGCGTAAATTAATTTCGAAAAAATGAACTTGAAATTGTGTGTAACAAGAACCAAGAATAGTGTTGCATATACTGCAAGCTAATATGGTGTTGTGTATAGTGAAAGCTAATTTTGGAGTATCTTACAAAACAAGACATCAATGAAATTAAAAAGAATAATTCACATAAAATCTCAGGTTGTTACATTCTACCCCCCTTAAAATGAATTTCTCCCTCGAAATTCGTCTGGGTTATAAATGGTTTACTACTTGAATGCTTCTCTCATAGAAACCCACATCATAAAAAGGAATACCAAAACTGAACTTTAAAAACCTAATTATGAAACGTAATGGTTACCCAAATTAACTAATCACTGGGTTTCCACATAGGAGAACATAGGTGAAATTATGGAAATGGAAGAAAAATCTAACCATCATGTTCTGATGGAGAGTGGTAGAGAACATAGCTATGAAAAAGCCATCAATCACAAAGCAATAAATTTGTGATAATCTAAGGTACCATCTGATTCATTGGATATAAGGGCACTAGGACAACATTTTTGGTTTTCAAGATCATTTTCCTAATGTTGTAAAATTTGAAATAGAAAAAATACTTACTTTATTTCGGTATAATCTCACTGTTTTTCATGCCTTGAACAATTTACACTTCATCTCTTAAATAAATGAAGATGAATTTGTCATTCGTGAAGTGTTAGTAGATCATGTGATAGAATTATTGGCCATTCCATATGTCTCAAACAAAAGGTTAGAAAAAGTTATCAAATATACATAAGTCCATCTATGGCAAGGTTAATCGTATATGATTCCAAAAATGGACTTATACTTCATCTATGATCCTGAATAATAATATAAAACTAGTTTCTACTAACCAGGGACTTCCTATAGGCCAGTGATAGGAAATAAAGTCCCGTCGCACTTCGGTTGTGGGTTCGATTCCCACATCCCTGTCCGACGTGACGGGTTGTCACCCGTCCTGCATGTTGTCCCTTTTTCTAAGACTACACTATTATAACATTCCATAAATAATATCAAAAAAAAGTTTTATCCTTAAACAATACTGTCTGATGTCCAACATAATCCATTCCAATCTTTAGGCTTATCCAAAATACATATGTTCAATCTCATATTCTAAAGTAAACAATTACTTGAAAGGTCACATAACAAGCACGTGAATACCATCATTTATCCCAGATATATTTTGTTGATTGCATTCCAAACATGTAAATACCTTAATCATGTATTCTCTTGAAACATAAACTACTATAGAACCTTAGTGAAAACATTAATGCTGTCAAAAGTTAACTATTTCCACATACCAAAATCCCAAAACTTCTATATACCCAAACCATGATATAACTTTTTCCATATATCAGTCAAGAGATCATTTCATTTTTTATTTATCCCTTCATTATGCGCATATCATCTTCCTTCCAAAAATATTTCAATCACTTTTCATGGTTACCGGTACCATATAATTATTGAAAACCAATACATAGATATTCAAAAATCCCACGATACCATAAAAGTACCTCAACAACATTATTCTTGAATACCAATACATAAACACTTTAATCCATCCTCTTCAATGATTTACATTGAATAAGTCCTTCCTCGATTTATAAGTAACCTCTTAGGTTAGGGCATTGAGTTGGGTAATGCCCATGTTCTCCACAGATAAGACATTGGACTCCATAACAGTCTGTCACTCTATGACCCTTTTCTCCACATAGATAACATCTTCCCCTCCATTTGAGGTATTCCTCAAGGTTCTTCTTCCCTTATTTAGAAATCTCATTATTCCTTTCTCTATTCTCCTCAACATGCGAACATGCATAAAAGTCAATCTTCCTCTTATTTGATGAATTGGTAATACCACTAAAGTTCACCTTGTTAATCATATATCGCGATGACTGATTCCGAAAAATCACAAAATCTTTCTTTCTAGGCATTACACAATTTCATTGCTCATAGTCACTAATTTTTCCATTGGATTCAATGTTGACCGAATTTTTTCTGGTTCCCTCCATTGACTAAAACCAAAAACCATGGTGTAAGAAACAGTTAAAATAATGAGGAACCACATAATCATAAAAAGTTACTTATGGGATGTCTAATTTATCACACATTCTTTAACCCATGACAACTTAGGTTCACCCTTGGTTATTCATGATCGTCAAAATAATTCTAGTATTGTAACCTATAATTATAATAAACCATAGGGACATCCCTAGACATACCTTAGAAATATCTCTAGGGATCTCACAGAAGTTCTCACATCCTAGTTTCCAAAGGTTGACTAAACCTTTCCTCTGATACCAACTGTAGAGACCCAAAGCTTGACGTACATAGACATTACTTTACTTTTGCAAAATACTTAATACATAACAAGAACAAACACAGAAGGACCGTAATATTTTAGTGTCTTTGGAAACTCGGAACATAATCTTCTAATTGTGGTGAAAGATCTTCAACATCTCCCATAAAGATCTTCCCCTTTTGTTTTCTTACCTAAAACCTTTCTTTATATAATGGGGGAAATAACACATATAAAGGTTGAGATCAAATTCTTAGTAAGGGTAAGCATGGAGAAAATAAAACAAACCATATACATTTGAACAAAAAAACATAAACATAATGTTTAAACATCAAAATCTTGAGCAATGACATAAAACATGGCAGTACTTAAGACATAGATCATAATGGAACATAAATCATTATAAAATAGCTTGTAAATAAAACATTTAATTGTGGCAAAACATTAAGCACAAGATATTATTTCCATAGTAGCCAAGGCATTTCTTCCAAGATCATCTTAGGGGACAAAGTCCCTTTCTGAATCAAGTTCACTCCTCGTTCCAGTCCCGTGTCACTAAACCAGATTAACATACCGTTCCATCCATGTCTATCACATGAGATATAAATCTTTACCCAATGAATTAGAGGGATATATAGGTCCCACCCATCTCATAATGAAATCATTCTTACATGTTCCACAACATAAACATAAATCAATCATCATAACCCAAATAATAAAATGGGTTTCATAAACATCATCTCATCATCACATAATCCATATAAAACAAATGGATATAATTTCATCATAATAAAAATCACACCATGTAAATAATAGAGACATTATACTTGAAACATAAACATGCTAAATAATGTCATCTTAGATGGAAAATAGTTTTGATAAAACACTTGAAATGAATTCTTGAGGAAAATATCCTTTGTCCTTAAAAATAATTTTCATTTCACAAAATGCCACACAATTTTAAAATAAAATGATTTTATTGAAAATACCCATGAAAACATGTAGAATAATCTTCTTTAAAATTAGGTGATATGAAACAATAAAAATCCATTCATGCTGTATAAGTTAAAAAAACATTCTTCTCGTACTTTTGCGAGAAAAGTAAAAAAGTACCTCGTATGGTAAACAAAAAAAATATTCCTTCCATACGATGTGGTAAAAGTAAAATAGGGTAAGAATAACTTTAGACATACATGGAAGAAAATTAAACATTTTATGAAGACATTTTGAGAACATATGGACATGGATAATAAACATAACCTCAGTAAATACTTACGAATAAACAATCTCGGAAAAGAATGAGATTGGAATAATTATCCCTTACCTTAGGTCTGATATGCTTCGTACGTATACGAACATCCTGTATAATGATTTAAATAATGTCATTTACTTATTACAGAATCATATTCATTTTTATGATATCATATATGGTTCACTTATGACTTTATATTACCCCTCCTTTGGTAAATTTCATGTTAAAGCAGTGTTTTGGGTAAAACGTTTTATTTATCGTACGTGTTTCGATTTGTTGTTATTGATATTATTACTACTTATATCATGATTTAATTACTTACAGAATGTAAATCATGATATATATATCATATATATTCAGTATATATATATAATATATAGATAAATTAAATGAAATACACCATTCATGGAGACAGTAGGTCGTACGTACGCATGAACGCTATTTTCTTTTCCTTATTGACTTAAATGGAATTAAGTAGATGACATACATATATATATACATAAATCTAGAAGCATTATTATTTAATATATTTCATTATTACTTATTATATATACTTTATAATCATTCTTGAATTGTTAACATGTAAAATGAATCTCATCGCATCATCGAGACGGTAATCTGTACGTACGCACGAGCGATGATATCGTTCCTATGATCATGGAATTGTATTTAAGTGTATGTATATTATTTCAAAATCAATATCAATTTACAATAATTATATATAGTTATTATTTACACCATTATACTCATCCAAGTAAGGTGGTGGTGGAAAACAGATTACACCAGGGCGTGGAGACGGTATTCCATACGTACGCACGCGTGGTGATTTTGTTTTCTGTAGGATGGATATAAGGTGAAATAGGTTTGTTTCATATTTATAATAAAATATAATTATATGAGTGATATTTATGTTATTAATTCATATTGAAACAACTAAATAAGAGGAAGTATAATAAGAAATAAATTTGAAAGAATCGGTAACAGACATTACCTCTTCTTTAAAGCGCCTCTTCTTAACCTCCTCTTAGGGCACTAAAGATGGTATTTGAAGAAGACCAAAACCTCTAGGATATTTCTAGGGAAGTGGATAAGAGAAATTTTCAGGGGTTGGACGAGCATCAAGGCTCAAAAGGGTGTGAAGAGAAGAGGGAAGGGGTGCCCTTTTTATAAGGGAGGAGAGGGGCACCTCTGGAAAAACATAAAATATTATTTTATAATAAAGTCATATTCGATTTTTAATAGCTCCAAGTTGATTTATTTAGAAGATAAGGTGGTTATGGGTCTAAATCCTCTCATCAAATAGGTTTTAGACAAGTTTTGATTACTATTTTATCCTTATCATTTAGATTTAACTCTAAGTTAAATAATTTAACTTTTACCGTGTCTTTTTCTTTTCTTACACTATATGGTTAATAAACTTACTATAACAAGCCAAAAAAACCCCAACTGATTCATTATTAATATATATATATCCTTATATAAGTAATTTGGCCGAACCTTATATTTTTAGGAATAAAATAACAATTAATATTATATTATTTATTTTAAAAACTATTTTATGTCAATTTTGACACTATTTGGTATTTTATTTTTGTGAAAATCATAACAGAATGGATAGTTCAAAAAAAGTTAATTAAATCAATACTAACATGTCATATTAACATATAAAATTATTTTAAATCATTAAAAGTATCAAATTACATTTATTTTGGTATTTATAATATCAATTATATTAATGTTTCCTTAATAAGGTAATTACTCCATCATCATTTGGTCATTAATAAATTAAATTATTTAAAGTCTAAAAATTATAAATAAAATAACATTATGTAGGAAATAATTTTATATTTTTAATGAATATTTATATTCGAACTTATATTATGTATAACCCTATATTAAACATTTTTTAGTTATTAAGCTTTGATTTTAACCTTTTTACCTCTTCTTTAAATAAAATAATAATAAATGTCCTAATCTAATCCAAGTGGACCTAAATGGTCATATTTTATTCCTAAGATTGTTTTGGGTCGAATTAAACTTATCCAATAGAATTAGTACATGTGTTAGGGTAATAATAATTCCATTTTCCCCTTAATTACCCTATTTACTTTTAACCGTGGTAAATAAAAGTAAAACGTTACTATTCACAAAATATTATTTTTATCTTATTGAACCAAATTTTACACCTTGATATTAACCATGTCTCTCAAATTTTAGAAATACCACTCATAGAAGTGATAAAATTAAGTTTTATGTAAATTTTCCAACTCTCCTAGGAGGTGGGTAAAAGACGGTGAAAAGTTCAATAAAATTTTTATATATCTAAAATTATTATAAAATGACCCCAATGAATTACATTAAACATATCTAGTAATTATGTATCAATTTTAACCTAAAATAAATTTAAATAAAATAAATAACCATTTAAATAAAAAGTCGGTTTTTAAATAGTAACCCAGTGTTTTCAGTATACATCAAAAAATGAAAGTTTTCATAAAACTACCAAATTTTCACCTTAGGCTAATTTCGATATTCTGAATTCAAAAATGATGTCCATTTCGAATGTTAAATTAATAAAATTTCAAAAATTAGGTATTACTATTCATTACGGCTAGTTCATAATAATATTATTATAAAATATCATTTAGTGAAACTCAGTATTGCATACTACACACGCTATCAAGGAAGGTCTTGATTGCGTGTAATGCAAGCCAAGTCTGGGATGCGTGTAGTGAAAGCTCTATTTGGTGTTTCATGTAACATAATAAAAACATATTTCATTTATACATTAAACAAAATCTATACTTAATGTTGCATAAAATAATTTCCACAAAACGAACTTGAAATTGTGTGTAACAAGGGCTAAAAATAGTGTTGCGTATATTGCAAGCTAATACGGTGTTGTGTATAGTGCAAGATAATTTCGGTGTAGCGTACAACAGAAGACATCAATTAAATTAAAAAGAATAATTCTCATAAAATCTCGGGTTGTTATAATAATTTTCTTCAATATAAATATTAAATTTAATTTAATTCATATATATACAAAATCATGAGATTGAAGAGTCTAAAATTTAATAAGTTGATGCAAGTGATGATTATATATATTTTATTGAAAATTTTTTTAAGATAGATTAAGTAATATTTGAGGGTAAGATACCTTTACCTTACTTTTGTTGCTGAATGGTTGGGAACATCATAGCTAAGTGTCCAAAACTATTTTATAGAGAGGAAGGTGAGATATAATTAACAAAAAATATAGGTGAGATGTTTTCTTAAATATGTAACTTCAATTTTTTATGTTAAAGTTGAAATAAATTACAAGATAGATGTTGGTTGGTAAAGACGTAATATGATGAAAAGGCAGATCCTTTAAAAGGTTTTGAAATGTAGTTTTTCTCAAAAAATATTTTATGATGGATAAAATAGAGATATCAATATTTTAAGTATAAGTGGATGATCAAATAGCAGAGATTGTTGATTATAAAGTGGATTTGAAGTATGATATTGAGTTTCTTTACCTATAAATAAATAATAATAGCTAGATTCTATTATTACTAAAAGAATGCTAATTTTTTTAAATGATCTTGAAGCAGATTCACAAGGATAAATCTATAGGGGGCATAAAAATGATCTAGTGTAATTTAAAGGAGTTCACTATATATTAAATATTACGGAAACTTATAAGATTATTGATGATCATAATATGTTTATCAATGAGAAAAGAGATTATTTAAACACTATAATGGGATTTTTTATCTTTTATAAAGATGATTTAGTCGAAAATAAAATTAAATGGCTCATGGAATAATTTATAGTTTAGAAATTTCTCATATAGGGTATTAAAGAAAAGATATGAATTAGGAATAATAAGTTTTAAACAAGTGTATAGTTCTCAAATACCCAATTATATTGGAGAAATTGGTCTTGGATTCGATACAAAAAACATAAAAAACCAAGAAAAACATGAACATAGTAATGGTAATTAAAAAATATGAGAAATATCTCAATAATTGATAAATTTTAAATAATAATGGATTTATTAAAAAAGTTGGTGATATGTGTATGGGATGGTAGACACCAAATATTTTCTTTCATGAAATGACAATTTTTTTGCTACCTTGAGAATATGATGTCTTATTATATAAAAGTACAGAGTTCCATGAAAATATAGGCTATTGGAAGTCAATAATAAAAAATAAAATTATATCCTTCTCATATTGAAATTTTTTTTTGGTTTTTTTAAATTATCCTATTTTGGGCATAAAGCTATTGATTTTTTGAAGATGAGTGGAAACTATTTATATAGAAGTCAAAGAAGTATGATGAAATTGAACCTAATATACTTACTTTGATAAATAAATTTTATTCATTAGAATAAGAAGAATTTTACTTGATTTATTATACTTAAGAAAAGGGGAAGAGTTCAAAATTTTATTAACTCATGTTAGAATATACTTAATTGATAATAAAAATATGATTAATGAGAAATCTATACTTATATTTGAAAG
The DNA here is from genome assembly GCA_963277665.1 of Viscum album. Taxonomy (NCBI): domain Eukaryota; kingdom Viridiplantae; phylum Streptophyta; class Magnoliopsida; order Santalales; family Viscaceae; genus Viscum; species Viscum album. Next base: position 1,202,522,555 of record OY728159.1, on the reverse strand, counting down.
ATAATAATAATAATTATAAGTTAACTATTGAGAGTGGGTACTCATCCCATATAACAAGTAAGTTTAATCTTCTCAATAATGTAAAATGAAGAGTTTATTGAACATCATGGTTTGGAAATGATGGGTATCTAAATATCAATAAAAGTTATAAAAATCACTTAACAAAATATGAATTGCAAAATAAAAATGATGTTTGTGTTGATGGTATATAACACAATTTATTTAGTGTGAGTCAATTATGTAACTCAGGATTGGAATTCGCATTCAACCAAAAAGATTATTGTATTAAAGTATAAGTTATAAATTCTATTATGTAGTAATGGAGAACAAATGGGAACATTTATCTGGTGGAAAGAAAATAGAATAATTTTCTTATATCATTTTTAAGTTTAGAATAGACTATAGAATTTAATTCAAGAGAACATTCATCATTTGGGTATAGATAATTTATCAAATTTGAAAGGAACTATTGATATTCTGTTACTAGAAATGAACATAGAAATGACATATAATCCATGATTGATGGTAAATATGGTGAGATACCCTTCTAATACAATGAATAATTGAGCATCAATTTTTTAAATTTGGTTTATATCAATGTATGTGGTATAATAAATCAATTTAGAACTATAGGTGAGAAATATTTCATCTTATTTATCGATGATTATAACAGGATAAGTTGTGACATGTTTATGTCATATAATAATGAAGTGTTGGGATATATTAGATAATTTTGAAGAAGAGTATAGAATTAAACCATAAAAATTATGAATATTCTAGATTCTCATAATGGAACTAAATACACTTCTATTGAAGTTGAAAAATATTTGAAAGAAATATATATTAAAGTTTGATATGTTATTAGTAATGAATCTCTAATAGAATGGAGTCGTGGAAAGGATGGAATCACTAAGAATATGCTTAATAGTGGATATTCTAAAAACGTATAAAGACTATAAAATGGATGGGAGAAAAAAAACCTTTTTCAATGGATTATTTAAAGAAAAATTTTACATCTAAAAAATGATTTCATTTATTTTTAGAGAAGATAATTTAAAGGATTTTATGTTGAAAAATATATTGAATGGTTCTTATCAAGAACCTCATGGTTGGTATGCATCTTTTTACATGTTTTTTAAAATGTTTGTGTTCAAAATATGAGGGGATTTCCACAAAAATTTTGTGAAAGTTTAAGATTATGGGTAGTTCATGGTGTTGGTTTACATGGATGATATCACCATTGGCCAAGAAAAGAATAATTTTATTGATAGATTTGAAAATAAGAATCTTCTTTAATTTAATATATATTTTATTGGAGATCTAACCTACACTATAGGGATAAAATTTCTTCAAAGGTAAGATGCACATTCATCTCATTGGTGAAATATTCAAAAGAGCTATTAATGAAGTTTATAATCAAAGATTTCAAAGTAGTTTAAACTTAGATAATTGTTTTAAAATAACATAGAAAAAATTAGGATCGAAAAAGAGTGGACTAAATATTTTATAGAATAATTATTAGTTGTATATTATATAACATAGAAACATGGCCATATATCTTTTATGATTCATGTTTGGAAGAAAAATTTTATAGTTTTCTAAAGAATGAACATATCATGATTGAAAAAATTATAATTAGGTATATTAAAGGAACATTAAACTATAAATTAATCTTAAAATTCAGGGAAAGTAATAATATGGTGTTTTTTTAGATATGGGATGGGATGAAGATATTTTGGATAAAAAATACATAAGTGGTGAAGAATTATTCAATGGAATAAATTATATTTTCTATGTAAGTAGTATGCCAAATGAATTAGTTAGAATATCTGGTTCTAAATTTAAATATATAAGACATGATATATATTATTCAAAACTACCAATACATAGTTGATGCAGATAAAGTATCCATTATAATATTCAAGAGAATAAGTGAAAAACATAGATTTTTAGGGATGAAATAAGATTTATTATATGAAATAGAAATGATTAAGAATAAAAAAGTAACACCACACAAAAATGGATTTTTTGAAAATAGTAAAATTATACCTTACACCAATAAGAAATTGCACCTTGTTCCTCTTTCATTATATGGTTATGATGGAGATCACTATTGTGTTAGTGGAATGACTACAACTGTAATGCCCCAACCCCAGTTACCCAGAGTCGGTGCATTATTAAATAACATTGGCATGATTACAAGCAATCAAGTCTTGAAGGACTGATCGGTTTAGTAGTCTTAGAAAATAGATTAGATACATGAATGTTACATTACACTTCATAACATAAAAAATGAACTAAATAACCCTTTATGAACGCCATTATTCCCTTGGATTAACACTACATATCAATCAAAATACACTTCTTGGAATCCTGGGAAAAATAAAACATAGAAAGGGGTGAGCACAAACGCTCAGTAAGGGTAAGCAATACGGCAGAAACTTACATAAATAAGCATAAACATTTAAGGCAATGTATAATTAAAACAAAATCCTGTTAAACTTAAACTTCAGCATAATATGGCATAAATAAAATGAAATAATTCCATTTAATTATTAACATGGATATTCTACTAGTCGAATAATCACATGTAATATCAATAACCACTTTCATAATGATGGAATGCATAATTCCAGACTATCATAACCACATAGTCAAGGCCTTATATTAAGACTACAGATAAGATTTTGTCAAATCCTTGTGCCAATACACTGGTTTGTCTCATGAGACCTACCAATGCATCGAGGAGCTATAGTGGCCTCCACCCGTCACTTATTAAGTCCAATGCATTCCTCATATGAACAGGTTTAAACATAGCATAATCATTCATATTAAAACTAGCATATGAAAAGTCAATATTTTCTCCATAAACCATTAATGGTATAAAAATAACACATACACAGTCAAACATGTCACAAAACCTTCAATACATTATGGAAGTTTTATATCATAATAAATCAACTTCAAATAATCTTAAAATCCATCAAAGGATGTTGACATAGATGAAATCAAAACTATTTGAGAGAAACATCTCTTTTTTTAAATCATTTAAAAGTCACATAATTATAAAAGAAAACATTCACTTTGAAAATATTCTTATAATATTGTAAGGGAATCTTCGACAATTTTATAACGGTGGAAAATAGCTGCACCCGCCATATAAGTTAAGAAAAAGACATTCTTACCGTAATATTTTTGAAAAGGTTAAAAAGGTACTTGTTTGGAAAACGACAAGAAGATTCCATTATAATCTTCTTATAAAAATCAAAAAAGGTTATGAATGAATTTAACCTATATTCTATAAAATAGTAATAATGTTTTGAAATATATTTTTAAGAAATGTGGATGTGGATGATAAAGAGGTCCTAGTAGATAATTACATATAAACAACCTCGGATAATGAAGAGATTGTGAAATAAACCCTTAACCTGTAATTTTACTTGGTTGAGGGTAGGTTAACCTCCTGTATAATGGTGAAATAATTGTTATTAAATTATACAAGTATAATAATCATTAATATTATATCATATATGATCTTTTAACATTGCTTTGTTAATAATATCTTAATATTATCGTCATTTCAGGTCTTAATTTACTCATTTTATTTTATATGTTTTGTTACATAAGTAGTATTTGTTATGGATAGGTTGTATATTATTAATATACAGAATGATATGAAGTCCTTAAAAATTATTTTTAATCATCAAATGAGAATTAGACTTGCATGGATACGATGGGGAATGAATCTCATCACGTTCGTGGAGACGGTAGTCCGTACGTACGCAGGAGTGACAATATCATTATTTTGATATTAAAATAATATATAATTGGATGGTGTATCATATATACAGAATCATTATCATGTTATATTTATTATTTACATCAATTAAAAATTATTATCATACCTATCCAAATAATAATGTTTTGAATAACAATTACACCACGACGTGGAGACGGTAAGTCGTACGTACGCACGTATGGTGACATGTCATTCAAAGGATGGATAAAATACAAAATATGATTGTATGATATTTATAATAACAACACAGTATATAGAATATACTGGAGTTATTATTTTATAATGGAAATAACAAAGAATGAATAAGTTGAAGAAGAAAGGAACTTGAAAGAGGGTGGTGAAAACATTACCTCTTCTTCGGGTTCTTCCTTTTGATTTGATCAAAAGGGATCCTTAGGATGGATTTATGATCAAAATAAGGCCTCTAGGTTTAATTGAGGGAATTCGAGAATATTTGGGCAGGGGTTGTCCAAGCCAATAAGATTTGAAGGTTTGAATTTGAGAGAAGGGGGAGTGCCCTTTTATAAGAGGGGTGAGGGTCACCTTAGAAAAACTTAAAATATTATTTTACAATAAATTCATATTCGGTTTATAATGGCTTCAAAGTGACTTATTTCTAGGATAAGGTGGGGATGAGTCGCATTCCTTTCAACCAATATATTTTAGACAGGTTTGGGTCACTATATTAACTTTATCATTTATATTTAACTCTTAGTTAAATAGTTTGACATTTACCATGTCTCTTTGTATTTTTATATTATATGGTTAATAAACTTACTATATACTTCCAAGAGAACCCAAAGTGGTTAATTAATAATACACCTATAATTATATAAGTCCTTTGGCCGAACCTTAGATTTTTAAGAATAGAATATGAATTAATAATATATTTTTTTTTAAAAAACTCTTTTATGTCAATTTTGACACTATTTGGTATTTTTTATTTTTTAAATTCATAACTGAATTATTACTTCAAAAACAATTTATCTAAACAATCCTAATATGTTATATTAACATATAAAATTAGTTTAATTCTTGAAAAGTCTCAAATTACATTTATTTTGATATTTATAATATCAATTATTTTAATATTTCATTAATTAGGTAATTACTCCATCACCATTGATTCATAAATAAATTAAATTATTTAATGACCAAAAATTATAAATAAAATATCATTATGTAGGAAATATTTTTATCTTTCTAATTAATATTTATAATATAATTTATCTTATGTATAACCCTAAATTAAAAATGTTTTAGTTATTTCACTTTTATTTTATCTCTTTTAACTCTTCTTGAATTAAATAACAATAAATGTCCTAATCTAATCCAAGTGGACCAAAGAGGTTCATATTTTATTCCTAAGGTTGTTTTTGGTCGAATTATACTTAGCCAATAGAATTAGGACTTGTGTTAGAGTAATAATAATATCATTTTTTCTCTTAATTACCCTATTTACTTTTAACCGTGGTAAATATTAGTAAAAAGTTACTATTCACCAAAACAAATTTATCTTATTGAACCACATTTTACTCCATGATATTAACTGTGTCTCTCAAATTTTTGAAATTCCACTCACATAAGCAATAAAATTAAGTTTTATGTGAATTTGCAAATTCTCCTAGGAGATGGGTAAAACACGGTGAAAAGTTCAATAAAATTTTTATATATCTAAAATTATTATAAACCGACTCCAATGAATTACATTTAACTTATATAGGTTTTATGTATCTATTTTCACCTAAAATAAATTTAAATAAAATAAATAATTATTTAAATAAAAATTCGGTTTTAAACTATAACTTAGTGTTTTTCACTATTCATCAAAAATTGAAAGTTTTCAGAAAAAATACCAAAATTTTACCCTAGGCTAATTTTGATATTTAGAATCAAAAAATGAAGTCCATTTTAAATGATAAAATTTATATAATTTAAAAAAAGTGGGTATTACTATTTATAATGGCTAGTTTGATTGGTTGTGGTGTGTTAGAACTCGAAGTTGCGTACAACACACGCTACTGTATTGTTCAAAGAGAAGCATACCATGGAAGAGTGGGGTGTTACATTCTCCCCTCCTTCAATAAATTTCATCCTCTCAATTTGAAATTATTTTTCAAAAATAAAAGGTTGAAAATAGAAAATGCTTTTGGGAAAACCCACATCGTAAATTAGGTTAATAAAATTTAGTCTTAATAAGAGGAAAAGGGAAATGAATGGGTCAACATGAAATTATGATCTCGATTAAGAGAACATTGGTGGAAATTAGAGACATATAATTAGAGGAAAAATGTAAATATTTATAGGTAGTGATTGAGGTCATCAATCACAAACAAGTGTAAAATTGAGGGCCTTAAATTCATCAATATATGATGATTTAAAATACCATTGCTTCAACAAAAAAATATGGAATTAGGTAACACATTTTTGGTTTTAAGATCCCTTCACTAAAGTATAAGAATTAATTTCTTCATAGAATAAGAGATGAAGAAAAATAAATACTTTACAAGTAGAGTCCCATCCTTTAACTAATTTCTACCACAAAATCATATTTCACTCTAAAAGATAATAAAACATAAAAATAATATTCTATATATCCTATTCGTATAGGGTTAAAAAATGAATTTATAATTCATCTTCTAGATTTTTTTTAAAAAAAGACTAAATTATTCAATCCAGGACATCACGTGGGCCAGTGGTAGGTGATACACCCTTGTCTCCCTTCAGTTTCTGGTTCAAGTCTCGCAGTATTTCCGGACGCGACGGGTTGCCGCCTGACCTCTGGGTTGTCCTTTTTATGGTAATCCAAAAATAACTTTAACAATAGTATCCAATTTCAAACATAATCCATTCCAGCCTTTATAATTATCCAAAATACTTATATCCAAAGTCTCAATACAAAATTTTTAATGAAGTTCAACATAATGAGGATCCTTTTTTCCAGGTAATGACATGTGAACGCCATCATCATGTATTCTTTTACAACATCGCAACAGCTTGAATTACCAAAATCATTCATCTCTTATTCCAAAAACACTACCTCATTATCAAGACCATATTAAGGATTACCTTTCCTTAAACAATTTATTTTTCAAAAAGTGTAGCTTACTATTAAGACACTTTTCTTAGAACCATATAATATCAAATTCTCAATAAAATAGTACTGCAGTACAATCCTTATTTATCTCCATAATTCATGTAACCAGTATAAAGTTGACACAACACTCAAATGAAATAATTCTATAATAACAACATAATAACAATAGTCTTTATTATTCATCGGAGGTAGTATCATAACATGATTATTATCCAATAACATCATTTGTGGTATACTCTTATGAATGGGATATTGATTCACGTAGTGTCTCAACGCCTTGCAGATGAAGCGTTTTACATTTGAAAACTTTTTCTTACCCTTGAAATCACATACTTGGTGTCCTTTTTCTCCACACTTATAACAAACTCTCATTACCTTCAAGCATTCACCATGGTGATTGATTCAACATTTATCACATATTGGAAAATCCTTCTTTCCCCTATTCCCTTTATCCATCTTTCTTTCTACCATCATTTTCTTCTCTTGATTCCCTTCAAAGCCATAGGATTCAGAGAATCATTTACTGATCTTATGATACTATTTATTCATATTATGATAATATGTGGGACACTATTTTCTTTATAAATGTTCTCTTAATACCATGAATGATACGACCCTTCTTACTCTTAAGATCATACGTATTCCTACAGTTCTCATTCCTTCTACTAGGAACCATTTCTAAACAATGGAATACACTAGGTCAGTTTATGAATCGCAATTCATAATTCCAAAAATGTAAAATACCTAACATAAATTGAATAGTTTATGGATAAAATAAATAATCACAAAAATGTTTTCTTTGAGGAGGTATATACTCATAAACCCTTCATATTGGTTTGTAAAGAAAATGAGAATTATCCTAAGCATATCCCCCGGGAGTGTTATAACTAAGAGTGCAGAAAGAACTATTGTCATTCACTAGTTCCTATTCGATTCTAGCTCAAAACGATGTTTTCGGGTTTTACCCCTAGGTACATATCTGCCAGAGCCGCCTCTACCTGCTCGTTTCTAGACAGGGGTGTATTTGCTTGGAAAACTCACAAAATCTCTACATTACCAAAATTCTAGGAATTTTTTCTATACTAATCCTAAAATTCTATCTTAGGTCTATATGCTATAATTAGAGTTTATCTAAATCTACTTTCCAAGGTTATTTCTAAACATCCTTCGATACCAACTGTAACGCCCCGACCCCAGTTACCCAGAGTCGGTGCATTACTACATAACATTGGCATGATTACAAGGAATCAAGTCCCGAAGGACCAATTGGTTTAGCAGTCTTGGAAAATATATTACATACATGAATTTTACATTACACTTTATAACATAAAAAACGTCATAAATAATTCCTTATGAATGCCATTATTCGCTTGGCTTAACCCTGCATATCAATCACAATACACTTCTTGGAATCCTGGGAAAAATAAAACATAGAAAGGGGTGAGTTTAAACGCTCAGTAAGGGTAAGCAATACAGTGAAAACTTTTATAAATAATCATAAATATTTAAGGAAATGTATAACTTAAAAAATCCTTTTAAACTAAAAATTTAGCATAATTTGGCAGAAATAAAATAAAATAATATCATTTAATTATTAACATGGATATTCTACAAGTCTAATAATCACATGAAATATCAATAACCACTTTCATAATGATGGAATGCATAATGCCAGACTATCATAACCACATAGTCAAGGAATTGTTCCAAGAATACAAATAAGATTTTGTCAAAGACTTGTGCCAGGACACTAGTTTGTCTCATGAGACCTACCAATGCATCGAGGAGCTATAGAAGGCTCCACCCTTTCCTTATTAAGTCCAATGCATTCCTCATATGAATAGGTTTAAACATAACATAAACATTCATATTAAAACTAGCGTATGAAATGTCAATACTTTATCCATAAACCATGAATGGTATAAAAATAACACATCCACAGACAAACATATCACAAAACCTTCAATAAAATATGGAAATTTTGTATCGTAATTAATCAACTTCAAGTAATCTTAAAATCCATCAAAGGATGTTTACATAGATGAAATCAAAACTATTTGAGAGAAATATCTTTTTTTAAATAATTTAAAAGTCACATAATTATAAAAGAAAACATTTACATTGAAAATATTCTTATAAGATTGTAAGGGAAGTTTTGAAGATTTTATAAAGGAGGAAAATAGCCACACCTTCCGTATAACTTAAAAAAATACATTCTTACCTTAATTTCTTCGAAAAGGTAAAAAGGATCTTGTTTGGAAAATGACGGAAAGATTCCTTTATAAACTTCTTATAAAAAGTCAAACAAGGGTATAAATGACTTTAAACCATATTATTTAAAATATTAATAATGTTTTGAAACACATTTTTAAGAAACATGGATGTGGATGATAAAGATGTCCCATTAGATAATTACGTATAAACAACCTCAGATAATGAAGAGATTGGGAAATAAACCCTTACCTTATAATTTTCTTTGGTTGAGGGTAGGTTAACCTCCTGTATAATGGTGAAATAATTTTTATTAAATTATAAAAGAATCATATACATTAATATGATATCATATATGATCTTTTAATATTGTTTTGTTAATAATATCTTAATATTATCGTCGTTTCAGGTGTTAATTTACTCGTTTTCTGTTATATGTTTTGATACATAAGTTGTGTTTGTTATGGATAGGTTGTATATTATTCATATATAGAATGATATCATGTCCTTAATCATTATTTTTAATCCTCAAATGAGAATTATACTTTCATGGATACGATGCGGAATGAATCTCATCGCGTTCGTGGAGACGGTAGTCCGTACGTACGCACGCACGACAATGTCATTCTTTTGATTTTAAAATAATATATAGTTGGATGGTATATCACATATAAAGAATCATTATCATGTTATATTTATTATTTACATCAATTACACATCATTATCAAACCCATCCAAATAATAATGTTTTGAATAACAATTACAACACGACGTGGAGGCGGTAAGCCATACGTACGCACATATGGTGACATTTCATTCATAGTATGGATAGAATACTGAATATGGTTGTACCATATTTATAATAACATCATAGTATATAGAAGATACTTTATTTATTATTTTATAATGGAAATTAAAAAAGAAATAATAATTTGAAGAAGAAAGGAACTTGAAAGAGGGTGGTGAAAATATTACCTCTTCTCCGGGTTCTTCCTTTTGATTTGATCAAAAGGGATCCTTAGGTTGGATTTATGATAAAAATAAGGACTCTGGGTTGAATTTATGGAAGTTGAGAGAATATTTGGGTAGGGTTTGGCTGAGCCAAAAGGCTTCGAATGTATGAATTTGAGAGAAGGGGGAGTTCCCTTTTATAAGAGGGATGAGGGGCACCTTAGAAAAAACATAAAATATTATTTTATAATAAATTCATATTGGGTTTATAATGGCTTCAAAGTGACTTATTTAAAGTATACGGTGGTAATGGGTCTAAATAATTTCAACAAATATATTTTAGATAGGTTTGGGTCACTATATTAACCTTATCATTTATATTTAACTCTTAGTTAAATAGTTTGACATTTACCATGTCTCTTTGTATTTTTATATTATATGGTTAATAAATTTACAATATACTTCCAAGTGAACCCCAAGTGGTTCATTAATGATACAATTATCATTATATAAGTCCTTTGGTCAAACCATAGATTTTTAGGAATAGAATATGAATTAATAATATAATATTTGTTTTAGAAACTCTTTTATGTCAATTTTGACACTATTTTGTATTTTGTTTTTTCTAAATTCATAACAACATTATTACTTCAAAAACAATTCATATAACCAACCCTAATATGTTATATTAAACTATAAAATTAGTGTAATTCATAAAAAGTCTCAACTTACTTTTATTTTGATATTTATAATATCAATTATTTTAATATTTCATTAATTAGGTAATTACTGCATCACCATTGTGTCATAAATAAATTAAATTATTTAATTTCTAAAATTTATAAATAAAATATCATTATGTGTGAAATAATTTTATATTTCTAATTAATATTTATAATCTAATTTATCTTATGTATAACCCTATATTTAAAATGTTTTAGTTATTTAAAATTGATTTTATCTCTTTTAACTCTTCTTTGAATTAAATACTAATAAATGTCCTAATCTAATCCAACTGGACCAAAAAGGTTCATATTTTATTCTTAAGGTAGTTTTTGGTCTAATTATACTTATCCAGTAGAATTAGGACATGTTTTAGGGCAATAATAATATCATTTTTAACCTTAATTACCCTATTTACTTTTAACCGTGGTAAATAAAAGTAAAAAGTTACGATTCACCAAAAATTATTTTTATCTTGTTGAACCACATTTTACTCATTGATATTAACCTTTCTCTTGGATTTTCTAAATTACACTCATAGAAGAGGTTAAATTAAGTTTTATTTGAATTTACAAATTCTCTAAGGAGATGGGTAAAAGACTGTGAAAAGTTCAATAAAATTTTTATATATCTAAAATTAATATAAACTCACTCCAATGAATCACATTGAACTTATAGAGGTATTATGTATCTATTTTGACCTAAAATAAATTTAAATAAAATAAATATTTATTTAAATAAAAATTTGGTTTTAAACTATAACTCTATGTTATTCACTATTCATCAAAAATTGAAAGTTTTCATAAAAATACCAAAATTTAACCCAAGGTTAATTTCGATATTCCGAATCCAAAAATGAATTCCATTTTAAAAGATAAAATTTATATAATTTCTAAAAGTGGGTATTACTATTGATAATGGCTAATTTGATTGGTTGTTGTGTGTTAGAACTCTATGTTGCGTACAACACACGCTACTGTGTTATTCAAAGAGAAGCGTACCACGGAAGCTTGGGGTGTTACGTTCTCCCATCCTTCAATAAATTGTGTCCTCGAAATTTTAAATTATTTTTCAAAAATAAAAGGTTGAAAATAGAAAATACCTTTGGGAAAACCCACATCGAAAATTAGGTTAATAAAATTTATTCTTAATAACAGGAAAAGGGAAATGAAACGGTCACCACAAAATTATGATCTCGATTAGGAGAACATTGGTGGAAATTAGAGACAGATAATTGGTGAAAAAACGTAAATATTTATAGGTAGTGATTGAGGTCATCAATGAAAAACAAGTGTAAAATTGAGGGCCTTAAATTCATCAATCTATGATGATTTAAAATTCCATTGGTTCAACAAAAAATATTGTATTAGGATAACACATTTTTGGTTTTAAGATCCCTTCACTAAAGTATAAGAATTAATTTCTTCATAGAATAAGAGAAGAAGAAAAATATATACTTGACAAGTAGAGTCTCATCCTTTAACTAATTCCTTCCACAAACTCATCTTTCACTCTAAAAGATAATTGAACTTAAAAATATTATTATATTTATCCTATTCGTACAGGGTTCAAAAAAATGAATTTATAATTCATCTACCAGAATTTATTTTAAAAAAAGACTAAATTATTCAATCCAGGACATCACGTGGACCAGTGGTAGGTGATACACTCTTGTCACCCTTCAGTTGTGGGTTCAAGTCTCACGGCTTTGCCGGACGCGACGGGTTGTCGCCCGACCTCCGGGTTGTCCTTTTTATGGAAATCCAAAAATAACCTTGACAATAGTATCCAATTTCAAACTTAATCCATTCTAGGCTTTAGATTTATCCGAAATACATATATCCAAACTCTCAGTCTAAAATTTATAATGAATTTCAACATAATGAGGATCCTTTTTTCCATGTAATAACATGTGAACGCTATAACACCCCGAGCCCACTCTTCCGTACTCGGTGCTTCAAAATTTTGTGTAATTGTTTTTATAAAAGTGATAAAATAATTACACAACACTTTAAAGAAAAGAGGACCTTTTACCGGTCTAGGTTCTGAAGAATTAAAAAACACCATACATTATCAGATTTGAACAAAAATAATAAAATTTTCCACTATGCTTCTTCATGCACTAACTCCATAAGCGACGACATCTATGATAATTTTTAAAATACCTGTAAAAAACATTTCAAAAACGTAGAGTGAGCACAGAATATACCCAGTAAGGGGGTTTTTGAAAACCTTTGATAAATCACTTTTAAAAATATCATTTTGATAATACATTTGAAAAACAACCTTTACAAAATAATGTAATGCTTTTAAAAAATAATTATACTTTGAAACACTTTTAAACGAATCCAGTGACTTTCTTTGGAAAATATAAAGCAAACTTCATGAAAACAAAACATCATTTTGAGGCAACTTAATTCATCGAAGGCTGTCTTGGGCCTACCCACTTAGTGAAGGATGGGTTCACTCCCCAATGAGCTTCTATTTTTTTACAACACACTAGCATCGATATTTTTGAAAATGTTTAAATTTTTCTTTAGATATATATATATACTAGTATTGGTCACTAGAGTTTTTTTCCTTTAACTTTTTAATGCATTAAAATACACATGTAGTTATAAATATAACATAATTAAATAAAAACTTCCATATTTTTATCATCTACAAGTTTGTTTACGATCAATACTTCTACCACATACACTTTAAAAGGTATATCCATGCAATTAATCATTATTTCTAAAATCCTCTTTGTTTCACATATGCACAATTTAATTTAAATTAATTATAACAATTAATGAATTTTGTACATAAAAATATGAATAATACATTATAAATGTGATATTCAATTTTCTAATGAAATTCATGTAATTAATGAACTTGAAAATAAAACCACGAGTTTTTAACTTTAAATTATATGTTTTCTTTAAGCGCAATGAACGTTGATGATATGCATAAACACATGGACATGTATACGTGCAATTGTGACACCCATAATGTCGATAAAACATGTTGATATGTTATGGTCATTTTTTCGGTAACATGACGATAGACTAGAAATAAAATTTTAAAATGATAACCATATTTTCATCTACATGCATGTATTCAATAAAAAGTTAATTTATAAATCATTATACCATCTTTGAAAATCTTTAAAACAGTGTGGGGTTTTGAAATTTAATAAAAACACACATATAGATAACTGCATAAACATAAATACATAACAGAATTCAATACAACAAAAATGTTACTAGAATACAAGTTTTATGGAAAAACTATGTTTTAAATAAAATCAAACTTACGTGACTTAATAAAATTAATACCATAATTTGAAAATAAATAACAAATTAACCCTTACATAAACCTAAAGATTACATTATGCAACAAAAAATATAATTGATAATATATCCCTTACTTTGTTTAAAACATTAAGAACAACATACACAAACTTACAGTTTTAGTAAACCTTAATCAAATTAGATTTAGAAATTTATGTATGTCAACATTATACATATAAATATATAATAAAAATTTTAAATTAAGAAACAAAATGTAATAATCCCTTACACTGAATTTAGGTATACAAATTCAAACAAAGAAACTCTAAACCTCTTTGGAAACTTTTAAAAGAGGAGGGATTGAAATATACTTAAGTATATAAAAGTTCATATTTAGAATTATCTAATAAAGGTTTTTTAAAATAGAAATAATTGGTAATATTCCTTTACTTGTTAGTAGAAGAAAATATATTCTTCTTGTTTCAAACAGTGGGTGCAAGACGTCCAAATGGCATGCAGTGCAGCTATAGACGATTGAAGCCAGGACTAAAATTCATTAATAGAGAAATCCAAAAGAGATTGATGAAAGGATAAATAAATAATCATTGCTTCTATTTCCCTCCTGTCACACGTCCCACAAACCCTTATTTATACCTCAAAATGTGTTTATTTTATTCCAACTTCCAGAGAGTTCTATTGCCTAAAAAAATTTCTAATGCAAGTTGATCAGATAAGATTGTTTAGTTTTGACAATGACAGTAATAGTTATATGCAAATGGATTATCTGAAGAAATGGATTTATGAATGAAAATGTAGTTCGTCTCCAGAATAAAAGTGTCATTTACAAACAGAAAAAATTGATGATTGAATCATACCACAAAATCAAAAGACACAGAATAAAAAACAATGGATTGAAAAATCCAATATCGTGACAAACACTCACGTTGCAAAAGAATAAATTAAGTTGCTGATAAATACTATTTCAGTCCACATATAATATTTTGATGAAGAAAAACTAGAAACAAGACAAATCGGTATTCAATTTGATGTGGAAATTTAGTATAGTAAACACCTACTTGTGATTTGGCACTACACGATGCGTTTTCCCCCAAAATATCATTCGAACCATCTGTGCGGTCATGACTCGGCCAGTGACACTCAACGACATTCGATATAGACTCAAACTGAAACCCTAAGTCCATCCGAGACCGGATTTTTCTCGCTCGACCTTCCTCCTATGAACCATCAGCTTCATCTTCTGATCTCGACCTAGCTCGACGATGACCTCAAATGCCCTTGGATGAATCTCGATTTGATTGCCTAAGGACCCTCACGAAGTCTCTCAGCTCGCGACCTCGCCTGGATTTCAGTAAAAAATTGACCCCTCGACAAACCCAACATCGGTCTCCTTAAACCCGAACCCTACCCCATCAAGACCCCACCTTTAATCACGATTTTATCTTTTTTTATCCTTTTTAATTGTTTTTTTGTTTTATTATGATATATGTATTTAAATGTAATCTGTTTTATTTTCAAAATAATACCTTTTTATATATTAAAATAAGAATTATGTTGATGATATTATTTTTTGTGAATATGAAATCATTATTTATTTATTTTATATCAACGATTATCATATGTCATTTGTTAATTTTAATTTAAAACTTATCACGGATTGTTTTTATAATGGTTGGATAAAAAATTATATTAATATCAATGTCTAAGGGTCATTCAAATAGACAGAAAAATAATATCGCGGCGCTCACGCCACTGCTTCATAGATGGTTTTATATTTTCCTCTTATTCTAAGTTTCATTACTGTTGTTCTTGCCATAACTTTTGTGCTTCTATCAGATCCAAAAGATGAGAACTACCTGATCGTCATCGTTGTGTTTCTCAGTGGTCTTCCAATTGTTTTATTAACGATAGCTGTGGGGTTAATGGGTCAGATTTTGTGTGTCAAGGATGTATTATGGTCTTCATATAAGTGAATTGCTTACTAGTTATATATTTCCATTCTTAAATTTATGTATTTAATTGCATTTGGGAATCATTGACAAAGCATGAAACTTAATTTTACACCTGGGGTGTTACATTCTTCCCCCCTTAATTGAATTGTGCCATCGAAATTCATTTACACTTATCGCTCCTAATTACCATCTATTCTGAGTCTCACATGATGTCCCCAAGGTCTGTACAGTTGTCCCCCATGGTTACCATTTCATCCAATGAGATTAAAATTCAAAGTGAAGTCGAAATCCTCCACCTCTTTTTCCCAAAAACAACTTGTGCAAGAAGGGTTGTATGGATGTAAGCATAGGAATACAATCCTCAAGGAATGATAATCAATATAGTATCCGAGAAGTTCGTCTTGAATTTGATTCCTATAAAAAAGTATCATTGCTTCGTCTTAGAATGTTTCAAATTCATCATAAATTCTTCCTGTGAAGCAAAAGCTTAAAAGTTTACACATAAATATTGTGCGAAGATTTCATTCTTCAGGTTCTCTATAAAAATTTGAGATTGATTCCGGATGCTCAAACATGGTAATGCACCAAAAAATTCATTCATAATATGCCCCTTGGTGTCTTTAAAAATGACGTTGAATCTGTCGGATGTCTTCGAAGACGAAACCAGAACCACGATGAAAACTAAGTATATCAGATGTGCCTGATATATTATAAAGTTGTTTACAGGAACTTCGCATGTCTTCATAGGGTTGAGATTATTCTTTTCATGACTTTTCCATTATTATAGAAAGTAATTCATCCGGAATGCCTAGGAGACTTGTTTGAATTCTCCTTCCTTCCATCTGAAAATTAAAAAGAATAATGTCGACTGAGAAAGGACACTCAATTTATCGAAGGGTTTTAAATTTCCAGAGTTATCTAGACCGTGCCTATGATACAAATTATAGCGCCCTGTGATCGCTCTTATGAACTCGGTGCTTCAAAATGCTGTGTAATTGTTTTTATAAAAGTGATAAAACAATTACACAACACTTTAAAGAAAAGAGGACCTTTTACCGATCTAGGTTCTGGAGAATTATACAACACCATACATTATCAGAGTTGAACAAAAATAATAAAATTTTCCACTATACTTCCACGCGCGCTAACTCCATAAGCAATAACATCTATGATAATCTCCTAAGATACCTATGAAAAACATTTCAAAAATGTAGGGTGAGCACAAAAGATGCCCAGTAAGGGGGTTTTGAAAAAATTTGATAAATCTCTTTTAAAAATATCATTTCAATAATACATTTGAAAAACAACCTTTACAAAATAATAAATGATTTTGAAAAATAATTATACTTTGAAAACACTTTTAAACGAATCTAGTGATTTTCTTTGGAAAATATAAAGAAAACTTCAAGAAAACAAAACATCATTTTGAGGCAACTTAATTCGTCCAAGGCTATCTTGGGCCTACCCACTTAGCGAAGGATGGGTTCACTCCCCAATGACCTTAATTTTTTTTACAACAAACAAGCACCGATATTTTCAAAAAAATTTAAAGTTTGATTTATATATATATATATACTAGTATTGTTCACTGGAGTTTTTTTCCTTTTAACTTATCAATGCATTTAAATACACATGTATTTATAAATATAACATAATTAATTAAAGACTTCCATATTTTTATCATCTACAAATTTGGTTACGACCAATACTTCTACCACATACACTTTACAAGGTATATCCCTTCAATTAATCATTCTTTCTCAAATCCTCTATGTTACACATATGCACAATATAATTTAAATTAATTATAACAATTAATGAAGTTTTTACATAAAATTAGGAATAAAACATTATAAATGTGACATTCAATTTTCTAATGAAATTCATGTAATTGATGAACTTGAAAATAAAACCTTGAGTTTTTAACTTGAAATTATAAGTTTTCTTTTAGCATAATTAATGTCGATGATATTCATAAACACATGGCCATGTATACGTGAAATTGTGATGACCATAATATCGATAAAACATGTTGATATGTTATGTTCATTTTTTCGGTAACATGACGATAAACTAAAAATAAAATTGTAAAATGATAACCATATTTTCATCTACATGCATGTATTCAATAAAACATTAATTTATAAATCATTATACCATCTTTGAAAATATTTAAAACAATGTGGGGTTTTGAAATTTAATAAAAACACACATATATATAACTGAATAAATAGAAATATATAACAAAATTAAATTCAATAAAAATGTTACCAGAATACAAGTTTTAAAGAAAAAATATGTTTTTAATAAAATCAACCTTACGTGACTTTATAAAATTAATACCATCATTTAAAATTAAATAACAAATTAACCCTTTCATAAATCTACAGATTACGTTATGCAACAAAAAAATATAATTGATAATATATCCCTTACTTTGTTTAAAACTTTAAGAACAATATACACAAACATACAGTTTTAGTAAACCTTAATCGAATTAGATTTGGAAATATATGTATGTAAACATAATACATATAACTATATAAAAAAATTATGCTAAGAAAAAAAAGTAATAATCCCTTACATTGATTTTAGGTATACAAATTCAAACAAAGAATCTCTAAACCTCTTTGGAAACTTTTAAAAGAGGAGGGATTAAAATCTACTTAAGTATATAAAACTGCATATATAGAATTATCTAATAAAAGTTTTGTAAAATATAAATAATTAGAAATAGTCCCTTACTTATTAGTAGCAGGAATATATTATTTTTGTTTCATACAGTGGGTGCAAGACGTCCAAATGGCATGCAGTGCAGTTATAGACGATTGAAGCCCGGACTCAAATTCTTTAATAGAAAAATGCACTAGAGATAGATAAAAGAAAAAATAAATATTCATTGCTTCTATTTCCCTCCTTTCACAGGTCCCACAAACCCTTATTTATACCTCAAAATGTGTTTATTCTATTCCAACTTCCAGAGAGTTCTATTTCCAAAAAAAAATTATAATGCAAGTTGATCAGATAAGATTGTTTAGTTTTGACAATGATAGTAATGGTTATATGAAAATGGATTATCCAATGAAATGTATTGACGAATGAAAATGTAGTGTGTTTCCATAAGAAAATTATCGTTTACAAATAGTAAAAATTGAAGATTGGTTCGCACCAGAAAATTAAAAGAAACAGAATGAAAAACAATGGATAGAAAATTCCAATATCGTGACAAACACTCACGTCACAAAAGAATAAATTATGTTGCCGATAAATACTATAGCAGTCCACATATAATATTTTGAAGAAGAAAAAATAGAAATAAGACAAATCAATATTCAATTTGATGCATACATTTAGGATAGTAAACACCTACTTTCGATTTGGCACCACGTGATGCGTTTTCCCCCAAAATCTCATTCATACCATCTTTGCGGTCATGACTCGGCTAGGGACCCTCAACGACGTTCGATCTAGACTCAAACCGAAACCCTAAGTCCATCTGAGACCAGATTTTTCTCGCTCGAACTTCCTCCTGTGAACCATCATCTTTGTCTTATCATCTCAACCAGGCTCGACGATGACCTCACATGCCCTTGGCCGAAGCTCGATTCGATTTCCTAAAGACCCTCGCGACATCTCTCAACTCACGACCTCGCTTGGATTTCAGCCAAAAATTGAACCCTCGATGAACCCTACATCGGTCTTCTGAAACTCGAACCCTACCCCATCGAGACCCCACCTATAATCATGATTTTATCTTTTTTTATCTGTTTTAATTATTTTTTTTGTTTTATTATGATATATGTATATATATATAATCTATTTTATTTTCAAAATAATACCTTTTTATATATTAAATAAGAATAAAGTTGATGATATTACTTTTTTGTGAATATAAAATCATTATTTATTTATTTTATATCAACAATTATCATATGTCATTTCTCAATTTTAATTTAAAACTTATCACAGATAGTTTTTATAACGGTCGGATAAAAAATTCTATAAATATCAATGTCTAAGGGTCATTCAAATACATAGAAAAATAATATCGCGATGCTCACGCCACTGCTTCATAGATGGTTTTATATGATCCTCTTATTCGAAGATTCATTGCTATTGTTCTTGCTATAACTTTTGTGCTTCTATCAGATCGAAAAGATGAGAACTACCTGATCGTCATCGTTGTGTTTCTCGGTGGTCTTACAATTGTTTTATTATCGATAGTTGTGGGGTTAATGGGTTAGTTTTTGTGTGTCAAGGATGTATTATGGTCTTCATATAAATAAAGTTATTACTAATTATATATTTTTATTCAGAAATTTATTTATTTTATAGCATCTCGGAATCATTGAAAAAGCATGAAACTTAATTTTACACCTGGGATGTTACAAACACCATCATCATGTATTCTTTTACAACATCACAACATCCTGAATTACAAAAATCAGCGATCTCTTATTCCAAAAACACTACCTCATTATCAGGACCATATTAAGGATTAACTTTACTTCAACCATGTATTTTCCAAAAAGTGTAGCTTACTATTATGTAACGTTTCTTAGAACCATATAATCTCAAATACTCAATAAAATATTACTACAGTACAATCCTTATTTATCTACATAATTCATGTAACCAGTATACTGTCAATACAACACTCTAATGAAATAATTATATAATAACAACATAAGAACAATATTCTTTCTTCTTCATATGAGGTAGTATCATAACATGATTATTATCCAATAAAATCATTTTCAGTATACTCTTATGAAAGTGATATTGATTCGTGTAGTGTCTCAATGCCTTACAGATGAATCGTTTTACATTTGAAAACTTTTTCTTACCCTAGCAATCACGTACTTGGTGTCCTTTTTCTCTACATTTATAAAAAACTCCCATTCCCTTCAAGCATTTACTATGGTGATTGATTCCATAGTTATCACATATTGGAAAATCCTTCTTTCCCTTATTCCCTTTATCCATCTTTCTTTCTACCATCCTTTTCTTCCCTTTCTTCCCTTCAAAGCCATAGGATTTAGAGTATTCTTTACTGATATTATGATACTATTTATTCATATGATGATAACACATTGGATATTATTTCCTTTCTAAATGTTGTATTAATACCATGAATGATATGACCCTTCTTACTCTTTGAATCATACGTATTGCTGCAGTTATCATTCCTTCTACTGGGCGCCATTGCTAAACAATGGAATACACTAGGACAGTTTATGAATCACAATTCATAATTCCAGACATGTAAAATACCTAACATAAATTGAATAGTTTACGGATCTAATCCATACTCACAAAATTTTTTTCATTGAGGAGGTATACACTCATAGACCATTTAGAGTGGTTTGTAATGAAAATGAGAATTATCTTAAGCATATCCCCCTGATGTGTCGTAACCAAGAGTGCAGAAAGACCTATTTTCATGCACCAGTTCTCGTTCAAGTCTTGCTCAAAGTGGTGTTTTCGGGTCTTACCTCTAGGTACATCTGTGCCAGAGCTTCCTTTACCTACTCATATCCAGTCAGGGATGTGTTTTCTTAGAAAACTCACAAAATCTCTACATTACCAAAATTCTATGAATTTCTTCTATACTAATCCTAAAAGTCTATCTTAGGTCTATATGATCTAACCAGAGTTTATCTTAATCTCGATTCCAAGGTTATTACTAAACTTCCTTGGATACCAACTATAATGCCTCGACCCAAGTTACCCAGAGTCAGTGCATTATTACATAACATTGTCATGATTACAGGGAATCAAGTTCTGAAGGACCGATCAGTTTAGTACTCTTGGAAAATAGATTACATACATGAATGTAACATTAAACTTCATAACAAAAAAACAACATAAATAATCCTTTATGAACGCCATTATTTCCTTGGCTTAACCCTATATATCTATAACAATACACTTCTTGGAATCCTGGGAGAAATAAAACATAGAAAGGGGTGAGATAAAACACTCAGTAAGGGTAAGCAATACAGCGGAACCATTCATAAATAATCATAATCATTTAAGGCAATGTATAAATAAAGAAAAAGACTTTTAAACTTGAACTTCAGCATAATATGGCATAAATAAAATGAAATAATTCCATTTAATTAATAACATGGATATTCTACTAGTCGAATAGTCACATGAAATATCAATAACCACTTTCATACCGATAGAATGCATAATGTTAGACTATCATAACCACATAGTCAAGGCCTTGTGCCAAGACTACAAATAATATTTTGTCAAATCCTTGTGCCGAGACACTAGTTTGTCTCATGAGACCTACGGATGCATCGAGGATCTATAGCAGGCTCCACCTGTCACTTATTAAGTCCATTTCATTCCTCATATGATCAGGTTTGAACATAACATAAACATTCATATTAAAACTAGCATACGAAATGTAAATACATTCTCCATAAACCATGAATGGTATAAAAATAACACATCCACAATCAAACATGTAAGAAAACCTTCAATATAATATAGAAGTTCTATCTCATAATAAATCAACTTCAAATAAGCTTAAAATCCATCAAATGATGTCGACAAAGATGAAATCAAAACTATTTGAGAGAAATATCTCTGTTTTTTTAAATCATTTAAAAGTCACATAATTATAAAAGAAAACATTTACATTGAAAATATTATTATAAGCTTATAAGGGAAGCTTCGAAGATTTTATAATGGTGTAAGATAGCCACACCCGCCGTATAAGTTAAAAAAAGACATTCTTACTATAATTTTTTCGAAAAGGTTAAAAAGGACCTTGTTTGGAAAACGATGGAAAGATTTCTTTATAAACATCTTATAAAAAGTAAAACAAGGGTATAAATTACTTTAACCCATATTATGTAAAATAGTAAGAATGCTTTGAAATACATTTTTAAGAAACATGGATGTGAATGATAAAGAGGTCCCAGTAGATAATTACGTATAACCAACCTAGGATATTGAAAAGATTGTGAAATAAACCCTTACCTTGTACTTTTCCTTGGCTGAGGGTAGGTTAACCTCCTCTATAATGGTGAAATAATTGTTATTAAATTATAAAATGAATCATATACATTAATATGATATCATATATGATCTTTTAACAGTGATTTGTTAATAATATCTTAGTATTATCGTCGTTTCGGGTGTTAATTTATTCATTTTATTTTATATGTTTTGTTACATAAGTCATGTTTGTTATGGATAGGTTGTATCTTATTCATATATAGAATTATATCAAGTCCTTAAACATTATTTTTAATCATCAAATGAGAATTATACTTGCATGGATACGATGGGGAATGAAACTCATCGCGTTCATGGAGACGGTAGACCGTACGTACGCACGAGCGACAATGTCATTCTTTTGATGTAAAAATAATATATAATTGGATGGTATATCATATATAGACGAATAATTATCATGTTATATTTATTATTTAAATCAATTACATGTCATTATCATACCCATCCAAATAATAATGTTTTGAATAAAAATTACACCACGACGTGGAGACGGTAAACCATACGTACGCACGTATGGGGACATGTCATTAAAAGGATGGATAGAATACTGAATATGGTTTTAACATATTTATAATATAATCACAGTATATAGAAGATACTGGATTTATTATTTTAGAATGTAAATTAAAAATAAAGAAGAAGTTGAAGAAGAAAGGAATTGAAAGAGGGTGGTGAAAACATTACCTCCTCTTCGGGTTCTTCCTTTTGAATTGATCAAAAGGGATCCTTAGGTTGTCTTTATGATCGAACTAAGTCCTCTAGGTTGAGGTGGGGGAAGTTGAGAGAATATTTGGGCAGGTTTTGGCTGATCCAAAAGGCTTTGAAGGTATGAATTTGAGAGAAGGGGGAGTTCCCTTTTATAAGAGGGGTGAGGGGCACCTTAGGAAAATCTTAAATTATTATTTTATAATAAATTCATATTCAGTTTATAATCGATCCAAAGTGACTTATTTCAAGGATAAGGTGGGGATGGGTCACAATACTTTCAAAAAATAGATTATAGACAGTTTTGGGTCGCTATATTAACCTTATCATTTATATTTAACTCTTAGTTAAATAGTTTAACATTTACCATGTCTCTTTGTATTTTTATATTATATAGTTAATAAACGTACTATATAATTCCAAGAGAACCCAAAGTGGTTCATTAATGATACAAATATAATTATATAAGTCCTTTGGCCGAAACTTAGATTTTTAAGAATAGAATATGAATTAATAATATAATATTTGTTTTAAAAGCTCTTTTATGTCTCACACTATTTGGTATTTTGTTTTTTCTAAATTTATAACACCATTATTACTTAGAAAAAAATTCATCTAACCAACCATAATATGTTATATTAACCTATAAAATTAATTTAATTTATCAAAAGTCTCAAATTACATTTATTATGATATTTATAATATCAATTATTTTAATATTTCATTAATTAAGTAATTACTGCATCACCATTGTGTCATAAATAAATTTAATTATTTATTGTCTAAAAATTAAAAATAAAATATCATTATGTAGGAAATATTATAATATTTATAATTAATATTTATAATCTAACTTATCTTATGTATAAACCTATATTAAAAATGTTTTAGTTATTTAACTTTGATTTTTTCTCTTTTAACTCTTCTTTGAATTAAATAATAATAAATGTCCTAATCTAATCCAAGTGGACCAAAGAGGGTTATATTTTATTCCTAAGGTTGTTTTTAGTCGAATTATACTTAGCCAATATAATTATGACATGTTTTTGGGTAATAATAATATCATTGTTACCTTTAATTATCATATTTACTTTTAACCGTGGTAAATAAAAGTAAAAAGTTATTATTCACCAAAAATTATTTTTATCTTATTGAACCACATTTTACTCCATAATATTAACTGTGTCTCTCGGATTTTCAAAATTCCACTCATAGAAGCGGTAAAATTAAGTTCTATTTGAATTTTCAAATTCTCCTAGGAGATGGGTAAAAGACGGTGAAAAGTTCAATAAAATTTTTATATATCTAAAATTATTATAAACCGACTCCAATGAATTACATTGAACATATATAGGTATTATGTATATATTTTAAACTAATATAAATTTAAATAAAATAAATAATTATTCAAATAAAAATTCGGTTTTAAACTATAACTTAGTGTTTTTCACTATTCATCAAAAATTGAAAGTTTTCAGAAAAATACAAAAATTTCACCCTAGGTTAATTTCGATATTCCCAATCAAAAAATGAAGTCCATTTTAAAAGATAAAATTTATATAATTTAAAAAAAGGTGGTATTACCATTGATAACGGCTAGTTTGATTGGTTTTGGTGTGTTCGAACTCAAAGTTGCGTACAACACACGCTACTGTATTGTTCAAAGAGAAGCATACCATGGAAGCTTGGGGTGTTACAACAACTACTAAAAATATTCATATGTGGAAAACAATCACTCATCATATGTGTGGTATCACCATTCATATTTGATATTCTAGTACCTATCTCATATAAATATGAAATGTGATGTGTGTTTTAGGAGCCATAGAGATTTTTAAAAGCATCAATAAATTAGCACTATCACACACTATCATCACATGGTTGAGATTTCTTTATGGTTCCCTTAAGTATTCTCATTGAGCATTTTTCTTCGTCTCATGTGTTATAATTCATTCGTTAATTCCTTGACCAATACATGAATCACATGCTTTAACTAATCTCCCTCATGTTATATTTTATGGAAAGGTCCATTAAATGACATCTAATGTGGTTAGATCACTCAAATGTTAATTCTTAATGTTTATTAACCTATATAATCGACTAAATAACTATCTAAATTCCATAAAATTTGGAATTTATATTCTAAAACTATATGAAAATTCCATAAAACCGTGATATATGACATAGTCAATCATAAACTATGATTGGTGTGGGATTTTGCAAGTTTTGAAGCCTTATAATTTTAATTTAATCAAACTCTGTGATTTAAAAGGGAAATTAAATAAAATCATGTATTTCATTCCTTTATGATATACAATACCGTTAATCATGAAATAACCTATTTTATGACATAAGAAAGGATTTGGTTTATATTAACTACTTCCATCTCATTCTAGCACTAAATACCAAAAGAATTTATTCCATTTCACATTATATCATATCTTATATGATAACATATTAAATCATGTCCAAATAAATTTTTTATATCCTCCCAAATAAATTTTTAAATATATCATGAACTTCAACTTGTTTTACTTCATACGTTATATATTGTGAATATCCATCCAAAACAATTTTATGTTAACTTTAAAACAATATTAGTGTAGCTCTTTGAGTAAAATATAATCCCCATTAATTTAACAAAAAAGTGTGACCCAATAGTAATTTTTAGTACTGATAAAAATTATAAATTTCATGTTCTATAAAAGTAGGAAAAGTGTAGCCTCTCGAAAAACATAAATCGTGCTCATGTTTCAAAGGGATCTGACACGATCTGCATTGAAAAAATATATCTCTATACATGTTCCCACTAGCCACATCACATGCTAGTGTGAACTATGATATGATCATTTTTCCTATATATTGAGTGAACATAAGACATAAATATGTTAATACCATATATACAAATCATATGTTCTAAAATCTTTGAGTATAGGCTGACCTGGTTGATGAATTCATGATATTTCATTATCCTTTATCGGTATAAACAACATGTTCCCCTAATATGAATATATAAACACATCATATTTACTATCTAGGTGTTTCCAAAAACTCCCCCGACTATCTCAGTTAAGGTCTTTAATGTTATACTCCTTATACCATAGGGAAAATTCCATCTCGGTTGAGATCTAACAAATGAAATTATCAGAAACATTATGGACTAACCTCTATGTACCAAAGCTTCAGAGGTTTATTAAGCATGGTATCAATTCATGATGGTTGTAATGTTAGGTATCTCACACGAATAAAGTAATTATAACCCTATATGATCCATGAATCCATATTACACTATAAACATTGTGTATTCCACCCCATGTGGTATTCTTAGTGGGTTATCCAAGGAAAAAAACAATTTTTATTATCCATATTCTTATGTCGTATCTCATACAAGAATCCTAATAAAACTAACCTCAAAATTTTTTCGTAACCTATAGTACACTATGATGAACATAAGATAGGGATAAATCAATTTCATACTTTGAGGGGCTGATTATCATTACATTTCAGGAAATGTATATATATGTGTTCCCAATATGAAAGAATGATAAATTGATTATTTACTTTTATAACATATATTTTATATTCTTTAAACTCATTTAAGAATATTTGAAAAAAACGTTATAGGAAATTATCTATCATATCATTTATGATATATTTCTAGAATAGCCTTATTTTCACTATAGTTTCAGAGATTTTTAACTCATTATATCAATATAATTATTACTATATCTCAATGTGACCACCTGATAAAACACTCTCAATAAATCATTTTTAATTAAAATATATGTAGTAAATAAGTTTTAATAATAATGAGATTTTGGAATTATCTTCCAAATTTACAACTTCATGAATATATTAAAACTTTTTAACTCCACAACATCAAATGTTTTGATGTTAACATTTATTATTTTCTTAGTTATTTTTAATTTATCCATGTAACCCTTTATCTCAAATGTTTTACCTAAAAAATGCACCTATTTACATTAATATTTTATAGTACATCCTAGAAAGATTTAGGATAATGTGTAATTAAATTTATTATAATAACTAAATGTATCTCTTTAAATTTGTACAATGATAACCTAAAACTAAATTAGAATGTCAAGTAATATTCAATTCATTTATTAATTGGAATAATCCTTTAGAAAATGGAGATACTAAATTTTCAAAGTAATTAAATATAACCATTAAATTTTCATTTATAATCATATATTCTCAACTATTTAAGATATTAAGTGAAGACCAATTTAATTTTAGACTAGTATTGTCACTAATTTGTTAAATTTGAACTTATCTATGTTGAAATGCACTCCCAATAGTTTCATAAAATCTATATTCATCCCAGACTATAAATTAAGTAAAAAAATTATTTGTATTTATCATTTAAATCATATTTTTTTAGTATGAATATATTAAAAATAAATTATTGTTTCTATATCAAATGTGGTACTCAATGTGTTTGAAGCAATTTACTATGAAAATAAGAAACTATTCATTAAAATATTCTTATCATGTGTGATGGGAAAAATATTTCCTCATATTATAGTAAATATCTAGATAAAAACTTTATATTGGATGAAACATTTTTATAATTTTATCATTTCCAAAAAATAATTTAGAGTTGTAAAAACAATAAACCATGTGTACATAATTAATCATAACATTTTTCTCACAAAAACTCATTTTTAATGGAAAATAATTCTTATAATATAAGATAAATGATATAAAGATATAAATCATTTATTTTGATCCATCATAGATTTATAAATTTCTTTACATTCCAAAATTTGATGTAGAAACTCTTTTCTTTATAATTTTGAATGAAAATTACAAGATTTATCAAAAATCTTCCATTGTCTTTTAAATACTATATATTATAACACTTATAAATAATATAATCAGTTATATTTACCCATAAAAATAAAATAATTGATTTATATAACACTAATATCTAACATTGAAATTCGATAGAGTTTCAAAAACCCCTTCAGGATTCCTAAATAATTCCATATTTTGGAATCATCACTCCTTGTTAACAATACCTTAAGGATATAATGACTTTGACTAGTAACTTCAAGAAAATTCATTATATGATCCAAATAACTTTCATTATTTGAAATAAAATTTTACACACAAATACTTTATAAATAACACAAGAACCTAGAAATCACATAATTAATTACACTATTCTCAACACTTTAGAATATAGGGTAATAATTTTTTGAATTAATTCAACTTTATAAACTATTTCCATATATGAAAAGAATTTAAATTATATAACTAGAATATTCCTTATAAAAACTTATAACCTCACCAATCATTTACATACTGAATCATATTATGTATCAGTTAATATACCTAGTCATATTAAGTATAAAAGACAGAAATTATTTATATCATTTAACATTTATATATGAATCTTGGATAGTTGAGTGGAAAAATCATTGTCCAATATAAAATATGTATACACCCAAATATATTTCTCTAGTATCCTTAATCTTAGGGTTTCTTAGATAAGTGTAACCGAAATAATTCAATTGGATTTGGATATGTAACTCTTAGTTTTATCCATTTCCACTATACCTTACAAAATATAATACATGAGTTCCCTACATTGGCAGAACCTACATGGTAAAATGATTAAGATCTTTACATGAGAAACTTTGGAAGTAGTCTAAAAATTATAATTTTTTAAGGGAGTTTAAAATCACAATATTATATCATGTAATTATTTTTATGTATGCATACTTCTAATGATTTTGTTTTTTAATCCCTATTTCACCAATTAAATTAGTATAGTAAATTCATATAGATGTGTAACTCTTTACACAATCCACCATTTGTGTTAATCACCTAAAAATAAAATATAAATATATTTAGACATATCCAAATTCATATCATGCACATGGTACATGAACTATTAATTAAAATAAATATAATTATATGAAATTTAAAATCCACTCATGAGTTAGCCTAGAGCCACAGATATCTAGCCCCCACCTTTCTTGAGAATGACATAAACCTATAGGTTGGTGTGATGTATGAACCAAATTACCTCTACCAAGTCATAATTTACACATTACAGAATTCAATTCATCAATAATATAGTACCTAATATGAATAAACTATGTTCAATAACTACATTAAAGCTAATAACCTTAATTATAAATCAAGTTCAAGGTAGATGGAAACAATACCTATGATCATAACTAGATTTTCACTTCTTAGATACATATAGTATAACATAGAAATAGTTTAACACCATTAATCTAAAGGATACACCTTTTCATAATATAAATAATAAATCAGGGTATAACTTCTAAATAAATTGAGACTTTATAAAGTTAAACTTGGGATAAATATTTATAAAATATATATAAATAATTTTATATTATAAAAACATTATAATATAAGATTATAAATTATGGAAATTCAATAATGTTGAATATAAAAATATGATATTCATATCATTATATAAAATCCTCAATATTATTCATTATTTTGAATTTTACTTGAAATAGGTTATTTTTTATGAATTATAATCATTTTTTAATTCAATTTTTATTTAAACATTTTACATAATATAAATATAATATACATAATTTCATTTGAACCATGATAAAAATAATCACCAAGACTCCTTTGATATAAGGTAAATAATATCCCCAATAAGGTCTTTCATTTGAACTATTAAAAAATAAATATTCTGAAAAATTCATAATTTTAATATATAAAGACTATATATTTAAAACAATTATTTTTTAATTTATAAACACTTAATAAAATATGCTTAGGATTTCTTAATGAAAAAATAATTTTTTTAGTTCACAAAGTATTCAATATAATTAGATAAAAGGTAATTAAATATTAAAATGTTTTATTTTGGAATACATATTACTAAATGTTTTAAATGGATTTAAAAATTAATTACAAATTATTTTTAATTAATTACATAGAAACTATTTATAAAATAATAATTATCTCTAAAATTCTACCTTTTCATTATTTTAGAAATAATGTAATCTAATTCATAATTGAATTTAAATAAAAATAAAATTTTATAGATAAATAATAATTTATGATCCAATATTAATTATTGATTATGATACAAATAATATTTAATAATCCTAGAATAATCATATTCCATGATTGATAGCTAGAGGCACACAATATTGGTCATATAGTACTACTAATAGGCGTATCATCCTCTAAGATATCACATATCATATTTTAAAATATATTGAGAAATCATATTGATGATATAATAATATATTTCGATACACAATTCTATGAAATGATATGATATAATAGAAAGATATCACGTGTTATAGTCCTTACAAATCTATATAATTTTACTAAATCATCGGTTATGATATTTTCTTATTGTAATAAGTGATTTAATCAGCTAAAACAAATGTTTATCGTATTTTATTTCTAGAATTGTGATATGAAATATGATATATAAATTATTCATTTCACACATGATTCCACAAATCTATATTCATAGTAGGATATTATACCACTACTATAATTCATAGAGATCTAATAACAATTATTATAAGAACCAAAAATAATTAAAATCCTAACTATGATCTCCATGAATGAATATTTTCAATCAAAGATAAACTGTAATTGAAGAATACTTTAAAAGTATAACTTACACTATTGATCTACTTCACCTTATTCCTTCATCATCATACGGTTTTTGTAAATAACGTTAGAGAGGAAATTGAAGGAATCCAGCTTCTAGGGGAATCCATGGGTTTAAAAAATCACTCGTCATATGAGTGGAACTGCCCTTCATTTATGATATGATAGTAGCTCACTAAGCTAAATATAGAGAGTGAAGAGGCCTTTGATTGGTATTGAGTTCCAGATAAGAATAAATAAATAAGAACTATCAAACACAACCATCACAAAGAAGTGGGATATTTATAGATCCCATAAGGATTCTCCTAAAGTTTTATTTTATTAAATTGTGTATTATAACATATGAGTCAATACCTCAACCAAAACATGCATCACATGCATGGGTTAATATACCTCTTCTTACAACTCATGTAATACTCCATTAAATGATATCCAATATGGTTAGAACACTCAAGAATTAAATATTATCATTCCTCCACCCAAGAATAATAGAAAACATTATGAAAATTTTATACAATATTGAGGTCATATTCTAAAACTATATTTAAAATGTATAAAACCATGAACTATGACACAACCAATCATTCCCTATGATTAGTGACACATTTTACAATTTTACATACCTTATAATATGAATTTAATTGGATTAGATACTTGAAATTGGAATTGACATGTAATCATGCATTTCGGGCCATTATGATATACCATATCATTGAATATGATATAGCCAACTGATACTCATAAAAAAGATTTACGTCATAGAAAATCCATTAGAGATAAATGATGTTATTTTTGCGGTACATCAAGAATGACATAAATTTTTAAAATAACCCGGTACAACACACTAACATAAAAAAAATTAAGGCCCATTTCCACATCATAAAGGAGAAGGTGGAGTAATTTTTTTTGAAATTTGGATATATAGTAACTTATTATCAAGAAGCAGATACCCTTATTAAACCATCATTTGTAAATTTGTTTTAGAAGAATCAATTAAACCATAGATTTCAACCCATCTTATCGAACTAAAGAGGTCTGACAAACCCATCTCTCTATTATTCATAAATATTGACTTTGATAATATATGTTTTTAATGTTAGCATTATTTTTGTATAAGAAGATTGGGGGGGGGGGGAATAATCCCTATGGAATTAAATAAAGTATGAATGATTCATCTTAATTATATGAAAAACACTATAAAAATTAAAATATTCTCTTTTTTCCTAAAAATATATAACTTATATAGGATTATATAATTTTTTAATGTATATTTCATGAGGTCTATAGAATGTCAAAGTTTTATGACAATTTTGATGTAATCAGAACTAAAAAAGAGCAAACACTTTATATTTTATTTTCAAAGAGGGAGAATGACTATAAAGGGAGAGTTGTGCTATAGGTAGAGATTATATGGATGGGTTAACCAGGATCATTGACATATTGACATGGATTAAATATGTATGTATTCAAAAAAATTCAAAGGGGGGTAATGTTAAAAATTATATTTTAAAGGTTGGATTTATTTTCAATTATTGTCACTTAAAGTCAATTAGACTTTGGTATTTCATGTTGTGGAAAAATGGTTTGCAGTTATGTGAAGGGAGAACTTACCATTACATGATGAGATTATACATTCCATGGTGGATATGAAAAAAATTAATATGGATAATTTTTTTCATTTTTTAAATAATTTCAATCTATAATTATTTTATTTTGAAATATATTGGCTACCCACACTATTTCTATAGGAATTTTGGGGGAGTGAAATGGAGATTATAAATATTTCATTGAGTGTTTCGAAGTATCCATGAAATCCTAAGTCGTCGATATAAATTAAAATGACATGATATTTATATTATAGGGAAAATTGATGATTGTGGGGGTCAAAGGATTAATTAAATATAGGATCTAATTCACTATATATCATGGAACAAGAAATTTTACACATGAAAAGCCCTATTGATGATAAAGAGGCCCATAACTGGTGTTTTTGAAGTTGTTTCAAACCTCATGTGATATTAAATAGACTATATATAAGAATAATCAAAATATTTTAGGACCAATATAAGATTACCTAAATTAGGAAATTGGAGTAGAACTATTTCATGGTGGAAGTATTTTTCACTATTGAGCTTTTTTGCAGTTGAAATAGAAATGGGCAGGAAAACATGGAATAAACTGCTTTGAAGGGTGTTTTTCTAGAAGAATAATCATTATTTTTTAGTTGATATACCATTCCAATTTTATTATAATGTGTACCTTTTAAATGGAAATTTTTAGGTGAGGCCATATCATGGAGTTTGAAAATTTATAATTTACACTAATATTTGGTGAGTTGGCATTCCTTAACTACATGATGAATATGATCTGAACTTCATCAGCCTAAATGTATTTTAATGGTGTAGATATAATTGAAGATGATTTAAGGGATTAATGTGATGTAGAGGAAGTTATGGGTAGTAATTATCTTGAATTTGAATTTTAAATTCCAATATTTTTACTAAAGAATGGAGGGATATATCTCAAACAAAATAAAGAGAAATGTTCCTAATAGAAGGTGAATCATAAAAGATAGATTTTAAATTAGGGAAGGAAAATGGGAGGAAAGTAAGGCTATGAAATTCATTAAATTTATATAATTAGAGAGTGAGTTTTGGATGGATTTTATTCCACTAAAGAAAAGGTTATATATTAGAGAGTTATAATATATACTTGTGAATACTAGGTAGTTATGAGAATATAATAATGGTGAAAACCATATATATTTAGTGTTATTATATCTATCATTATTCTTTTGAGTTTTATCTGTGTGTTGACATTATAAATTCTTTTAACCCTCTTAGAAAGCAGTTAGTAGAGGAGTATAAGAGTCCACCGATCTCATATGAGTTGTGAAATTTTATGAATTATTTTAATCTAAAAACATTGTAGTAGTGATTATTTTATATATAAAAACATCATTTTTATATTATCCTCTAATATAGAATATTTTTGGTGAACTAATAAATAAATCAATGTCCATATTATTTACTATTTCATATTTTATTGTATAATTTTGTGATCGATGTTAGGATTATTTGTCAAAACCATTTTGAAGCCAAAATTATTAGTCTATAAGAATTAAAAATTTTGGTTGCATAATTTCCTATAGTTTAGATAAATATGGTGGAGTGGAAGTAACTAGAGTATTGGATTCTTGAAAATTGGGAAAAAACATAGACTGACCTATAAGATGAATGATGACATCATAGGTTACTATCAGAATATTCTGTAGTTTGGTGGTGTAATTAGATGATTCAAACAAATGGCATAACTTGAAGGTTTTTTTTAACTTTATCATTAATTTTTCATAATTTAGTTTTTTTGGGGAAATGGAATGTCTCATAAAAATAAGTCCATGATATCTTCATAAAATTACTAGTGGAATTGCTATAGGCATTAAGGCGGTGGATGTCTTTTACCAAATATAGGGTTCTTTATGGAGATCAGCTTAGGTGAAATTTATCCCACAAAGATATAATATTTATGAATTCCAAAAAAAACTGATCATATTATACTATATTTAATTGTGTGCATCACTATTTATCTATATGTGAAAATTATTATAGTCATATTTTGGTATACTTGAATAAAAGAGTTGTATTATTTCCTTATGGATTAGGATGAAATCCCAAACCATATAAACCAATATTGTTATTTTTCCCCACATTATATATTTTATCACATTTCTATAGTATTATCTATGTATGTCTAGGATTTTTTTCATTGTGGTGCAGTTTTTTGATGTATAGTATTTCATGTTCTATATGT
Source organism: Viscum album (assembly GCA_963277665.1). Lineage (NCBI taxonomy): Eukaryota > Viridiplantae > Streptophyta > Magnoliopsida > Santalales > Viscaceae > Viscum > Viscum album. The sequence continues at coordinate 1,202,487,326 of OY728159.1, read as the reverse complement.
TTTTCTAATGGATCATTGTAGGTATTTTCTCTTTTACCTATAGTAAGTTCTGGTTCATATTATTTAGTGAGTTTATCATATCATAGACGTGATCACAAAAGTGATATAAAAGCTTCAATTGGAGTGTTTGGGATAATCATACCCTCTTAAAGGTTTTTCTGAGCTCATTTCAATATCATCATTCTTCCTCTGTATTATAACATTTGTAATTATTTATTGATATCTTTTTTATATGGATTGAATGTTATTAGTAGTTCATTATTCTTGGAGGGATGGCATTGGATGAGGGTATGATCTGGTTTTAGAATTTTGATAGAATATATATATTTTTAGAATATATAGATAAAGGATTTTCTACTACAGAAGGACCTTGATCTTCCATTGATTGGTACCAATCCCAAAATGATGAAAAAATAAGAATAAGAGAGGTTATACTATAATGAATTGGGTTTTTTAAAGATTTCATTTGCTTAGAATGTGTATTTAAATATATTGTAAGTGAAGAATGTATTAGAACATATAAATACCCTCATCAAATTTTAAAAGAATCCCATAACATTTGATAAATTGTTCCTACTAAAGAGACTATTCAGTATGATGTTTGATAATGGAATTATTCTATCAAAAATATTAACTACATCAATATGATAAAAAATCAGTTGGAGTTAGTGAAGGTGAACTTCCAAGATCTAGAATGGGAACTGTAGTTACTCTCGCCACTACCCGAATCTTAGGATGTGATGGTCATAGTTGTGTGTATCTTAAGAGATGAGAATAAACTAGATTTTTGGAATGTCCACAACATAATACTGAATGAGGATATCCTTTAAAAAGATATCTCAAAATATTTTGAAAGCACCTATAGTGTGGAAGGAATATGTAGATACACAATGCATAAGGTTCCTAAAAAACTAAAGAAAGTAGGAACTGAATCAAGATAATCTTATTGTATTGTGGTCCCATGTGCTATAATTATGGGAAGAGTTTTCACCTTAAGATATATGAAAATAGTTTTTGAATTAACTCTGGGAGAGATAATTTTGAAATCAGATCCATGATTTTTTTTTTCAATAGATATGAGTGGATTATGCATATGTGTTTCTAGATCGCTTGAGTCTTAGGTGATAGAATTTATATAATTGTTTCCCTCAATAGTAAGATAGGATGTATGAAGAAATATATTTATGTATTTTTCAATGGGTTAAATATTTTAGATAAAAAATCACTCGAGATTACTAGTATGGGAGATAATTTAATTCCAATAAAGTGAAAATATTTTTAAATTTTAATGGAGTGTGACATATCCTAGGATTAAATAAGAATTTAATTTTCACAATTCAATTAGATGAAAAAAATTCTATATAATTTTCATAGATAGAGTGTGAAAGATCTGACATGCATCAATGGTTGAATCATAAGGAGTCAAGTATAAGACTCTATATCAAATCGGGGTATCAGAAGGTGTGATGTATGCCAGATAAGTAACATTCAAGATGTTATGGAATGAATATTTGGTTCACCATAGTTATAATGGGATGAATGTATTGAATGATAAATGGATACTAAAGGCCATAACCATGAGTATGTAACATGAGAGGAATATATTTCTGTGAAGCAATAAAAGGTGTCCTTCTAAATGGAATGTATAAAGATAAATATTTGGAAGTTATTTTTTATGGATAAAAACATATGGAGACTAGATATGGTTTATTCTAATAGAAGAAAACATTAATATGTTTCTTCCATTGATAGTGAAAACTGAAATTTTTTGTAGTTATTTCTCAAGAAGAAGTCTAATGTATTATGAAATTTTCATCAAATAGAAAATTACTATGGAAAAAAGATTAGTTTCAAGATTAAGTGCTTGAGGTATAATAATGGTGGATAGTATAGAAGTAGGAACTTTTGATTTTTGTACGAATAGAAAGGTGTATAGTTGGTGAAGTTTATACTTTAGACTCCAGAATACAAATATATAATGAATATGATTAAATGAACACTTTTTAGAAGGGAAAGGATAATGGTAATTCACACATGGGTACAAATATATGCTTTTCAAAAGAAGTGGTTTATTTTTTTAAGAACCCAGACCTTCTTTTCAGATATGTTTTTCCTTTTCTAGCCATTTTTGGGAAAAAGAGGAATTTCTAGAAATTTTCTAAGTACACACCATGTACTTTATGAGTACACGTAATGTACTTCCTTGCCGCAGCAGGCCGTGTTCTGGTCGTGTAGTAGCCACACACATGGACGTGTGGGAGTGACTTGGAGGAAGACTCATGTGGAGTATGAAAATAGAAAGTACACGCTGTGTACTCAAAAATTACATGACGTGTATTTTGTTTTTTTATTAAACTCACTGGGGTCATGTATGACGGACATAATAACCTTCTTCTAGGTCGTCTTTGTCCGACATAACCCGTACGACTACGACTTCTCTCCGATCCCCCAAGCCTCCATCTGACCTCCGATTCAAACAATGTTGATTGTGTTGGAATCGCATCAGTGAGTTCTCTCTACTTCTTGATCCTTGTTTTCCAATTCCTCTTCATTTATATGTTATCGTGGGTTGAACATTTTTGACATTTTATTATATCCATGACATTCCAAGGAGATTCAAGCTTCTAGTTTCAAGTATATTGATCTCCTAACCCCAAGGTAGGTTGTTTGTGACTTTCCGTTTGAAGTCTTGAGTATTATGTGAAAATTCAACCAGTACCCTTGAATGGGGTATTGCGTGTTTACCGTTTTACCCCTATATATTTCCTTCCATGTTTATAGGACTGTGTAGATGTAATTTGGATATGAATTGGGTTGATTGTTGTGATTTGGATGTGTTTTTTCCATGCATTGTTCTATTTACGGCTATTTGGTCTTGTTTAGCCTTTGGCTGCCTTGCCTGTTTTCCATGCCTGTTGCTGTAGGATGGAGAGTTGTAATCTGACATGCTTGATATGTTGTAGATTGTTTATCCAAGTAGTTCTATAGGATTACTTTGGGTATATTACACTACTATGCTCATTGACTTACACAGGGTCGTGAGAACCTAATGTAGTAGACTATTGGAGGAATTGACCAGGTGAGCTTCTTCAGAGAGTCTTTGAGCACCTTTGTCTATAAGGGGGTTGACCAAGTGATCATCCTCAGAGAACCTAGAACCACTTAGGGATATATAAGGAATTGACTAGGTGAGCTTCCTCAGAGAGTCCTTGATTGCTTTAGACTATAAGCGGATTGAACGAGTGAGCATCCTCAGAGAGTCTTTGATTTTAATTCCAAACTGTTTAGACTATAAGTGGAATTCATGGTGAGTGCTTCCTCAGAGAGACTATGAACGACCTGGGCTATAAGGGGAATTGACCGAGTGAGATTCCTCAGAGAGTCCTAGACTTTGGAGAAATAAGGGGAATTGACGTGTGAGCTTCCTTAGAGAGCCCTTGACTACCCTAGACTATTCAGGGAACGGACTGTGTGAGCTTCCTTAGAGAGTCTTGATTTACCTTTGACTATATGGGGATAGACTGTGAGAACTTTGTCAAAGAGTCTTATTAAATTTTTATACAGAACCAGAGGGGTTAGACTGAGTGTGCTGCCCAGAGGGTTTCTTGTAATTTTTAGGTAAGACTAGAGGGTATGGATGTGAGTACTTCCCAGAGGGTTACCTGTTTGTGGTTAAGATGTTTTCTTCACTGTTGCTTGATATTGAACTGTGGATTGTTTACTGCTGAGTACTATCATGTTTAATGTTTACTGTTTACTGTACTTTTACCTACCACATACTTACTGACTGTTAGGCATAGATCTTCAGGTGGTTTCCTACCAGGATTTAGTCTCACACCCTATTTGGGTCGTGATTTTGGGCCCAAATATGTAATATTTTCGCAGGTATAAATAAGGGCAAGTCCCATTCTACTTCAGGTACATGACTTGCTGTGGAGCTGGAGAGCATGGGACCAAGCTATGGCTTGTGATGCTGAGGAGCTGTTTATCTTTCTTTTATACTTTGGTTTAGCAGTTTTTGTATTTCCAGCATTGTGACTTGTTTGGCTACTTTTCTAGACATATGTATCATGCATAATTTCATATATATATATATATGTGCTCCAGTTGTTTATTATTCTAGTCTTCTGCTGTTTACTGTTATTGGTTATTTACTGCTTCCTCTATTGTATGTGTTTTTTACTTCCACTATGTACTCTTCCAATGAGGGAATAGTTTCCCCACTATTACACCCAAGGCCCTCACTGCTAGTTGAAAGCCCTTGGCATTCGGGGAAATGCACTTGAGGCGATGTGACCAACCGGGTATGGGGCGCCTCTGGGTGGCTTCCAGAATTGGGACGTTACAAAGTTGTATTAGAGGATTTCTTTTCTCTTGACCTACTATTTGGAGCCTTAGCCATGGATAGGATGGAATAGGTACATGGTAAAAAGTTGTGCTCAGGAGTAGTTAACCCATGTATAGGTAAAAGACAATTTACCACATTAATTGTAATTTTTCTGGTTTTTCAATTATTACAGTTAATATGATTTCACCTTGAGTGATTCACATGATTTTTGATGTTATTTTTAATGTTATTGAGGCTCCATTTCCATTTCAACCCGATGATATGAGGGTATGCCATCTAGGATGCATTAGATTTTGCATGTTGTTGTGATAGATGATGTGTAAAATATTCATGTTGTTGTGATAGTTTCTTTGATAGAAATACATGTTGTTTGATAGGGTATTGTTGTGTATATATTTTCTTAAATGAACACCACACTTTGGTTATTGAGGTGTTATGGGCCCTTATGGACCATAATTTGGTGGATCATTACTTTTTTTTCCTTGCTATAATGTGTATAAGATGCCAAAATTTGATTCGCGGGGAGTATGGGCCCTCACAGATCATAATTTGTCACTTTCAATGCTTGTTTCAGTGTTTTCTGGGTTACGGAGTAGTTTCTGAGGCTTACTGTCTGGGAAAACCCAGAAGACACGCCATGTAATTTTAAGTACACACTGTGTGTTCTTATGTTCGAGAAGAAACAATTTTTCTTAAGTACATGTCGTGCACTTTATGTACACTCCATATAGTCCCTTACCATGTCATAGGCCATGTTTTCAGAGACATGGGATGGGAAAATTCTGGTGTGAACACACCGTGTATTTTCCATACACTTCGTGTAGTGTCAACCTTGTGCCCACCCATGTCACTAACCATACTGGTTGGCTGGGTCGTGTCTAATACACACTATGTGCCATGTAAACACGTCGTGTAGTCTGACCTAGGTACCCGACCATGTCACGAACAACACGGACTGGTGTTATCCTTTATCATACACTCCATGTCCGTCTGGAACACACCGTGTACTTGAGCCGCGTGTCAGGCTTTGTCACTAATAAAACGGGCCAGGTGGAGCTTTTCTAGTACATTCCATGTAGGAATTATACACATAATGTAGTCTTGCCTTAGGAGAGCCATGTGGATTAACTGTGTAGAAGGAATCGGGTAGGGAAAGAGGATTCAAGTACATGTCGTGTGTCAGGACAACACACCGTGTGTTTGGGGTGTTACACGACCAGTCTGGGCAAGAGTACACGCCCATGTAAATGACTACACGGAACACGCCGTGCAAGAATTGTACACACCTTGTAGTCAAGTTTTGTAAAACTTGAATGTTTTATTTCTCTTGTTCCCTTCTTACACTCCTTGTTTTTAGTCCTCGATAATCTTGATCTAAGGTGTGTGTTTGACCTTGTAGAATCATGCCACCGGGACATCCTCTGGTTGTGCGCTAGTTTCCAAACAATGATCAGACACCAGGCATGGCCGATCAGGGACTACCTGCAGATCCTCCCATTGATCCAGCCTTGGAACTAGAAATTTTACCTGACATAGGTGTTGATTCATAGTTCAGGGAGGGCTTTCTGAGGATTATGCACACCTTTTAGGGAGAGTCGCCTCCTTCCCCATCGATGGCTGATTTTACGTGGGTATTTCAGCAGCAACATTCTCCCACTTTCTTAGGTGATAGAGGACCCCAGGCTACTGAGTCATGGATAGAGGCCACACTGACGATTTTCGAGCATCTGGAGATACCTCTAGAGAAGAGGGTGAATCTAGCTACCTATATTCTCTAAGACTCCACCAAGAGGTGGTGGGATGCAATCTCATAGGCGAGATGCCAGTAGAATATGGCTTAGGATGAGTTTTGTCACATCTTCTATGATTATTTCTATCTGGAGACCTTGAGGGTCGATCGAACCTGGGAGTTTATGAGTTCGGAGCAGGGTACTCTTTCTATTATGGAGTATTCCTCTCACTTCATAGAGAAACAGTGTTTTATGCCTATCCTAGGTGGTGATGAGTTGTTCCATGAATGGAAGTTTGAGGATGGTCTGAGGAACGAAATCTGGTCGCAGGTGAACATCTTTAGGTTACTCGATATCTTCTATCATTAACCACGTGTTGATCACATAGCGCAATATGAAGGATTCTAGAGCTGCGAGCTAGGGCAGTTTGACATTCAGAGTCAGTGCTCCACTAGCTGAGAGCAAGAAGCGCCGCAGGGAGGCTACACGAGGAGATCAGACTAAGCGGTATGCATCTTCTGGTAGCCATGTGGTGTGCTAATTGTGTGGGAGAAGTAGGAAAATGAGGCCACGTTTCCTGAGATACCTAGTGTAGTGCTGATCATGCGGTAAGATGGGTCACCTTCAGTGATTTTGCCAGTTCTTCTCACTAGCTGCTTGTGACAGGGGTTCTTCTATGACTCCTCGTTCAGGAGCATCACCACCAGCTTCTCACCAGTCTGCGAACTTGAGTTCTTCCGACCGTTCGGGCTGAGGTGGAGGTCGAGGTTGTGGATGCCAATCCCCCGGTTTTCAGCGACATCAGGGTGGATCAACTCAGTGTGGTCAGGCAGGGTCAGAGGGCCGCAATACATGACATACTTTTTTAGTGGAGAAGACCCAACAGGAGAAGGATATGGGACCTTCTACCGTTCAAGGTATGATCTTAGTAGCCTCCGTTTTATCTTCTTCTTTTTTTGATACAGGGGATTCCAATAGAATTATATCTATTTCTGTCGTGGATAGAATTGGTCACTGCATCTTTTCTTCTACTGATGTCTTAATTCTAGACACTAAATTGGGGACTAGAACGACTAGTGTACATCATTGCAGAGAGTTCCCTCTACAGGTTGGTGGATGTCACTTCTTATGGGACCTCTATGTCCTAGAGCTGATAGGATATGATGTCATTCTCAGGATGGACTGGTTAGTTCCATTCCAGGCAGTCGTCGGCTTTTATCTCTGTAGGGTGAGTTTCATATCCCTAGAGGGTGCATCATTTCTTCATAGGGGTGATTGGGATTTTCAGGCGAGCAGAGCGGGTCCAGAGCATCATGGGTTGGGAGGACTTACAGCCCAGATTTCTTGTCTTTATCTAGATGACTAGGGGACTTCACAGTTGGACTTTCCTCCAGTGGTGGATCATTTTAGAGATGTCTTTCTATAAGGCTTTTTAGGTTTTCCTCCTAAGAGAAAGGTAGACTTCTCGATTGAACTTGTGCCAAGAGCAGCACCAGTGTCCCTTCCTCTTTATAGGATGGCTACACCTGAGTTTGAAGAGCTCAAGATGAAGTTGGAGGAGTTTCAGGAAAAGGGTTTCATCTGACCCAGTACTTCTCCTTGGGGTTCGCTTGTACTATTTGTGAAGAATGCAGATGGTGCACTCAGTCTTTATGTGGACTATTGAAAGTTGAACAAGTTGATAGTCAAGAACCAGTATCCCTTGTCGAGGATTGATGATCTATTTGATCAGATTTGAGGATCCTGAGTGTTCTAGAAGATTTACCTGAGATCAGATTACCATCAGTTGCAAATTAGACCATTTGATATACCTCTTATAGCCTTCAAGAGCAGGTATGGTCTATATGAGTATTTGGTTATTCCGTTCAGTCTCATGAACGCACCTGCAGTTTTCCTGGTACTACTGAACCGAGTGTTCAATCCATACTTGGATTCTTTCATGGTGGTCTTTGTGGATGATATATTGGTGTACTTCCACACTCGACATGACCATGCTACCCATCTTGAGATCATTTTGAGTACACTGAGGGAGGAAAATTTATATGCTATGCTCTCAAAGTGCCACTTTTGGATGGATCTGATTCACTTATTGGGTCATGTTATCTCAGAGGCAGGAGTATCAGTAGACCCAGAGAAAGTGAGAGTTTTAGTTTCCTGGGAGCATCCGAAGAACGTATTTGAGGTGCGGAGTTTTCTAGGGCGGGCTGGATAATATAGACGTTTCATACAAGACATTTCACGCTTAGCATCACTATTGACGGGTTTGACCAAGAAGGGTAAGAAGTTATTATGGTCAGATTCTTGTGAGTCAGCCATTCAGGAGTTGAAGGGGAGGTTGACTTCAGCATCGATACTAGTCTTTCCAGAGCTAGGAAATAGTTACACTGTTTACATTGATGCATTAGGTATCGGTATGGGAGTTGTGCTTATATAGGATGATGGAGTCATTGCGTACGGGCCTTGGAAATTGAGGCCACATGAGAGGAATTACCCGACACACGATCTAGAGTTTGCAGGTGTTGTTCATTCCCTACGTTGTTGGAGACATTATCTTCTGGGAGAGCACATTGTGTTTTTCACCGACCAAAAGAGTCTCCAGTACATCTTCACTCATCATGATCTGAATTTGAGACAACACAGTTGTGTTGAGTACCTACAATCCTTTGACATTGAGGTTGCCTATACACCTGGGAAAGGCAATGCAGTGGCTAATGTGTGTAGCAGGAGGAATCAGATACAAGGAGTTTAGGAGTCCAGTAGTGAGTGGAAACTTATGGATCTTTTCTCTAAGATGTATTTGGAGGTTCACGACCATCAGGGGCAGATGTTTCTTTCTTATGTAGATGTTACCTCTACTCTTTTGTATCAAGTTTGAATGAGGAAACTATTAGATTCTGAAGGCATAGTACTAAGGGAAATCATGTTAGGAGAGGACCCAATTCTTGGATAGACCATAGGAAAGGATGAGATCTTGCATTTCCAGGGATGTGTATGGTTGCCACCAGACATACAGGAGGAGCTAATGTGGGATTTTCATTCCTCAGTATGGGCAGTTAGTCCTAGCATCACCAAGATGTATCGTGATCTACACTGTCAGTATTGGTGGCCAGGTATGAAGAGGGATGTTGCTGGTTTCATCATGAGGTGTTCCAATTGTTATCAGGTGAAGGCGGAGCATCAGCAACCAGTAGGGCTTTTACAGCAGTAACCCGTTCCTGAGTGGAAGTGGAATGATGTCACGATTAACTTCATGACCGGTTTTCCGTGGTCGCCTTGATGGAATGACACGGTTTGGGTTATCATTGACAGACTCATGAAGGTTTCCCACATCTTGCTGATCATGGAGACCTTTAGTGTTGGTGAGCTGGGACGGTTGTACATTCGAGAGATTGTACATCTACATGGAGTTCCACACTCCATTGTTTCAGATAGGGATACATGTTTTACTTCTCAGTTCTTGTAGGGGCTTCAGAAGGCTTTGGGTACAAAGTTACTTTTGATTACAGCTTACCAGCCCCAAATAGATGGAAAGTCCAAGCGTATGATTTAGGTGCTTGAGGATATTCTCCGAGAATGTATTCTGGATTTTGGAGGTTCTTGGGAGAAGCATATACCACTTGTGGATTTTGCCTACAACAATAGTTTTTAATAAACTATTCAGATGGCACCTTATGAGGCTTTGTACGGTAGGTGATGACGATCACCCTTATGTTGGCTAAAGGAAAGAGAAGTAGCTTTTTGGGACCTCGTCATGTTCAAGAGACCACATAGTAGATAGAGTTGATTCAGAAGAGGATGTCTACTGTGCAGTCTTGAAAGAGGTCTTATGCTAATCAGCGGAGATGACCTTTGGAGTTCAAGGAAAGGGATTAGGTTTTCCTACATGTCACACTGAGGTTGGGACATCAGAGGATTAGAAGACATGGTAAGCTTTTATCAAGGTACGTCGGGCCGTTTTAGGTGTTGGAAAATGTTGGGCCGGTTGCCTATCGGTTGCAGTTACCTCAAAGGTACCAGGCTATTCATGACATCTTCCACGTTTCTTAACATCAACGTTACTTTTCAGACTCGCCTCTTGTCTATTATCCCGAGGAGGTTGAGCTCGAAGTGGATGCGTCTTTTGAATAGAATCCTATATGGATTGTGGATCATAGTAAAAAAAATTCTCTATGGCCGGTCTGTTCCTCTGGTATGAGTATTATGGCAACACGGGCGGGTGCAGGACAAGACTTGGGAGAGGGAGGTTGATGTACGGGCACAGTGGCCAGAACTATTTGGGGTTTTTTCTTTTACGCCGCACTAGGGAAATTGTGTGACAAATTTCTTTAAGGGGGAAGTTTATAAGAACCCAGAACTTCTTTTTAGGTATGTTTTTCCTTTTCTGGCTATTTTTGGGAAAAATAAAAATTTCTCAAAATTTTCTATGTACACGCCGTGTACTTTATGAGTACATGTCATGTACCTCCTTGTCGCAGCAGGCCATGTGCTGGCCATGTAGTAGCCACACACATGGCCGTGTGGGAGTGATTTGGAGGCTGCCTAATGTGGAGTACAAAAATAGAAAGTACACACAGTGTACTCCAAATGTACACAAATTTTATTTTGTTTTTTCATTAAATGCACCGGGGTCGCGTCTGACAGACAGAAAAACCTTCTTCAAGGTCGTCTTCATCCCAGAGAACCCATACGGTAGCGACTCCTCTCTGATCCCCCGATCCTCTATCCGAACTCCAATTCGAACAACGTTGATTACATTGGAATAGAATCAGTGAGTTCTATCTTCATCTTGAGCCTTGTTTTCTAATTCCAATTCTTTTCTAAGTTATTGTGGATTGAACATTTTGGATGTTTTGTTAGATCTATGACATTCTAAGTAGATTCATGCTTTGAGGTTCAAGTATATTTATCTCATAACCCCAAGGTAAGTGGTTTGTGCCTTTCCATTCGAAGTATTGAGTATTATGTGAAAATTCCACCAATACCCTTGAATGGGGTATTGTGTGTTTACCATTTTACCCCTGTTGATTTCTTGTCATCCTTGTAGGCCTGTGTAGAGGTATTTTGGATATGAATTGGGTTGATTTCTATGCTTTGGATGTGTTTTTCCCATGCATTGTTCTATTTACGACCGTTTGGTCCTGTTTAGCCTTTGGTTACCTTGCCTTTTTTCCATTCCTATTGCTGTAGGATGGAGAGTTGTAATCTGACATGCTTGATATGTTTTATACTGTTTAGCCGAGTAGTTCTATAGGTTTAATTTGGCTATATTTCACTTCTATCCTCGTTGACTTACACAGGGTCGTGAGAACCCAGTGTAGTAGACTATAGGGGGAATTGACCGGGTGAGCTTCCTCAGAGATCCTTTGATCACTTTTGGCTATAAGGTGGATTGGTGAAGTGAGCATCCTCAGAGATGCTAGAACCACTTAGGGCTGTAAGGGGAATGGACTGAGTGGGCTTCCTCAGAGATTCCATGATTTCTCTAGACTATAAGGGGATTGACTGAGTGAGAATCCTTAGAGATTCTTGTATTTTAATTCCTAACTATTTTGACAATAAGGGGAATTGTCATTGTGTTCTTCCTTAGAGAGTCTATGAATGACCTGGGCTATAAGGGAATTGGCCGAGTGAGCTTCCTTAGAGAGTCCTAGACTTTGGGGCTATAAGGGGAATTGACATGTGAGCTTCCTCAGAGAGTCCTTGACTATCCTAGACTGTATGGGAAATGGACTGTGTGAACTTCTTCAGAGAGTCTTACTTTACCATTGACTATAAGGGGATAGACTGTGTGCGCTTCCTCAGAGAGTCTTATTAAATTCCTATACAGAACCAGAGGGGTTAGACTGAGTGTACTGCCCAGAGGGTTTCTCATACTTTTTAGGTAGGACCTGAGGGGATGTCTCTGAGTACTTCCTAGAGGGTTACCTATTTGTGGTTTAGCTGTTTGGTTCACTTTTTCTTGATATTGATCTGTGTATTGTTTACTGTTGAGTACTTTCCTATTTACTATTTACTATTTATTGTTCTTTTACCTACCATATACTCACTGACTGTTAGGCACGGATCTTTGGGTGGCTGCCTACTGGTATTTAGTCTCACAACCTGTTTGGGTCATGCTTTTGGGTCCAAAAAGATTATATTGTTGTAGGTATAGATAAGGGGAAACACCCTTCTACTTAAGGTACTTTACTTACTGTGGATCTAGAGAGCATAGGACCAAGCTATGGTTTGCGATGCTGAGGAGCTGTTTATCTTTCTTTTGTACTTTGGTTTAGCACTGTTTGTATTTCTAGAATTGTGACTTGTTTGTCTTCTTTCCTACACATATGTATCATGCATCATTTCATATATATATATATGTGTGTGTGTGCTCTAGTTGTTTATTATTCTAGTATTCCATTGTTTACTATTATTGGATATTTACTTCTTCTGCTATTATATGTGTTGTTTACTTCTGTTGTGTACTCTCCCAGTGAGGGCTTAGTTTCCCATTATTATACCCAAGCCCCTCGCTACTAGTCGGTAGCCTCTGGCATTCAGGGAAATGTGTTTGAGGCCATGTGACCAACCGAGTATGGGGTTCCTCTGGGAGGCTTCTGGAACCGGGAAGTTACAATTTCATGCGATAATTAGTCAACCAAAGTCATTATTCTCTTATAGGGAAGGAAATTTTAGAATCTAGTTGGACTAAAAGGACGATTAACATATCCCATCTCAAAGTCTTTGAAACACAAAGATATATCCAATTTAATTCTAAAAGAGTTATATTCTTGATTATAAGTCTAAATTATGTTACTTTGTGTGATATTAAAATGAATATTTTGTAATTTTTCTCTAGGAAAACAACCTTCAGAAGGTAGTTAGAATTCGAAATGATATATCCAATCTGGAGATATTATTGAAGGATAAAAACTTAATGGAGAATTATTATGATTTAAAAGTATCATAAGTGGATGAAGTTCATCTGAATAGATGTACATTTTTTCATATTTTTTTGGAAAATGATGAAATCACATATTTTCTAAAAACACTAAACTATTTAGTGGATTTTCTAAAAGCTAATAAAATTTTGATGATGTTTCCAAGGCATGAGGTAATTGAGATTCCAACTAATATTGAATCTTGAGTAGAATATATTAAATATAAATATCTATATGTTTTAGTAATGTAAGTATCATAACTATAGTGGGAGTAACATTCGATCTATCAGAGTGAGGTTCCAAATGCAGTGGTATGAAAGTGATGTGCACTACATTAATCTAACAGTTGATAGAGAGTTTTAGAACTCAAAAGTGGTGAGAAAAATGAAATATTTGAATCAGTGGGATCTATTTATAAGGGATGATATTAATTCCACCCATATGTTTGGAATATGGGATATGATGAATAGACCTAATGGGAAGAAATTCCATAAAAATTGGTATATTAGCTAAAAAATAATCATATGGTTGGAAGAGGTAAAAGTGTAGGCTATCTATAAAAGGTTTTCAACAAATATAAGGTGTATATTTCTTAGTTATATTTATATTAATATCTAAAAATATCATTGTTTGTATGACATTAAGTATGGTTTCCATGGAAGGAATTCATCATGACTAGTCAAGTGTGAAGAAAGCTTTTCTTCATGTGGACTTAGATAAAGATATCTATACAGAATTTATGGTTGGTTTCTATGAAATGTGGAACCAGAATCATGTGTGAATGATCCACTAGATCCTTTATTGTTTGAAGTATGTGACAAGGAATTCTGATTGGTTGTTCAATAGATTTATAAAGGTGTATAAGTTTTTCTTTAGAAATGTTGACCACTGGTGTCACTAGAAGGTGTTCAATGATGTGATTTTCATCTTCTTACTTCTGTATATTGATAATAATCTAATTATAGTTCCTATAAAGGAAATAATAAATGAACCAAAGTCTAAATTGTTGGTATGATTTGAGATAAATTATCTTAGTGTAGAAAAAAACTGTTGTTTTGGATATGGATGGTGAGAGACATAGATTTCTACACTATATACCTGAGTGAGATGGATTTTTTCTAGAAGGTGGTAGAGTGCTTCAGCATTGGAAATGTGAAATAAGTGAGCACACCCCTTAATGAAAATTTCAATATAAGGGAGGAGAAGGATCCCTGAATGGAAAATGAGATTTAGGGCATGCTTAAAATTTGATATGAATAATCTATTAATATATTTATGTATTCCATGGTTTGTACACATCCTGACATTTCAAAATTAGTGCGAGTTATCAATAGGTACATTCCATATCCTAAAAGAGAAAATTTAGAAGTTGCAGATTTGATTTCATAATAGTTAAAGGGTTTTGAAATCATGAATATTTTCTACAAATTAGATGATTATTTGGAAGGGGTGGTTCATTTTGACTTTGGTGGATATGGAGAAACACAGAAGAGAATCACAGAGTGTTTGTAAAATTTTATTGGAAAAAATTAGATAGTTGTCAAAACTTAAATAAGTAGTAAAACTCACAATAAAATATGTTATGTACATTGAACTAAAAGAATCGATGTAGAAGTTGATTAGGCATAATGGGGTAATGTAATATCATGATAGTATTAAGGATAGAGTGGTACTATTCTTTCATTCATTATGTGTTATTCACTTTTCTAAAAATTTGAAATTTATTCAGTGATAGAGAACATTCAAATAAAGAAACACTATATCTTGAAGTTATTATAGGAAAAATTTCTAGATAAATGAAAGATAAAAGGGATAAAAATATTTCATGGGATAGTAAAAAATATTATTTATATATTTCCTAATGTTGCATGGTGGTTGACCAGGGTTGTCTATCTTAAGGAGCCTTTAGTTTCCAAAACAATAACTAAATACTCCAATAACTTATTTAATTTTTAACTTTTCTATATTTTTGATAATAAAATATAGAGATGTATTTCTGATGATTAAAAAGTAAAATAGAAAAGTAAATTTTCAATTAAATGAATACGAAATTAAAGAGATCAATGAGAAATTAAATTTTCTAAATAGAATCATTATGAGTAAAACTTTGGTGCCTTAAATCCAGACTCAAACCCACTTAATGACCAAACTTTATTGTATGAGTTATCATCCACTTCTACCTTATTTATGAATATACAATGTACCCAATAATCTTCATTTTCATTGCACATCCACCTCTTCCTTGGTTAAATAGTTTAAGGGCTCCCCAATAATGTTCACCCTCTAACTCACCTTCTTGGTATATAATCTCACCCATTTAGCATTATATCATTAATTCTCCATCACATGCCCTGATAATTATAGAATGTAAGGATAATAGTATATAAGAGTAAATTAAAACAAATAAATCCATAGATATGACATAATATCACCATTCCTAAGTACTAAACAACTTTATGATAGTATTAAGTAGACATGAAATTGTAGTGACCCAGTTTTTTCCTTCTAAGAATGGAATATTTCTACATATATTTCTAGAGATAGTCACTATATATATTTCTACATATATTTCTTCCATGTTTTTTCATAAAGTTTTACCACAGTGATGTGGGGTGTTGGTGAAACCCCACATTGGTGTTGTTCAATGTAGATTTGAATACATGAGAAATAGGGGTCCTTCCCCCACTGAGACATGTTTTTGTTATGAAATAAAACCCATGAGGGTGATTTAGTTCTGCCCAAAGTGGATAGTATCGAGGTTTGGTGGGAGAGTCCCTATGACTTTTGTGTTCATGGAGAGGTTGTGTGGTGGAGTGTCAGAGCGGGTCCTGACATTTCTATTGGTGTTTTTCTACTTAACCTCCTTTTTCATAGAATTCCACTAGTGGGTTTAGTGGAGTAACTATTTTGAGGATTACTATCCTTCTAATGGAGGCAAAGGCAGATGGGGTATGCCATATGCTTTCCATTTCTATCCCCTTGGGTTGGATAAGTTTAGTCACCATCCATGTTCATTAGTAAATTTCATTCTCAATGTCAAGTATTGATATTGTAGTCTTCAAGTATAGGTTGAGGTGATGGAGACCCCATGAATAGTACTATGTGATTCACTATGTGGTACTCACTATGGTTTTCTTCTCCCCAAGAATGTGGTGACTCTATCTTTTGGGAGAGAGCTTTGTGTTTTTTTCAGACCACCAGAATCTCTAGTGTGTCTTCCCCTAGAGAGACTTCAACCAAAGTTGGGGACTCTGGTCAAAATTCATGTAAGACCATGACTTTGAGATAGTCTATACTCTGGGAAAGAAAAACATCGTAGCAGATTTCCTTAGTAGGAAATCTCAGGATCTTCTAGTGAGGGAAGTTTTGGGGTAGTTATCTTCCCTACAGTTGACCCCAGTGGACTAGAAGGATACAGTTTTTCGTCAGTCAATGGCATTGACTCCTTCTCTTCTTGATCATTTAAGAGAGTCCCAAATTTAAAACATCAACTAAGAGATCTTGGGTGACTCAAATATTCAAAGGCAAGCCAACATTAGGATATTCTAAAGTTGGTAATCACGAGACCTTCTTTCAGAGAAAATAGTGGTTCTAGTTGTGATGGAGGTGAAGGCTGAACATTGATTTCTAATTGTTTGTTGCAACCTCTTGAAATAACAGTGTGGAAATGGGATGAAATGTCTGTAAATTTCATCACATGGCCTCTATATACATTTAGTGGAAATGATTCCACCTAGGTGATAGTAGAATGACTTTGAAAGTCAGTGAACTTCCTTGCTATCAGGTAGCAGAGATCATAGGTATTTGAGGTAGTTATATGTGTGGGAGGTAGTATTCCATCATAGGGTACCCTCGATGATTATCTCTGATCATGATATGAGGTTAACATCATGATTTTGGAAAGAATTACAGGAGGCATTCAAGGCCAAGCTATGGATGAGTTCATCTTTTCACCCCAAGACTAATGGGTAGACCGAGCATACCATCCACGCATGGCAGGATATGTTGAGGGTGGGAAAGGTTTCCCGCTGCCTTACCCTATCCACTCAGTTGGAGTGGGTTCATGACATGTTCTATGTGTTGCAGTTGAGGAAAAATGTGTGTGATACTACACTCCTCATTGATAGGAGCAGAACATACATGGATGGAAAATCCCTTTGGTTCGCATGCTATGCTAGAACAGAAATATGCAGGAGAGTTATTGGGATTGGGGGAGCCAGGTGTGAGCTCGGTATCCCATGTTGTTTCCCCAGTTTTCTTTTTCGGGTACGAAAAGCTTAAAGAAGGGAATAATTTAGAGAGGGGACTAGGTATCACCCTGGGCATGGTGTAGCCATATTTCCCATGAGTCTGTCCTTAGTTTCCCCCTTAGGGAATCAATGTCACTCATGGGTATAAGTTAAATGCCTAGAGAGCTCGTACCTGGAAAGACAACAAGTATCTCTAACAGCGCATTGATTAGATCCAACTGTGTGTGGCCAATCCATCCATGGAATCCATAAATTAGGACCCATGTTCTCTCATGTCTCATAGAAAGTGATCCATGGTAACCAAGAACATGTCACAATTCATAACATTTATATCATCACATGTCATCAACAAAACATCTCAATATCAAATGATCAAAAATTAACCAAACTAATAAATTAAATCCAAACAAACATGGCACATTTTATATGGTAAAGGTTCAAGTCATTAATGTGAGAAAGGAATATAATGAAACATAAGTAATAAGGCCTATAATATTTATAAACACATGTCATTATTGAAATTTTAATATCCCAATATAACAATCTTGTTTAAGAATAACATTCAACTCAAACCACCCATTTATGGAATAAGTAATGAATCCCAAGTATAAAATACATAGCGTGGAATAAATGTAAAGAAAATTCATAAGTAAATAAACATAGGTATCTAACCAATTTACAACAATTCACCCATAGATTTAATTTATTTAACCAATGGAAAACTCACATGGTGGCTAGCTACTCAAAGCATGGGAAAAAGGCAGTGAAGGTGGCACACCCAAAGGGGTGAAAAAAACAAGGGGAAAACCCCAAAGGATGTGTTTCTCTCTATGGTAGGGTCACATAGAGGCATGGAAACCCATTTTAAATAATTTATTTATCATGCTTGAGACATAATTTGAATTTTATGACATGAAATACACTCAAAAAGTGATGAAATGAGTAGAAAGATCCTATAAACCCTACCTTGGTGTAGTAGCGCTCCACTCATTTGATGTCAAGCCTTAATTCATCCTAGAACTAATGAAATTAAATTATTTTTCAAATTACCTGAATATAGGGAATGATACATCGCACCAAAATAACACAACATATGGAAGAGTAGCCTTGAAATAGAAGAGTGTAGAAGGAATATCTTACTGAGGGATTTTCATTACTTCTGGTGGTGAAGGATTTGGACATCGGAAGAGGGAGACATCTCAAAACCTAAGAAGTGGGAGGAGGATAATAACATGCATGAGGGGGGAGGAAGAAAACCATTAGGAAAGGTAATGGGGAAGGAGGATAAGAGTTTGAAATCATTAAAGAAGGGTATTTTATAGATTTCACCAAAAAAATCATTGTGTGTGGTTTGGCTGCATGGTTGGAAAACTATGCATGAACCACGTTCTGGTTACTACTTGAAAGGGTAACATCTCATGGATAGGATTAAAATTTGACTAACCATGTGAAAAATATATGGAAACCCATTGTCCAAAACCTATAGATGGCAATATGGGTGTGTTCCTCGGGTCGCACCATTTCATTCAAACTGTGTGACCCCCTGCACCCCCACTGTCTACAACCGCATGGTTTAAGGAATCTGTGTGGGTTGGGTAGTATGGTTTTCAATAATCGTGTGTCCCAGACTACTTCTACCCATTTCTGGGCTTCGAGCTTAGAATGAGCCCAAAATGCACCCAAGACCTCCTTTAAACTTTTATTAAACTCCCTTAGTTCCTTTTAAAGGATTTAGAATAAAAAAATAAGGTTTTATACCTTTCAGATAAGTTGGGACATTACACCCTACCCTCATTACAAAAACTCATCCTCGAGTTTCCCTTCTAAGGGTTGTATGATTTCATATGCAAAGAGTTCTAGCCAAAACACACACACATCAGCCTCCCACTCCCAAGTCTCGTCATGTACACATCCATTCTACCATAACACCCAAACTAGAGGAACTAACCTCCTAGTAGAACCTTCATGATGTGATCAACTGTACTTATTGTTTGCTCCTAAAATGACACATATTCTTCCATCTTGATATACTCTGGATCAAATGATTGAGATGGTTCTGGATGATACTATAAAAACTGAGATATGTGGAAGACTTCATGCATGTAATGATACCTATAATGTAGCTGAAACTAATAGGCTACCAAGAAAACCCTCTCCACTATCTCGAAAGTCCTAACATAATGAAATGAAAACATTCCATGTATGCTAATTAATCCATGACCCAACCTATTTGATACACATAGAAAGACCTATTTTCCCAACTCAAACTACAAAGGTATGTGGGGATGATCATTATAATACTTATTCTAGATTGAGCTATATCCATATTCTTCTAAATTAGATGGACCTTCTCCAAAGTCTCCTAAACAAGATGAGGGCCCAATAGATCTACCTCTGGCCAGTAGTGAGGTAAACAAAATGGTATACTATAGAGGGCCTCATACGGAGCCATCTGAGATGTTTCCTAAAAAAAATTGTATAAAAATTCAACATTATGAATATTTTTTCCCTCAAACCAAAAAAATAAAGAATATAGGCCCGTAGCATATACCCTAACACCCGTATGGTAAGCTTGAACTTCCCGTCAGTCTAAGGGTGATATGTTGTACACAAGAGAACCTATGAACCCATTTCCTTTTTCATCCTGTTCATGAACTGTGATCTGAACCATGCAACTCGGTCCAAAATTATAGAATGGGGAACACCATGATGTTTCAATATCTTCTACAAGTAAAACTTTCTAACTATTCAACATATAAGGTCTCATGGATTAGTAATAGGTGAATGACCTTGGTCATCCTATTGATGATCATCCATACAAAATCTATACCTCGAGGAGATATTGGAAATCATATCACAAAATCCATGGTGACATCCTTCCATTTCTACTCAGAAGAGGAGAGTGGATATAGAAGTCCAGAAAGTCACTGGTTCTCTTCCTTCACCTGATGACAGGTTGAGCATCAAGTAATAAAACTTTCTATCTTCCTCTTCATACCTGGACACAAATACTGATGATGTATGTCTCTTTACATCTTGGTAATCCTAGGATGAACTTCCTCAACTGAGGTTTGTGATTCCCTCATCAACTCTTCCTGTATATCTGAAGGAACCCATACATGGCCAAAAAAGTATATATTTTTACTACCATCCACAACCCAACTAGGATGTGGGTTCTCTCTTGTGATTCTCTCTATCAAAACTAGGCCCTCAAAATATGATATTTTCCTCATCTAAACACATTAAAAAAGAGAGGATCTCACTCCTAGAGATTCTAAAACCATTTTCCCATACTATTCCTAAACCTCTATTTGCATCTCATAAAACATAGCCAATAACTTCTATTCACTGTTGGCCTCCTTAATGTCCTATGTCTGTGTCTCCTAGCTCAAGGCATCAGTTATGACATTTCCTTTCTAGGTGTATAAGCAAACTCAAAGTTGAAGGACTATAGGTATTCCACCCACCTACACTACCTCATATTCAACTCTCACTATGTGTAGGTGTATTTGAGACTTTTGTAATCCATGGAAATAATGAATCTGTCACCCCAAAAGTTTTTCCTCTAAAATCAAAGAGCATGAAATATGAATATTAGATCAAGGTCGTGCATCGAGTAATTCTTCTAATTAGGCCTTAGTTAGAGGGACCCATATGCCATGACTCAATCACCCTTTATCAGAACTACACTAAGACTAATTTCTGAAGCATCACAATAGACTGTATAACTCATTACTAGTTTTTCAAGAATCACGATCAGTGCTGAGGTGAGTCTCCAATTTAACCCCTAAAAAAATTTTCATGCAAGCTCAAGGATCGGTGCTGAGGTGACATTTAATGAACTTAGAATATAGTCGGTGCTCTCTTAGTGTACACAGTATGATCTCAAGATGATTTTAATGGTCATTTTTTGGTGCATGAGTACACCAATATATATTCTACGAATACCACCACAAAGTATTCAAGATACTAGTGGAAACCCTTATTATTCAAAGCCATGAAGACTGCCATTGTGTTTTTCATACTGAATAGCATAACCAGATACTAGTATAATCTGTACCTACTCCAGAATGTTATACGTTGTATATATGTTGGCCTCACATGAACCTGATGGTAACCTGATATCAAATAGACCTTAGAGACAACATTTTATCCTTATATATGGCCAAATAGGTCATATATATATATATGGGGAAATAGATACCAATTTTCATCGTGAGTTGGTTTAATCGACGGTAATCCATACACAATATGAGGGTATCATCTACCTTCTTTGATAAAATGACTTGTGAACCCCATGGTATGTGTTGGGTCTAATAAAACCCTTAGCCTCTATATCTTCAAACTGCTTCTTGAGTACCTAGATCTCATTATGTGTCATCCTATATTGTGAAATAGGCACTACTTTTACACCAAGAAATAGATCTATAATGAACTCAACCTATATCTTAGGACGTAAGCTATGGAAATCTTCATGGAAAACATCCCATAAAAGATACACAACTAAAGGAAAATCTATGAACTACATTCCCTAATCGGTCATAAAGAGAATCTCTAACTAAGTTGTCACTCTACAAAGCCCAATTTTTTTGGGTCCATCTGGATCTTCCTGGATATCCCATTCTCCCTTGAGTATATATGTGTTTTCCTTGGGTGATGTAAAATACACTCTGTGGTGAAAGAAATCCACTTTTCCGGGGCACAATCCATTCTATACTGAGAATGATGTCTAATTCGATCATCTTGGGGATGAATAAATTTTATAAGAAACAACACCCACCAATATCAATGGGTCACACAATTCAGTGGTGTATTACCTTTGTCCTAGACCCTAACAGTGTGTCGAGATACATGAGTCCATAAAAGTACATTATTACAAGACCAAGGATTTCCACAACCGAGAAAGAAATGACAGAGTGTGATACACCTGTATCAAAAGCGAAAAACTAAAGTAGAGGCCACCAGAATAGTATAACTAACCATATATGGTTATGGTCTCTAATCCTCATGCATAGGATACACTACATAAAGATGGGTTAAACCATGGACCTGAGATGCTACATGACTAGCCAGTGTAGATCCACTATGTTGACATTGATGTTTCGGGGCCTGACTTCCTCATACACAACCACTACCACATCATATAGATCAGATAGAGGAATTCCAACTTCTATAATGACTTGGTGTTATAGATATTTTACCTAATTGAGGTTCTAGTATGGATTTCCTCTCCCCAGATCCTAAAGAAAAATAATGGAAGAAGCATTGAAGGTGACTCATCATGCCACAAGATCCACACTCAATTTGGTTCCTCATGCACTGGGGATTCTTATGGCCTTGTATTATACACTGGTAACATATAATAGAATTAATATTTTTCACTTGGCTAGAACTACCCCCATGTTTACCCTAAAAAATGGAACATTCAAATTCTAGAAGAAATGTGGCCCTACTTTGGAACTGAGTCACCTTGGCTCACATTTCCACATTCTCTGAGATTCATTTTTGTAATTAAGGCATGGTTAAATATATCTGAAAAGTTATTCAAACCGAATACATTCATCTGTAAGAAGACAATATACCCAATCCCATCCTCAAAGTGACTCATAGTCACCAACTCATCAATAGTCATTGATAGAGTGAAATGTTGAATCTCGGTAAAGTGAGTATAATACTCAAGCACTTTCATAGTGCCATGCTGAAGATTTATGAACTCCCATGCATGATTCTCTATCATAGTCTATGGGAATAATTATTCAATGAAATCAATCTACAAGTCTTCCAAAACCATACCTTGGTAATTCTTAGACTAAGATATTACGTCCCACCAGCTCTTGGACGAGTCACACAATATGTAGGTAGCGAGATTGAACATTCTTTATAGAGGCACCTCTAGATGGTCAGAGATAGACACCAAGGATTCTAACCCATACTCTATAGAATAAGGCCCACCATACCCAAATAATGTGGGATAATTCTACTACTATAAGTACTGATTTAGCTCTAGAATAGTAGGGGTTGGCCTAGGACCACCCAGAATAGAATGCATAAACTAGAGTAATATCTCACGTAACATTTCATCAATTCCCAATAGAAGAGCAGTAGTAGGTTTCTATGGTGGAACTATGGGAGGCATCATGGATGGATCAAGTCCCACCAACTCTAGAGTGTACTCATCACCAATATCTTGGTTTATAGTGCGAGGATGTCTCTTTGTCATAACTTTATAATTTCCAAGTGCATGCCTTAGAAAATATTTATAACAGATAGAGAAACATATAAGGAAAGTGACAAGGAAGGGCAGGTACAAATCCTCCCTACGACACAACTCAACCCTTATCCTACTCGTAGATCCAATTATTGATAAAATGGAAAATGTATTAGTAGGATCATTAAAACATGACCTACAACCCATTTCCAAGGTACGGTCAGGGTCAATGTCTTATAATTCCAATGTTAAAGACCATTTCATTTTAAAGGGTGGTTTTCACTTTAATTCTTTCATACATTTCATCCCTTTTCGATTTGGTTGAATTAGGTTGATCACTATTCCAATTCATAAGGACCCATAAACCTAAAGAGTTGAAATTATCGTCCACTTAATCCAAACCACAACTTATCCCTACAAGTATAATTGGAACACATTAATAGTTATAATAAAATAAGAACTACAAGGCACATTAAGTAATCCATAATAAGAAATCACATGAGAAATCATAAATTCATGCTAAAAGTAGATATGGCATGGAAAAATTCATGAAATTTAATCCTATGATGCCTTTCATGATGCATGATTTACATACACCTTCATCTCATCAGACAAAAGTAACATAAATCATCATTCCCAATAATAGTGATATGATAACACCATAAAAAAAGTGGGTCACCTAGAGGCGAATTGATATAAATTATAAATAGTATAATAAATAATAGAAATTTTATATCCTAGATAATTTGGGATTCCACTATACATAATTTATCTATATCAAAAAAATCGGGTAAATTCTAAATTATAATGTCCTAGTCTCATATCTAAACCCAAAAAACAAGAAAAAATGACAAACCCCTATGATATCGCATTGTGCGTCCCTCCCAGAGTGATACTAAACTATGCACTGATATTGTGGTCCATAAGAACTCAAGCACATATCCTTGAATTCCAAAGGCTTTAAACTAGAAGCATGGGCCTTGGGTGTGTCTGTGGGGAGACTATTCCCTCACATATCATATTATCCACAACAGTAAACGATTACAAAAAATACCCAAAGCATAAACTGGCACATAAAATTGTGGAAGATAAAGTACATAAACTAATAAGAAGAAATAAATAACCAGCTTATCTAGACTCTCGATAGTGGATAAACAAATAAGGATCTTGATGTCAAATGTCTATATAAAATAAGAGTATGGGAGCTCAGGATACAGTCATATATTGCATAATGACAAAATATAAAAAATGAAAAAACTCCTACAACAAGTTTCTCAACCATAGGCTTAGTCCACTACCTTATACTCCATCCTATTTTTTTTAAATCAACTAAAAATCAGAAGCCACACACTTCCCCTTATCCAAATGTGTGGTTATAAAATTTTCTTGGGTGCCAAAGGGTGTCCCAAGAAAGGTGTGAGATAAAATCTTAGTGGCTTGGCACCCACGGTGTCTTGGCCAATTCAATTCATGAAATAAATTAATGATAGTGTTCCATAACAATAAGTTAATGGAAAATATATAAATAAAAAATAACCATCTTAGTCCGGGTACCTAAATGGACCCCCGTCCCATACACCTACTTTGGTCCAATCCAGATGTCTAAAAAAAGGCACCTATGCAATCCATATATATATATATATATATACACACAACAATATCCAATATAAATAATAAACTATGGTAGAATGACCCCAATATTGTGCTTTATCTTGGAGGCCACATTTGCATGTCATCATATAATCATTCTCTGATATGAACTACAAGAAACACATATAGCACAATCAACCTGTCAAATCCAAAGGGGGAGTCCCAATCCCAACCAAAGAAATCTATACAGAAAACCAAGGCTCTATATAGGAATATCCAATAAATCCAATGTCATCAAGTCTGTCTAAAAAAACCCATAGAGAGCCCCTTGTACCACTCAAGACATGGTGAACTCTGATTCGGTACCAAGTATCTCTCATATGGAATCAGATATCTCTCAAGGCATGGAATATACTTCGTTACCATGAATCAAACCTTACTTTCTCCTCCAAAGAACCAGTTTTACTCACAACTATAAGTCAACCACCCTATGACTCGTACATGGAAATCCAAATTATCACTCTTGGAGGGTTGAGTGGATCCAACCAATCACACTGAGTCCATCCTTAGCATCCTTAAATTGGGACTCACGTTATCTCTTGGCCCTTAGTTAGTGATCCATGGTAACCAAGCACATATCACAAGGCATACAATTTATATAATTTCATTCCATCAATGAAACATATCAATATCACATGCTCACAAATTAACCAAACTAAACAATTAAAACCAAACAAAAATGGAACAATTTTTATAGTAAAGGATCAAGGAATTAACATGAGAAATAAATTCCATGAGGCATAATAAATAATTCCTAACATATTTATAATAACATCTCATCATTGAAATTCCAATATCCCAAGTTAACAAGATTTTCCAAGCATAACATTCAATTAAAACCACCCATTTATGGCATAAGTAATGAATTCAAGGTATAAAATACATAGCATGGAATAAATGGAAAGAAAAATCCTAAGGAAATAAACCTAGGTATCCAAAAACATTTACCACAATTCACTCCTATATTTAATTAATTTAACCAATGAAAAACTCACATGGTGGCTAGCTACTCAAAGCATGCGAAAATGGCCATTTGAGGTGGCACACACAAAGGGGCGACCAATAGTAAGAAGAAAAACCCCACATATGGGTTTCACTGAAAGGTAGCATCACATAGGACATGGAAACCCATTTTAAATAATTTATTAAGAACATTCAAGGTTTCACAGTAATATTTCAATGCAAATCATAATGAAGCATTACTTAAAAAGAAATGAAACAAGAGAAAATCACCTAGACACTCTGCCTCGATGTAGTAACACTCCACTAATCCATTGTTAATCGATGAAATTAACCTAAAATGTATGAAATTGAATTATTTTTTAAACTCCCTAAAAATAGGGAATGATACACCACACCAAAATAGCACAAAACATGGAATTAGAACCTTGAAATAGGTGAGTGTAGAAGAAAGAGCTTACTGGGGGTGTTTTGTTTCTTTCGACAGAGAATTATTTGGACACCAGAGGAGGGATATAGATCAAAACCTATGAATAGGAAAGAGGACAACCCCATTCATGAGGGTGAGGAGGAAAATCCCACTAGATTGGTAAGGTAGATGGAGGAGAAGGGTTTAAAATTATTAAATAGTGGTATTTTGGATATTTCACCCAAAAACACATTGTTAATGGTTTTCCATACAGTTGTCCAAACCATGTGGAAATCATGTGCTAATTACTACTTGAAATGGGCACATTATATGGTTAGGTTCCTGGTTTGACTAACCATACACAAACTGTATGAAACCCCACTATCGAAAACCTACCAGTGGCCACAAGGGAATGCACCTGGGGTTGAATAGTTTCATACAAACTGTGTGGCCCCCTAAAACCCACTGTCTATAATCACATGGTTTAGGAAAACCCTGAAAGTTGGGCCACATGGTTTTCTATAACCATATGATTCAGTCTTCTTCTTCCAATTTTGGGACTCTGAGTTTTGAATGAGCCCCAGATGCACTCGTTACCTCCTTTAACCTTTTAGTAAACTTTCTTTGGGACATTTAAAGGATCTAGAATAAAAAATTAATCAGCCGTGCCTTTGAGAAAAGTATTTATGTTACAAAAATAATCTTATTTTATAATTTTCATAAATAATAAATATATTATGTGACTTTAACAAACTCAAACGTATGATATTTCATGTCCAATGGGATATGTATGATACATAATTTTTTCAATATTTAGGTTTTTAGGGGATATATATATATATATATATATATATATATATTTGACCAATACTAAATATGGTTTTTATGTTTATGATATTTACGAAAAATATGGTTGACATTATACTTTGTCACATTTTCAATTCATCTCAAAATATATCATTTATTATCACCCTTGAAAAATATATCATGTAGTACATTTTTCTATAAAAATATATTATGAATAATTATACCTAGAGAAATTTATACTTCATATAACAAAATATATTAAATATTATTTAATCATAAAGGAAAATATTTTATTCATTATTGAACCTCGGGAAATTATGTTATATGTTATCCCCACCCAAAAAAATATCTTATGTATGCTCCAATGGCCATGGAAAATATGTTATGTATAAAATATTCCCTTCAAAATTATATTAAGTATTATCCAAAATATGTTACATATTCCTCACTTTTATATTTTTGACTACATCCCACAAAAAAGATATATTACATATTACACAACACAGAGAAATATTTATTCACTAGCATTTAAAAAAAATAAAAGCATGGCCTTTCCCATAAATTTATGAAATGAATTAAAAACTATTAAAACCCAATAATTAATCCATTTTCATAACAAACAAAATTTTATTCCTAAAACCTAAAAATGTTATAAATACCTATAAAATGATTATATAGTGGTATTTAAGTCTTTAAAATAATATATATATTTTTTGAAAATATCATCTCGATCAAAGGGACTCGAAACCTAGTGAACATATTGAAAAAGGTCAAAGTCTAGGATATATAAAGGTTATTTATACCTCAGTTGAGTTAGGATTATTGGAATTCATGGTATTGAACCATACTAGATGAAATAGAATATTTACGGGTGGAAGGAATCCTGTAGAAGTTAAAAATGTACTTGATGGTGAACCCTTGAAAATGATCCTCAATTGGGATATTATTTTCCATGGATATGAAAACCATTTTATAGTTAAATGTAATGTCCTAATTGAAGGATAAATTATAGGATTCTAATTTTAAATGGATTTGATGGTGGTGGATTAGTAGATACTATGGTCAATGATGCTTAGACTTTGGTTATCAAGAAGATATACAAACCTATTGGCAATATGATTCCATCAGACATAACTACTAGAGGATAGTGCTGTTGGAGGTTGTAATGTAATGATACAAATATATTTCATAATTTAAATGTATTTTATAGAACTTTCCCTAGATTAGTTAGGATGGATGTAGTCTAGGGATATGTAAAGTGTCATAGAATACATTCTCTAATATCTTCATAGCATATAAAGTGGAAGATGTGAAGGAGATGGTGTTTTAGAAGTATTTAATAAAACCAAGGGTTAATTCATAGATATCATCTTAAGTGGACATCATACCAAAAATAAATATGGGAAGTTACTTCTAGAAGCATTGAATAGACTATACATGGGGTGGATTACTTGTGGTTTATTTTTGGAAAATGGGTTTAATCATATTTATGTTTACCTGAATAAAATAGTTCCAATGTTCCCTAGGGATTTGGATGAAAGTCTTGACCACACAAACTTATATTTTCATTTTTCCCCACACACTTTTTATAATAGTATTTTGATAATATTAACTATTCATTTTTTGAGATTTTTCATTGTGTTACTGAGTTTTGTTTGTGTAGTATTACATGTTCCAAACACTTTATAATTGTATAAATTTTAGTATATCCTTTCCACCTTCAGTATGTTCCATTGAATATAATGTGATGTATTTATCAGATGATATATATAAGACCAATATTTTTTATGATATATTTAG
Organism: Viscum album; assembly: GCA_963277665.1. Classification (NCBI taxonomy): domain Eukaryota; kingdom Viridiplantae; phylum Streptophyta; class Magnoliopsida; order Santalales; family Viscaceae; genus Viscum; species Viscum album. Next base: position 1,202,458,244 of record OY728159.1, on the reverse strand, counting down.
AGTGTCTTTGAAAATATGATTATATGATCCATTTGAGTTTGAGAAAAAATTATAAATATCTAACCACACAAATTTACCCCCCCCTCCATTTTTAGGTGTGTATTGTGTGACCTTGCGATAAAAAATTTTAAAAAATTTCTTTCTTAATATTATAGGTATTTTTAATCAAATTTATGTATAGATATCCCCTATAATAGATATTTCATATTCTTGAGTATACCATATTATTGATTTGTTGAATTCTTATACTTGTTATGTGACCTCTCCCCACCATTTTGTTTTAAAAAAATATTGGATTACACCACAACCCAGCTGTAGTCTGGTTCTTGTAAAGGGTTGGGTGGACTTTTGGGGGGTTTTAAATTAGAACACCAATCAAGGTTTCTTATTCTCTGATTCATGAGCATAGGGGGATGATGAAATAATCTCACCCTTTCTTCCACCATTATCTCAACTTGATATTGACCATTTGAGTGAGTTCTGTCACACTGATTCTTAGTATGATCCCTCCCTTTATTATACTTGTTATTCATTATTATTTTTCCCTATTTTTGTTCAACTAGGTAGGGTTCATATATAATATTTTAATATATCATAGGTAAACCATTATTCTTGTTGGGGATTAAATTTGTAACTTGTAATGGACATCCTAGGTGGATATATTCAAGTTGTTTTTTATTGTTTGGATTGAGGTATATTTTCCCATGAGTTTATCTATATTTCATTATAATTTGGGTGAAATGTTTTATCATTTATAGTGTGGGTTTTTTTGATTTTTTTATTAGTTCTAAGTGTGTTGGGAGTGGACTGCACTGTGTTGTTTGTGGTTTTGATGTATTAATGTTTCATAGTGAGTTTTACATTAGTTATTTTGTATTTTTTGTGTTACATTTTTTATTTTATAATAAAATATTTTTTATTGATGTGATATGAACTAATAGACTTAGAGGAGGTTAGTATGAGCTTATGATGGATTTAGTATTATCGGATGAGGTAGGGGGACCTGAATTTATTTGACTCACTAGTTTATTTGTTGATTTTATTTTATTTTATAGGAATTAATATTATTTTTCGGCATGTTTCATGACTTTTTTTATTCTTATATATATTGGAATGGGATCATGTTGAAATAATAATCAACACATACCATATATATTTTAAAATGTTTTGATGGTGGATCCTTGATTGAACAAGTTCAAAAATATCTCGTTATGGCTTTCTCAGTAGAATGACTTGGTTTTCCTAGAGTAATAGGTTTAATCATTAAAATTTGTTTTAAAATTATTTTTGAATAAAATATAAATTTTAAAGGAAAATGGTTGATTTAGTAAAAAAAATTGAAATGGTTTTTAAAAATGGAATTTGAGGATTTATAAAGAATGTTTAATGGGATTTAGGCCAAGGGCCTAGCGTGAGTAAAATATGACATGTGTTTCCATATATAATTTATTTATAACAAGGATTTGACTCAATTTTAATTGAAATTCATAAGGGGTTGGTTGATTCTTTTGGTATATTTGAATTTTTTTGGTCAATGAACTATTTGATAATGGTTGAGGGATTTTTTTTCCATTATTGTGATTTCATTGTGTGAAACTTTTTTCATGTTAATGAATAATTGAGTGTGTTAGCCCATAATATTTGTAGGTATCAATGTGTTGAGTTGGTTTGGATGGATGAGATACCACCCTTAGAGGGATGAGATAGGTATTGGGATGTGTTTGAGGCATGGTGATAGGTATTGAGTGACCAGTGCCCTGGATGTGAGTTTGAAAATTGTGAGATGGACTTTGTTCCCTAGTTATTGTTTCTTATATATATCTAATGATGTTCTTGTGATAAGAGATGATTTCGATGTGGGAGATGATCATGGGGATCAAAACTACCAAGAGTGAGATAGTTATAATAGTTTCTTGATGGGATAGATGGGGTCTTAGTTGTGATTGAATGTTTGGGACAACATTTTGTGATATGGTGTTGTTTGAGACGGGATGTTAAACCCCCTATAGTGAGAAGGGATATCCAGGTTACTTTGTGTGAAAGATACCTCGAGTGGGAATAAATGAATAAGATGCTTGGAATGTGACCTATTGTGATTGAGAAGGTATGAGTTGAGACATGAGGACACCATATGAATTACATTTGGGTATGGGTTAAGGATTGAGTTGCATACTCTACCAAATATCTTTGGTTATGGGTTGGGTTATGGTATGAGGTGACAATATTAATTATGATATAAGGCTAAATCATTTATGATCAAGTGTCGTGGTGTTCTAGTTAACACATTATAACCTAACTTGTATGTTTTAGTTTTTACTATGTGTTACATTTAGGGGTGGATGTTTTCCATGGGAATGGTTTCACTTTTTATATGTGTGTTTCAAAAACATCCACATGATCATATATATAATGAGTATTGTTGAGGCATTATTAATTACTACTGGTTCATTACTCTCACCCCAACCCACTAAATTATATGTGTTTTGATGAACATGTGTAAAAATACATGTTTCTTGTAAAAGTATTTGTATATTTTGGAGATAGAGATGTGTTAAAAGTCTAGAAGGTTGTGGATGTTGAGGTTTTAGTGGGTTCATTTCGTGTGTTTGTCTACCAAATAATGTATTTTATTTTTTTGGTAATTTTATTACATGTAATATATAGGGATCAATTTATTTACATGGGGCCTGGTTCATTTTTTTATAAGTTACTACTACTATATTTTATTTTTCTATATTATATATACTATTTACCAATTTGTATACTATATTTTTGTGGGAAAATTTTCATCCTATTTTACTTATAAAAATTTTCATAGGATGTACATCTTATGATCTAGTCATACTAAATTTTCAATAGACTAGTTCATGACCCTCATGTATTTTTTAAAGGTAAAAGTATCCTCATGATTATCTTAGACCGTCATCATTTGTAAGAAGCCTATAGAATATGGGGAGGTGTGTTTGAGATCACATAACACCTCTGCTTGGTTTTCTTTTAATAAATTGGGACTAAATAATTTCTAAATGGAATCAGATCATGTTTTTGGATTTGGTAGTGTAGTTAAAGGTGTATTTAGGTTGTTGGGACTTGATAAGCAGATTGAGCACATTCCTGGTTATCATGAAATTGGGTGAGACCCAAGTTACTAGGGATGACAAGTACAAAGACTAGAGACTCTAAGGTGAGTGAGTTTTTGGTTTAGACCAAGAATCTAATGTGGAAATGATGATATTTCAGATGAATCGTAGGGATCGACTAGGAGATAGTGATTTATTCATACATCATGATAGTGTGTGATTACAACATGATAAATATACATATGGGAGGTGTTCTTTGACATGTTTCTTTATTGAAATTATTTATTAATCAAAGAATATTTTTATATAATTGTTGTTTTCTTGAATAAATTATAAGGGATAGTACGATTAATATAGATTCTATGTGATTTTTTAATTAATTTTGATTGTGAATGGTTAGCATCCACAGAGGAATGGTTCTTGAGGAGGTTGGTTTTTGAGAAAAAAAATTATTTTTATGATAGAAACCCAGTTTGGAAAGAAATCTCATGTAATGGAATGAGGTGTGTGTAAAATGATTTTATAAGTTGATTTTATTTGAAATGGACCATGGATATAGTGATTTTGAAATGGGTTTAGATTTAATGGTTTTTTTAGAAAAATTTCAGATAATAATTTTTTGAAATTTTATTTTAAATTTACTTCTTATGGGGGTTAGTTTTTAGTAAAAAGTCTAGAAAATATGGGGATTTTAAGATTTTGGTTTTGGGGAAAACACTTGGACTCTATAGGGTGTCTTAAAAAATCATGGGAGTAATGTGTGTAAAATAGTTTTAGATGGGTTTTAAAATAAGTTATTGGTATTATATAAAATTGGTTTCTTGGATTTATGTGCTTTGGTCAGGGGTGGCCTGAATTCTTGATTTTTCTACATGGGTTATATTCCTTGTTTTCTGGGAAGATTCCAAGTGAGGTTTGAAAGGGTGTTTGGCATGGTTGATGTGGTACATAGAATGAATCTAGTCCCTACATTGACTGGGAATTATTGGTTCTTAATGGTTGATCAAGGGTTACATTGATTCTTGTCTTTTGTATTTGGAGGGTATTTTATGGATGTTTCATGAGATTCGTTTTTGGTGTGCTCATGGGTGGATATAGATGCTAGGATCAAGTAGATGGATGTAGTTTTTAACGATTCTATGAATCTGTGTTTTATTCCTATGTTGGGGAGTACTATTTTGTGGAATTTACCTTTTGAGAAAAGACTTATAGTGGGGGAATTTAATTATTTATAGGTGCATGAAACTTATGTTAAAAAGGTCATGATTGTAGTGAAACTGATTTTTGGATAATTGAGATAACAATTATGTAATAGTGAGGGTTTAGATCCAATTTAAATTTTAATGTAGTGTCAAATAGAGTCCCTGTATTGACAACATATGCGGGGCGGTGGTAGTGAGATCTAATAGTGACTAAGATAATAGGTGTGTAAGTGCATGTGAGTATTGTGTGAATGTTAAATGGGTTGACCATGGGTCCCATCAAGGAATTACACTGTGAGTTAGGATGAAACTTCAGTGTTGGTATTGGATGGTTCAAAAATTAATTTGGGTAGTAAGGAAATATGGTTAGGATATGTAGAGATATATTGGCTAGTGTAACCATGTTTTTTATAGAGAATTAAAAAAGATAATGACTAAAAAGTGATTTGGTGTTGAAATATAAGTGCTGAGGTGGAACCCACACAAAAAATATTTATAGATAGATCGGGGTGAAATGACACTAGAGAGGTAATGATGGTTCTTTGTTGAGTAGTTGGAAACTTAGTGAGTGTGTAGCTCATCTTCCTATGAATGGTTCATTTTGTGGTGGAGTTTCACAACAGATTTGAGTTCAGAATTCCTAGGTATAATATGAGAATTATAAAGTGAATTGAATAATAAATAATGTCATTGTGAATTTATGGAGGACTACCAAAAATTATGGTGGTTGAAAAGTTTTATGGTGGGAATTCTATAAAGACTCGTGTAATTATTGGTTGTTGTAAGTTAGGGGGAATTTGAATTTTCATTCCAAGTAGGCTTCGTCTCATGAATTTGTTCTTGGACTGAGATTTCAAGAATTGGAGCTTCTCTAAAAGTTGTTTTTGGATGAGTATCGAGTCTTGGTTAGTGTTTTAGGTGCTTGAGTATATGTTGAGTAAGGTTTAAGGTAACCCAGATCCTGAAAACATACAGTATAAGGTAGTCATGTCATGACCCAGGTGGGTCACACCTCGAAGAACTATGGCAGAGAATTATTTGTTATGTTCACGTTTTGTTGCAATGTGTCCAATATTTTTAACAACACAACATTATTAAGTTATAGGATTAATACCTCTTCTTGGAGGGTGGTTGCACCATGACCCCCATGGCTAAATCGTGACCTAGCTGGAGGTTCAATTTTTTAAAAGGGTTGCGTGATATTTTAAGGATTTATAAATTAGAAACCCCATCATGGTTTATTATTATTATAATTTTTTTAAAGTTTAGGATTAAATACTCTCCCTACTTATTTATCCCTTAACTTCCCTTGATCTGGACTACCCAAGGGGGTTACATCACAAATATTATTGGTAATATTCCTCTATTTCTTCTCCTTATTATTCTTATTTGTTTCCTTCTAATTTTATAATTAACATGTGGGGTTCAAAGATATAGTTTCACTAGATCTTGGTTAAATCATCACACTATTTATTCATTTATTATTAATATTGTAGTTCATGTCTCTAAAAGAGGTATTCAATCCACTGTTTATCATTTTCCTTTAGGTATACTTCCCTGTCATTTTATTTATTAATTTTATAAAACTTTTATGAAATTTTTTGTTAATTTAGGTTTTAAATTTGTGGATTTTGTATAGATTATAATCATGTTTTTTTTCAATGGTGGACCTCAGACTTTTTAATTTGGGTACGATATCTTGATGTTTCCTAGTGTGTTTGGCATTTGCTATGAAATTTTTGGTTTTTAGTTATAAATTCCAAATTTTTAAATTTAATTATTTTTGTTGAATAGATAGATGCTCATTGACTCGAAGTAGGTTGGTATGATATGGGGATAGATTTGTGATCACTGGTTGATGTAGGATGCCTTGATATTATTTTAATCTCATGTTCAATTTGTTATTTTATGATCATGGGTGAAAATTAGTATTATCAGACACAATGTTTCAGGATAAGTTTGATTCTCTTATAGATTAGGATATTCACAAATTGGTATAATAGTCAACATAGTCCACATAGCTTTCTAAACTATTAGATTATAGATCCATGTATAAGTGAGTGTTTTGGGACCAAATTATAGTTTTCTTGGTGGCATGAGTTTTTCTTCAAAGAGAAATCGATTTCCTTTTTAAATTCATTTTAAAAATGGGTTTGAAAAAAATTAAATTTTAAAATAAAATGGGTTTTGAAATATTATTTCAAAACTGAAGTCAGGTTTTCAAATAGAGTTTTGATGGTATTTTGGCCAAGTTTCTAAAGCATTAGTTCTTTTCCATGGGCCCCATGCTATGATTTTATTATGTGTTTCTTATTTAATGTTAATGCATGAATTTTTGTTTTGTTCTATGATGTTAGTTGGTATAAATGTGGAGGGTTTGTATGAATTTATATGAAATAACTCAAAGAGGTTTGGGATGGGTGTTGGGTTGTGTTTGAGGTTTGAGACTACGTCATGAGTGATTAACACCTTCGATTCCAGTTGTTAATTGGTGATATGGGCTTCGTGAGTTGGTTTTTGTTACCTAGGGGATTCTAATAATATGATTTTGATAGTAAATACATGCTAGTGTTGGAGAATAGCTTTAGATGAAAATCTTCAATGAATAAGATATTTCTAGAAGGACTGTTGTGGGAGTGATGGGGTTCTAGTCATCTATGAATTTCTTGGCTAGCATTGACTGTAAGGTTTTGTTTGTGATGGATTATTAGTAGATAATCCCACTATTTTAAATCACAAAGATACATTACATTATACAAATTGGAGATATTTTAAAGTTTAGTTTCTTTTAAATAAGGTACATAATACATGAAAACATAAAACATTCTTTAAATCCACTTTATAGGATTTTTCATTGGTTCACCCTTAGTACATTTAATGAATCTCATAAACTGGAGACATACATAATATGAAAGGGTCATCATAAGGCCAAGTAAGGGAATAAGTAAGGGAAATTTTAACACCCCTAAAATCTAAAGTATGAACATCATATTCGATAGAGTGTATGAAACACGACACCATGCGCAAAAGGGATTATAATATACCAATAATTTGTAATATATTTAATATTTTAAATATATTTAATGTATTATATGGATTTTAAATCACATGATACAAATTTACAATGCTACATATGAAACATAAAGTTTATTTAATGGCTTGTGTTACACACAAGACCGAGTTTTACGAAATCATAATATATTATTAAAATATTATTATTTAATATGATTATACATAAACTGGACTTTATGAATAGTATTAATAAAATTATTAAGATATATCGTTTACTTAAATATAATATGTATACATTAGTTAAAAATTAATTAGAAATGAATATGAGAGCCAATTTAAAATAAAGGGAATATTTTCTAGAAAACTATTTTTATGCTCACAAAGCTATTTTACCCTAGAAAATTAAACTAATTACAATCAGTTAGTGATATTAATTTAATTTATAAATATATATATTATATATAAAATATAATATTTTTTATAATCATTCAATATATTTTATAATAATTAGAGAAGAGGAAACCCAGTTTTACATATAAAAACCAATATTTTTATTAAGGCATTTTTACCACCATTTAATGGCGAACCTATTTTAAATTAAATTTTTGGAATTTTATGGACTCTATATATAAAAAATAAACTTCATATTTTAGATATAAACATAAAAATTATGATATGGATAATTTTTATTATTTTTTAGCGAAGCTTAATTTTTAATGAATAGTGAAAATACAAAATTTTAGTTCAAAACTGTTTTTCATCTGATTTATTAATAATGGTAAATTATATTTTGAATTATTTTTTAAAGTTTAATTATATAATATTTTTATCAATTAATACAATTTAGGTTATTTTCTATGTATTTTACTTTTAAATTCACTATAAAAACATACCAAACTTTTGATTGTTTTTATTTTAAAACATGCTTTGTCATTTCGTCTGTATGATTAAATTCAAATTATTTTTTTCCAATTCTGTGATTTTAATATAGAAAAATGGATTCAATATTTGTAATAATAATAATTTCTAATTTCTAATCTTTTCAACATAGTTTCTTGAATAAAAATACGAGGGAAATTAATTTAAATTAATTACAATGATTAAGGTAAAATTAAGCTTAATAATGAACTAAAACTTAATATTAAAAGACCAAATGACCTATACAATTGTAAAAGAGAGATTTTATTTAAATAATTAGACCCTATCCCAAATTGTTTCAAAATTTTACAATTATGGGAGTGACATTCAATGTGAAAAACGTGTATGGAATTTATTTGTCAAAATATTACAAAAGTTCCACTCCTCCTCCACTATAAAGGCCTCCTCTTCTCCACATTTTTCACACCTCTAAAGACACATAAGTTCAAAAAATATCTGACCAAATAGATCCTAAAAATACCTACCATCATTATAAAATCCCCATTTTGGGATGAAATAAATACAAGGAATCCTTTTGGTATAAACCGAAAGTAGTTACCCGATTAAAAGGTAACATATTTCCTTAAGCTCTTTAGTTCTATTTCCATTATAAAAACCCTAAACTCTTCTTATTAAATTATTATATAAAAAACTAGTATATTAAATTTACTAGGATTATTTTATGTTAGATTTTAGAGCTATATACAGACACACACTCATCTAATGGGTTTCAAACTTACTGTTTATGTGAATGGCGAACTACCGCCTCACGAAATGATGATTTTTTGTTCTTACTTTACTGACTATCACTTTGGAAATTATAATGGAAACTCTATTTATATATTATATATATGATATTAATAATTTATTTATACTTATTTAATTATTTTTTAACACATACCTTTTTGAACTCCATTTTTTGGGAATACGATAACATCATTTGAGGATGTGTAGACTACTACCTCTTAAAAACGATGTGATGCATTCATGTGATACATGGAATATTTAAATGACGATTTTAATTAAAAATATGTGAAATATAAAAAATAAATATGATATTAATTACATATTTAACATTCTTGAAATATAAAATATATATCAATTTCTTTTTTCCTTTTCTGACACTTAATAAACGATAATGTCGTTCATGGACGTGTGGACTACCACCTCGTCAACACGATGTGATTGATTTTACAAAAAAAGAATTATATATATAAGTATATATGATTAAATAACATGGTATTTATGATATAATTATAATTCAAGAAAGATATGTTTTTACTTACCTTCTTATTAAAAAATGGTAACATTACCTATGTATAGGTATGACCTACCGTCTCCATGATTATAACGTTGATTCATTCTTCATAACCATATTTAATGATTGTTTTTAAAAATTATAATTTTTCTATAAATATGATAATTATTTCATGCATATTGTTTTCGATATGTTTATATAGTGACCTCTTTGACCATATTTGACATACCAAAGTTTTTTTTGACACATAAACTGAATTTGGTTAAAACAAACGAATTCAACATAATTATTTAAGTAGTTTTATAAAACATATTAATAATTGAAATAAAAGTTATGTTAAACGTTTAAAAGGTTATAAATAAATTAAATAATTAACATAAGTTTATTATATAGGAATATAAAGTATGTTCAACTAAAATGAAACACAACGTATGGTATTTTGTCTCAATTTACCTTCCATTGAGACCTATTTGTTTTTATGCACCCAGTTTATTTTATATAGTGTATATAATTCCATTTAAATTATATATCATGAAAATAATTATTCTCATGATATTATAAGTTTACTTTAATTTTTTTCAATTATAAATAATATGATTCAAAAGTTTCAAAGTGTTATGTTATATTTGTAAGGTTTAAATTCTATCCTCCTCACGAATGTTTTTAATGATTATATTTTCAATACCAATTCCTTTTAGGATTGTTAACTTTATCATGAAATAATCGTGTTATTTTTGTGCATATAATTTCTTATATATTGTGTAAATATTTCCACTTTTTTAAATAATATCATTATTCAGTCATTATTAATGATATTTTGAGTTTCAATTGGAATTATTTCATCTAAGGGTATTTGAGTTAAAATTTTCCAAGTGGAAAAGAGATTTCATAACCCAGTTTCTTTTTTTATTAGGTTATACCACTTCCTCATTGTTTTTAATATTATTGTATTATGTGTATAATGAATTTCAATATCTATTTTTGTATTTCCACTTCTTTATTTGTATTTACAGTTGATACATATAATAAATTCATTGATTGGTTCTCGCTTCAATGTTATGGTGTTTTTAGGGGTTTTATTTCACAATTTTATTTTATTCGGGATTCTATACAAATGAATTTCCATAAGAGGAAATTATTTGATCATTTTTAAATAAATCCTTTTATATTATCATCTTATGGTTATTCTTGACCATTTTCAAATATTAGTAACATTTTTACACTTCTAGAAATCAACATGTTTTAGAGAAGGATTTTTTATGAAAACTTAACAGCATTTCTAACTTTAGTCAGAGAACCTATTTTTTTCTAAAAACTGTGTTTTATTAAAATGTTTTCAAAAAGGTATTTAACCTTTTGAAAAGAATTTAATAATGAATTTTTTTACCCTTTTTTATTTTACCCATGTTTTTTAATTAATATTTTTTTCACTTTCTGAACAAGGAGTTTTTTAAACTTTTACCATGAAAAAGTAATACTCTTTTTACCTTATATGGAATGTACGGATATACCATCCTTAATTTATTCAAATATTCCTTTTCAAGTTTAAAATTTTAATTTTTAATGAAAAGGTTTTCAAAATTGATTTTCAAATAAATGTTTTTTCAAAACAAAAGTATATTTTCCTCAATAACATTTATAAAATATCTTTTTATAATGTTTTTATTCATCAATGACAATAAACCATTATTTTAATCCACTTGGGATATGTTGTATTGGTATCATCATTAATCATCCTCTAGATGTTTTATGATTTATTTGGCCAAGGATTGTATCCACATTAACTTCCTTGATTCATTTTTCATTCCCCTTGAAATATTAAATATCTTCTAATCATTGAACATTGAATTTACACTGAATTATCCATTTAATTTATCAGGGATATTACTATTGCCTAAACCATACACCATTTTAGATACGGTGTCTACATTGATAGTTTTTTTATCATTTGTAAAAATATTGATAATTATATATTCTTTATCCCATACAGATATTTGATAAGAAATATTATTTAATAACTAAATTGATTACTCGATATGAATAATTATTTGGACATGAAATGATGGGTGAAGATGAGTCTTTATATATCTATATGATGTATCGATACGTTCTCATAAGGCAAAAAAATTTCAAATATTAAAATAATTTATAACCATGGTTTTAAACTATCTGGAGGATGGATATTTACAGTATAGGTCCTCATGTTCCTTATACATGACGTACAATAATTAAGAATTTCATTCATATACATTTTATTTATAATTGTTATTTTTTTTGAAGTTTTCAGGTGATAAAATATCTGGATGAATTTTATTCTCAATTTATTGATTAAATGGAATGTGTCTTCGGTTTCTTACCTTGCCATATTAATTTTCCCAAATATAGTTATTTGAATATCATTTGTTAACATTTAATACCTTGTCATATTTTGTATATACTACCTTATCAGTTTTTTGATTACATGGTATGTGTGTCCAGTTATTTACCATTCCATAATTATTATTATAATTTATTTAGTATTGATTCCACTATACTTTTCCCTTACTAAGCATTTGAGCCCAACCCTATTTTTTTCCTTTTCCCTAGGATTTCATGAAGTGTACTAAGAAATATGTGAAAGGATATGGTAGATGGAATAAATTTATCGTCAAATTTATTTAGAAAAAATATATTTTGTAATTAGTGTTTTAATTTTTAAAATAATACTCAAGTATGTATCTGTTTTACCAAGAATAACAAACTAACCAGTCCTTTGGGATTTCATTCTTTTTAATCATCCCAATGTAATTGATAGGATACATCGGCTCTAGGCCTTCTGGGGTTGGGTCGCTATATTTGGTATCAAAGGAAAATTATTAAAAACCTTGGGAACTATATTTGGGGAAACATAGATTATAGAATGAAAACCTATGGTGGAATTTGAGGATAATTGTAGAAGAAAACCCTATAATTTTGGTAAATTGGAGATTATGTGGGTATTTATATAAATAAATCCCTGTTAGGATACTACAAGTAGATGTAGTTTTTTAACATATATACTTATGAGTAACAACTCTGACAAGGTGTATCGGTTCTGACTTGGTGTAACCTGGTACACAAAAAAGGGGCTTATTGTGCACCTGGTTTGACACTCCCATGGGGTATGATTAGGAAAATGTGCATTTTATTTAAAAACAGCTATGAGGTATGTTGAAAATGAATAACCTTGGTTAAACCTAAAGTGTTTTATATTGAATATAAGGTTTCATGATTTACAAATCCTATAAATGATATTAGGGCTAAACACTAGACCAAGGAAGGACCTACGTGGAAATTAATGGATGAAGTATTTCTGTATTGGGGTTGTATTGAAAACCTTAGTTATGATTTTTTTACTGACCTTATTACAAGGATATACAACATATTTATTTTTGAAATTATTTTAAAACTATTTTAGAAAAGGACAACATTTATTTCGAGTGACAACTAATCAAGTCTGAAAAGGCTGTAAGATTTGAACCCAAGACCGAAGGATGATAAGGGTACTAATCCAACCAATGACCTATGAAATTTCCTAGTTAATATGTAATTTTTTAGTTAGAAATTTTTATGAATAAATATTTTTGATGAACCAATAGTGTAACTTTTTTGGTTTATAGATTAAATTATTAACCATATTTTTTTAGAAAACATTTCGAGAAAAAATAGATAGAATTTTCACTCTTTTATGGGCCTTAAGATCCGTTAAAAGTGTATTTTAGTTCTTTAGGCATCAAAGATAGTTTTTGTATATCCATTTCGTGAAGTAAGAGATGAATTAGAATTTGATCAAAGGAAAACCAAAAGAATTAATTGTTCACATTAAATTAAAATTTATCATGTAAGTAAATTTATGTATATTATTAGGTAGTAAAAGAATTACTTAACATTAGGAAAATGACATAGAAATAAAATTTTGTCCTCATACCATTTTTTAACCGATGGTCTTCTAAATCATTGAAAATTTATAGTTTTGAGGCCCTCAATGTTCCATTGATCATTAACTTGTATGGGATTGATTAATTAAATCACTCCCTATAAGTATTTATTCTATTACTCCTAGTATGTATCTCAACTTTCCTCTAATATTCTCGACTTGAGGACATATGTATATGTTAGTACACTTGACATTTATACTTCCCATACCCTCTTTTCAAGAGGTTTTTTTACAAACCCTTACCACGAAGAAGGATTTAAAATATAGGAAATATCAAAAAAAATATTTCCAATATCATGTTTACATTGCGACGAAACAATTTAATTAAGAAGGGGAGAATGTAACACCCCAAAAATATAAAGTATGAACATTATATTTGATAACATGTATGACACGAAACACCAAGTATGAATGGGAATATAATATCACAAGATTTTATAATATAATTAATATTTTAAATTAATTAAATATATTCTATATATTTCAATGCATATGATATTGAGTTATCATACGACATAAGAAACAACAAGTTTCTTCAATGTCATGCATTACACGCAAGACCGAGTTTTACTGAACAATAATATTTTATTGAAATATTATTATTTAATATAATAAGACATAAACTAGACTTTATGAATATTATTAATAAACTTATAAAAATATGTCTTAAAAAATAGAATATGAATTCATTATTTACAAATTAATTATAAATGAATATAAGAGTCAAATGAAAATAAAGGAAATATTTTATAGAATACTTTTTTTATGCTCACAAATTTGTTTTACCCTGATAAACTAAATCAATTACAATTAGTGGGTTGTATTAATTTAATATATATATATATATATTATTCAATATAATATTTTTTATATTCATCCAATAGATTTTATAAGTATAAGAAATGAACAAACCCAATTTTACCAATAAAAACCTATATTTTTATTAAGGCATTTTTATCATAATTTAATGGAGAACCAATTTTAAACTCAATTTTTGTAAATTTTATATATTATATATGTAAAAATAAACTTCATATTTGAGATTAAAACATAAAAGTTAGTTTATGGTTAATTGTTGGTATTTTTCAATGAAGTTTCATTTTTTAATGAATAGTGAAAAATAATAACTGCTTTTTCATCTAATTAATTTATAAGGATAAAATATAATTTAAATTGGTTTTAAAATTTAATTAGATAATATTTTTATAAATTAATCAAATTTAGGTAATTGGAATAAATTTTAATTTGAATTGACTATAAAAACATACCAAACTTTTGATCATTTTTCTTTAAAAACCCACATTATCGTCTCGTCTGTGGGATTAAAATTAAATTAACTTATACCACTTATATGATTAGAATTTGGAAAATTTTATTAAATATTTAAAAACATCATAATTTATTATATATACTAATTTCATATTATTTTTTTACCAAAAAGATAAGTTAAATTAATTAAAAATAATTACTACAATTATGGTAATATTACGCTTAATAAAGGACCAAACCTTAATATTAAGGGCTAAAATGTTATAGAAACTTTTCCAAGATCCATTTTCAATCCATAATTAGACCCTATCCCCAATTATATATAAATGGAACCATTATAGGATCCACTTTCAACATAAAAAACGTGTATGGAATTTCTTTGTCAAAATATTACATGAGTGCCACTCCTCATCCACTATAAAAGGTCTCCTCTTCTGCCCCTTGTTCACACCTATAAATCCACTTAAGTTCAGACAAAATCTTTCCAAATAGATCCTAAAAATCCCTCCACTAATAATAATATAATCCACTTGGGAATAAAGTTGTCCAATGAATCCTTTGGATACAAAACAAAAGGAGTTACCCAATTAAGAGGTAACATCTTTCCTTAAGTTCTTTACTTTTATTTCCACCCCCCACCAAACTCTTATTATTCCTTGATTATATAACAAAAACAGTATAATAAGTATAATATGATGTTTTTATGTTATGGTTATGACCTACACTTATATACAATCTCATCTAATGGGTAACAAACATACTGTTTATGTGAACGGTGAACCACCACCTCACGAAACGTCGATTGTTCGTTCTTCCTTTACTACCTCTCATGGTGTTCATTAGGATGAAAATTATATTAAAAAATTTTATATATTATATTTATAATTTATTTATAACTTTTTAATTCTTTTATAACACATATCTTTATGAACTCCATTTTGTGGGAATATGATAACATCATTTGTGGAAGTGTGGACTACCACCTCATAAATGAGATGTGATTGATTCACAAGATCCATGGAATGTATAAAAGATTATTTTAATTACAAATATGTGACATAAAAACATATATATGATATTAATTATATAATTAAATTTAGGGAAATATAATATATATCAATTTCTTGTTTCCCATTTGCACACTTAAAAAGTGATAACGTTGTCCGTGGACGTGTGGACTACCACCTCCTTGACATGATGTGATTCATTTTACATCACAAAAATTATTTATATTAATACATATGATTAAATAAAATTCTATTTATTATATAAAGATAATTGTTGAGTGATATTATTTTAATTACCTTCTTTCCATTGAGACCATTGAAAAATGGGAACGTTACGTATGTGAACGTACAACCTACCGTCTCCATGATTGTAATGTTGATTCATTTTTCATAACCATAATTAATAATTATTTTTAAAATTAAAATTGATATATGAATATAATAATCATGAAATGAATATTATTAAAGATAATTTTATTTAATGACCCCTTTGAACATAGTTGACCTACCTAAGTTTTTTTATACATAAACCGAATTTGGTCAAAGAAACCAACGCAAACATAATTGTTTAAGTAGTTGTATACAACAAAGTAATAAGTGAAATAAAATTTATGATAATAATGAAAAAAGTTCTCAAGAAATTAAATAACTAACATAATTTTAATGTACAACAAGTGAAAAGTTTTTCACCCGAAAGGAAACTTAAGGTAAGGGATTTTGTCTCAATTTCCATTCCATTGAGACTTATTGGTTATTATCTACCTAGATTCTTTAATTTGGTGTATATACTACCATTTGAATTGTTATATCATGAAAATATTTATTATAATGATATTATAAGTTTAATTTAATCATTGAGAATATGATTCATTTGTTTCAAAGTGGTATGGAACACTTTGGAATGTTTAAAGATTATCCTCCTCAAGAGTGTTTTTAATGATTATCTTTGAAATATTACTTCATTTTGTGATTATTAACATTATCTTAAAAAATAACTTAATTTTTGAGTAAAAGTTTTTTATATATGGTGTACATACTTCCACTTTTTCATATAATATCGTGATTCATTCATTATTCTAGATATTTTGAGTTTCAATTTGAATGATCACATCTAAGGGGATTTGAGTTAAAAGTTACCCAGTAGAAAATAGATTTCATAACCAAATTCCATTTTAATTGGGTTATACAAATTCCCCATTTTCATTAATATTTTTTTGATTAGGTGTATAATTAATTTGACTATATATTTATTCATTTACACTTCCTTATGTGTGTTTATAGTTGATAAACATAATCTATTTGTTGATTGATTATCACTTCAACATTATGTTAATTTAAATGGTTTTATTTCAAAATTAAATTTTATTTGAGATTTTTACACTTCAATTTCCATCATATAAAATTATTTGATCATTGTATAATAAACCCTTTAGGTTTCTCCTCTCCTATTTATTTATGACCATTTTCAACTATTAGTACTATTGTTCCACTCTTTGGTTCTCAAGATGTTTTATAAAATGTTTTTTAAGAAAACTCAACTTCATTTATAAATTTAGTCAGAGAACATGTTTTCTTTTAAAAATCATGTTTTATTAAAATGTTTTCAAAAAGTTTTTTAACATTTTCAAAATGATTCAATAAAACCATTTTTATACTTTTTGTCTTTTAGCCATTTTTTCAAAAGAATCTTATTATCACTTTTCGAACAGGGTATTTTTCTAACCTTTTACCATAAAAAGGAATGTTTTTTTCCATGTATAGAATGTACAAATTTACCCACCGTTATTTCTTCAAATCATTCTTTGAAATTTTAAATAATTAATTTTTAATGAAATTTTTTTTAAAAGTGATTTTCAAATAAATTTTTTTCAAAAGGTTTTTTTCAAATCAAAAAAATATTTTCTTCCAAAATATTTTTAAAATATCTTTTATAATGTTTCCATTCATCCGATATAAGAACCCTTTATTTTACTCTAGTTATGATATGTTGTATTGATATCATCCTTAATATTCCTCTCGATGGATTATTCTTTATTTGGTCATGGATAGCATTCACATTCACTTACATTATTTATTTTTCATTCCCCTTGAAATATTAAATCTTTTATGATAATTGAACATTGAATTTCCCCTAAATCATCCATTTCATTTATCATGGAAATTAATATTTCCTAAACCATATATAATTTTCAATACTGTTTCTACTTTGATATTTATTTATTTTTTGGGGGAAATATTGATAATTTCGTATTCTAAATTCTATACAGATATTTGATAAGTCATATTATTTAATAATTAAATTAATTACTCAATATAAAGACTTCTTTGCACATGCAATGATGGGTAGATCCTGGACATTAATTAGATCCTCCATGTATCCATTGGTTCTCATGAGACAAATAAGTTGTGAAAATTAAATGGGTTTCAATCCATAGTTTTAAACGGTCCATAGGATGCATATTGATAGTATAGGTCCTCAGGTTCTTTATACATGAAATCCAATAATTAAGAATTTATTTTATAGACATTTCAGTTATCATTGTTATTATCTATGTGTTTTTAATATGTTAAAATCTATGGATGAATTTTATTATCAATTTATTGATTAAATAGAATGTTTCTTTATATTCTTACCTTTCCATGTTTATTTTTTCTTATCTAGTTATATGATTTTTTTTTGAATTTATTACCTTTACATATTGTTTATGTACTTCCTTCTCTCTTTGTTAATTACATGGTATGTGTGTTTAGTTATTTACCATGTGATAATTACTAATCTCAATGATTGATTATTTATTCTGCTATACTTTAACCTTACTAATAATTTGATCTCTCACATATTTTTTCCCTTTTCCTAGGATTCCAATATGTTTTCTAAGAATGATATGTAAGGATGCACTATATGGAATAAAGTGATACTATAAGTTATTTAGAAAATAATTATGTTTTAATTATTGTATTATTGTTTAATAAAATATTCATGTATGTATCTGGTTTAACAAAACTAATAAACCAATTGATACCTTGAGATTTTATTCCTTGTAATCATTCTAATATAATTGATTACAAACACTGACTCTAGGCCTTCTGGGGTTGTGTCTCTATAGAAAAAGTTTGCATGTGATCTTGAATAAAATAAATAAAAACATTCATAATATAAATATGGAATGATAAATATAACATGAGACATATCATTATAAAAATAACACAAATCATAACATGGAAATATGGATACAATATTTAATTTAGATATTCATAAGAAAATCACCAAGGTTATGTACCAAGGTGTCGAAACTAAAAATTATCAATGTATCATAAAACATGTAATCTCTAGAGATTAAATTACATACCCAATGAATTAGATTTATATAAAGTTTAAATATTAATATGTATTAATTAATGTGATCAAAATATATCATAAATAAACATTTCATAAATTTTCTGTGTAGAATAAAAAATGGGTTTCATATCAAAATCATGGAATTTAAAAGCTGCTTAAAACACATGATCATTATATCATTTTCAACCCATGAAAAGGGGATGAGGGTTTAATTTATGTTAATAAAAAACAAAATAGATTTTTTTTTACATTTAGGTGAATACTCTTAAAAAATAAATAGGCTTTTGTATTCACAAGAAGGAAATAAAAGAAAATTTCTTTGGGGGAAGAGGAAAATTTTGAGAAGTGATTTTGGAAGAAAAATAGTTATAAAATGTGGTTTTTGAAATGGTTAAAATGATAGCTTAAAAGGGTATCACATTAATAAAAGACACTTATTATAGTAATGATAAAAAATTAAGTGGACAATATAAGTTAGTTCTAAAATTGGAGGACACACCAAGTTAAAAAAGGTTACTTGAATGGAAAAGGGAAGTAGAGATTCCCCTTACCTTAAAGAGTTACACCTAGATCCCGAGTAATGGAACCTTGGGGGATCTAGGACCCATTGGGGGTACTCCATGGGATATAAAATACCATATCTTCATGGTGGATGGATTTTGATTGAAAGGAAATGGATAAATGGGTGGGTCTTTATAGAAAAAGTGGAGTATTTTTTTAATAATTTCCAAATATAGGTCTTGGAAATAAAGATTGTGGAAAATGAATATCCATGGGAATTACCATCTTTTTCACCATGGTTTTATAAATTTGGGACATATTTTATGTTATTTTAAACCACAAAACCAAGAATAATTTTATATTACATATTTTTTAAACGAAAGGTAATGTTTCCACAAAATAAGATTTTTAATGTTGAAGATTACATTTTAGACATTAGAATGTAACATATAGGTTTGGAAATTGATTAAAATACAAAACACTTAATATTTATAAAATAATAAATTTTAATTCATGAATTTTGGTTAATTAATTATTAACTAATTATGACATAATTATAAAGTTATTAAATATACATAAAAACCCAAACTATATTTTTACTACTCACGGGAACATAATGTATTTTTGAAAATTCTCATAAATTCACCCAAACCTAATTTCAAAATTATAATTTTAAAATTTATGTTTATTTTATCATTATAGTTCTCTAATTATGATAATATTAACTTTTAAATAAAAATATCCTTATTTATTAAAAAAATAGCTGGTTGAAAATGAAAAGTGAAATTTATACACTTAAAAAATTTCACTAACATAATAGAATGATCTTATCATTTATATTTATATAAGCATTTTTTATCATACTATTTCATTAAAATAAATATTATTAATAATACCCTATTTTATTATAAAATATTTACATCCTTTCTAAAAAGAAAAATTTTTGTTTGATTTTTTTAATCAAATTTGTCATAATTAAGAAAACTTATTCTTAAAACAGAATTGATGGAATAAAATTTTTATTTATAAAAATGAATTACATGTTAAGTAACTATGTTCTGGAAATGTAACCCCTTATTACACCCATATATTCCCTAAGATTGTTGTATGAAATGGTGTTAGTTTCAGGGGGTGCCTCGGCTAACATCGATCGAGTGGAAATCTCTTCAAACATGAACATCCCCCATTGGAAATTTCATTCAAGCTTCACTTTCTAAATATTGGCTTGGGCTTGGTCAAGTTCAAACCCCAATAATGATACCTCCCTCCCATTTTCTTGAAAATGGACTTTAAATGGAATGAATATACAAGTTGAGGCTATGGATTCCTCTATCTATATCAATTATCCTTTTTCATTATTACTAACAAGAACTTAATTATAGTGGTAAAAGTATTACCAAAAGAAGTTTCCAATGGTCATATTGACTGATGGTCATATTTGACCAATGTTCATATAACGGTTGAATCCTAATGGTCATATTTCCCTTTAAACTTGATCCCAACAAGTAGGGTTTCCATATCATTTCCCATATAGAGCTTCATATGATTCAATTTGAATACTTGAGTGAAAACTGTTGTTGTATGAGAACTCAACTAATTAGAGATTTTGATCTCATACACTTTTAAATTCCATTGAGTATATTCTTGGCATGTCATGGAGTGTATGAATAGTCCTTTTAGATTGGCCATAAGTTTGGGGGTGATATGCCATACTAAAATTCATTTCAGTATTCATATCATTTTAAAAGGTTTTCCAAAATTTCTATTTAAAACTTTGATCATGATCAAAAATGATAGAAAGTGTTCCCCCATGCAGCCTCACCACTTCTTTACATGTATCTTTGAAAGTTGTTCCAGATAGAAATATTCTTTAATATCAATAAAATGGGTAGTCTTTGTGAGTCAGTCCAATATAACCCATATTAAATTATTTATATTGGATTTCCTTGAGAAACCAATGACAAAATCCATAGTGATATTGTCCCACATCCATGTTGGTGTGGGTAGTGGTTGCAATACCCCTTTAAGAAGTTTTAGCTGCACCTTCACCAAATAACATACCAAGAACCTTGTAGTGTAGTAAGAAATATCCATTTTCATATTATCCAACTAATAATGATCATGAATGTACCAATATATTTTAGTTCTTCTAGGATGTACATATAATTTAGAGATATGAGCTTCATCCATCAATTCATTATTTATATCCAGTATAGATAGGACAAATTTCCTTGTATGGAATTTTAGTACCCCTTCTTGATCAGTATTGAACTCAAGAAAATAATCATTCTTTATATCCTCTAACTTATTTTGTAACTAGGGATATTCCCTTGGATATTTCTTGATCTTCTCTAGTAGTTATGGTTGAGAAATCATTTGGGATAGGGTTGATGGTGTCCCTTCCCTTAGGATTCCCATTTCTAGTTTTACTAGGTATTTGATCAAAGGATCTCCATGAATCCTCATCATTTTCACTGTAATAGGTTCCTTCCTATTTAATGCCTCAGTGACTTTTCTTTCTCTTCTGTGGTGATAATGAATTAAATAGTCATAGTCTTTATGAAGTTCCAACTCTAACTCGTGTATCAAGTTCAATTCCTTTTTTGTGAAAATATACTTCATGTTTTGGTGGTATGTGTATATATCACATTTCTCTCCATAAATATAGTTCCTCCAAATATTCAAAACAAAAAAACTAAAACTATCTCTAGGGAATGCGTAAGATAATTCTTATCATTAGGCTTCAATTTTCAAGATTCATAAGCAATAATATTTTAATTTTTCATGAGGACACACCCAGTCCCTTTCAAATATACTTCTATAAAAATAATGAATTATTTCTTGATAGAGGGTATATTTAACACAAGTTTAGTAAAAAATCTCTTCTTTAATTCTTGTAAGATTTATTCTCACTCCTTAGTCCAGATGAAAATATCCCCCTTTTCAGGTAACTTGGTTAGTGGATTAGAAAGTCGTGAATTTTTTTAAACCTTCTATAATATCCTTCTAAACCAAAAAAACTATAAATCTCAGTAACTATTTTAGGATGAGGCCACTCCTCCACAACCATTGTTTTGGAAGGGTCAATTGAGATGCTTTCATTGGTTATAATTTTCCCTAATAAATAAACTTGTTGTGACCGAAATTAACATTTGATTAATTTTCCAAATATAATATCCTTTCTTAGAGCTTTCAATATAACCCTTAGATAATCATAATGCTCCTCGTGTATCTTGGAATATTTCAGAATATCATCAATAAAAACTACAAAAAAAATTAAGGTCTTACTTATGCAATCTATTGGTCAAATCCATAAATATAACAGGAGAATTGGTCAAGCCAAAGGGCATAACAACAAACTCATAATGACCATATCTTAATCAAAAGGTGGTTTTAGAATATCTTCTTTCTTTACCCTAAATTGATGATAACCATATTGAAGATCAATCTTAGAGAAGAATTTATCCCCATGAAGCTGGTCAAATAAATCATCAGTCCTTGGGAGGGGGTACTTTTCTTCAATGCCATCCCATTAATTTCTCTATAATCAATGTATAACCACATTTTTCTATACTTATTCTTCCCAAAGAGAACAATTTCTCTCCAATGAGAGACACTTGGTCAAATAAACCCCTTATCCAAAATATCTTGAAGTTGTTTCTTTAATTCCTCCAGCTCTGCATTTTCCATTATATAGAGGGTCTTTGATATTATCTTGGATCCATGTATGAGTTTAATAGATAACTTGACCTATCTTTCTAAGGGAGATACATGTAACTCTTTAGTAAATACATTATAATATTTCTAAACGATGGGGAAATTTTCTATTCCTATACTTTCATTTCCTTCTTCCTCTCACCAATCATATCCATGAAGAAGGCTACAAGAGGTGCTTCTAGAAAAAGTTCAAATCATGATATCTATCCTTTGAAAATAACTATAGATTTCCCATTCATGAATACTGTTATTTCCTTGATTCAACAATTTAATTTAGTATTATACTTTGAGATCCAATCCATCCCTAGTACATTTTCAAATTCCATCATGGAAATGACTACTAGATTTGTGATGAGATTATGCTCTCCAAAGTCAGTACTAGAGTTACTATACACTTTTAGTTCTTGGATAATCCCTCTAGGAGTATTTTCTTATAACTATATATCTATAATTTCATGTATTGATTATGTATTATTTGAAAACATAGAGTAAATAATGAGATGTGTAGAACCAAAATCAAACAAATTACTTTCTAGATTTGAGAGAGCAAAGAGAGTACCTACTACCACATCATTTGGAGCCATGAATTCATTCATAATTATAAAAAATTCTTGACCTTTCTCCCTTAGCCTATAATATGGTTGATATTGATTTACATCCATTATTTTTTATTTGAATAGTGATTGGAAATGTACCTAAGATATCCACACTTGAATTATTAGACATCAGGATGGGCCTACACCTTCTTCCATTAGTCTCTAGTGTTAAGAAGTTGAAGATTTACCTCACCATGATAATTATGATCTATATGTCTATCTCTTCCACACATGTAAGATTTTCCACTCCCAAAAAAGTAGTTCCCAGAATATTTTTTCTCACTTTTGTTACATATAGGAAGTTTCAGTTTCCTCCTCTTCCATGATCAAAGTTTCTACCTATGTTTGGATACAAAGATTTCATATTTTCATTCGATTTTTGTGACTAATAAATCTCTTCAAACTCTAGTTAAACCTTCATAACACTCGACACTATCTTTTTATATCTATAATAATCTCTATTGGAAATATTCCTCCATAGATAGGGTCTTATTCCACCAAATAATCTATCAAACTTTTCATTAGGATCCATAACAAATCTAGAGGTGTAAAAATAATGTCTTTAAAGTTCATTTTATAGCTTCCCATGGGTTAATTTCCTTTTTTACTTCAGCTCTAGGAATCCCTTCTCCATTTTTGTTCACATATAAATAGGAAAATATTAATTGAAAAATGACCCCTTGAGCACTTTCTACTCTATAGAATAAATATACCTTCTAGGATTTATGTTTTTAATCAGTTTCCACCACTAATGAGCTTCTCCCTATAAGTGTAGTAAGGGTGAATTTCTCTTATTCAAAAAAAGTGAGTATATAAAAGAACTTTTCTATAGATCATATCCATTGTTCCATAATCAATGTGTTAGTATATCCATTGATATAAGGTGGTTGGGGATGCATAAAGGACTCAATGGAAATTGTTTCCCATTGAGGTGAATTCAGTCACTTTGCTTGATTCACGTTTTTGTTATTAACTTGAGTTACTTGATTCATAATTCTCATGATGTTTTTCATTTCATCTTATATCATAGGGTCATCAACACATGGTCTGTTACACTCATCGTTTATATAGTTATTCCTAACTGTAGTCATTTTCTAAAAGAATAAAACCTTAGTGAGAAACATGTATCTTTTAAGAATATTATAATTCTAAAGGAATTTTATGACTTAAAACATCATGATTAAATATTTTATACTGTAACAATAATTATATTTTCTATAAATAATTCATCATGGTTTATAAAAATTTTATGATTAACACAACATATCCCCTAGAAGTGTCAAACTAGTAGTACATCAAGGTCTCTTGTCATTCACCAGTTCCTATTCAAGTCTAGATCAAAGGGGTGTTTCCAGGTGTTACTCCTAGATACATCTGTGCCAGATCCACATCCACTTATTCATATCCAGACCGGGATTTATTTTCTCAAAGACCACTTAATTAATACTACCCCAAAATACCAGGATATTTTTAATATATTCACTACAAAAAAAATTTACTTATACGAAAAAAAAATCAACAAAAGATAATATACCTGTAGGTAAATATAAATATTTCATATAAATATCACGTTTTCATAATATTAATTAAATATAAAAAATATATTTACCAAATGAAATTTATGTTAATAATAATTGTTGAATACCAATAGTTGTTTTACTAACAGTTAAATCTATTACTTCATTATATCAATAACAACATGTTTTTACTAACACATGAATCTATTATTAATAATCATTGTTACCCAAAAACAAAATTTAACATTAGAAAAAAATGTTGTAATAAACTATTGAATGTAAAAATATTTTATAATTAAATAATTTATAAAACTATTTTTTTATATTATCATTTTTAAGAAAAACATTGATATTCAATTTATAATTTTTAGTGTTTTTTAAAATAACTTTTTTATATAGTAATTTAGGTTTTGAACTTAAATTTACGAAACATGAAAAAATAATCTACACAAAGAAAATAAATTAATAATATAAATTTAATAAATATAAAAACATAAAAAATAATTAAGTAAGACTATTTTATTAATAATTATATTTACCTATTGAAATTTTATTTTAAATTATTAAAACAATCTATGAATATTTATAAAAAATCATAAAATTGATGATATTTGAAATATTTTTTAAATGAATTTATGTATTGAATGGTTTTTCTTTTATTTTATCAATTTTACATTTCTAGAATTAAACATTAATATAAAATTTAGTTATTAATTCAATTTCCAATTAACATATTTAAATTTTTAGCCTATTCCCTCCAATTTTCATCTATCATGCTCTTCTGATCCATTTCTAATTCTCTATGAACCCTTCAATCGTCACTCACATTGAATCCACTAGTGTATCATGATTTGAAGTGCCCTCTCGAATCTTGAAATTTCTCACTGCATTCATATATGATCAATCCTTGACTAATCATATTCTTCTTCATTCATTTCTCTAGGTATTCCTCTTCTATCATTCAACCACACATCTTTGTAAACATGTTTTTCAATATCTATTTGAAGCTATATGCATTCAATCAATATTCACATTGAAATCCCATGAAATTTTCAATCTCTCTGTGAAAGCATCTCCATAATAATTTTCAGGTGTCCCTTATTATCCTAGTTGAGTTTCCCGTAGAAAATCCCAAGTATAACACCATAATTCACTCTTCTTGTAGTGAGAATCATATATCTGAACCACCTATAGCATATCAACCCTTGTTACTCGATTAAATTAATCAAAATGTTTACAAAAACTCTAGGAAACATCATAAAATCCCAAATTCATCATTTCCCCTTGCATGTTCAACATATTAGATTCCTGAAGCTGAGAACTACACCATTCATTCCAATTCTTCTAATTCAAAATAAAATTAAGGATAAGGAAGCCTTTAGGATCCTTTAATGATATCAAATAGATCGTACATGTTTTACAGCAGCTATTTGTCAAAATCTTCCAATAACCAACAGCCTTCCCTTGTGTAGATTTTGGTTCCCATGATCCCAGCACATCTCTAGCCTATATCTCTCCAAGAATTCATATCAACCATGGAGACTTAAAAACTCATCCAAGTACCAACACTAGTGATTATTCAAGTGGAGTGGATCAGCTTTCAACCAAGTTATATAAATAGCACACCAACCCGCTCAACCTCATAACATCCATGACTGAGGCCTTCTTTCAAAAATAGATAAATTCAATTATTCATGAGGGTACCAATATAATTGTGATGTAAAATATCTCATATGACTCACCACTTCTTGAAGATGTACAGAATAAAGAAAATTTATTACAGAAGTTCTAGGTGAGATGAATTTATTAGAGAGGAAGCTGAAATGTCTTTGTGGAGGAATATTATTACAACAACAAGTTGGGTAAGGATTTATCATTTTTTTGTGCATTTTAACTTCTGATAATTTGACGGTTGGGATATTTAAAAATAGAGGAATCTTGTTTTGGGTGAAGAATTCTCTCATAGAGGAGGGATATTGTCACTATCAAAGAGTGGTTTTTTGATAGAGGGATTTTAGTGGTAATAGCATTAAAATATTCTTATTTAATTTTTCTAGAATATTTGGAATTGTTCTTCCATATTTCTCTCCCTATGATGAATAATTACATAAACACTTGTATTTTTAATCTATTTGATATTAATTCTTAATTTTTTTGGTTTTCATTGAAAATCAAACCTGTGAAACATGGAAAAATCGCAATGAACAATCCATAACATCTCATTATTATTTTGTTAGTTTTCTTCATCATTTTACTTAGATTATTATATTTGATTTAGCATATTATCAAAATAGAAATATACATCAACTTTTTAATATCACATTGTTTAATTATATTAGTTAACCAAGAACCCTTCATCTTCAATTATTATTCAATATAATTCATTGAAGTAAAGTCTAAGAGAAAAAAAACTAGTATAACATGAAAATTTTATTTTAAAAATGGATGAAACAATTTAGTGATCCTGAAATAGTCATAATTATAGAATATCGAATCATTTTTAAATAAAAAATTAGTTACATCAGGTCTTTCCCCCTGCTCATCATTTTTTCACTTGTTTATCACTTCACCTTTGTTTTATTTCATTTATAAAATTCATAAAAATTCATTGAATATACTCCTCCCTTCCTTGTACATATAATCCTTCACCGATGTACTATTCAGTGTAGGTAATAATATTTTTGGCATGCCTTGAAGATAGGTGTGCTATAAAAAATATATCATCATAGCCAAGAAAAGGCCTTGATGTGTTCTTTTGATGACATTTTTCTTTTAATAAAAAAAATCATTTAAGAAAATTTATTCTGAATTGCTTATAATTACCTTTAGCATCAACTTTTTCTATTTAATTATCTAGGAAACTCAACACAATTTTCTCTCTATATCTAGGTTAACACATCGGTCAATCACTGATACTAGGAGTGAGCATTAAAATATACATGCTTTTCTCATCTACATTTATCACATTTCCAAGACCTAATGTAATCAATCATTTTTCTTTCTATAGTTTCCTTTCATCCTAGCATCTTGTATCTTGTATTATTGTATATTTCATTTGTTTTCTCTGTAAATTTCTTTTTTTTATGTATACAAATTTCTCTAAATTTTACACCAATTTTTTGTGCTCCTCATATAAATAAGTTATATATTCTACTTTCTACATCCTTTTCCAAATAATTATATAAGTTCTATGTGTGTGTATGCATATATTGTAGGGTTATAAACACACACACAAAACAATATTCCATTTTTTATACCAAGATCTCCAAAACATATATATGTTTTGTGTTTGTGTGTTCTATATATTAAAAAAATATATATTTCCTCTAATATTTACATGATTCATCGCTTTCAGTGATGGCGATGTCAACATCTATGGTGTAAATTAAATCTCAATCATCAGGTAGAGCCCATTTAAGATCATTATCTACAAGTATACCATAGCTAATTTATCACCTACTTTGTGAACCCATACTACCAAATTCCTCAACATCTTTTGACGGGAATGATTATGTCAAAAATAAAATCTCTTCAATTCACCCGCATCAATTAGATTATTAATTCTTTTCACCATTTTTTATCCAAAAGTGTAACCACTAAAATTGATTGTGTTTTTATATCTGTTATGAGTGAACTCCCATCTATATAATTGTAAAAATTTACTTGTATTAAATTAAGGAAATGAGTTTATATAGTTTAGTTTACAATTATCTATTAGTATAGTTTGTCATTTTAATCATTCTATGTTTTAATTTATTATCCCATGAAAATTCACAGGAAAAATACTAGTTTTTGTTAATTTGGTATAACACTCTACCTATCTCCTCACAAAAATCCCCCACCAAAATTTGAATGTGCTAAGGAAATATCCTCCTTGGAAGAAATATCCACACCCTCATAGAAATCCAACCACAATGGGTGGTATGTATGGAGACTTTAATGGATATCATGGAACCTTAACATGGTATGGATAGATTATATGTCTAAAATTATATATATATTGTTTTGAGTAATTTTTAAGATAAATTGTTTGTTTCTTAATTTGTAATTATAAATCCACATTAATTTATTGTAGATAAACTAGGGATTTATATATTTGAAGTTAATTAAGAGTAGTATATATAAAAGTGGGGCCATGATTTTCGATCCGAAGTTAGGTCTATTTTTATCCTCTTTCAACAAATTTTTAACTAGATTCCCATGGTGGGTGGTTCCTATTACATTTGTAGAAAATTTCATGGTGGTATGAATTATCAATATAATAGGTAGTCTAAATTGTAATTGAGTACATAATTAAACATGAAAAGATAGTAATAATCATCATTTCTGTGCGCATGTTTTACAAATTTTAGGATATAAAAATATTCAACAAGACTATTATTTGGTAAATGAATGTGTAAACATTATTTTTTTTAACCATTTTAACATATAATTATTTAAATATATTAATCCATAAATCATGTATTCAAATCACACATTCTTGTCTAGTATATTTTTTTTATTTCTCTAACCTACTCATTTTCATAAATATTATTATTTTTATTGTTTCATTTTATAAAATGGTATAAATTTGTGATAGTATGCATGAAATTTTATTATAAACGGTATTGAAATATAATTTTCATGTTTTTATAAGTGCAAAGAGAGAATGCACTATGTTGATAAATGTGATAATTTTTTAACAACAACCTTTAAACCACGTGCAAGTAATGTTGTCAAATTATATTACTTATGTGTGTGATGTGGTGAAGGAATCAAAGAGAAATGCATTCAATAGTAAAAACTATGGTATTTTTGGGGTTTAACATAAAATAATATTGTCATCAAACTTCATGTTATTCATTGGTTAGTTTTTATTATATTCTCTATCTATGAACAATATTTATTTTCAAAGATTAATTACAATACAACTGAATTGTTAAAAGCCCTTAAAAGTATGTGTTATATGTATTATTGATAATTATGATATGTTTTTT
This sequence comes from Viscum album, assembly GCA_963277665.1. NCBI lineage: Eukaryota > Viridiplantae > Streptophyta > Magnoliopsida > Santalales > Viscaceae > Viscum > Viscum album. Next base: position 1,202,427,896 of record OY728159.1, on the reverse strand, counting down.
ATCATTCATATTGTCCTAGTTTTTCCTTTTGTTTAATAAGTTTTATTGCAACTTGCTTGATTATCCTGTATCTGCAAACACTTTTAGTTTAAATATTGTGATGAGGACTTACAACATCAGCAACAACATTGTTACCTGCTATTGGAAATAATCAGCCAATTTCTAATCAACATTATACTTATAGTGTAGGTTTGAGTAATTATATTTGAAACTCATATCCTATTATCACAATACATGGTCCATTTATTAGCTTTAGTGGAAAATCCCCACAAGAAAACTCAATGGGTAAAATAGCATTGCTAGAGGATCTCCTTCTATAAACTATTCTCTTTTACCAGTTCCAAGATGGAAGGTCCATCCAGATCATCCAATGGAGCTTCCCATGCCTTAAAACAACACTATGGAAACACAAGGCTTTTAGTAGCCTCCAAAAGCTATAATTCCATTTGATACTATTACTGAGTTATCTCATGTATCCATAGTTCATTAATTTTTTTTCTAGAATTATTATGTTTTACACATTTGACGGTTGCCTTGAATTTAAATACCACATCTTCATTATCTTATTTTCAAGTAATTAATAACTATTTAGAGTCCAAATAACATCAAAAATGAAAGTATAAGATTTCAATATACTGTGATCTTGTTAATATTATAGTGATTCATAACAAATATTGTAGGAATTTTATACAACTCATTATAAATTTCTATAAAATCCTTTAAAATTAACCTAAGTATGAAATGATGATGATTTAAATTTATGGTTTTTCAACTGAAAATATTATTTGGGTTAGTGGACTAATTAGTGAAACTTAGATGAAAGGCCATCATAGAATTCATATATCTAAATACAAGAAAGGCCTTCTTCTTCTTTCAACATCATTAGGGTGTAATCATATAGAACCCATTCTTTCTCTTATGTCTACATAGAATCCATATATTTCAATAAATGAAAGGTATTCTTCCTCTTTTTATTATTTGTTAATATTTACAGTGTGGTAGGTTAAGTTCATATCACCATTTTTATTGTGTAGTGAAAATTTTATTTAGCGTGTTCTCTAACATGGTGTACACTGGCAGTGGGGTAAATGGTCATCCTAACTTTTTTAAACCATGATGGTGATAGCTTAGGGTTATGGTTTACATGATTACATGGGATATGGTTTACCCCGCTTCTAGTGTAAGCCATGTAAAAAGTGATTCTTATGGTTATGGTTTACACTAGTAATGGAGATACTGGTGTAAACTATGATAGCAATAGCTTATGGTTTACTAAAGTTATTTCATTTCCTATATTCATAAATGATTTTGTAATTTTCTTCATCATGTTCCCTAAAAAGTTTTACATTGAATAAATGTCATATTAACTTTTATATTATTCACTACAACATGTTCCTTGACTATGATGTTAATAATATGTAAATGGTATGTGCAACGCATATTAACTTTCTTCCTCTTTTTATTATTCTTATGACCTGGAATTGTCGGTCTATAATTTTTAGCTTGAAAAATTCTAACTCAAGTAGGTTGGTGTTTTTTAAATTTTTCAAAAATTTCCTATATGAAGTTTAAGAATATGATCAATATATGATTCATTTTGAAACTTTGGTTTTATTAAGTCTTATAGTTAGTGTTGTAATTGTTTTCTATGGTATGTCTCAATTTTTTTAAAATGGATTCACTATTGGTTCTAGATTCCATTTGGTATTTAAATGGCTCTAATAATATCCATAAGTGGAGGGTATAGTGTTATGTGGAGTTTGAATACAATAGTTGGGTTCAAGGATATTGTATTTGGTTTTTTCATGCAGGATCTGGAAGGTGTGAATTGGGGTGGTTAGAGATGGATTTGCATGGGGTGTTCATTTTAAAGCTTAGTAGGTGTCCAAGATCAGTCTGAAACTTTATGGATGGATTCATGATGATCTGAATTACTACATGAAGGTATAAAATATTATAATTTAACTAGAATTCTTATGGAATCTGGGAGTTGGTTTCTTTCCCTGATTAAGCCTCTAAATTTATTCTAGTATTATGATGAACGTGGAATGTTTTTTTCTCGATGATCTATATTTTTGAATTTTCATTGCTACATTTTGAAATTTGGAAGGTTAATTTTTGAGGGTTTCAATTATAAACCCCTAAAAATGGTCAATCTAGAGAATAAAATATTGATTTGGATGGTTATATTCTATTAATTTGGTCACCATAATTGAAATGTAGTGACATTATAAATTAGAATCAGCTTTAAGGGATTATATCATGCATTATTTTTAAAAAAATATATATATATCACGATTTTTTATTTTTATATCACACATTTAATTGAAAACTATTTACTAATTTTTGTGTGTTATCAGAACGTGGTTCATGAAGGTTCTTGTATAATGTGGAGGGAGCTAAGTCAGGTGTTGCTTCAAACATATAAGGGTGTTCCACTACAATAAAATGGATCATAGTGAATTGGTGTATCTTAAGATCCATTGTAATAGATGTTATCTCATATGAAGTAATGAAGATTCCATGATATTTTCCTCCAATTTTTGCAAGAAATAGATTGTAGAACAAGTTTCATTAAGTACCATGTAAAGTATCTAAGTATTTAAATATGTTTAAACATGTTTTCAATATATTTCTTTGGTCTTCTTGTCTTTTCCTAAATCTTGGACATGTATTTAAATTAATTGGAATTTGTTTCTTCAAATAGTCTCGGTTTTTTTTGTGTATCATATAAGCTAATTTTATAATTATTATAAAATAAATATTATAATATATAATATATAATTATATTATTAAATATAGTATAAAAAGTTTCACAAAAATTATTGGAAAACTGAAACATAATATTTTATTTAAAATATAATTTAAAAACATATATTAATTTTTTGTATTGTTAATAAATTTTAATAAAATTATAAATAGATATATTATTCATATTAATCTATTTCTAAACATTTGGAAAAAAATATATATTACCTGTTGATTTTATTATAATTGTGATAGAATAATTTTATCAATCTCAATAATATTTAGCGAAATATTTTTTACCCAAATTTTTGTGACAAGGACATATCTGTTGGTAAAACGCTTTACCAGTAGAAAATGTTCTTTTTCCAATATATATTCCACTTTTGGAAAACAATTATTTTGTAATGATTTCAACATGTCCCAAGGGTTATTACAAAAGTTCTCAAATCATAATTTCTAAAAATAACTAAACTATCCTTTCATACCAACTATGGAATCTTACCTTTTTATTACATAACTTTTAATTTCATTATACAAACAAAATATCTTTTAAAGATTAGTTTCTTGTAAATAAGGGACATAAAAAATGAAAATGTAAAAAAATATTATAATCCGCTTAAAATTATTATTAATTATTTTAACCTATGTACATTTACTCCATCTCATAACCTAGGGACAAACATCAATGTAAAGGGTGAGCATAAGGCCCTGTAATGGGATAAGCAAGGGAAACATTTTAAATGTGATCTTAAGGAATATCAATAAGAACATGAGGATTATCATTATGGAACGATAAAGATAACTTGATGTGTATCATAATAAAAATAACATGACTCATAATACGAAAATAAGGGTACAACATTTAATTTATACATTCATAAGAATATCTCCAAGGTTATCCACTAAGAAGTTGTAAATGAAAATTACCTAAGTTATTAACCAAGGTATCATAAAACATGTCATATATAGATATTAAATTATTTACCAAATTAATTTGAGTGATATTAGTGTTGAACTTTACTATTTATTAATTAATTTGATCTACATAAATCATAATAAAACATTTCATAAATAACCTGTGGAGAAAATAAGTTTCATATCAACATCATGTCTTTTCACAAGGGCTTAAAAACATGATCATTATGTCATTTTCAATCAATAGAAAGGGAATGTGGGTTTCATGTATGTTAATACCATAATCAAATAAATAATTTTTACATTTAGTTGAATAACCTTGGAAAATGAAGAGCCTTGATTATTCACAAGAAAATAAAAGGTTATTTCTTGAGGAGTTCATGGAAATGTTGTGATGTAAATTCATCAGTATAATGGGTATAAAATGTGGTTTTAGAAAAGGGTAAAATGGGATGTGAAAAGTTTCTCACATAAATAAAATACTCTTAATACATAAATGGGGTAAAATGAAGTGTATAATATAACTTTTTGGAAATTGGAAGACATACCACATAAAAAGTGAACTTGAATGGAAAAGAGAAGTGGAGATTTCTCGTGCCTTGATAAGTTACTCCTAGATCATGATAAATGGATCCTTGGGGGATTGAGGACACCTTGGAAGGACTAATTGGTAGGTAAAACGACTATATATTAATGTAATAAGGATTTTTAGTGAATGTAAATAGATAAATGGTTGGGTATTTATAGTAAAAATGTATGACTTGTTTAATAATTTCCAAATTTAGGCCTTAGAAATCTAGGTTTCATAAAACGAAAAAACATAGGCTTGACCATGGTTTTGCAAATTTGGGATATATTTTATGTTATTTAAACACACAAGAATTGAGATTCAAATTATATTACTTTTTTTGGCAAGGAAAAGTAATGTTTCCACAAAATAATATTTTTAATGCTAAATTTTCCATTTTAGACTTTGGAAAGTAAATTATAGGTTTGAAAATTGATTAAAATATAAAATACGGGATATTAATAAAATAAAATATTTTAGTTCAAGTATTGGGGTTAATTAATTATTACCTCATCATGACATAATTAAGAATTCATTAAATATGGATAAAAACCCTAACTGTATTTTTACTATTCATTGAAATATAAAGTATTTTAGAATATTATCATAAACTCACCCTGACCTAATTTCAATGTGATTATTTTAAAAATAATGTTTTTCTAGGATAATAATTACATAAGTTTGTAAATATTAACTTTTAAATTTAAAAATATTTATTTATTAAAAAAATAGTGGGTTGAAAATTCATAGTGAAATTTCTGACTCTTAAAAATTTTCTAACCTAATAAAATTATCTTATCATTTATATTTAAATAATACTATTTTTATCACAATATTTCATTAAAAAATTATTATTCATAATACATTATTTTATTATAAAAGATTTATATCCTTTTTGAAAAGTATCGTTTGTGTTTGAAAAATCAATTTATCAAATTCATTTTATTTTAGAAAAATTAATCTTAAAACAGAATTGATAAATAATAATTTTATTTATATAAAGTAATTAAACATTAAGTAACTAAGGCCTAGAAATGTATCCCCTTATTAAAACTGCATACACCTTAAGAGTAATGTGTATGATGGTGGTAGTTTTATGGGGTGTCTTAGAAAACATCAATTGAGTGGTGATCTCCACTAACTTGAACTTCTCCCATATGATATTTCATTAAAGATTCACTTTTTAAATCTTGGATTGGGATTAGTCATGAGGAAACCCCGATGATGATACCTCCCTCCAAAGTTTTGATAGATGGGCTTCTAACAGAACAACTCTACAGGTCGAGGCCATTAATTATTCTATCTGTATAAATTATCCTTTTCCATTATTACTTATAATCACTTAATTACAATGGTAATATTATTAACTAAATTATAGTTTTCAATGGTTATATAGAACAATGGATATATTTTTCTAATGATCATATAATGGTCTAATTTTAATGGTCATATTTCCTTTTATACTCTATAAATAAGACTTCATTATTAAAGAGATGTGATTGTGTTCTATATAATATAATTTAGGACAACTTTTCAGGAAAAATAATATTATATAAAAATTCTATGTTATTGCATTGAGAACAACCTTGAGTGAGAAGGGATAGAAATGGTACCTATGTGTGTCATCCCTTGAGTGAGAAGGGATGAATTAGATTCCTAGAATGTGACCTCCCATGAGTGAGTAAGGATATATCGAGACTTAAGGAAACCATACCTAGGACCTTCGGTTGTGGGTTGAGGGCTTTGTTGGATGCCTTACCTTGAAACTCTATATGTGTGTTGGTTCATGATGCATGTTCATGATCACCCTTTTTCATTTTCTCTCGAACCAAAGCTCCTCTTCCATGTTATTTTTAAACATTCTTCCTTCTGGATCGATCTGTTTGACGTTCAATCTCCGTTATAGTTGTGGTGCATTTCTCCGGTTAAGAAACCTTTCCTCTTCTTCATTTTCATTGATCATGGTATCACCCTTATGTTGTGTTATTGGATATAATAATTTAAATTGGTGTTTCTTCTTATCTTCTTCCATGATCTGTTTTGCGATCTTATTCTGAATGTTGGTCCTTTTTCAGTCAAGTTACGATAGGCATTCGCTCTTAAGAAATGTGATATTTCATCTTATCTATGGAACCTCTTTATTAATTGAATCAATCCAAAGATTTTTTATTGTATTCTAGTTTCTCTATTTGTGTTGTTGGGTTTCATTGTTGGTGGATCCCATTACATGTGTGTGACCCGAGTTTCAAGTTATGTAGTTCTGTCTCTATCCTGTGTTTGATAAACCATATTTTTCCATTTTTATAAATTTATTTATAAATAAGTTGGTATGAAATTAGCATGATTTTTATGTGTGTTGTAATAAATAAAATTGGGTTTTCCTTGGTTTTTGAGAAATTGAATGAAAAAGAGTATTTTCAAAGCATTAGATGATTTGGGAAAAAGAACCAGGTATGGTTTTCCTATTAAATGTTGAATTGCATAAATAGTTTTGAAATGGTTTTAAAAACATTGAGATGATTATAAAAATGATCACATGGGTTACCTAGGGTACTATGTGGAAGGTTTATCTTGTGACCATCTTCCATTGTGGGGGGTTTACTTTCTAGGTGTTCCTCTTGTCCCAGAGTGTAGATTATTGTCTCTAGGTACATATATGTTGTTGGGGTTTCACGTTCTAGGATGTCTCCCTAATCCTAGATTATAGATAATTGAATTTAGGTACCGTAGTGCACTATTCATAGATTTTTGGGTATGAGTAGTTTTCTGCCTAACCTATTGTATTCCTTAGTGTTGTGATGCCTGTGATGCAACTGTTGTTTTTTATTCCTTATATTTTCGGTGTTACCATTGATATGCATGTTTATTATTGTAATGGATGATATGGAAAATGTGATTTGAAATTGATATACCATATTTTCTCATATTACTGTGATAATGAGGTAATTTTTACCATTTTTTTCCTAAAAACGGATTTACTACTTATCATTCCACATTTATTTAAAATGAGCATACAATAATTTTCCTATAGAGATTTGTTATGCAACATCTGGGTGGGATCTTATTGAGCATATTAGCTCACACCCTACTCACCTATTCGGTGGTGTGTAGAATTATGTATGTCTTCCAATGCATGGAAAAGAAAGTCTCTATAGTGAGGCGGTGAGTTTTCATGTCAACCAAGTCGGGTAGCTGGTGGTGAGGTGGTGGGAGTTTTTCCACACCATCACATGGAGTAGTCGTTTGGTTTTGGTCATTTGTAGTTGGAATTGTCTCTTGGAGATTTTCTTGGGATGTCTTTTTCAATCATTGTTTCCTTTTTTTTTCTTGCACTCACGAAACATATTTATTTATATTTTTTATGTTCCTTTTCACTTTGTGTACATATATTCTATGTGTTTGTCACCAACCCATGGGGATCAGGAACTCCCTTTGGATATATAGAAGATCAAGTTGGGTTCCAGGTTTGAGGGTAACCCTGTTCGGATCTTTACAGTCTTTCTTCCATCATGGAGTCTAATTAGGTTCTCTCAGGGTTTTTTGTGGCCTTGTTAGCACACAATGTCCTAAATTATATGTTTTCTTGTGAATTGTGAGTTTTGTTTCCTAGTGGTTGTTTTTATCTAACACAACTGTACTTCTTTTATATATATATATATATATATATATATATAGACCATGCACATACATTTTATCACGGTAACAATAAATATTTATAAGGCATTTGTGACTCCTACTGGGTTGTTTAACTCTCCCTTTACTCGCATACATAGTATAAGTTTTGATGCACATGGTTAGAACCTCATGTTTCATATATGGGACTACGTATTTCTTGGATATAGATATTTGGTACATGTATAGTATGTTTTGGAGGTAGAAGATTTGGTAGGATCATTATATAAGTTGGGAAAGGGAACTGTATTTTTTGTTATTATTCAACATGTATTCAGTAGTGTTCTATTTATTTATATATGGTGTGATTTATTTTTTTACCCGCTACTGCTACTCTTTTTTTCTTAAATAAATCATATATATTATTTTATACTTTATATTCTAGACTATGTTGGCCTTTTTGGATATCTATTTTATGTTTATAGGTTTTTGGGATGTTCTTTATACAGACATGTCATGCTATAATTTTAGTAGATTTGTGAATGACCCTTGGGCCTTGTTTTATAGGTAATAATATCCCCAATACTATCTATTGACCTCATTTATAGTTGGAACACAATATAATATGTGTAAAAAAACCTAAAGACATGTAGTGTCCCCTCTTGGGTGTTTTTTGGGTGATCCATGATGGGGAATTAAAGGTAGTATCCCTTGAATCTCTCCCTTTCTTCATCAAAGATCACATTCTAAACTTGAGTGAGGATAAGGATCTTGCTCATAATATTCATTATTTTCTCAGTTACATAATATTTCTAAATAAATAACCAAATATGACCTTCTAAGTTTCAACTATATCTTCTTAATTTTGAGTATGTATATCCTTTCCCCCTTTGATAAATATGGGATACATTTGAAATTCATATCATCATCCTTTAATCTATTTAGTTGGAATTTTTAGACTATTATGAGGAATTACTTGATAAAAATTTAGTAATATTCTTATGGTTCTCCATTAAAAATTAGCATGAAATATAATTTAAATTTCATGAGAATATATTCTATTTCCCTTAATTATAGCCTAATTATTGATTGTCTCTCCCACATAATAGGTATTTCTAGGCCATTTAATTTTTTATGCCAAGATTCTAAATCTTCTTAAACCTATTTTAGTGTTGTTTTCCATCATTTTATGCCCATAAAATTGGGTTTTTGTTTATCTTTCCATGATTTTAAAGTATAAAATAATCTCTCCTTTAAAATATTATTTTTATTCATAAAATAAGTGCTTCATAGTGGGTGATAGGTTGCCTCTAAATATGTTAAATTCTCATGAAAATGAAGTTTTCAACAGTATGTATTTAGGAATTTCTAATTTGGTTAAAAATTTAAATAAGCAGCGAATTCTGATTTTTTGTCTATTTTTGGTTTTTTATATTTTTATCGAACTAGAGTGATAAAAATCATAGAATCAAACAAACTTATTCCACAAAAATAGTTCTAATTTTTTCATTGAAATATTTTGGGCACAAATAATTTTTTACTGATGACTAATTGGGTCAAACAAGTACTATGGTTTTAATATAATAATGGATGTGTAAGAATATTGGTCTTTGAAATCGTTCTTATATCGTATACTAAGTGAATTTTAAATGGAAATACATTAATAACACCCCCTATCCCTTTGGATCTAGTCTCATGGTATCCAAGGGCATAATCATAAGACCAAGAGTCCATGAATGGTTGTTCTTTTCCCCTTTGAGAAATGGTGGGTTCATTATCTATGATTGGGTTACAAATACACCCCTAAAACACACATTCATATAGATAAAATAATCTTGTCATTAGTGCAATGATTGGGAATTAAATCTCAATTATTCACCCCTTACCCTCTAATCGACTAACAAATGGAAATAATTTATAAAAATTAAGAATAAAATAATAAATAATACAATATTCATGTTTCAAATGGAATAAAATAAAAAATAATTCATATCCCCTTAATCCCAAATCAATAGCCTAATTGATATTTTTAATATAGTGAAACCAATAGAATAATAATAGATATTATAATGAGAGTTTTCTCAGCCTTCTTTTTATTTTTGGTATATGATTGCCTCCCATTTGTTATGGTGGATGATCTAGAATTTAAGGACGAGAAGAAAGGGGATAGATAAAGGGATGGATATCAGTTGGGTCCCATATAATATAAGAAGATGGAGTGATTAAATATTGGGGATTGAGTGGGAGTACAGAAGTAAATTCTTCTCCCTCTCAAATGGGATGGAAAATGAAGAAATATGGAGGAGGAGGAGGAGGAGGAGAGATTATGGATGAGATAATAGGAATGGTGATGTTAATATGATTTGTTTAGTATTAGATGAATGAAATGGTGTGGGTATTGAATATAGAGGAATTCATGGGTTTGTTCTAGAATATTCCAAGAGGTTATCGATTCTTCCCATAATTTGACAAAGGAACAAAGTGACTTAGAAACATATCCCCTCTCCATCAATAGTTTCTATATAGATTTCTCATAAATACTTACTAGAATTGGGTAAACACATCATGTATGAAAATTCTCACCACAAACATGTCACCTAAACGTCCTTAAGATATGAGTAAGGGATGGTGTGAACTTGACAATTACCTCTATATAAATTCGAATTCAATTTCCTTCTTTGGGTGTACTTGGTCTTGGTATAAGTCAACATATGAGCTTAAGAATTTGTTTTCCAACCCCATGAGTGTGTTGATACATGAAATTTACAGTGAAATGGAATTTTTATACATACATATTACATATTTTTATATGAATATTCATTACATTATAAAAACACACACATGTGGATCGTAAAGGTACAGTGACACACAAAATATTTTTATTTCTTGAATAGTCTTTAACATATCCCATAAATATCATCCCATATAGTAATCTTCTTTGGCATACCCAAAATAAATACTTTCTTCATAACTTAGGTAAAGGTAACATAATAAAGGGTGATCTTAGATTATTTATAAGGGTTAAAAAGGGAAATACATAAGAATAACATGATCATAAGGGTATGAGAACATGAGAATAAAATTTTAAAAATATACCTTGTACATCAAAGATAATAATATTAAATCATGGCATGAATATTTGCAGTTAATAAAAAATGAATCATAATTAAATCAAAGAACATGATCCATTAGAGAGTTACATTGGCATAAGAAATAAAATTTTGGCATACACATGCTTATATAAAATCATTTCCATGGTAGTGAAGCCTTAATTATAAGGATTTCATACTAGAATGGGTTCACTCTACATACTATCATAGTAGTTAAGTTTAACTCCCAAGACTATTATAATATAAAAATTACCTTACTGAATTGGGTTTAATCACCATTCTGGTCTTGTCTATCACATGAGATATAAAACATTACCCAATTAATTTTAGGGGTTAATAGGTCCCACCTATCACATAATGTAATTCATACATATAGGTTCTACAATATCATAAAAAATTTATCATATCGTAAACCATGAAATGAAATGGGTCTCATAAACAATTCATAATATCATAACTTATGAATAAGAGACATGTTTTATAATTAATTCATCATTTCATCAAACCATAACACATGAAGATAAGTTAGATTTACAATAATTTTATCTTGGTGTAACCCATAGAAGAGAAACAGGTTTTGTAAACATCATGCCATCATAAACATAAACCATTCAGAGAAATAATAATAATGGTATTCTTAGACCATATCCCCAGTAATTTATAGGTGACATAAACGGATGTCATATTATATGAAAAATTATTTTGGAAGATCATTTAAAACTTTTAAAGTGTAAAATAAAGTTAATTTAAAATAAATTTTTAAAACATATATAATAAAATATTTTGGAAATTCTCTTTTGTGAAAATATCCTTTAAAATTTATAAAGTAATCTTTTAAAATAATTGAAACCTTTTCTTGAAGAAAATACACCATCCGATTTAAAAAACATACATTTTAAAAACATACAAAAAATTCAAAATATTTTTATATGAAAATAACCTTTGAAAGTTATAAAGGAATATATAAAGCATTTATAGTTCATGATATCATTAAATACCATTCATTATATAAAATTTAAAACAATGATTCCTTTCACATTTTTGGTAAAATACAAATGAGCGTTGTTTGTAAAATTACATAAAGATTCTTTAAAAAACATTTTGAAAAATTTCAAACATGGGTAACAATTTCATTAACAAATTATTAATATGATATTAATAAAAAATTGACAACATTTTATAAAACTTTATTTTGGTAAATAAAGAGATTATAATGAATTGAAAACATTAAATTACATAACATAACCAGTGAATAATAAAATATATGAGTTTCATCTGAGATATATCATAGAATTTTATGATTAGAAGCATAAACATGAATAGTCTCAGTAAATGATGAGATTGTAACATAAACCACTAAACACTATAGTAACTCTGAATCATAATACCCATGAAAGAATTACATTAAATGAAATTAATAATATAATTATAATAAATAAATTAATTACATTATATTTTAAATTTAATTTATATGTAACTTATAAAAGAATATAGTTTCATAACACATGCCTCAAAAAAAGAAAATGAAGACAAAAACCCCTTACTGATTTAGTAACTTCTGAATAGTAAACCCCATGAAAGAGATATCCACAAATGGATATGTAAAGTAAAATATTTTTTCAGAGAATAATCATAAAATAAATTCATGTTATGTATATATACCATATAAAATAAATAGGTGGTGAATATGGCATGTGTCTCGCAGAAGTAAAAAACGTGAGAATGAAATCTATTACATTAACACTCGAATTTCTTCATACTCATTCAAACTACCTATATAATAAATTTAATATATGTATAAATCTATTAATGAACCTTAATTATATATATATAATACTATATATTATTTACTTATTACCTTTTATTAGGCTTTTAATAACAATTCCATAATAGTGTCATGTTTCGGGCAATATCTACTTTATTTTTCTTGAATGTTTTAACTTGTTAATTTTTAGTTCCTATTAATATTATCATAGTCACATAATATCAATAATTTTAAGCATTATAAAAATATCATATATACACAGTATACATGTATTTAAAGTGATCCATAAAATTTAGAGATATAAAAAGAAATACACTATTCATGGAGACAGTAGGTTGTACGTACGCATGAGTGTAGTTTCCATTTTTCTCAATGGAAATAAATAAATAAAGAAAGAAAATATATTAAAATTACAGAATATTTTTTATGTCATATATTACACATATTTTCATTAAACTCACCCTTATTACCATCCATGTAAAGCGTAAAAGAATCACTTTATTTCGTAAGGCGATATTCCTCCGTACTGTCAAACGATGATAGTATATTCCAATGGAATGTAAATTAAGAGGGGAAATGTGATATAATAACTATAAAATAATAATAATATCATAAATATCATATATTATCTATAAATACATCATTATTCCATATTTTAGAGGTAGTGATGGAAAAATAATAGCATCTGCTCGTGAGGATGTAGTCTGCCATACACACAAATGATGATTTCGTAACATAATTGATGAAAGAGGAGATGGTTATAGTTCATTACATTAACATAAAAACATATAATTAAATTTAATATACTTATATTACTATATCATCATGGTTTAATATAACTTATGTAGGTTTAGGAAGAAATAAAATAAAATGCTTGGTTAGTGGTGATACCTCTTCTTTAGACAACTTCTTTTGGTTTACAAAAAAAGATTATTAGGATAGATGTATGAAAAAACAAAGGCTTATATAATTTTATGATTGAAGTAAAAAAGTTATTTGATTTTTTACTAGAAAAAAATGGGGTTTTTAAATGTGCATAAGAGAGGAGAGGGGTGGCCTTTTATAACTTATGTGAGTGGCACACTATTAATTGTTTGAAAAGAAAAAGGTGCACCCACATTTTTCCCATATAGAAAGAATATAAAACAAACCATTATATATTATATAAGATATAGTGTTTAAATAATCCAATAAAATGTGTTTTCTAAAATTTATGGTTTTTTAAACCCTAATTTTTTAGTTTAACCCCATGATAAACTCATTTTTACCTTAACCGCAGTACATTAGTTTTACATTTCATACTATTAAATTTAGTCAAAAATTAAGTTAAAAATATTAAATAATATAAATTATTATTAATTCAAATATTAAATCCATTTTTAAAAAATAAATTCACATAAGTGGAAATATTTAATTTAAAATTAATCCCACAAACGGGATGGGAATAAGGATTTTCAAATAGAAAAGTTTCAAAAGTTTAAAAAGTTTTTATATCAAAATTAAATATGAAATTGATTATAATGAACTGAATTGGATTAATAGATATATAATTGGAATAATTTTACCTTTAAAACAATATTAAAATAAATTTTAATTTTTTAAATTCTATAAAATAATTAATAATTCTAATTCAAAACATGTATTTTTTTACTATTTATCAAAAAAATTATCCTATCATTATATTCCCAAATTTTTACTCTGAGATAATTTTGACATGATGAGTTAAAAAATAAGTTTTTTTAAATACATTTTATATAATTTTCAAAAAAATAATTTTGAAATAAGTTCGAAAAATACCACAAATTTATTTTTTAGAGGGATATATTTTTAAGAGAAAAATTGGATTTTTTAATCTCTTATCTACAAAACCCATCAGATGAATGCTAAAAAAATTATCGATTCTATAATATATAAGTTTTGTTAAAATCATTTTATAAAAATCATTCATTTAATTTATTGATAAAAAATGTTTTCCTGTGCATAATATTATTTTTAAGAAAAATATTTCTTCCATTTTTAGATGGTATTTATTTTAATTTATAATAACTTGGTGACTGAGGATATAATTTTATGTAAATGTGTAAAAAAAATATATTTTAAAATATATTTTATCCTATTCGTACCTATCAATCCAATTTTTAGTTGATAACTATCATATTTAATAATAATATTTTTAATAGTATATAACATTTCATTTAAACAAGATGTTGTGTGAAATGCAAGATACACTCGGTGTTGCATGAAATAAAATATAAACATAGTTTTCCATGTAATCAAATCTAAGATTAGTATTTATTATAACAAAAAAAAATTAAAAGAATTAAATTTATTTGAAAAATATATTTCAAAAAATATAAGGCGTTATATTCTACCCCCTTAAATAAATTACATCCTCATTATTTGTACTTGAGATCAGTAATCGAGGTTTTAACATTTGAACATCAATTTTTGGGAAACCCATTTTGTAAAAATGGTTAATAAAAATTCCTCTTGAAAAGATAGAAAGGGATGTTAAAATACTATGAGTAATAAAAATACCAAGATTCTAAAGAGGATAATATATTTGGGAAGTGAAGACTTGGAAATAGAAGAAAAGTGTAATGTCCAAATAATAATGGAGAGTGATAGAGATCATTGATCATGGGAAAGTTAATGGTCATGTGAAAATCAAAAACCACAAAACCATAAAAAAATTGTGAAAAATGTCATTGATATCATCAGAAAATGTGGTAAAAATATAAAATTTTATTTTAGGATCTATTTCCTAATGTTGGGGAAAATTTTTAGGAGAATATATACTTATGTGATTTCATTCCATTTCATATGCACAATCTCATCATTTAGTTGTTCGATGATCAATTTATACTTCGCCTCTTTACTCTGGGAGATGAATTTTTAATTCTTGAAGTATTAATCGATAATAAAATCAATAACATAATGATAAGTCCCTATTTCAATATTTAGATATTATCAATAACTGAATTTTTAGCATTGGTTATCTAATAAAATCCAAAATTCAACATAATATATTTCATTAATTGTTAACCATAAGGCTCTTCTATGTCTGGAAAAAGTTGAAATCCAAAAAATTTGAAAGAAGGTCACGAAATTTCCAAAATCAATGTATCACTAATCCTCCAAACAAAATGAAGTATATATTAATGTAACATACCATATATGTGAGAATAAATTTATCACATATTTTTTTTAAATATGGTAATAACTAGAATTACTATAAAACCTTAATGAAAACATACATAATTTCTCATTCATTTAATAAATACATATATTTTTTAATATATTATATAAATCCAATAATGCGTTAAACTCCATAAATGGTAACATAACCCACTTTTTCTATAAATAATTTATCAGTTTTGGGTTTATAAATACTATCCAATTTACTTTATTCACATCAAATATCTCTTTATCCCAAAAATAATTATCTCAACATATGAGACATATTAAGTGTTATCTTCCTTTAATCATGTGTTTTCTATAAAATATCAACCTTATAATAAATCAATGTTCAAGGTCGTTATAGTTGATCAACATATTCCAAAAAATCCTAATTACAAACTTATACAGAACAATCCTTGTGAATTTCATGATTCGAATAACATAATTATTTAGTTCCAAAACATGGACAATTCAATCATCCCATTTCATTCATAAACCATTAACTTGGATCCATAATGTTATTCCTTAATACCCATATCTTAAAATAAGAATTATGAATCATCAATTAACATTCATCAACCTCAATTTAATCTTTCTTATTAAGTTTAAAATAAAAAAATACTATCATAAAAACCTAGACCATTCATGTGTCATTCATGGTCTATTCAACCTCAGTAGTATAACCATTAATCATAAAAAAAAATTGATTCTCTTCATGAGATTTTCCCCTAGGATATCAATTTTTTTAATTCCCATATTTTCCAAATTTGAAACATTAAACCATCAATGATATCTTGGGGAGGCCATTATTCTCATCTGTTTTGTTAATTGAAGATTTCATTTTTCCTCTGAAATTACTTAATTTATTACCTTCCTTTACACACACACAAAATCTTCCCATTCCTCTAATTCATCCTCTTTTGTGCTTCTTGGAACATTACTATCATATAGAAAGCTTAATGTTCCTTCCTCTATGGTCTCCCCCACCTGAACTCTCAATGAACTCTATCCTTATCTTCTTTGGTGATTGTTAGAGTTGGTAAAGTTTTATATTGTTAATCATATATCATGATAAATTATTATTAATAATTGCAATATCCTTCACTCCAGTTGTCATCCAACTTTTTCGGATTAACACGTTGTCTATAACGTTCAATATTGATCTAGTTCATTCTAATTCCCACTATTGAAAAAAAAGAAAAAGAAAAGTGTGAGAAACAATATTCATAGTGGGAAACTACACAATCATGAAAAATAACCTATAAGATGTATATGTCATGAATCCTTATTTTCAATCTATGACACCATATTCTTAACCTAGGTCATTTGTGGTCATTATTTAAATCTTTCATAGTGGTTCATAAAGTGTTTCTAAATTTCCATAGTATATCCTCTTAGAGTTTCAAAGAAAGTGTGAAGCAAGGCTCATTGATGTTCACCAGGTGAAGATCAAGTCTATCTCAATGTTCCATTTTTATATTTATTAGCCATATGTATCTCTATGCCAAATACACAATAACATGTAATATATAGAAAAAGATGAAATTTAATAGATACCATTTTCTCTGTCCTTTAGAAAAAAAAAATATAGGACTTTTTCCAATACATTGTATCATCCTTATAATTATCCTTAGAAATATATATAGACATATCCTTAGAAATATATCTAGGGATCTCTATAAATTTTTCTCATCCTAGTTTCCAAAGGTTAACTAATCCTTTCTTCTAATACCAAATATATAAACTCAAGCTTTTTATACATATATATTATATATTTTTAGATAAATATTCATTACATTACATAAAAAATTCCTAAGGATAATAAAGGTATAGTACCTTTATATTCTATATACAAAATATTTTTATTTCATGAAAGATATTCAACATCACTCATAAAGATCTCCAAATATAGTACTCTTCTAAGATATAATTTGATTAAAACCATTATTCATAACCCAAGGAAATGAAAAATATGAATGTGTGATCTCAGATGCTCAGTAAGGGTAAATGAGGGAGATATATAAGAATAACATGATCATAAGTGTATTATAACTTGTTCATAATAGTTTAAAACCATACCTTACATATCAAATATCATAATCCTAATCCATTGAATGAATATTGGTATTTCATGAAATGTGAATCATAATAAAATAAAAAAAATGATCTATGAGAGCATAACATTATAAAAACAAATGGAATTTTTAATACACATAAACATAGAAAATTAATTACATAGTATCCAAGGATCACTATTAAGGCTATAATAGTGTAATTTGATCACTCCCCAAACTATCATAGTAGTCATGGTTCACTCTCAAGACTATCGTAGTGGAAAAATTCTGTAACTATTCTGGGTCCACACATATTCTTGTCCAATCAATCTCATGTGATATAAATATTTACCTAATGTGTTCAAGGGAGATATAGGTCCCACCAATCACAAAATGAAAATTTTTCATATGTGTTCTATAATATCATAAAACATTCATCATATCAAAACCCGTGAAATTCAATTGGTTTAAAAAACATTTCATCATATCATAAACTATGGAAAAGATATAGGTTTCGTAATTATTTAACCATTTCTTCAAATCATAACACATAAAAGAAATTTGGTTTCATTATCATTTCATAATGGTATAACCAATGGAAGGTAATGGGTTTCATAAAAATCATGCCATCATAAAAATAAACCATTCGAAGAAAGAATAAGATTAACATTCATAGATCATATCCCTGAGAAGGAATAGATAGTATAAATATATGTCATTTTAAAAGGAAAATGATTTTGAAATATCATTTAAAACATTTATTGAGGAAAATAAATTTTCTTTGAAAATAACATTTTAAAACTAAAAATTCATATAATATTTTTGAAATACTTTTCTTTGAAAATAATCGTGAAAACCAATAAAAGAATCTTTAAAAATAATTTAAAACATTTCTTGAGGAAAATATTAATTTCAATTTTAAATTAATTTATAAATAACATAAAACATTTTAAAATTAATTTTGTTCGAAGAAATTATTTATAATTTATAAAGTAATATTTAAAACATTGAGTGTTCATGATAAAGAAAAATACCATTCATACCATACACTTTAAAATTATGATTCCTTTCACATTTTTAAAAAAATCCAAAATGACATTGTTTGGAAAAATACATGAATATTTTTTTCAAATTTTTTTGTAAAAAATTAAAACATGGTTAAAATTTTCTCTATTAAATAACCTATATTATTTTAAAAAAAATTTAAAACATTTTTAGAAAACATGTTTTTGGGTGAAAAAGGATTTTTGATTTAAGAGATAAATACAATTTGATTTTTTTAAACATTAATTTGAACTATTGGGTATATAAATAGAGTAAAATTAAGGGAAAATTATTCTAAGGAAAACCATTATATAAGAAAATAAATTGGTTTCTAGATAGATAGATCATAATATTTCATCATTGGAATCATAACCATGAACAATCCTGGTAAATGATGAGATTGTAACAAAATACCCTTATCACTTTGGAAACTTTGAATCAAAAGCCCCATGAAATAATAGAATTAAATGAAACATATATTACCAGGATAATAAAAAAATAATTGATATCAAATGAATAAATTTCATTATATTTGCCTCTTAAAATAAGATTGGTGCATAACATTGAATATTTCTTAAAAAAGGAAAATTACGACAAAAATATCTTATGGATTTGGTAACTTTTAAACTTTAAACCCTGTGAAAATAAATATAATAAAATTGATATGTGAATAAAAATAATTTTTATGAGAATATTCATAAATTAAATTTTTGGGAATCATATACACCATATAAAAGAAATAGGTGCAGAATATGGCATCTGTCACACATAAGTAAAAAGTGAGACGGAAATCCCTTACCTTGTTCCAAATTCCCTCATACATGTTAAAAACACCTTTATAATAAATATAAGGTCATTATAAATATATTATATAAGAATAATTATATATATTATACTATATATTGTGTACTTTTCTCTATTCATTTCATGTTTACTAACAATTCCATGTTAAAGTCACATTTTAGGCAATAACTATTTTATTTTTTGTGTATCTATTGATTTGTAATTTTTTTGGATATATTAATTTTATCATGGTTAAATAATATAAAATATTTAAAAAATGATATAAATATCATATATATTAAGTATTAATGTATTTATAGTGATCCCTAAAACATAGATATAAAAAATGAAATAAATTGTTCATGGATACGACAGACTGTACATATACGAGAACATTTTCTCCATTTTCCCAATGAAAGGAAAGAAAGAAATTTAAATAATATATTACGATTATATATTCATTTATATTTCATATAATTATCATATTTTCATTAAACTCATCTGTATTACCTTCCATGTAATGTATGAATGAATCACATCACTTCGCGAGGTAGTAGTCCACTATACACATGAATGATGTTATTGTATTCTTATGGAATGGAGAGTAATAAGGAAAGGGTGATTTCATGATTAGAAAATAATAATAATATCATAAATATAATATATAAATAGTAAATCATTCATTATATTATGTCTTAAGAGGTGATGATGTAAAATTAATAACCTCGGTTCACGAGGTGATAGTCATCCACACACACAAATGAAGATTTTGTAACAAATTTGATAGAAGATGATATGTTTGTTGGTTATTACCTTAACATAAAAAAAATAATGGTATATTAAATTTAATTAGGTTACTATATAATCCCGGTTTAATAATAATTTAAGTAGGTTGAGGAAGAAACAAAATAAAACTCTCGGTCAGGGGTGTTACCTCTTCTTCAGACAACATCTTTTGGCTCTCACCAAAAGGATTCATTGGTCTGATTTCTGAACATAATAAGTATTCTAGGATGGGATGAGGGAAATAAGTGAATTTATCAGGTATTGGATGATCCAATGGGTTTTCTAATTATGAATAAGATATGAGAGGGGAAGCCTTTTATAAGTGATTTCAGTGAAACACCTGTATTTTTTTGAAAAGAAAAAGGTGTAACCAAATTTTTATAAATTATAATCATATAAGTGAACACATATAATTTAAAATTAATCTCACAAAGGCTATGATAACTATGTTTTTCAACGAAAAAATGTTTAAAAAATTTAAAAAAAAAAATCTATAAATATTCAATATGAAATTGATTAATGTTACCTAAAATGTATTAATAGATATTTAGTTTAACTAATTTAACCTTTAAACACATCTTAAAACAATTTTTATTTTTTAAAATTCTTTTAAACAAAAGAAAATATTTAATAAAAATCAATATTTATCACTGTTCATCAAAAAAATAATCTTCTTATAAAATAAAAAAAAGTACTATAAGATAATTTTTACATGATGATTTTAAAAATGTGTACAATTTTTAAATAAAAAATCTAAAACTGGTAAAAATTTAATATAAAATATGTGTGAAAAATGTGATTAAACTATTTTTTTAGAAAAATAAAGTTTGAAGAGAAAAATTTTAGTTTTTTTGTAATTTCTTGTCTATAAAACACATAAGAAAAATTTTAATAAATTATATTGAATATATAATATATAAATTTCATTAAAATAATTCAAAAAAAATATTTAGTTTAATGGCATAAGATGAGTTTGTGATCATAAAAATTGTTTTCCAGAAAAATATTTCCTCTATTTTCAAATGCTATTTATTTTCATTTATAATTAATTGGTAATAATGGAATTCATCTTATATACATATATAAACAAAATATTTTTATAATTTTGTTAATCATATTCATACCAGCCATTCCAACAGTTAGTTTATAACTATCATATTAAATAATAATATTTTAATGGTATGTCGTGTTTTGTTTAAACTTGATATTGTGTGTAACTCAAGATACACTTAGTGATTTGTGTAATAGATGATATACTTATTCTTTTATATAATTAAATATAGGCTCTATATTACATGTGATGTAGAATATCTAAAGGATTAAATTTATTTTGAAAAAATATTTCACAAAATCTAATGGTTTTACAAAAATCCATTAGTAATACTTGATCATGCACTCAATATCCACATGTTTTTTAAGTGGTTGATTTATTTTCTAGGTATATTATTATGTTTTTAATGTTTTAGATATAATAAGGTCATTAGAGTGCATTGGGACAACTTGTGGTAACCTTAGAAGACTGGTCCTCAATCCTATTCAACAACTTACTTTTACCAAAATTAAAACCAAAATTCATCATCCATGATTCATTTCAGCACTAGTGACATCTCATGGTCAAATTTATCAATTCTTCATCCTCCTAAGCTAGGTAAAGTGAAAACCTATATTTTATTAAAGATATAAAATTATAGGAATCTTGTGATTCTTATGGGTAAGCAGGAATGGATGGATCAAGTAGCCTTTCCAACTTTCTATTAAGCTATCTAATTTTTATAGTAGAAATATAATATACTTAAAAAATTGATTACGAGAAATTATATTTGAATGAAAATTAAATTTTTTTTAATATGATGTATATAAAACTTTTGGTGCATGTATGGATCTCCACTAATGATAACAGCTACTAGAGATCAATATCTAGGGGTAAGCAAATCAAATTTATGGAAGAAAAATACATTAAGAAAAATATAGATGAGGAATTTTTGTAAAGATGGGATTTGATATTAACATTATCTATTGAAATCTATGTCCCCTAGTGAAATACTTGAACTCCTAGAACATTAAACTAGTGTCCCACATTTCTACTATATCAAATTTAATTTTTTAAAAGATAGATTCCTCTTAATATGATTTGGAATGTTCTTTATCATCATGGTGTGTGAGTTGGGTGTGAATATGTGTTCTTTAGTTTAGTACCACCTCACACCGTACCCCCCCCCCCCCATTATGTGTATAAGAGAAAACCCACTAATTCAATCGTCCTTCACTAGGAATATTTGGTCCATGCTATGCATTTTGATATTATTATTTTTCCATGGGCTATCATTGCCTTGTGTTGGATCACTCATTTACATGGGTTTCCATGATTTGGGTTGATGATATATGGGTTGAACATATTTTCTATGTCTAATGTTTCTATTATGTAAAAAGTCATAGAAAAATCAGCATATAATCCTTTAAAAAATAAAATCCTCCAAAATCGGTGACTCCAAATCTAGCCACATAATTAGATTTCCGTGATTGAGCATATTTAAATGAATTCAAGAAAAAAATATCTAAATATAATTTTTAATTCTTGAAAAATGATAAAAACTAAAAAAAATTATTCCAAGAAACAAAAATAATAACAGAATATATACAAATTATTATGGATAGATATTAAAAAAATTAATATTACTAGTACATACAAAGTCAAAGCTAGCTACACCAGGTACTCCATCTCCACCTGTAAATAATTCATTCTAAACAATGGGTGAGATGAGACACTAGTCATCAGCAGTTCCTTTAGTATACCATATGATCATAGATTAATATATTTATATATTAAATAAATCAATATAAATTTCCAAAATAATTTGATAAACAATTTATTAAAGATGAATAAGGTTATAATATCATTCTATAGGAGTTGGATGTTGATAAAAATACTTATCATTTTTTGGCCAATTTTCACAGCTCATTATTTTATTCCTATGGTACATAAAAAAGAATTTATGGCACAGATTCATGATGATATATAGGATAAATTTTACTATTTATAATAACCTTATCATGGTATTGGATGAGAAATCCATCAAGTTATTCTTTCACCCTCTCAATGTCATTGAATCTCAGATATAATAAGTAAAATTAGCTCCTCCAAAATTATCTCTTAAACAGAATCGTGTTTCTTTTCCAAATAATCTTGGAAGCATCTCCTCAAATTCATATAAGAGGATAGGTATGATTTAGATTATTTTATTTTTTCCCCACTTGTATTCCAGCAAGATCAATATGATAACAAAATTTATGGTGTAATAGATACCAATCATTGTCTTAACCATGGTGGTGTTGTAAAAATAATCAAATAAAATTAGAATAATTTTAGAGTGTAAAGGATATTTAATTAGTGGGAATGAACAATTTAAAGTCTCACGTATCAAGATATTAGGAATGTAAAACATGAATTATTTTTATGAAAATAAAAAAGTGTAAATAAGGATGTGTTCGCTTTTGTGATAATCACTCAAATAGAACCATTAAAAGATATAATATATCACAAACATACAAGTGTTTACTTTTTTGAGTAAAGGAGAGTCACAACTAAAGTCTCAATATCCTAGGGTCAACCCCAACCCATAAGAATGGGGAAATGTTTAAACCACCCCACCATTGGTACCATAAATTAAATATTGAGATGATCAAATTGATTATTCTCCTCCCTAAAATGAATTAGTTTTTTTTTGGGATAGGGGGTGGCTCCATGAGAAGATCTAGAATCCACTCCATTAAAAATTCATGGATTAACCACTATACTTGGATTAAATTCTATATTGGATTGAGGAGATTCTCTCAAAATCATCTTCCATGTATAGTCTCTAACATCAACAGAATGGGAATTTTAGAAAATAAAAATTAGAACCTTGTAAGGTCCAAAAATAAAAAAAAACTCTAATAAATAAATAATAAAGATAAATTTAAATTTACATGTAAGAGTTATTCTACGGAAATTGATGCCCCATAATTCTTTGATAAAAATTTATTCCTAGTTCCTGCTATGATATTTTCATCAATAAGAATGGTTTCTATTATCCCTACTAATGTTCCAAAGAATGATATTAAAATTAAACATAAAATATATTACACTTCCATGGAGAATATATTTCACATGGTGGTGAATGTAGAAGGTCCACACACTCAACATGAAATATAATCCCATGATCTCTGTTCACATAAATATATTACATTTATCACTACTCAGTGATCTAATTATAAAGCAAAAATGAAAGGTTATGGTCACATATGCAATTCACTCACCCCCCCCAAGGGTGTTAAATTTCTCTCAAATAAAGATAAAATGACATTGATTAAGGTTAAAATATTCAAGATTCAATATTTTTACACTAAGTTATTTTGGAAATACAAAATTTTATTTTTTATTTATATGCTGAAGATGTTATAACCCATTTGGATGACCCTTGTCAAATGGAAATTACCTCTCAACCCATAAAATTAGATTCTATTTTTTCAAAAAACTAGAGACCGAATAAAACTATTTTATTAATTGCATCACCTTTTGAATACTAATATTTTACTCAATATTAATAAAATATCAGTTGGAGAATTAGTCAAGTCATCCTATCGAATGTAATGTGATTCAACGTGGCGAACCTAAAAAAAATAAACAACATCACAAGTAGATATACTTGGTATAATTACCACTAGATTAGAGGTTATTGAAAGTTTACATACAATGAATCATCCAAAGAATATTTCATATCTAGAGTGGGTGTACATGACTCCTCCAACAAGAATTTTAAATCCAAAAATCCAAATTTTGATCGGAATAAGAGACCTAGTGAAAATCATACTCACTTTATGTCCTAATGTGACATGATATTGAGTACTCTAGAACAACATGAATCATGTTTTTATACATTTTTTTTATATATTTTGTATATGTTTCCATTTTAAATAAATAATATATTCAATTATATGTAAAGAATAATAATGTTTTAGTTTTATTTAGTAAACTTTAAGCTTATGGGGAAAGTGGATTAAAATATATATTCAGTGGTTTTAACAATTATATATGAATATTGTTACAATAACCATTAAATGTGTGTTTTTTTATAGGGATCTAAAGATATCCATGGAAAATTAATGACTTTTAAAAAACATTTCCGATACATAGATAATTGATATAACCACAGAAACATGACCCATTATAAGAAAATAAATAAAATTCCTAAGAGAAGATTTGGTCAAAAGGTTTATAACACCCTAAGATTTTATGACATATTTATATTTTAAAAATTTTGATTTCTATGATAACTTTTTTACACGCAACACTGAGTTTAAATAAACCACAATATAAATATTATTATTTAAACATTACTATTATAATCAAGACAATAAAAATGGAGCTATGAATATGAATGAATACATTATGAATAATATTTATAAATATTTTATACAATGTAATTTCATTGGTATATATAAACTCAATTGTTAGAAAAATAATTTAATGCTTCAAAAATACATTTTCATTAATAATGGTCCTGGATGATTTTTTGAGACAAAATTACAATTAATTTATTCCAATTTTAAAAAAATTGAAAAAAAGAATATCATTTTTAAAGTCATAACATCAAAATTATTTTTGAATAAGATTGTGAGATGTTTATGAAAAGATTTATTTCAGAGTTAATACTGAAAAATATTTATTTTTATTAAAAAATAATCTTATCATTTTAAGAATTTTAAAAGTTTTATTTTTTTTTAAAATGAATTAAAAGTAAAATTAGTTTAAATATATTTTTATTAATCTAATTAAGGAATCTGGAATCAAATTTATGTGGTATTTCAGAATAAAAAAATTTATACTTAAGAAAACATTTTTCTAGAAAACTACTTTTTGTCCCTTTTTTAAGTTTAAATTTAAATTAAATTATCCAATTTTTTGAATAAAATTTGATAAAATTTATTAAATATTTTAAATCATTGTAACTAATATAATTTAATGGTTTCATGTTCATTCTTGTTCATTATTAATAGAGTCCATAGTCAATATTTGTGTAACCTCGGTAAAATAGGTAAAATTAGGTTAAAGCCATGGGGTAAAGATCTAAAATCACTCTATAACTTAAATTTACCCTATTGGAAAGATATTTATATACCAAAAATATTTTTATGGATTTAAATATTGTATTTCAATATATTATTTTGTATATGGAAACCCAAGCTTGAGTTTTTTGAAGATAAGATATATTTTATTCAAATAAAAAACTATTTTTGGGTATTTTCATTTAATGGCATAGTTGGAAGACCCCATTATGTTTTGGATTTCCCAAAAAGTATATAAAATTAATTTATTTATTTTTAATCCAAAAAAGTTATTTAAATTAATTTATTACTTTATTTCAAGGGTAAATTTTTTTTACTCTTAAATTGGGTATTTTCCTAAAATAAGTTTTCATGCATTTTTTGAGTTCTTATATTAAAAGTAGTTTCTAATAATAATATAGATTAAATATGATAAATAATATTTCCAATTTGGAATCATAAAATAAAAATTCATTTTGAAATACCATTATATTGTTGGTCATATAATTAAGTTATCATGCCAAAAAATTAATTTATTACAGTTAAGGTTAAAATGAGTTTAAAGTGGTTTAACTAGAAGATAAGAATTAAAATGTCTCCAAAAATTTCTCAAATTTTATTGGATGGATTTATTTTGAACCTATAACCTATTATCTTATAATTTTGGGTCTCTTTGTTCTGCATGACATGATTATGATATATATATATATATATTATTTAATGTTGAGAAGGTAGCACCTGAGTTCTAAAGCCCATAATCCTACATCCAATAGATCAGGGTTTGAATATTGGAAATCCCATTGGGGATTTATTTCATAGGAAGTTATATAGTCATGACTCAAGTAGGCAGTGATTCGTACATGATGCAAGAAGGCAGTGACATAGAATGACGCATTCCTGGTGATGCAGGCAAGTTGATTCTGGCATAATGTTGCACTAGGACTTTAGGACATGTTCATGGGATACTAATAATTGTTTATACTATATATGTAATGATACTCCATATACCTAGATAGAAATTTTTCATTTATTTCATAATTAAAAATATGATTTGACCACGATGTTTTTTTAAAAAATTATTTAACTAATTCCAAGTATGCCTTTTCCCTCCCCTATAAAATGATACCACCTCTCCACTGTTCTATAAACTTCATTATCCTTTTATATCTACCAATACATACCATAATACCTTCCTATATAACTTCTCCAAGTTCTTTATCTTTTATTATATCCATAATACTACCTTTTCAAGGATAAATCTATAATCTAAAAAGGATTTCTCAACAAATAGGTATAACTCTTAACAGAGTACTTTCAACTCTATTTATACTACCAAAACCTCTAAATCTATGGTATAAATTATAAAATAGTTAACTAGGTATCTTAAATGTGTTAAATTTTTATTATAATTACTTAAAAACCATTATCCACATCCTTTCCATCTTATAAAGAATGAAAACATCACTTGTGAGTATGCACAAATTATTATCTCCATGTGGTGGTATAAATTTTTTCTCATCACTGTCTACCTAAATGGTTATAATTAATGTTTATATATAAAATTTATGATAATTTTATTTTTTTGTATTGATAAAATTTAATTTATCTTTATTTCATTATTTTCATTAGAAAATGAAAATAGCATTCATGCGTACGTATGACTAACTATCCCCATGAACAATGTAACTCGTTTTTATATCATTTCCATTTATAAATGATTAAAAATATGAATATAATGAATATATATTTTATTTATGTCTTGATTAACATTTATAATATTATAGAACCATGTTAAAATAATAGGGATTGGGACTCCTAATTCAAATCATGAATGAAAAATGAAGTAGTTATCACCCAGAATCAGGATTTTAATAAAGAATTATTAATAAACTAGTTATAAGATATTATAAGTAAATAATATTTGTTGTGATATATATTAATATGTTTCATTAGTAAATATAAAATTAATATATATTAATTATAAAATATTTTCTAACATGTATGAAGTAATATAAGTCTTTAGGTAAGGGGTTTATGTTTCAATCCCAATGTAATTGTGATTATTTATGCTTGAATTTCCATTGAAGAAATTATATGATAATTATATGATAAACCCATTTAGTTTTTCATATACTATGTTTATTTATAGAATTTATATGTTTCATTACCAATTTCCTCTATTTGGTACTCAAAAACATTCATAAATATCTTTAATGAAAATCCAGCCTAATTTATCCTTTTTTGGCCAAAAAAACTATTTCTTCCATATCCAAGTTTTTTAAAATTATTTTCAATATTTTTTAACTATTATTCAATTTTTTTAAAATTTTTTTTACCAATGTTTTAATTTTACAAAAAAAATTAAGATTAATTTTTTTTTAATTTTCTGTATGAGGTACATTTTACTGAGGGTTTGAACATTATATTTTTTTATAATTACAATCGGAACAAATTTTGCTGCTATCAAGACCACTCAATGTTTTTAATATCAAATTAAAAGTGTATATTTTTATATTCAATGAAAACATTTTCTTTTATATGTTATATATATTTGTATTTTAATAAATTATTTTAAAATGAAAGGTAATTTACTTCAAGAATTATACCATATGTCTTTTGAAGAAATTTTTCACCTATGATAAAATCCTTGATGTTAATTATAATTTTTTCGGGATATGATCCAATGATACTATCCTTATAATCATTATATATTTTCTATAATTACGATAATGATATGTTTAAAACCCCCATTTGTTTTCAACGGGTTATACTATGATGATATGATGAATGTTTTATGATTTTATAAAATTTATATAAATGAATTAATATTATGTTATAATTATGTCTATTATATACCTCCAATGAATTGTTTAAAGTAATATTTATTTCTCCTAAGATGATAATTATAATCATTGACATGATTGTGTAAATATTTTTTCACATATTTTTGTGTGAGTATGATTAATTCTATCTTTTATCAAAGTGATATGTGTCAAAATGATTGTGCATATAATTTTTCACATTTTAATACATTAGTATATTAACATTATATTTATACTCAGAAGATTATGTGTGGAAATTATTGTTCTTATCTATGTTCACAATATTATGATTTCTTTTTCTTATGATGAAAAATTTCTATGTCATGAATCTTTCATAATGATTACTACTTTAATACCTTTTTTGAAAATACTTCTAAAAATGAATTTATTTTTTAGGGATTATGATCTAGGTTTTTATGGGTATTAATATTTTTCAATTATAAGATATAATTGAATATGTCATCATAAACTTATGATCAACTTATCAAATAATTATTGATACTTCCCTTTTTCCCTTAAGAAAAATCTAATCTCACCCTTTCTTATGTTCTTTTCCTCAGGTTATGAAGAAATTTTAAAATTAGGACATCTATATGAATAGTTCTGTATGTGGAGATCTTTGTGGTAGATATTGAAGATAATTCATGAAATAATAATACTATATGTCTAGTCTCAAAATATACTAAACTATTATAATCCTTGAAAGTGAATTAATGTAAAATATATTTAATATTCATATAAAATGTTGTAATATTTATGTATGGCGTTCTTAAGTTTCATTAGTTGGTATCATATGAGGGTTTAGTTAATATTTGGATATTATTATTAAGAAAATTTAGTAAAAATCCCAGATATAAGTTTATGTATATGATTAAATCCAAAAGATTTGGTAAGGAAAAGATTATGTGATTTTTCAATCAATAAATCCCCATCAGTATACTATAAGTGGATGTGTTTTTGGAATAGATTCATCTTGGATCAATAACCCTAAAAATAATTTTACAATTATATCTTGGCCATTATTAAGGTTAATAGTGAGTGTTTACTTAGTTTTCATGTATTTTAACACTCTTATGAGATATTATTAGGTTAAAAAACATTATAATAATGAACCATTATTATATATTTAAATAGATGATGACCACGGATAATCTACATAAAACCAAATTTGTAATAGGTTGATAAAAAGGATTCATATTTAGGAAATATCTAATGTTTATTTTCATAAATATATTTTTTCACACAAATTATTTTAGCTTGATTCTTAAACTATGTTTTTTATTTTAGTTAATGGTTATAAACAAAATAATTCATATGAATAATGAATGTGATGGTAAGTGGAATGATCATCCGCATGAGAAACCAATTTTTTTGGGATTTGGGATGTAGTATCTTGTTATTGTGATTAATCAATTCTCTCAAGATATGAATGATAATATTTATCATTTTGAGCTTTAAAATACACCAAGGAGGGAGCGGCGTTCCATTTAGTATTTTATACAAAAACATCCACCCCCCATCTATAGGTATTCTAATCCACTAGTAATAGAGAAGTGGATCGCTACGATGGATAATGTATTTTATATTTTTCAGTGCTTGAACCATAAAAAAGTTATCTTAGGAGTCTATTGATTGGAACAAGAAGTTGATCAATGGTGTACTCTTATCAAGAAAACAAGGAAATATGAAGAATTAAACTCCATGGAATGGGAGGAGTTTAAGATGGTATTTCTCAATAAATAATTTCCTTAAAAAAATCATACAAATATGGAAAGGTACCCTTTTGGTGATGAAATAGAGGGATAATAAATCTATTGGCACATATGAAGAACACATTACAAGACTTTCAAGGTGTGGTTATAGCTTTATAATTTACACTATGAGCAATATTGATATATTTATTAATAGTCTAAAACCAATTATTCAAAATTATAAAACCATAAAATACTTTGTTAATTATGAATAAATAACTAAATGTGCTCTGAAGGTAGAAATGGAGAGTGGTAACTCCATTTATTCTTATAGATTTTGTGACAAGAAGAGAAAATTGGATCATAGGAAAACTTGAATGGTAGACCAAAAGGTAGAAAGAAATTACAATCACTTATATTCCAAAAAAATTGTAAGAAATAATTTAATAAATTGTTTTAAAGTAACTAGTAAATTCTTCTGTTTTAGAAATTATAGTCATCCAGCCAATGAATTTTGATGGCAGATGAAAATTATATAAAATAAAATATAGAGAAAGAAGGATTTATCCAATGTAGTTAAATTATTGAAGTGAATGGATAGTTGGAATTATGTTAATAAATTCTCTAATCCAAGAGCTAATTAGGTTGGAGGCCCTCCACAACCCCCTAAGAAAAAGGATAAAGAAAATTTCTTTACTTTCCTAAATAAATAGGGTTAGGATAATAACTTGGTGAAAGGTACACTTACCATCAACACTAAAACTAAAAAGTCTATATTTGTTTCTAGATCCACTCACTATTTTATTTCTAGAAAAATTTATAATGGAATCACATCACCACCTTAATTATTATAAGTTGGGTTGTTAGTAAAAACTCTTAATGGTATGATGATCACATCTAATGCTTCTATCTCCTCCCCGATAAAAGTTTTTGGTAATTCGCTTCCTAAAAACCATTTGATTATCCATATAGAAGAATTTATATGTGATTTTGGGCATGGATCGACTCTCTATATATAGATTCCACATCAATTTCTATTGAACTTAAGTCACATTTCATGTTCCGAATCAACCTATGGTCATTTATCAATTAAAGGATGATTATTGAATTCTAATAGAAATTAAATCTATATTCTGGCATTAAATTCCTATCCATGAAGGGTATTTATCACATATGGTTGCTAAGAAACTAAACATTAATGATTTTATTATTTTGTGGGAGTTTTTTATGTCTTTACAAAAGAGTTTCATAGTATTCTTCTAAATCTGGAAGTTGATTTTAATAAAAACTCATACATGGTGTTACACCTATTTCAAAAACCCCTTATAGAATGAACCCAATTGAGTTATGGGAATTTAAGAAGTAAATATTGGAGAATCTTGATAGGTGATTCATTATCCCTAGTGCATCACCTTGGGGTGCTCCTAATATTTTTTTTAATAAGTAATATGGGTCAATGTCTCTTTACATTGATTATCAGTAACTTAACAAGGTCAATATCACTAATATGTATCATCTACCTTGTATTGATGAATTTTTTTATCAATTATATAGATATAAATAATTTTATAATATTGAACTAAATTATGGGAATCATCAATTGAGGATTAATAAATAGGATATACCCAAGATAAACTTTCGTATGTGGTATAGGTATTATGAATTTATAGTGATTCTATTTGGACTTACTAATTCTTCTTATATAATTATGGATTTAATGAATATAGTCTTTAGATATTACCTTGATCTACTTGTGGATTTTTTATAGATGATATTATTATATTTTAAATGATAAATTAAGATAATGAAGATTATTTGACAATTTTGATGAAGACATTAAGGAAGGAAAAGGTGTATAAAAAATTACCATGTATGAATTTTTGAATCAAAAAGTTTCACAATTTTTAAATATAATCTCAAGTGAGGGTATTTTGATGGATCCTTCAAAGATTGAAGATATTGAGAAATAGACCAGACCAACCATAGTTATTTATATCCAATTTTTTTTTGGTTGGTTAGATATTGGTGATGATTTTTGGGATATTTATCATAACTATCTTACCCATTGACCAAGTTTTCTTAGAAGGCGGTTAAGTTCTTATGGACTAATTAATGTGAAGATAATTTTAAGGAGCTGAATAAAAGGTCATTTAGTGCACCTATACTCACAAAACCCTGTAGTGGATAAGGGTTTGTGATCCATAGTTATGCATGGAATAGCGGGTTGGGATGTTTCCTCATGTAGAACGATACAGTAATATCATATTCCTCAAACTAAATGAAAATACATGAGAAAAATCACCCAACTCATGATTTGGATTTAATAGTTGTAATTTTTTCATTTAATATTTGCATGAATTCTATTTATTGCAAAAGTTGTGATATATATATATATATGTGGATCATAAAATCTTCAAGTATATATTCACATAGAAAGAGTTAAATATGTTCCATAGAAGATGGCTGAAATTTATTAAAGATTATGACTTCTCAATACATTACCACCCCGGGAAGAAAAACAAGGTAGTCGATGGTCTCATTCAAAAATACAATTTTTTTACATGATAAATATTAAAATAGAACTAACACATAAGTATTTTTCAACAATGGAACAAGAAATACCAAGAGAAGGGGACCGATACTATCATTCTTAGATAAATATTAATCCATCTATTCATGTCAGGATTAAGGAGGTTCATAAAGAAGATGTGTAATTATAAAATATAGAGGGAATTGTTCTTGAGTTCAACCATAGAATTAGTGGAATTATAAGGTATAGAAACCAAGTATGTGTCCCATGAATGCCAAATTTTTAGAAAGTGATATGAGAAGAAGATTATAGTTCTTTATTCTCTATTAATCCTAGAAGTACACAAATTTATAGATACTCTAAGGAGTATTTTATATGGGACAAAATAAATGGAGATATTTCAGAGTATGTATCTATTTAATTGGTATGTCTGAAAGTTAAGGATGAGAGACTAATGTCAAATTGTATGTTACATCCATTACCTATACTATAATGGAAATTGGAAAACATCTCTATAGATTTTGTTGTCAGGCTCCAAAAAATGTTTAAAGGACATAGTACTATTTGGGATGTAGTCGGTCACCTTATAAAGTAATCACACTTCATTAATACTAGATAAGATTTATCTATTTATCAAATTGATATAATTTACATTATGTAAATGTAAAGGTTTCATGGAGTATAATAGTCTATTATATCTAACTGAGATATGAGGTTTAACTTGAAGTTCTGGTGAAGTCTTCAACAAGATACTCAATCAAAGTTGTATTTAAATGCTTTTTATAATTCATAAATAGATTTTTAGTATGAAATAACTATTAAATCTTTGGATAATATGTTAAGATCTTATTCTCTGGAGTTTAAAGGTGGTTGGGATCAATACCTACCTCTAGTCAAGTTTTCATTAAAAAAGTCCTTCACCCAAGAATTCAGATGGATTATTATAAATCCCAATAAAGAAGTGTTAAAATAGAATGTGATGGTATGAAGTTTGTGAAAGAAATATTTTAGGACCTGATATAGATAAGTAAATGGTAATGAAATTTCGATCCATTCAGCAGCATATAAGGATGGATTAGAGTCCAAAAAAAGTTATGTCGACAAGTGTTAGTGAGATATAGAGTTTTAAGTTGGTGAAAAGGTATTACTATGAATATCCCCATGGAAAAAGGTTATTAGATTTTTAAATATCAAAAAATAATCAATAAATATGTTATTCCCATTGAAATTATTGATCAAATCAGGATGAGATCTTATCATTTGACACTTCCACTGAATTTCCCTCAAGTTCACAATGGGTTCCATGTATCTCTCTTAAGGAAGTACATACATGATCCTTCACATGTACTAAACTAATATGTCATAAAATATGAATAGGATATATTCTATGAGGAATACCCGATGTGGATTTTAGATTTTAAGGATAAAGTTCTACAAAGTACAACCACTCACCTGGCAAAAGTTTTGTGGTGAAACCATATGTTAGAGGAAGCTATGTGGGAACCTAAGGATGTGATGAAGTATAAGTGTCTTCATTATTTCTATTAGAGTAACAAAATTTCATGGATTAAATTATTATAAGGGGATATAATATAACACACATAGAATTTATGACATATTTCTTTTTAAATAATTTTAATTTCTCTGATAGCTTAATTTATATACAATTGAGAGTTCAAACAAACCACAATATAAATATTATTATTTAAACATGAACATTAATACCAAGATGTGAAAATTATATAATATCAATAGTAATAAACACATTATGAAAAACAATTATAAAGGTTATTTATAATGTAAATTCATTGATAAATATATACTCAGTTTTTTTTAAATCATTTTATGCTTCAAAAAATGGCTCTTATTGTTTTTTATGAGAAAATATTAGGGTTAATTTAAAAAATATTTTATAAATTATATTTTTTAAAAAGGAAATCATTTTTAAATCATCATTTCAAAATTTTCGTAGATTTTAATTTTGATATTTTTATTAAAATATTTATTTTATAGTGAATAGTGAAAAATATTATTTTTAAATAAAAAACTAAATTTTCATTTCAAGTATTTAAAAAGTTTTATTTTGTTTTAAAATGATTTGAATGTAAAATTAGTTAAATTATAATATAAATATACCAATTAAAATTATTTAAATCAATTTTTTATATATTTTTTTATAAAAAGATTTATATTCTTACGAAAACACTTTTCTAGATAACTGATTTTCATCGAGCTTTATTGGTTTAATTTTAAATTAAATATTACCACTTATCTAAAAAAATTTGTAAATTTTTTTTCTATATTTGGAATCAAAATAATTAATATTATTCAGTAGTGTGAACTTAAATTTTATTCATTATGAATGTTAACCATAGTAAATATTTTTCATCTATGTAGAAGATGTAAAATTGGGTTAGAACTGTGGGGAAAATCTTTAAAATCACTCTAGTGCTTCCATTTATCCTATTGTATGGGTGTTTTTCAACCAAATATATGATTAAGGAGTTAAATATTATATTTTAAAATATTATTTTAAATTTGGTAACTCTAACTTGACTTTTTTCAAGATAATTTATATTTTATTCAAATTAAAAACTACTTTTGGGGTCTTTGAATTTAATTTCATGGTTTGAAGATTCTATTCAGTTTTGGATTTCTAAAAAATTCTAAAAACCCTAACTTTTTATAATTTAACAAAAAAATTGTGAAAAAAATTTATTACTTTATTTGATGGTTAAAATATTTTTACCCTTAAATCATGTATTTGTCTTAAAAACTATTTTTCATGCATTTTTTGTTATTATATTTTAATTAATTTCTACCAATATAAGAAATTAATTATAATAAAAATTATTTCAAATTTATAATCATCATATGATATTTTTTCATAATTATCCTTTTATTTTTTATATATAATAATGTTATCATGGCAAAAACTTATGTATCGCGGTTAAGGTTAAAATGTTTTTAAAGTGGTTTAACTAGAAGACAAGGCTTAAAATGTATCAATAACATACCCAAATGTGATAGTTTGAGTTTATTTCTACCCTATTACCTCCTATATTCTAATTTGGGGTGCCTTGGTTCCATATGAAATTATTATAATATATATACATAAAAATAATTTAATCCTTTATTTATTTCCGTGTGTATCCTTTCCCCACCCTATAAAAGCATACCACCTCTCATTCCTTCTTGTATATAGTGGTGTAATTACTTTATCATCACCATTTTATTTGGATGGTTATAAATTTAGAAAAAATGTTTATTTTTGATATTTATGTTATATTTATGGTTATGTAATGATAAAATATAATTTATCATTCTTTCAATCTTTTCATTAGAAAATGAAGACAACGTTCATGCACACATAGGACATACCATATCAATGAATGGTGTAAATAATTTTTCGATATATACATTTTATGGTTGATTAGAAATATGTATATAATGAATATATATTATATTTATATCCTAATTCAATTTTTTTTGATAATTTATCCTTAATCAATATATAGGGACTAAGACCCCTGAACTGAAACATGAAGGGAAAAAATTAGTTATCACCAGAAATGGTGATCTGAATAAAAAAATTTAAAAAACTACCGATAAGATATTATATGTAAATAATATATTCCGTTATATATATGATTCTGGTTCTATAATTAATTTATAATAATCCATTATTTATTATACATGAGGTTTGATCATGTGTAAAGAAATATGATACTTGAGGTTTCAATCTCATTTTAATCATAATTGATTATTATTGAATTTACATTGAATAAATTATATGATACTTATCTGGTAAAAAATTTTAATTTTTATTATTATCATGTTATCTTTGGAATTTTAGTTTTTATTACTATTTTTTTCTCTCTTTGGTAGAAAAAATGTTTCAGAAAATATTTTTATGAAAATTTTACTTTATTTATCTTATTTTGGTTAGAAAGATTTTTTATTCCAAAAGCATTTTTTCTAAAAAAAATTTAATAATTTTTCTATATATTATAAAATATTTTTTAAAATAATTTTTACACTTTTTTACCTTTTAAAAAAGATTTAATAGGAATCTTTTTGTCCTTTTCTGAATGAGTTACCATTTACTAAATGTGTGAAAAAAATATTTGTTTTTATGGTTACAGAATGAATTAAATTTTCTATAATTGTGAGTGATAAATATTTTTAATATTAAATTTCAAGATTCTATAATTATTTTTAATAAAAATATTTTCTTCAATATTTTTTTAAATCTATGAATTTTAAATAAGTTATTTTAAAATGAAAGGGTTTTTTTCTCCAGAATTATTCTAGTGATCTTTTAAATAAAATTCTCACCTATGATAAAATATTGGATGTTAATTATACATAACTTTGAATATGATATAATGATAACATATTTATTATTTTTATGGATGATCTATAATTATAATGATGAGATGTTTATGAAACCCTTTTATTTTCCATAGGTTGAGCTATAATGATGTGATGAATTTTTATGGTATTATGACATTTATATGAATGAATCATGATAATGTGATGGTTGGGTCTATTATAGAACTCCAATGCATTAGGTAAAGTGATGTTGATACCTAATGATATTATTATGGTAAGAATAGGCATGACTGGAAATAGAATTATTCAGATATTGATGCATTAGTATGATTGCTTCCAAATATGATCATAAGAATATGCATCGACATGATTGAAAATAGGTTTTTTCCTATCTTGATGCATGATTATGGCCACTTTCTATATATACCCACAAGATTATGAATTAACATGATTTCTTTTAGAAATTTTGATATGATTCTGATTTCTTATTCATATGATCAAAGATTCATATATTTTGACTCTTGAATTATGATTACTTCTTTGACACCCTTATTGATCAAACTTCTCAAAATGAAATGATTTTTTAGATATTATTATCTAAATTTTTTGGGTATGAATATTTTACATTGAGAACATGCAATTGATTATGTTATCACACACTTATGATCATATTATTTTATAATGATTGATATCTCCAATGTTAACCCTTACAAAGTATTTGGCCTCACCATTTCTAATGTTTTCATTCCTTAGGTTATGAAGAATGTTTATAAGTAGGGTATGTCTACGAATAGTACTATGTCTTATGAAATTTATGTGTTATATTGATTATATTTCATAAAATAAGAATAATCAATACACTAAAACATTATCATACTCGATTGTGATATATTAAAAATTCATCTAAAACAATTTAGTATTTATATATGATGTGGTCAAGTCACTTAAATAATTTTGGGTCATGATAAATGGAGATTATTTTATAATTTAAGAATTTTATGGGCCTAAATCAAGCCCACATATAGTTAATATCCACAAAAGGATCTGGAACCTTAAGTTTAGAGCCACATTTTGAATTGATAGGAGGCTAGTTATATTTTAGCTTCTGAAGTGGTGGAAATCCCATGTGAAATATTGATATAGAAGTCAATATCATTTATTTTTGAGATAAAATCCACTACACATATAGTTCATTATCTTTCCAATCCATAAAGTTGATCTATACTAGTTCCATGCAAGTCAATGTAATTTTTTGACTCAACATAGTGTCTGAACTCTAGACTATATAACCTCATGTTGCAACATAAGATATTTTCACCAATAAATGTAATATAAAGAGAAAAAATTTCCACAATCACAACCCAACACATTTTTGTGCTTAAAAAAACGTCTATCACCACTATTATGAGTTCTCAATATTCTTCTATAGTCACCTAAATTCCCTAACTTATCAAGTCCATTTAGTCATGTAAAAAATACCTTTATCCTTAATGCATCCAATTGTATACATTAATTAAACAAATACAAAAACTCCCAAATTGATTCTTCTTGGTGATTTCATCCATCAAAATAGGTGTAAATGAGATCTTGGGGTGATTTAATTTTTTTAGAATATTCTAAAAGTTTTTTACATATTGAAATACTCTCTTGGCCAAGACATCTAGAAATATTATTTCCTTGGAGTATTCTTAAATAGGGCTCAAATATAGCTATAAATTCTTGAAAATATAAGGATAATCACGCTTTATTAGGTTCATAACAATATTCTAGATACATATACATAAGTTTTATACATAATTTTTATTAGTCTAATTTCTTTATTATTTTCATACCAATATTCTAGATACACATACATAAGTTTTATATTTATTATAGTATAGGTTGTTCTAGTCTCATTTTTATAATTCTCATTTCATTATATTTTATTACAGTATATCATTCCCTGCATTTCTATCTCTTTTTATTTTTATTTCTCCAACTATGAGATTTGGTAGCTCCATTTTCAAGGTGAAATAAGAAAGAACATTGAACCTTAAGGAATCCATGATATTCTCAACTCTGAATCTTGAATTTATTCAATATTTTATTCATCTTCATAGTGGTAAGTGATCTCATGAAGGTTTTGTTTGGTATTTTTTACCCTTAACTACTTAAATGACAGGCTTTACACTATTCCTTCCATCATTTATTCTCCCTCTCTTCTCCTGTAAATATATTTATATGATGGATTTATGATGGTTAAAGGATGAATGTAATATGATATATTTTGATATTAGTAATGAATCACCATCGCAATTAAGGAGTGTCAAAATCTCTTTCATTTTGTAGCATTTGGTGAATTATGTTCATTATAAATCTTCCATGTGTTTTCAGTCCAAATTTTTTTGGAAGGCGGGTGATAAATTAATGACATAGATTTGAATATTGAAATGATTTTAAATTATTAAAAAGTATAATGAAAGAATCTATAGTCACCCATTACCATTTCTCATTTCATGATAACCTTTTTTGTATCTATTATTTCATAATTTATCTCACCACATGATAATAAAACCCCATCATGTTTCATACATTAAAAACATAAAATATCAAGGTTATTAATAACGGTAGTTCAATGAATGTTTAGGGTATGTTACCAAGAGAAACTCGTGGTAAACCATTGTTCTATATTCCCTGACTTTATAAATTATATTAATTTATCCATATAAAATTCCTTGTATTAAGTTGGAATCACTCCTAGGTATATTATTCAACGACTTTATGTTATTTCACATTTTAAACACCCTTTCATTTACTTTAATTTAAATTAAAAAAATAATTAAAAAATGAATTTATTTTGAGCTCACAACTTTCCATCAGTTAAATAGTTGGAGCTACATTCATTCCAAATTTAAAGGGTTCAAGGATCTAACTATAGAGAGGTAGTTTTCCATGTGCTCATTGAGTATTTCAAATAAGACCTTGAATAAAAAATATTAGATTATTTTTCTGTAAACCTCAATGAGTTTTTCCTCTAATTTCAAAAGATCCATCAATAAGATTCCAGTGAACCAATAGAGTTTCTTCTTTTACCTCTTATTTATGAT
Source organism: Viscum album (assembly GCA_963277665.1). NCBI lineage: Eukaryota > Viridiplantae > Streptophyta > Magnoliopsida > Santalales > Viscaceae > Viscum > Viscum album. The sequence continues at coordinate 1,202,386,783 of OY728159.1, read as the reverse complement.
AAATAACATTTGGAGGTTGAAAAAATTCTATAGAACCCATACCTCAAACAATAAGAAGACATCCTTCTAGAATAATTAAAAAGATTATAAGATCTGTATTGAGAAAATTAAGGGAGTGGATGTTTCCATAGAAACTATATCATATGATATATATTTACTTGAGTCGCATTGTAAGACTTTTTATATTTATAATTATATCTCAACCAAGATACATATATCCATGTAGAGTGAAGAAAAAAATTAATAAGACACTATCAAGGATAATATGGATATGTCCTTTGAAGAAGAAACCTATAAAGAGGTGGTAAAAGAATAAGAAGAAGATATATGGAATAAAGTGAATCCCTAAGTGGTAAAGGATCCTACTTGGAATCCAAAAGACCCAGGATAAATTATGGATAGGGATGAATTTTCAGGTTACTATAGAAGTATTTCATAAGGAAATTTTTGTAGTACTATAGCAGTAATGGGACTGTAGTGGTAGTGATACTATAGCGGTAGTGGTATTCTAGCAGGTATTGTTGTAGCGCAAGTACTGTAGTATTACTATTCACCGGAGGGCCCTTTGGGCCAAAAAAATGGGCTTTCATGACCCTGGGCCTTCAGGCTATGTAATGGGTCTCCCTCTATCTAGTCAAAAGAGGTCTTTTCTTTCCTTTAATAATAAAATGAAGCTTCGGTCCTAATCTTTTTTAAAAAAATTAATGCCACAGCCTCATCAATTATGTCATAAAAATCTATTAGAGGATGATTTTATAACCATATACCCCCATCACTTACCCATTTACATCCTTTATATCTTATTTATTGGGATCAGAATCATTTGTTTCCTTTTGGTATTTTTTACCATCAATATCCATTTATGAGCATTTAAGAAAATGATTTATGGTTCCTCCTATAATTAAAATCTCATAAACATTCAAATTTGGGTTAACATATGATAAATGTATGTCTATAGGTAGTATAAATACAAGAACACTTGGGGATGACCCAAGAATCTTGTCTCCTCTCTTTACGATTTTCATTTTATTTTTATTTGAATACATTATCATATTTCTTTTATTTATTTTTTAAATGAAGAAATTGGCGTTCAAGAGCTTAAGTGAAGTTATGATATTAAATAACATTGTTATATATCTCCATACCACTAGTTTATCATTACCCATATTTTGATTTTTATACATTAAAGGGGGTAGTGAAATTCCGTTTTTGGGGATTTTTAACCTATTATAGTTTTTCATGTTTTTACTTTATTTATTTATATTTGAATAAAATATAGTTTGAGTAAATTTTCCAATTGAATGAATAATTTTTTTGAGTCCTATAAGGGACATGACTCATTTAATAAAATTTTGATTCACTTATTTTAAAATCATATAATGAATTTTAATTTAAAAATATTAATTGAACTACATTTTAATATTCATACATTAGATTCAAGAACATGAGTTTGAGAGAATCACTTTCTAAACAAAATTAATAATTCATAGAATCATTATTAAACATCCAATTAAATAAATTCATTTGAATTGGAATAATTTGAGTTTTTTGGATCAAAATGGGAGTTTCCCAAATTTTTCAAGTTTAATGTGTGTGTCTATTTGTAAACAATAAAAAACTATAGATAAAAATAAATAAAAATATAAGATATGTTTTTTCCAAGTTGGATTACATGCCCTTGTTATCACAAATAACCATAGGGGATTCCTACTATTTAGAATAAATTAGTTTTTATTATGTTATGATAAATATTTTAATTAGTGTTGTTTATAATAATGGATTGTTCAAATTGTTAATATGTGATTGGTTATTGAGATATACATAAGGGAAAGTTAATAGTGAACATGAATGTACAAGAAGATAATAGATTTATCTAACTTATTTTTTAGTGATGAATCAATGTTTTTGAAATTATGAAGTAAGATTATAAGGTTGAACAATAGGGAATTAAAAAGAAAAATTCATGTCCATATTGAGATTTACATAAATATTTAATAATTAATATTAAATTAATAGAGTGTTAAATATAGGATGAAATGGTTTTTAAGTGAATATCATATTTGAGAGAGATTCCTTATAAAAAAGGAATATTTTTTTGTAGGGGAGTGATATATATATAGTTTACATTTAAATTGTAAAAAATCATATATAATATTAAATATATAAATTATAAAATTTTATTTCTATTTATTAAAATTGATTATTAATGTGAAAGTTTATAATAAAAGATATTTAATGGTTTTAAAAAAATCTTAACATGATAATGAGAAACTAAAAAAATTGTTCAATATATTGGAGAAAAGGATGGACATGGACAACCAATGTATTCATAAAATATGAGCTCAAATCTTTAATATTTATCTATCCTCATAGACCCATCCTATTTTAGGCCTATCAACATAGTCTTCAAGAACAATCTAGGCGAGCATGTGTAATGTTCATGAGAAATGTGAGAACAAAAGATATATATAACATAAAAAACTTTTTAATATGATTCAATACTCTATATAATACATAGATATTGAGATATATTATAAAGGTTATAAAATGGTATTTCATTACACTTCCATTTCAATCATATTATATGACTGGATGACATTGTATGGATTGTTTGATTTCAATTGAAAGATATTATAAAATCCCATATCCTTTGATATATCTGGTGACTGAACTTTAAGTAATAAAATTCAACTAATATTCCATGTTTCATATCATTAAGTGAATCATTTTCTATGCTGAAATGATCTATAGTTCATTATATTCATGCAATAATTTCTTGAGTTAGACATATAATTTACTTTTGAATCCTTTATTTATGGTTTGATTCATTTCATATTGTTTATGAATTCTTATAAGTTTAAAATTGATTTGATGTAGTATAGAGGTGTTTTAAAGGCCTTAATAAAAAATGGGTTAGGCTGGTGAGCATGGTGGAGTTTTAAAAGTTATAGAAACACCACCGATTGATCATTGGGGTTCCTAGGTAGAAGAAGTTCTACCCCAAAACCAATGTATATCTATTAAAGATCATTATCCCAATAATTGATCTCTTTTGTGGAAGTGATTCAATCCAGCTACAACCATCCAGCTAGTGGAGGCCATTGGCTCCCCAGTGGTGTCGTTCAGGACCTAGTAAGGCCCGCCGATTTATAATGTGTTTTTAGAAACCCAAACTCTCTCTCACTTTTCTCATTATCCCAGTTCTATCTCAACCCCTGACACCTTAGGGGATATATTTTAGTGATTTTGGGATCTATCCACTCCTTTCATGTTTTCTCCTCAATGTATGGACAATAGTTTGATTCCACATTCATAATCTAGGGAGTTACATATAAATCTAGATATATACTATTCTCCTATCCTTGGTTAAACCCAATTAGATTATAGATTTATTGGTCATATCTAAGGGTTTTGGTATTGTTGACACTACTTAAAAGTACAAAAAAGACCATAAAGATTGCCCTGGATATTCAAAAATCCCAAAAGATGAGGTTTGAAGAATTAAATGGAAAGCCAATTTTTTCACAGACCTACATGGTAGAGCTATGTGATAGACCTGCGCAACAGATCTATGCGAGAGACCTATGCAGCAGATCTACACAACAGAAAATTTCTTTTACCCCTACGTGGAGGACCAATGAGGCACACATGCGCGGAAAAATATTTTTTCAACCAAGAAAATCCATGCCTATAAATAAGACCCTTGGGTTCTCCATTTGAGGACTGAAAAATAATTTAAAGACTCTCGGAAGCTCCCATTGTGTATCTCGTTTTCCCAGATCCCTCAAATTATATCAAGTAGCTCTATAAAAAATGTGATAAGAGATAATTAAAATGAGAAAATCATGTTTTGAATGTCCATTGAAATTTTAACATAGGTTTAGCTCCCCTATGAGAATATTCTTCTTCAGTCATCATATAGATCTTTGTGGTGTACATTCGTGATGCACCTGCATGACACACCTACATGATGCACATGGGTGACACACCTGTGCGACACACCTGCATGACACACCTGTGCGATGCCCCTGTGTGACTCCCTTGCACGACGCACATGCGTGAAACCCCTTTGCGTTGCAGCTATGTGATGCAGCAACACGGGGTACCTATGCAGCACACTTGTACGAGATACCTACGTGGAAGATCTTGGTATAAATCCTACATAAAAACTCAAGTACCCTATTTAAAGTCATTCATGGTAGGGTATCTCCTTCCTTGGTTCCCTTATATGAAAGGGACTAAATTTAAGCCTCCAACAAAACCTCATGACTTATCAAACCTTGGTAAATTTATATTAGCGTGTCTTCTATTTGGGTTTATATTTCCACAGTTAGAGGTTTCCCACATTTTTTTTATAAGGTAGTTATGATTAATGGAGTGTTTAGGGTTTTTTATATCCAGAGTCACATGGGCCTTTCTCCCAAGAACAGTGATGAGAAGTTCCTAGTTTGGAGAAAGGTTTGGGTCCTAACCTCTCCCTTCTCAAAGAGATGAACTGAAACCTCAGGTCTTGTTAGGGATGGTATGTTTCACACTTTCCTTTTCACTCAAGCATAGGAGAATTATCCCTCCCCTATCAGGATCAATTTTTAGGGAAACCATCCTAGAATAAGCCCCTATCATTTCTTGTAGGAGGTAGAATCATAACTCCTCCTTTCTTATTTAATGCCAAAGACCAGAGGGGAGATGGATAGAGGGAATTTTAATACCCTCTCCCTCTCCCATTGATCTTTTTAATCATGGGGAGCCATACTTCTGTAAGCCCCTAACATTCATCCCTTCTTTCTTCCAGTATACCCTTGTCCAATGTGAAGAGAATAGAGAGAAGGATCATCACCTCACCCTCATCCATTCTTGTCGCCATAGGTGTGCCCTCTTCCATCAGCAGAGGAGGAAAAGTGTGTGTGTCATTGTTGAATCTTTCACATCCTCTTATTTCTCACACTGAGCATGATTCTTGGGAGATTAGAGATTCGTGATGATTGAAACATGTGCACAAACACTCACTAGAATGAACTACGAGAAATATGATTCCCACCATAATTGGGATATGTAGGAAGCCCTTTCAGGGCCTAAGCTCACTGAATATCCTCCTAATGAATCAAACTCAAATTCCCTTAAATATGGTCATCCTACTTTGGAATAATCCCCAAATTAAATCCCTAAATCATCAAGGTATCCTTTTCATAAAGTAAGCTCAAACGCATTTCTCTCGAAGGACTATACTCTCCAATGAGACTTATCGAACTACGTGGGATTTGATTCCCATCCCCATGGGATAGGTAGGAAGAATCCTTAAGGTTCAAGCCCAACATTTCAAATCAACTCAGCTCTCCTTGGGCCATATTTTCAAGAAGGTCTGATCTTACACAGAAAACCATATCCTTTCCAAGTTTTATGGGCTTCTTTAGCATAAGTCCCACACCAAGTTTTGATTAAGCACCTTCCACTTAGAGGTCCTTATCGCATGACCGTACAAGGTATGATGTGTCCCATTAAGCGACATCGAACTAAGAGGGTTATGATTCGTTTCACAAGGATAAGTAGGTAGCCCATCTTATGGGCATGATCTGAAGATCAAAACCAGCATTCCTCTCCCTGGATGATGGTAAATTCCAAAGTCCCTCACTGAGTGGATTAAAAACTAGTAGCATCATAACAATGAATATTAAAATAATATTTAAATAGTATATTATAGGATACCATTGATGGAGAATCTCGAATACATATGGATATCTTCATTAATGAAGAACCTTAAATTCATACTAATGATTCTTAATTTTACACATGTTACTAAGTGACTTCAAATTTCAAGGTAAACTGATGTCATGCTTGGTAAATTAATAAGGATTCATGAAAATATCTTAAATTTACAAAATAGAGTCCTGGAGAAGACAATAAATCCCCCCCAAAAGGGTTTGATGAGTCTGAAATCCCATCCTCTCAACCAATATATGTTCCTAAGTATCATAAATTTCAAACTTAACAAACACCTACCTTTGGAAAGTAGGTCCCCTTTTGATAAATAACTGTTGGATGTTTCTAGTTCCATGAATAAATACAATGGAAACCACCTCAAATTAGTGATTATGAAAACTAGAACCCACATTTTGAGGACCTACGAAACAAAAATTGTGAAACCAACGTGAATCCTTAACCAAGTAAATAATGTTACCCACCTATTAGTACCCTATTAAATTGATAAAAGAAGGACATACAAAGGAATAAATCAAGCATGTATCCATATAAAAAAATGTTTCTTTAATGGAGTTTGATGTTCTGTCTCATTTTTTCTCATAATTTCCTTCACTCCAAAATGGATTTCTTCAAGACAACATATGTGAACTTCCTGATCACTACTCAAGTTGGATCCCCATCCACGGTAAAGATGTTATCACAAACCTAGATTCTTCAACACGGGGTCTCTAATGTGCTGTTAAAGGAATATCGCCAGCATGGTTCAATCCCAGCATTAGAGGCAGCTCGGTAGGCCCTCTAGTTTAATAACAATCCTCGATCATCAGGCCAACGACGCCCAATGATCAAGAAGAAAATAGTGTCAACCACCATATCCAACTGTTTCAGGTCCTTATCCCCAGAACGCAACAACCAGTCCCTCCCATACTATAGGTAGGTGGATCAAGAGGTCATTCATTACCTCAATTAAAGGATGTAGGGGTCCTTCCTAAGGACTCCCACCAACAATCGCTTCCAGTAGAATCGTGTGGTAGTGAACCCCCAATATGATGGGAGTGTTACCTATGGACATTCGGCCCAGGTCTCTCAGACCCGAGCATGCAAGACAAACTACCAGGGATAAATTCCAATAAATTGGGATTAGGTTATTACTTCTACCCCTTCTGGATAAGTCCATCAACCTAACATGATAGAAAACAAAGAGTGGCCCCATACACCTGTTCGTCCAAATTTTTCTGCCCAGCAGACTCATCAATAAGCATCCCACCAATCCCACCAGATAAACCCAGTGGAGTACTATGAATAGGAACATACACTTCTTTACAAATTATCAGCCCATCAACAGGCTCATCTGATTTCATTTAAAGAATCCCTTCAATCCAATATGGTGTCAACTGGTAAACAGGAACATACACCTGCTTACAATCACCAATTCTGCCAACAGTCTCACCCACCAGTATTGAAGGAAGTCTGTCAACTGTAATTGATGGGAAATATCCAGTAGGAACACACAGCAACCAATGTTTATCAAGCCTACTAATAGTCTCGTTTGGTATCACCTGGAGAAGTTAGTCGAAAAGCTCTGATGAAAAATCTAGGGCAGACCCAACTCTCTTCCCCCATGCATGAGTACTACCAATACCCATTGACAGGAAAAGAAGGATAAGAGAAGGAACATTCACCTACTCTAGCTATGGAATGGATGTATATTTTAGTTCTGGTCATTGAAGTCACCAAACATATCTTATCAATGGTGAAAGGGAAGACACAAATCCCTAACCATTTTCTAGAAGCATTCCAGGAAATTATAACAACTAATTCAGTAGTACCAGAAGAAAAGACTCATAAATTTGTCCCCACACATGGGATGACATATCAGTATACCATCCCAGAGCAGATATTCTCCTCAGTTCCAGTCCAGGAGGTTCATGGGGCATACTCCCTCGTATCATATGGACAACAAGATTGGGAACATACACCCTTTCCAATTGGAGGTAATCAGACCGTTCTGGTAACCAATCAAAGGCAGTCACATACACCATCCTGTGATAACCACTTCTCCTAGAAAGTGGTCCCAACTAAATGTAAGAGAACATTTAAGAACCAGTCTTGGAAAACACAGATGTAAAATCAAGAGTCAAACTACAATTTGGATCTTCTTAATTCTATAGTTCTTAAAGCCCTCATACATTTATCTATTGCAGCTCAAGATCCTATCCTATCATCACGAAATTATGGATGTGGTAGTAGTAATTTTGAAGTTCCCCATCAAACACTTCATCATGAAGGCTTGATTAATGAAAATTATGTCAATCTAGAGCACTTATCTCTGAATGAGAGCCACGAAAACCATCTATATGGTCAAAAGACCAAAGAAAAAGATGATTTGTCCCATGCTGTAATCCACCATGGTGATCCTCCCCATGATGGAATTCACTGTGAAATTCCTCTCTACAGTAGTATTCTTCATTTTCAAGATAATTCTATAATTGATAATGTAGTGATGAGAAAGTCCTCCTATCTCGAGGCACTTGCAAACACAAGGCCAGTCATGTATGATGCCTTGTCATTGACAGGTGAATCACTTTCTCAACTAGATTGTAAATTAAGGGAACAATCATTCTCTAAACCTCCCATGGGTCATTTTTCATCTAATACAGAGCATCCACTTTGGTCATACCATGTGGAAAAACCTCTAGTGAAAAACGATGAAGATGTGTTAAACATGAGAAAAAAATTGGTTAAAGGAGAAATACCTGTCATGTTCTGGACTTTGAAAAATTCTCATTATAAAATTGTAGAATTGATGGAAGAATATTTCATTCATGATGTCTGCCTCAACTTATGGAAGAATTTTATTCATTTGAAAACTAAAGTATTACCATATGATGAATATCAAAATCATGTAAAGGTAATATAAGGGTTGCAACGCCAAATTGAATGGGTGTCTCTCTTAGTTTCCCAACATCCAAAGGCATAAAAATAGCAGATAAACCTTCAACGTGCATGCCTCAATTCTCTAAAGAGGTTACACTAGTTAATTTCTCATTCCCCATCTAGTGTTTGTATCAGAGGATGGGGTGTACATGGAGAATTGAATTTCACTACACTCTAGAATTAGTAAAGTCCACCAAAAGTTGTTTAATGCAATGTTATTTCCCATGGTCTTCCAAAATCAATAGATTTTGTATGTAATCCAATGTACTCTCAAGAAAAGGCCTCAACCAGCTCTCATCAGTGTCAGGCCCCAAGAAAATAGGTTGTTGAGTTACTTTTACATCTAGCATCTGATAATCTTGAGAAGGTGTCCTGCTTAGAGGATGTCTGCTGTCAAAGAATTAAAATGTTTTAAATAGAACAATGATCTTATAAAACAGGTGATTTGAGTGGTTCTCGTATAATCCACCCAGCTAATGTCCGAACCAAAATTTGCATCATCAGAAGATCAATTGGATGAATTTCAATCATACCAGTTCAAGAATCAACCTATATTGAAAGAATGGGGGATCATTTAATTCAAACTCAAATTCATTAAACAATTTTCAAATATTTGAAGATGAAGAACAAGAATAGCCCCAGCCTATAGAGATGGGGGATTTTTCACATCTATAATCCCCTCCTCAGCAGAAGTCAGCTTTCTCCTGATTAGGAAAAATCATAAAGAGAACGCAAAACTAAACTATCCAAGGATTCCATTCAGGTTAATATCCATAAAAAAAATCTTGATAATCCATCATATAGGAGAACAGAGCCTCATGGAAGATACAGAGAGACACGATCTCGCAAAAATACTGACAGAATTCAATCGATATATTATGCATTAATGAATGTTATTAACACCACTGCAGAGGATCCTCTAGAAAATCAGTCCAGCTCAGGGGAATCAAAAGATGGAGTTCTTATTCATAATATAGTACACACTAATCCAAATGAAGAAGGTGTATTTACCCAAAATCAGAGGCTTTGTAATGTCCCAACCCGGATACCACTAACCGGGGCTCCGATCCGGTTCTCCACAAGGAGTCAAGAGCATTTCCCAAATGCCAGAGGCTGCTGACTAGCAGCCATGGCCTTGGGTGTGATAGTGGGGAAACTATGCCCTCGTTGGTAGAGTACACAACCGAAATAATAAACATGCAATAGCGGAAGCGGTAAAAAACCAAGAATAATAAACTGCGGAAGACTAAATCAACCAATTGGAGCACATATGTATATATATGGAAGGATGCAAGATACATATCTAGGAAAGATGAAAAACAAGTCACAATGCTGAAAAACAATACAATAACAAAACAAGTACAAAAAAAAGTAAATAGCTCCTCAGAATCCCAAGCCAAACCTTGGTCCCTTGCTCTCCTGCTCCAAGTAATCAAGTACCAGAAGTCGAAGGGTGATTTCCCTTGTCTACACCTGCAACAACATAGTCTGCTAGGGCCCAAAAGCATGGCCCAATCAGGGTGTGAGATAAAATCCCAGTAGGCAACCACCCAAAGATTTGTTCCCAACAGTCAGTGAGTATATGGTAGGTAAAAGTACAGTAAGCAGTAAACAACAACAGCAAAGCGGTAGGCAGTAAACAGTAATTAGTAAAGCATGATTATACACAATAGTAATCAATCCAAAACCGACAGTAGCAGTGAAGCAACCAGTGAACAAGCAAGAGAACCCTCTGGAAAGTTCCTGCAGTCATCTTCTCTAGTCCTATCCAAGAAGTACCACAATCCTATGGGCAGTGCACTCAGCCTAACCCATCTGGTTTGGTCATATGAAATTATTAGACTCACTGGGTAAGCACACTTGGTCAATTCCCCTTATAGTCTAGGGTAGTCAGGGACTCTCTGAGGAAGATCATGCGGTCTAACCCTCTTAGCCCCAAGGTCTAGAGACTCTCTAAGGAAGCTATCTCGATCAATTCCTCTTATAGCCTCAGGTATACCACAAACTCTCTGAGGAAGCTCACTCGGTCAATTCCTCCTTTAGCCTGGGAAGGTTCTGAAAGAGAAAACAAACAAGGTAAGACTTTCTAAGGAAGCACACTTGGTCTACCCTCCTGTAGTCTATAAGAATACAAGACTCTCTGGAAGCTCACTCTGTCAATACCTTGTAGTCTAATGTCCAATACTCTCTGAGGAATCTCTCTCGTTCTACCCTCCGGTAGTCTATAATGTCTAAGACTAATTGGGAAGCTCACTCGGTCTATCCCTCATAGTCTATAGCACCAGGTTATCTCAGTCCCGTGTCGGTCGGTGCATAATAATGCTATAAGGCCAGAGTACACCTATAGAGCAACTTGGATAACCAAAGTACACTTATAGAGCTACTTAGATAACATTCTAAAGGGCAACAAGCATTTCATACAAAAACACTCCATCTTATAGACACAAGGCATGGAAACAGGTGTAATAACCAAAGGAAAAGGAAACCCGAAGTTCGTAAATAGAACAATGAATGGTAAAACATCCAAGTACAACAAAATATTCTCTAAAATGGTTAATTTACCTCTACACAAGCATACAAGCAAGGCAGGAAAACAACAAGGGCAAAAAGGTAAACACACAATACCCCGTTCACGGGTATTGGTGGAATTTGCACATAAAACACAAGGAATTTGAACGGTAAGGCACAAACCACCTACCTCAGTCCTAGTAGATCGATATATTTGAACCACGACGACTGATTCTCCCTTGAATGAAATAGATCTGAGAAAACGTCCAAAATTCTCAAACCACAATAACTTGAGAAAGATGAAGAATCAAGGATTGAAACTCAAGAAGAAAGAAGAACTCACCGCTGCGGTTCCAATGCAATGAAAGGAAGAAGAATCAGCCAACAGATGGAGGCTCAAGAATCCGGAGAAGTTTCGCGGCCGAACGACGTCTCTCGGTCAAACCAAACCTAGAAGAAGATGTTTATTGTGATCAGGCGCAACCCCGGTCCGATTAATGAAAAAAAAAGTACACAGCTTCTACTTTTAGAGTACATGGTGTGTACTAGGTATTTCCATAATTCGCCAAAATTGGCCTCCATGTCACCCCTACACACCGTGTGTGTAGCCCGGACACGGCCAGTACACGGCTTTGGGTGAAAAAAGAGTACATGTAGTGTACTTAGAAAGTACACTGTGTGTACTTCAAAAATTTCCAGAAACTTTGTTTTTCTCAAAAACTCCAGAAAAAGGAAAGCATACTAGAAACGAAGATCCGAGTTCTTAAAAACTTCCCCCCTTAAAGAAATTCATCCCCGAATTTCCCTAACGAGGTGTAGAAGAAGAAATACCGAACAACTCCGGCCACTGCGATCGTACATCGGCCTCCCTCTCCCAGGTCTCATCCTGTACTCGCCCATGCTGCCAAAGCACCCGTACTAAAGGAACAAACCACCCATGGAGAACCTTTTTACTATGATTGACAATAAAGAAAGGATTCTCCTCAAATGACACATCCACTTCGATCTCAACCTCCTTAGGCTAAAAGACATGATACAGGTCTGAAAAGTAACGTCGGAGCTGAGAGATGTGGAAGACATCGTGCATGGCCCAGTACCTTTGAGGTAGCTGCAACTGATAGGAAACCATCCCAACTCTCTCCAAAACCTCAAACGGCCCAACGAACCGCGGTGAAAGCTTACCTTGTCTCTGAATCCTCTTGTGTCCCAACCTCGGTGCGACACGCAGGAAAACCTGATCCCTGACCTCAAACTCCGAAGGTCATCTCTACTGATCAGCATAAGACTTCTGTCAAGATTGTGCTGTTTCCATCCTCTTCTGAATCAACTCTATCTACTCTAAGGCCTCCTGAACAATATAAGGTCCCAGCAAAGCTGCCTCTCCTACCTCCAGCCAGCATAAGGGTGATCGGCATGGTGTACCGTACAGAGCCTCGTATGGTTCCATCTGAATGGTTTCCTAAAAGCTATTGTTGTAGGATAACTCCACAAGAGGAATATGTTTCTCCCAAGAGCCGAATAATTCTAGAATAAAAGATCAGAGCATATCCTCAAGCACCTGGATCATGCGTTTGGACTAGCCATATGTCTGGGGATGGTATTTTGTACACAAAAGTACTCGTGTACCCAAAGCCTTTTGAAGTCCCTGCCAGCACCGAGAAGTAAAGTGTGCATCCCTATTTGAAACAATGGAGTGTGGAACTCCATGTAGACATACAATCTCGCAGATGTACAACCATCACAAATCATCAACACTGAAGGTCTCCTTGATCGGCAAGAAGCGTGCGACCTTCATGAGTCTGTCGACGATGACCCAAACAGCATCGTTCACCCAAGGCGACCTCGGAAACCCAGTCATGAAGTCCATTGTTATATCATTCCACTTCCACTCAGGAATGGGTAACTTAAAAGTCCTGCTGGTCGCTGATGCTCTGCTTTCACCTACTGACAAGTAGAACATCTCATGAAAAAACTAGCAACATCTTTCTTTATACCTGGCCACCAGTACTGGCAGTGTAGATCACGATACATCTTGGTGATTCCAGGATGAACTTCCCAAATTGAGGAATGAAAATCCCACATCATCTCCCCACGTATGTCTGCTGGCACCCATATGTGTCCCTGGAATCGCAAGATTTCATCCTCTCCCACTGTCCATCCAGGAAGAGGGTCCCCTCCTGACACACTCTCCCGCAGGACTAACACCTCTGAATCTGATAGCTGCCTCATTCATACCCGATCAAGAAGTATAGAGGTAACAGCTACAGAAGATAGGACAGTATATCCCTACCTTTCGTGCACTTCCAAGTGCATATTAAAGAATAGATCCATTAGCTGCAACTCACTACTGGCCTCCTGAACTGCCTGAATTTGGGTTCTTCTTCTCAACGCATCTGCCACTACATTTCCCTTTCCTGGCATATAGGCGAGCTCAAAGTCAAATAACTGAAGATACTCAACCCACCTACACTGTCTCAAATTCATATCACACTAAGTGAATATATAATTTAGACTCTTGTGGTTGGTGAAAACCACAAATTTCTCTCCCAGAAGGTAGTGTCTCCAATAGCGTAAGGCATGAACAACGGCTGCCAACTCCAGATCGTGCATAGGATAATTCCTCTCATGTGTCCTCAACTACCGAGACCCATATGCAACGACTCCATCTACCTACATGAGCACAGCTCCTAGTCTGACACCTAAAGCATCACAGTAAACAGTGTAGACCTTTCCCGGCTCTGGCAAGACTAGTATCAGTGCTGACGTCAACCTCCCCTTCAGCTCCAGAAAGGCTGACTCACAAGAATATGACCATAAAAACTTTTCCCCTTTCTTGGTCAGACCTATCAACGATGCTGCTAGGTGCGAGAAGTCCTGAATGAAGCATCTGTAGTATCCCACTAGCCCTAGGAAACTCTGTACCTCAAATACATTCTTTGGTTGCTCCCTGGAAATTGCATATCTCACTTTCTCTAGGTCCATAGATACTCCATCCTCTAAGATGACGTGACCCAAGAAGTGAATCTGATCCATCCAAAAGTGGCACTTCGAGAGTTTAGCATACAACCGATGCTCTCTCAGTGTACTCAGAACGATCTCAAGATGTGTGGCATGGTCATGTCGAGTAGAAGAGTACACCAAGATATCATCCATGAAGACCATGATGAAGGAGTCCAAATAAGGATGGAACACTCAGTTCATCAGTGCCATGAAAAATGCAAGCATGTTCGTGAGACTGAACGGCATGACTATATACTCGTATAGACCATACTAGCTTCTAAAGGTTTTCAGAGGTGTATCGGATGGTCTAACGCGCAAATGATGATATCCGGACCTCAAGTCGATCTTCGATAACACCCAAGCTCCTCGAAGCTGATCAAAGAGGTCATAAATCCTCAGCAAGGTATATCGGTTCTTGACCGTCAACTGGTACAGTTTTCAATAATCCACACAAAGCTGAAGGTTTCCATCTACCTTTTTCGTAAACAGGACTTGGCTCGCCCCAGGGAGAAGTACTGGGTCCGATGAAACCCTTTGCCTGCAACTCCTCCAACTACTTCTTGAGCTATTGAAATTCAGGTTTAGCCATACTATAAAGAGGAATGGACACCAGTGCCGCTCCTGGCACGATCTCAATCAAGAATTCTACCCCATGCTCCAGAGGAAAACCTGAAAATTCCTCTGGAAAGACATCCCTGAAACGATCCACCACTGGGGGAAAGTCTAACTGTGAAGTCCCCTGGTCATCTAGATAAAGACTGGAAATCTGGGCTGTAACCTCCCCTAGTCCATGATGCACTGGTCCAGCTCTACCCACCTGGACATCCCACTCGCCTCTAAGAAGAAAATATCCGCCCTATGGTGATATGAAAGTCACCCTTTGTCGATAGAAATCGACGACTGCCTGGAAAGGAACCAACCAGCCCATCCTGATAATGACTTCATAGCCCGACATTTCTAGGACATAGAGGTCCCATAAAAAATGACACCCTACAACCTCAAGAGGGAACTATCTGCACTGATCTACTCTAGATGTCCTTGTTCCCAACAGAATTTCAAGAGTCAACAAGTCGGAAGACAAAAAGATACATAGCCCAAGGCTCTCCACAACCGCAACAGAGATAAAGCTATGGGAAGGACCCGTATCAAAAAAGAGATGAAGATAAAACTAAGGATACTAATATCATTCCTCGAACTGTAGAATGGTCAGGATCCTACTCCTGATAGGTCTGCTCCATGGCAGAAGACTGGCCTGCACCACGGCCCTGTGTCCCTGGCTGACTGCTCTAAGCTGATCCACTCTACTGTCGCTGATGACCTGGTGACTGACCACCACGGCCGCGACCTCCACCTCAGCCCGAACGGTCGGAAGAACTCCAATTCCCGGACTGGTGGGAAACTATAAAAGCATCTCCAGAATGTGGGGTCATAGAGGAACCTCTACCAGCAGCTGAAAGTGAGAAGATCTGCAAAAGCATTGAAGATGGCCCATCTTTCCGCAAGATCGGCACTCCATCGGATCTCTCTGACACTGAGGCTTATTGTGACCACTCCTACCGCACTGGTAGCATACAACCTGGCTTCCAGAAGACACACCCCACGAACTCTGATCTCCTAGAGAAGACTCTTTATGATGCTTCCTACTATCCGTAGGAGGAACACCAGCTCTAGATGACGAACCTCCCTAGCTCACTACTCCAGAATCCCTCAGATTGCACTCAGTAATCAGCGTGTGGTTGATGATAGAGGATATTGAAATCAACTGGAAGATATTAACCTAGGAATGTATCACCTTCTTGAGACCGTCCTCAAACTTCCTAGAAAGGAACAACTCATCACTTACTGGGATCGGTGTGAAACGTTGTAGCTCAGTAAAACGATACAAGTACTCTATGACAAAAAGAGTACCCTGCTGCAAGCTCATAAACTCTCAGGCTCGATCAGCCCTCATGGTCTCCGGATATAAGTAGTCATAGAAAGTACGTCTAAACTCATCTCATGGAATACCCTGCTGATGCTGTGACTGTGAGATCACCTCCTACCACCTCTTGGCGGTGTCCCGGAGCTTAAAAGTAGCCAGCTTTACCCGTTTCTCCAGAGGTATCTCCAGGTGCTCGAAGATAGTCAGGGTGGCCTCGAACCACGACTCTGCAGCCTGGGGTCCTCTATCCCCTGAGAAAGTAGGAGGATGCTACTGCTGAAAATCCATCATCAACTCAGTCATCGGTGGGGCAGGAGGCGGCACTCCCGGAAAAGTCTGCAACATCCTCAGGAAGTCCTCCCTGAACTGCGTATCGGCGCCTACGACGGGTATAACTGCTGGTGACAAGGCTGGAACAGCAGGAGGATCTACAGGAGGATCAACAGGAGGTCCCTGATCAGCCATATCCAGTGTCTAATTATCTTTTGGAAACAGACGTACAACTGGAGGACATCTCGGAGGCATAGCTCTGAAAGATCAAAAGAAAACCTTAGATTAGAATTAACAAGGATTGAAAACACAGGAGTAAAAAATGGGAATAGGGGGAAGGAACATTCAATTTTTATGAAACATTACTACACGGCGTGTATAAAAACTACACGATGTGACCGTTTAATCCATTAACATGGGCGTGTACCCCCGCCCGACAGATCGTGTATCACCCCAAACTACACGGCATGTTGTTCCCACACACGACGTGTACTTGAACTCTAAACCCATGTCCGAGTCTCCTTACACAGCTAACCCAAACGGTCCAAACTAACCCCAGACTACAAGGCGTGTTCCCTAGGGACATGGCGTGTACTAGACATGGTCTCAGTGGCTCGTGTTGTTAGTTACACGGCCGTCTACACAGCTGACCATTACACGGCGTGTTCCGTACAAACAGGGCGTGTATAAGATAAGTTAACAGCGACTCGTGTTGTTCACGACATGACCTTGTACCTGGGACAAGACTACATGGTGTGTTCTTTACCCACATGGAGTGTATGGAAGAAGGTGACACTGGCCCGTGTTCTTCGTGACACGGCCGGGTACCTGAACAAAACTGCACGGCGTGTACCTACCGTACATGGTGTGTTCCTGAAGGCATTTCTACAACATCGTGTCCCTACTCACATGGTCAGTGACATAGTCTAAAACTACATGGTTTGTAGTCAAAAAGTACACACTGTGTATTATGGGTTTTTCTGGGTAGTAGCTCAGAAACTGCACTCAGAAAACACAGAAAACAAGGCAAAGAGGTGCCAAATTCCGATCCGTGAGGGCCCATACTCCCCGCGAATCAAAGCTTGGAATCTCTTACAGGCATAGACAAGAGAAAACAGGATCATAATCCACCAATTTCTGATTCAATAGGGCCCATAACACCTCAAGAGTCGAAATTTGGTGTTCATTTAAGAAAAATATAATACAAACAATCCTCTAACAAAGCAGCAAAGATTCTATCAAGCATCTATCACAACAGCATGCATAATATACACAAAGTCTACCACAACAACATGAAATTGCTAATGCACTCTAGATGGAATGGAAGGAATTCATGGCATGTGATCTCTACAAGTTCATATACGATGCATGAGATGGCATACCCTCATCTCATCGAGTTGCGACAGAAATAGAACCGCACTAGTCAAAACAATAACACACAAAGCATGTGAATCACTCTAGGTAAAATCATATCAACCGTAAAATCACAAAACCAAAAAACTGCAATAAATGAGGTAGTATGGCATTTACCTATACACGGGTTAGCTACTCCCGATCTCAGATTAATACCAAGTACCGAATCCATCTTATCCCTCGCTAAAGGCTCTAAACAGTAAATCAAGAGAAAATAATTCCTCTGATACCACTTTGTAATGTCCCAACCCAGATACCACTAATCGTGGCTCCGAGCCGGTTCTCCACAAGGCCTCAAGCGCATTTCCCCAAACGCCAGAGGCTGCCGACTAGCTGCGAGGGCCTTCGGCGTGATAGTGGGGAAACTATGCCCTCATTGGCAGAGTACACAGCAGAAATAATAAACATGAAATACAGGAAGCAGTAAATAACCAACAATAATAAACAGCAGTGGACTAAATCAAAAAACTGAAGCACATATGTATATATATGGAATGATGCAAGATACATATCTAGGAAAGCATCCAAACAAGTCACAATGCTGAAAAACACCATAGTACCAAAACAAGTACAAAAGAAAAGTAAACAGCTACTCAGCATCGCAATCCAATGCTTGGTCCCTTTCTCTCCTTCTCCAAGGAATCAAGTACCAGAAGTCGAAGGGCGCTTTCCCTTGTCTATACCTACAACAACATAATCTTCTTGGGCCCAAAAGCATGGCCCAATCAGGGTGTGAGATAAAATCCCAGTAGGCAACCACCCAAAGATCTGTTCCTAACAGTCAATGAGTATATGGTAGATAAAAGTACAGTAAGCAGTAAAAAAACAACAGAAAATCAATAGGCAGTAAATAGTAAGCAGTAAAGTAGGATGATACACAACAGTAATCAATCCACAACCAACAACAGTAGTGAAGAAACTAGTGAACAAGAAGGAAAACCCTCTGGGAAGTGCTCGCAGTGATCCACTCTGGTCCTATCCAAGAAGTACCACAACCCTCTGGGCAGTGCACTAAGGCTAACCCCTCTGATTTGGTCATACAAAATTATGAGACTCTCTGGGCAAGCACACTCAGTCAATTCCCCTTATAGTTTAGGGTAGTCAGGGACTCTATGAGGAAGATCACGCGGTCTAACCCTCTTATCCCCACGGTCTAGAGACTCGCTGCGAAAGCTATCTCGGTCAATTCCTCATATAGCCTTAGGTATACCACAAACTCTCTAAGGAAGCTCACTCGGTCAATTCCTCCTCTAGCCTGGGAAGTTTCTTAAAGGGAAAAAACAAGATAAGAATTTCTGAGGAAGCTCACTCGGTCTACCCTTCTATAGTCTATAATAATACAAGACTCTCTAGGAGCTCACTCAGTCCATCCCCTGTAGTCTAATGTCCAAGACTCTCTGAGGAAGCTCTCTCGGTCTACCCTCCTATAGTCTATAATGTCTAAGACTCATTGGGAAGCTCACTCGGTCTATCCCTCATAGTCTATAGCACCAGCTTCTCTCATTCCCGTGTCGGTCAGTGCATAATAATGCTATAAGGCCAGAGAACACCTATATAGCAACTTGGATAACCAAAGTACACCTATAGAGCTACTTGGATAATAGTCTACAGGGCAACAAGCATGTTAGACAAAAACACTCCATCCTATAGACACAAGTCATGGAAATGTGTGTAACAGCCAAAGGAATACAAAACCCGAAGGTCTTAAACAGAACAAAGAATGGGAAAAACATCCAAGCACAACAAAATATCATCTAACATGATTAATTTACCTCTACAAAAGCATACAAGCAAGGAAGGAAAACAACAAGGGAAAAACGGTAAACACACAATATCCCGTTCATGGGTATTGGTGGAATTTGCACATAAAACTCAAGGATTTTGAATGGTAAGGCACAAACCACCTACCTCGATCCTAGGAGATTGATATACTTGAACCATGATTACTGGTTCTCTCTTAAACTTCGTATATATGAGAAAACATCCAAAATGCTCAAACCAAGATAACTTGAGAAAGAGGAATAATCAAGTGATGAAACTCAAGAAGAAGGAATAACTCACCGTTGCGTTTCCAACGCAATCAAAGGTGGTTGAATTGGCCAACATATGGATTCTCGGGAATCCGGAGATGTTTTGCGGCCGAACGGCGTCTCTCAGTCGAACCAGACCTAGAAGAAGACATTTTTGGTGATCGGGCGCGACCCCTGTCCGATTAATGAAAAAAAGAAAGTACATGGCGTGTACTTTTAGAGTACACGGCGTGTACTAGGTCTCTCCATACTTTACCAAAATAGGCATCCACGTCACCCCTACACATCGTGTGTGTGGCCCGGACATAGCCAGTACATGGCTTCAGGCGAAAAAAAGAGTACACGGCGTGTACTCAGAAATTACATGGTGTGTACTTCAAAAATTTCCAGAAACATTATTTTTCTCAAAAACTCTAGAAAAAGAAAATCATACCTAAAATGAAGATCCGGGTTCTTACAAGCTTACCTAGAATCTAGGTATGCCTTCAAATAACTAACTCCCACCCCTCCAAAAGGCATCTAACAAGGGGAAAGGTAAAAGTCAGATTGCATCTCACTTTTCCACTAGAGAAGGTGAATCTCTTTTGCTTTAAGAGATATTTTCAAATCAATAAGAGGAAATGAAAGAGTTGAAAAGACTCAATACAGAGTTACTTTGAAGCATCATTTCGGTTATATGTACTCCCCAGGGAGGTCCTCAACTTGCAAATCCTATAGGAGCTCCTCAGTAAAGAGGATTTGTAGTAACTACAAATGAGGATAATTAATTCCCTCCATTTGGCACACAACCAAGGTTGGATCAAACACATCATGACAGGCTTGTTCTCATGGGTTATCCAAGGCAAATATCAGGACCACCATCAATGGTTTGGTTGGTCGTTACACCCGCTCAAGCTCTAGTTGTTGTACCTACAAAGGTTCCAGCTCATCCGGATATTCCCCAAATGATTATAAACACAATTAAGGCATAACAACTCAATTGGAAGCTATGTAGGAACGACGTTCACCAGTTCAACAAGAAAATAAATCTTAACCTGAATGGGTGGATATAATTCCTACCCCACCAAATTTTTTGAATACCACATTCAAAATTTTTAATGGTTCAAGAGATCCGGAACAACACTTAAAAGATTTTATTCTTATTCTAATCCCATGATGGGAACTCCTCAACAACAAGAAGCAGTTAAGCTTAGGGTTTTTGTAAAGTCATTATAGGGACCAACTTTTGTCTCGTATAAATGTTTACAATCTCAATCAATTAACTGGATGTGAAGATCTCTCTTAGAAATTCATTCTTCAATTTATCTCAATGATAAAAAAGAAAACGGTTTTTGATATTACCAATTATAAATAGAGGGAGAATGAAAGAGTTTCAAATTTCATTGGAAAATGGAAAGGATTAACATACTTCTTATGTCTATTTGTCCATCAAAAATAATTGCTGCCAATTTTTGTAGAAAATCTGTGTGATGAGTTATGCACACCACTGATCCCTGTGAAATAAACAGGAGGGTTTTGATACCTTACTTGAATCTCTCAACAAATAGAACATTCTATTATTTAAACTATGTCTAAAACTTGTGTAATTCTATCAGCTCTAGGGAGGAGAATAGGGAAGGCAGAGGTTGCTAAAGTTACGCTCAAGAAAGCACATATACCTTCTTCCACTTCAAAACCATTATCATATCGAAGAGATCCACCTCCTGAGTGATAGTAGAAATGACCACCTCATCAAGATGACCAAATAGATCAAAGGAAAAAACAATTTGATGAATTAAGAAAAAATGTTTATTCCTTCCAGAATGAACAAGTTCTTGTTTACTTCATCTCAACTCTGGGGAACAATTTGGTTCAGTTTCCAAGGCCGAAAAAACCAAATAAATAAGGAGATGAAGATCTTCCTAATTATTGAATATTTCACCAGATATTAAGACATCTCATATAGGAGAGTTTTGTTTTCATGGACCTCCTTCAAAAGATGGTAGACTCTGGACAAGTGAAACGGATAGGTTCTTCAACTCAAGTAGCATGTGTTACTGCTACTGGTCCAGAGGAAGAAGGTGAATAACAAAAAGTAAATATTAAAAATGTACAGAAATATGATGATTGGATGATCAGGAAAACAATCAACCAGACTCATGCCATTTTATGAACACAGTTGAAATAACCAGTCGTGTCTTCCTCCACTTATACCATAGTAAAAACACCATCATTAAAAGGAAAATCCTCAATGAAATGATATGATCATAAGGAAAAAGAGCCGTCAGAAAAATACAAGCTCAAGATAAGGCCGATGTAGCCCTAGAACCTAGTAGATTTTATGCCATATTTTTCAAAATCATGGGCACCTCCCCACCAAGTGGCACAACTAGAATTAACCTATCAAGAAGAATCTTTATCAGATGAAGAGTTGATCTTAGGTTCCGTTAATGTTATCTACTTAATAGATCCTTATACTGAGGGTGATTTTGACTATAATGATCCAGAATTCCTTGTACCTAACTGGGGAACCAGAGGAAGAGGCCAAGGTCGAGGATATAGGGGAAGACATGAGAATTCTATAAATCACCATTTTAACTCTACCTCTGCTCGAACTGTGTATGTAGAAAACACTCGTGGAAGATCCCTTCAATGGGATCAATAGGAACAAGGAGTTTCTTCCATGCCAAAAAATTTTGGTTCTATCACAATTATTTTGGAGGACCGATTAAAAGTTACACTATCTTCCTCTCAGCAAATGAATAGACATATTCAGTCTAATCTACCAAATCCAGTAGTATTTCCAGCTTCTCCTCCAACATAAGGTACATCTATATCAGAAGCATCATCTTCCAAAGCACCTGCAAAACCACATCTCCATGCTGGGAAACACAAAACTTTAGACCAAAAGTATGATGTCTTGAAACAATTATCCCTAGTACCGGCCATGTTATTAATTTTGGATGCTTTAATTCTATCAAAAGACCTTCAAGAAGCACTTATTGAGGCTTTGTCAAGTCCTCAAAATTTTGAAACTGATGCTACTTCTGCTGAGGTTTACCGTATAGAGAATGATCTTGTAGAATGTCTTGTAGTCATATCTTTTATAGATGAAGATGAAGATGATGTTGTACATGGACATGGACATATCAAACGCTTGTATTTATTTGTAAAGGTCAATGAAATAGACATCTGGAATTCCTTCATTAATAATGGCTCTGAAGTCAACCTCATTCTTGTTCGTACACTTCGTCAATTGGGCCTGACTAAATATGACTTATCTTCTTCCAATTTAATGTTTCAAGATTATGATAAGAATGAGCAAGAACATCTGGGAGAAATTACACTCAGAACTTAGTTTGGAGATCTTGTATCAAATTTAGACTTCATGGTTGTTCGTCAAGACATAGCCTTCAATATTTTTCTTAGAAGGCCTTGGCTACATCATCTTGCGGCCATACCTTCTTCATACCACCAGTGTCTTAAGTACTATTTCAATGGTCAAATCGAGATGATGTATGATGACACGGCTCCATTAAAAATGTGTGAATCTCAATACATTGAAGTAGAGTTTTATCACACAAAATGAATGGAGTCCATAAAAAAGGAGAAAACAAGAGTTAATTCTTCGAATGGATTGGAAAAGATCTTGGAAAATCCATTCATACATTTGAGCACATATTATGTGCTACCCATAAATCAAATTGAAAGGTTAAAACCAAATATAAGCACTAATCTAGTAACTTCCATAATGTCAATTGTGGAAACAGATCCTAAAAACATGAGAGAAATTGTTGATTCACCAATTTGTGATGGAATCTTAAATGGAGATGTCTTCATTTCATCCACTGAACTACAAGAAGCCTCTACTTTTTCAATCAGAGTAGAAGAAATTGTAGCAATGTTAGAGAAAGAAAAAGATGTTGATTCCCAATCCAGCATCTCCTCTTTACTACCATAGGAAGACCCTTCATCATCAGTAGGGTTAGATATGGTGGCCTCTTCTTCAGGATGTTCAAATAATGACTCCTCCCATAACTTTGTATGTTTGTCCTCATCATCTACAATTCAGTTTGAAACAGAAGAGGTAACACATAATGAAGAAAAAGAGGAAGATCTCAGGGATGCTTCTCCAGCATTTGAGGAAGGTGTCTCTACCATTGTGGATGAGCTCAAAGAAATAAATATTGCTACAAAATAAGATCCACGCCCCACTATAATTTGTGTGACCATGACTTCCTGAAGAGATAGAGGTGTATAATTCATTTCTAAAGAAACATCAAGATATATTTTCTTGGAATTATATAGAAATTCAAGTTCTTGATCCTGATGTATCCACCCATCGTTTAGTTCTGCCAAAACAACATTGTGGATTCAAGTAGGTAGCAAGAAAAACACACCCAACGTATACCTCTAAAATTGAAGCTGAAGTTGATTTGCTTATAAAAGCTGACTTTTTCAGAGAGGTTCAATATCCCTAATGGTTAGCCAACATTGTACTAGTGAAAAATAATAATGGAAAATCATATTTTTCATTGATTTCAGAGATCTTAACTGACATAGTCCTAATGATGATTTCCTAGTTCTGATTACAGAACTTTTAATTGATAAAACCACTGGCTATGAATCTCTTTCATTCATGGATGGTTACTCTGGGTATAATCAAATCCCTATGGCCCTAAAAGATGAAGAATCTACAGCTTTCAGTTTCTCTCAAGGGTCGTTTTGCTATAGGGAAATGCCCTTTGTCATAAAGAATGAAGGTGCAACATATCAACGTTCCATGCATCATATCTTCAAACCCTTCTTAGTGAAATTTTTTAAATGTTATGTGGATGATTTGGTGGTCAAATCCATACAACGTTCCAATCACATGTCTGGTCTGGATATTACATTCAATAATTTTCTGCAACATAGTTTAAAGATGAACCCCTTGAAATGTTCTTTCGGGGTAACCTCAAGAAAATTCATTAGTTTCATTATACGCCATCATGGTATCTAAGTTTATCCTGAGAAAAAAATCAATCCTTGATATTTTACCTCCTCAAAGTTTGAAAGAATTAAGAGAACTAAAAGGACACTTATCCTACATTCGGCGCTTTATCACCAATTTGGTATGCAAGTGTTTTCCCTTCAACAGATTAATGAAGAATGGAGTCACCTATAAGTGGAATGAATATTTATAATAAGAAATTGATACCCTCAAGAAATACCTATTGAGTCTAGTGGTATTAATGCCACCTGTTGAAGGAAGACCACTTATCCTTTATGTGACAACTTTAGAGTGATCGCTGGGTGCCTTCCTCACCCAAAAGAATGATGTTGGGAATGAAAATTGTCTTGACTATCTCAGTCGAACTATGCTTGATGTATAAACTCGGTATTCAAGTATTGAAAAGTGCTTCCTAGCATTAATCTTTGTAGTTAAGAAATTGAGGCACTACCAGCAACATCATGAGATTCAAATGGTATCTAGTAGTAACCCGCTCAACTTTATCCTTAGTCATCCTATGCTTACAGGGAATTTGGAATGGTGGGCGGTTATTCTACAATAGTTTGATATCTATTTTGTACCTAAGAAGGCAATAAAAGGCCAAAATCTTGCTGAGTTCCTTGCTGAGAATCCATCTGTGGAAGATACATCATTAAATACTGAACTTCCGGATGAAGAGGTATTCTCTATTCAAGATAATTCCCAAACATGGGAAACGTACTTTTATAGTTCTTCTATAAGTCCAAAAGGGAAGAGAATGAAAAATCCTAAACTCAATAAAGTTGGGTTAGGAATTGTCCTTATTTCCATAGAAAAGGTGGTGTTTCCTTATTTTTTCCTGTTGTCAGAAGGTGGTACCAACAATGAGGAAAAATATCAAGCTCTCATTTCAGGTTTATAATTAGCCCTTCTGGGGCAAGTGAATCACTGGAAAGTAAAAGGTGATTCAGAATTGGTAATAAAGAAAATAAATGTGGAATATTCTATAAAAAAGAAGATTTAATCCCTTTGTGTTATTAGATCATAGGGTTAATGAGTGAATTTATATCAGATTTGACACCATCTTATGTCTCATGATCACAAAATTCCCAAGATGATGCACTGGATAATGTAACTACATCTTTGGAAGATCTAGATCAGGATGAGATAGTCATTAGCATAGCCCATCGTCGTGTGGTAATACCATTTGTTCAAACTAGAATAGTGGAAATTAATGAAATTAGACCTATTTCTTGTTCATATGTTCATACCACGGTATGGAGAACACCCATCATGGAATATCTTCAAAATGATGTACTTCCACCAAATAGGGATGAAAAAGAATAAATCTGATGATGAGCGGCCAATTTTACTCTTTTTTATTGTCCAGAAAATCAGAAGATCCTTAATAAATGAAGCTTTGATGGAATTATCTTAAGATGTATTGATGGAGAAGAGACTTTAGCTATCATGAACGATGTACATTCAGGAGATTGTGGTGCCCACCACTTTGGGAATAGACTCTCTGATCAGTTCCGAAGGCTTAGATACTTTTGGCCTTCAATGATACAGGATTGCATAAATTTCACTAAGAAATTCATCCCTACCAATTGAATGCCAACTTCATTCATCAAACCTTAGATTTTATACATATATTTAAATACTTCTATCCATTTTCCATATGGGGGATGGATGTAGTAGGGCCTTATCGTCCAGCCACAGCTAAGTAGTTCAAATATGTTCTTACTGGTACTGACTTCTTCTCTAAATGGGCTAAGGCAATACCTCTCAATGAATTCGGAGACAAAATCATTTTTAGTTTTTTCAAAACTAATATAATCATGAGATTTGGTGTCCCTTATACTATTTTGATGGACAATGGAACCAATTTTTGTTTTTTAGGTAAAAAGGCTATATCAGTAACATAATATTAAATACAATCATTCATCTCACTATCATGCAGCGGCCAATGGATAGATAGAGGCCTTTAATAAGACCCTATCAAATATACCCTAGAACATGGGGGATAAAGATATTAAATCATGGTCTGATAAACTTTTGAAAGCTATATAGGCTTATCAAAACACTACCCGTACTGCCACCTAAGCAACTCCTTATTCATTTGTATATGGAACAGAAGTAGTAATATTCACAGAATGGGGTTTGGGCTTAAAAAATGGGCCTACAGGCCATGTAATGGGATAAATTCCCACTGGGCCTTCGGGCTATGTAATGGGTCTCCCTCTACACAGTTAAAGAGGTCTTTACTTTCCTTTAATAATAAATGAGGCTTTGGCCCCAACCTTTTAAAAAAAGTATATGGAACAGAAGAAGTTTTTCTAATTGAAATGAAATTGCTTTCAATCAGAGTTTCAATTTGTGATCATTTATCTATATATGAGAGATCTTAAAAAAATTATGAGCTGGAATGGTTATATGAAAAATATTTCATACTTTTCATCACTTGGAAGTCTACCAGAATAGAATAGCGCGAGATTTTAACAAGAAAGTTCACCTCTATTCATTTCTTTAAGGAGAATTGGTATTGATCCTCAGAACTCCAATGATACCAGGAAATAAACCTCCAAAGATTGATCCAAAGTGGAAAGAACCTTATTATAAACATAAGTTATACTTAAATGAATCTTATGTCTTAATATCAATGGATAGAGATCTCATTACAACTTCAACCAATGCGAGATTTTTGAAGAAATAATTTCTGTAATTGAACAGATAATTACTCCTAGCTGCAAGACTAAAAACTAAATTGAAAAAAGTCCATGTTTTAAGACATTAAACTACATAACAACCATTTGCATCCATGATACATGACGTTAAAATGCATAGCATATTTTTCCTTTTTGCACAATGTTAAACTGCATGATACCATTTTTCTTTGTTACATGACATTAAATTGTACAGTTAATGTCTTCTATACTCAACGTTAGGATCTTCCATAAGTAAACATCATTAACATTATTTCTACTCCTTAGTGGTACATGAGTCCCTCTCTTCCTTATGCTTGAGTCAGATCTTCATAGGGACTTTGTTTCAATAACTATGTATGGCTTGTTTCTCATTTTCAATGAAATACGTAGAGATGCCTAAATCTCTCATTTTAAACCCAGTCGTAGTCAAAAAATATTCTTATTTTATTTTCTCCTCCTGTATGTGAATCAGATCTATACATAGTTTTTCTTTAAGATATATGATTTAGTCCTTATACCATTTTATTTCTTAAGATTAACTATTCTCTTAGAATGTGTCAAAGCCCCCATTCTTCATGTATAACTCGATTGGCGTGAGGGATGATTGTTTCAAGAACTACGTATGGCTTGATTCTCATTTTCAATGAGATACGTAGAGACACTGAGATCTTCAATATTAGGCCTATCTACAATAAAACCCCCCTTCACTCTTTATATAAGAATCAAACATGCATATGGAATGTTTTAAGAACAATGTATGACTTGATTCTTGCCCTCAGTAAGACATATAGTGACACCTGGGTTCTATCCCTTAGTCCAGCTACTGCAAGTATTTCTTTTCACATCGGTACACCATGTACTCACTACATGACTTAAAACTGCTTAGGTAAAAAGTCCTAGTTGCATGAATTTAAACTGCACATCACAATATTATTTCAGAGGAAACAAAGAAAGTCTTTATTTTTACATACTAATCAGATCTATTTAAAGAACTTAAAACTCATGACCAATATTGATTCAAATATTTCTCATGTGCATTGAGCATAACCCCCTTCTGTATTTCACACTCTTAATCTTGAATGTTTCCAGATCTTCATAATGTTCTTTACGGTTTCTGGGGATAGAGTTTTTAATACCTGAGATCTCTTTTTATTGAATATATAGTGCATGCCCTTAGGTTCCCTTGCATAATTTTCCTATATAACGAGCCTATCAGCCAAAATATGCCACTATTTAGCTATGCATAATATGCCCCATTTGGACCTACAAAACACATCCCCCATAACAGGTTTGTCAAATAATGGTAACTTTGTTCTTGGTTATAGTATTACTGACCCCTTAAAACATTGATGATAATATACAAGAATATATATTTTAAAATAGTCATTCAAGTATACTTGTCCCATTATCTTTCTCCCAATCTGAAAGTCTTCAAGACCATAGTTTACACATTTTTCTTACCATGTGATCAATGCAATATAAATTAACCTTGGAATCACTTGATCACATATCAGATACTATTTCCATTTTTGGTCCTACTTGTATGACCTAAACTTATAGACACCGTAACTCCTATGTTTGGGTCAGGCCTTCGTAGGAGTCATTTTCCTCCGATTCTTTGGAAATATTGGTTGTAAATACCCTCTCCATATTCAGGTAACTTTCCCCATAAACCAAACTTCTTGATTTGGAAAATTTTAATCTTCATAATCTTTCTTCATCTTTTAGAAATAGAATGTCAAACTTCAAAGAGCTCTTTTTATTGACTATGTAGTACATGCCCTTAAGTGGCCTTGCATAAGTTGCCTACATAACAGGCCTAGTAGCCAAAAGATGTCACTATTTAGCTATGTAGTATATTGCCTAGTTGGCCATGTATAACAAATCCCCCATATCTGGTTTGTCAAATGATGGTAACTTCATTCTTGTAAAATACTTCATCTAATTCTTTTAGCCATTTTCCCATGTCATCCTTTGGATTCTGAAATTATTAAATTACAATTTACTATTTTCCATTCCATACCTGGATATAGTAGTATATTTCTAAAAAAAAACTATTAAGAAATTGGGATATTCTCATACCCTTGGTTTGAGCTAAAGACCTTAAATTAAAGCCGCATAATGTCCTCACTGCAAGAATTAGAATTGTACAGTACAAATTTCCTCAGTTCAAGACTTAAAAATGCACAATATGATACCCTAAATTCCTCTTTCTGATTAATTTTAACCATTACTCGTACACCGAATTTGTATATAAATGGTTTTACTATTATTGACATATGTCGACATAAAGTATCTCTTTCATTCTAAAAATTCCTTTCCATGGAAAAACCACCCACTGTGTCCTTGAGTCACCCAAATCGTATTTCCCCTATCTATCAATAGTAAAATGTTAAATTCCTAAGATCTCATTTTCATGAATATAAACTATGTTCCCTTAGGTGTCCTTGCATAATTTTCCTACATAATAGACTTGTCAGCCAAAAGATGCCACTATTTGGCTACGCAGCACATACCACAGTTGGCTCTACATAACACAATCCCTATAACGGGTTTGTTAAATTGTGGAAACTTTTTTCTTGGAAGAGACTCCCCTTATGTTGAAAGAGGTTTTAAATTTGGTGGCCATAAAAATCATGGCTCAAGATTCCCCTAGGAAATATTTAAATAATATTAAATCAATTCTTTGCTGTAGATTCTTGTTTAGGAACTAATTTCAAAATTTATGGTCAAAGATTTCGACCCTAAATATTTTACCTTTATAGTCCAACATGCATGACTCTAAATTGCCAACAACAAAAGACTTGGTACTCACTGGATTGAGAACCCACAAAGGGAACTCTAAACAAATGTTGAGTCTTGGCTCACTAAACGTACATTTTTGTATGATTTAGGTAATATTGAGAAATAAAAAGTCAACAGATATGAAATTTGTGGGGTTGTTCATATAACCCTTAAAAAATAAAATTATGCTAATTAGGTCCATCAACTTAATAAGAAAATTCTGAGCACTCCATTCTTGTCATTATAATAATGATTGTCTAACATGAAGGTTTGATGATTTTAAAAATAGGGTCATTATCATCATTTCCTTTAATATTGAAATAATTGAAAATAGGAATGTATACATATATGATTGAAGGAAAAATTTCTTTCACTCATATGAAATCATAGGGTCATCCACAAAATGGATCCTCTCTATCATGTTTCAAAATAATCTTTCAACATGACTTTCCATTTTTTGGCCAGCTTCATAAGCCCTATCAGTTGCCTATTGAAGTTCAGATAGCTGAGTAACTCGAGCCTCATCAGCCTGATGAAGGGCTTACTTAGTAGTTGAAATGGCAGTCATCCCCTCTAATTAGGTTTCTCCCAATGTGTGGTTCAATTGCTCATGTTTTTTATGAACAGTATCCAGTTTTTGTTGAAGATATAATGACTCCTTTATGGCTTCTTTGATTTGTTGGCTAATTTTGATTAATTTCTTTTTATGATCTGCATCTTCCTCAGCTACTGGAGCTTGAAATCCTTCAATATTGATAATTTTTTTATCCTTTTCAAAATCTTGTTGCAGCTTATGCTTTTACTCCTATCAGAAAATGGTCTCCTTCATAGCATCATAGACCGGTCTATTATTAAATACACCAAATCCCAATAAGAAGAATAATGCTGGGAATTTGGAAAAATGGGATAGTAGTTCATCTAAAGGCTTCTCATAAATTATACTCAAGATATACCGCCATGTCTTCTTACATGCGAGGACAAGAGCATATTGCCTCTCTAAGATTAAATCTGAGTCACTACCATGAGGTAAAATGTACTCTAGAAACAGATCACTTAAAGAGATTCCTCATTCTACATCTATCGGAATAGTAGAATATTCACCTTCTGATTTGGGAGATGATAATCCTAAATGAAAAATAAAGGTCATTTCTAGTTTCAAATGGAAGAAATAGATATGATTCAGGATGCTGATTGTATTTACCCAATAATAAGTCAGCTACTTGATTGGATTCATCCCCAATATTCTCATCTTCAGTGATTTGAGCAGATGTTTCTTGAGAAGGAGAACTTCAATGAGTTTTCTCAGTTATCATATTTTAAGGCTCTGGAGCATCTCTTGATGGAGGATCCTTTATATGTAATTGACCAACTCCAACAGAATGATAGAGTGGAATACCCCATTCTTGAAGAGTATTTGTAACATTTTCTGCAGATAAAGCTACATAAGGTGAACTTTTATGTAAAGAACCAAGTAAATAAGATCAATTTTGTATGGAAAATGAAAGAATAAGGACTTACATCATTGTAATTCTTCATGAAAATCCCCAAACACCTTGATGGATCTTGAAATATCAATATTTGGATTAAGGGCTTCCATTATTTCAGTGTATGTGTCTTGGAATGTTATAGTATCCTCACCATTTAAGGTATCCAACAAAAATTGGTTGATTCCCAAATTGGATTCACTGACATTATGTTTCATTGGCTCTTCAATTGGTACAACATCATCAGATCTTGCTAGGTTCGGACCAACATCAACATTTATTTTAGATTTCCTTGGGTCCTTGTTCCTTTCTTCTAGAGAAATAGGAATATTAGTATTGGTTATTTCGGGATCCATTAGCAAAGGCAACTGAGGAATGTATTTAATCATACTATGTATTTTCTCTCTCTTGGTAGATACATGATTGGGTATAGCTGAATAATTTGATGATTTATCTACTAAGATTGTAGATTTGTGAACATGAGCCGGGGGTTTCTTTCTCTGGTCTCGAAGAATCGGCTCTAAATCCTTTGAGAGAGGACAAAGACAGAAATCCTGCAAGAGGATAAAACATGGTTACCAGAGTGTATTGAGAAAATTGCATGCCCTAAGGACTGTATAAATACATACGCCTTTAGTGAACACTTCAGATCAATCTCATTTCTCTCTTGTGTTTCTTTTCAAAAGATGGGGGATAAATTGAAACACTCATATTGGTAGGAGAAACTTGAGGTAATGGTTGAGGATTATCCATTTCCATTACCCCAGTCATAATTCATGCTCCTGGAGAATGTTTTGGAGACATGGTAGGATCATTAGATGTGTTGATATGAGATCTTGCAGGCCCATATTTTGGTGATTCAATAATTGGTCTGGAGTTTCCTTCTTTACATCCTAGTTTCACAAATGCATTTTCATCAAGATTAATGATGATGAATGGTAAAGCAGATTTGAGACAAAAGAAGAGGAAAACACATTCTCAGTGTTAACATAAATATCTCATTCCTCCTCAGGGTCAATAATTACCCCTTTGTGTATTCATAACTCCATCATGTGGGATACTCATTTAGAGACTAGAATTCGTTCATCAGTTGCATATATTAAGGCCTCCAACTCTGTAATATACTCTCGTACTTTAGCTAGGTTGTTATAAAGATTATAATATAAAGGTTCTTTAATGTCACCCACATCTGGTATTCAAAGGTCTAGTTGGAGGAATACCAATGCATCCCTAAGTTCTCGAGTCTGGCTCCCCAAAAGTGAATGGGAGAAGGTCACATGTAATTCAATCTCGATATGGTCAATTGTGGAGGAGATTCAACACCTTCTGACTGGTGGGCCTCTTTAGTCCTCCCTTATTCTTCAAGAAGTTTGACATGTGGAACAAGAATCTCTTTTTGATGGTGGTTACTAGATTGCCTTGGCATCTGATGTATTCCATCCCTAGCCTTAGCCTTCCTGGTGTACCTCTTGTGAGGATGTTTTAAGGCTCTGAAACCTCTGAAACTTTTGCATCATCTCTGGCCATGGACTTCATACCAAGATTTCCATGTGCAACAGACATTGTAGATTCCACTCGATATATTATTTTTTTCAAATCCCCTTGAGGATATGAAGAATCCCAAGCTTTGGATTATCCATCTTCCAATCTGATTGATGCATCTGATGGAAAAAAGTTAATTGATAATTTGGATGCCTTTAAAGCCATTAGAATCTATAATTGTCTCTCTACCATTTGGTGCTTCTCAAGTCTAACATACATAGGTGGAAAAGTGTTTAATTGTTGAAGACATCTGAACTGATGATCAAACCTATAAGGTATGTAAGCCTAATAGATAATTTTCCCATTAACCATGGTCGACAGTATGCCATATCTGAATTCCATCATATAATATCTAATCACATAATTATTTTCTTTACCATAATCAATAAATGTTCCAATTAGTGGGTTACCAAATGGAAAGAAGTCGAATTCTCCTAAGACATTCAATTCCTTTAGCACCACATCAGGTCTCAAATTTAGAGGTTGAATACCAGAAACTTTCTGTGAAAATGGGGTGAATCAGCCATTAGGAACTCTAACTGAATTCAACACCGAGTGTGAAGAAAAGTGTGCTGCAATCTAGCCCCATAACACTTGGAATGGCCCTGAAATTCTAAATGGAGCCTTCCCATTGTATAAATGTAGTAGTAGATGGTAAATTATTGCTAATATAGGGGTTTCTAACCAAATATACTTCCCTTCTACCAATTTAACAGCAATGAAAAAAGTCATCGACCTTACACCGCCTCCGAAATCATAGATTAAAAGAATGTAAATTCTTAGCCACATGTCTAGGAAGGTGAATAAGTGTGTATTTTCATCAATATCATACTTGAATTTGTATCCCTAGTGCTTATAGTCACCTCTCTCCAATATAGTCCAATATGTGCCTGCACTACCCTGGTTATCAGTAGAAGGACAAACAGTTGGATGTCCACAACTGGGACCATTCTCAGTTGTTGATTCTAAAAAGGCTTCCATCCACACCCTAGCATGAATATCTTTATTTTCATTGGGTATGTTCTTTTCTATTTTGAATAGTTCATGATACAATAGTGGTGTTATAGTAGCATCACCCCATGTTGTATTTGATGGAATAAACACAACATACATTTCCCTGAGAATGGGAACCCCATCGATTTGGTAGATATCCTGCAAACTAATGCCAACTTCACCGTGCGTCAAGTGGAAATATTTTTTTTGTGTAATCCATTAGCTCAGTAATTCAAGAATAAGATTGTTTTTATAAACATAAGTTTGTCCCATCCGGACAGATTCATAAATATAAACATCTGATAACTCCTTCCTGAATTTTTCACAAGTTCGGTGCACCCAAAATGCCCACACCCATTTAGGTTTCACACCTCCTCCAGAATGAAGATCTCAGACATCTTTCTAACCATTAGACTGGTCTGTCTAAGAAGCCCAAAATGTTGAATCATAGAAATGTGGGATTGGCTCTACAACATGATCCTTCATATTAGGAGTACAACCACTGTGATGTAGAAAGCATCCAATAGGGATTATTCTTTCATGTATTGGCACCCCTTGCAATAATATTCATGCAGTTACAGTTGGAGAATTGAAGAAACCAATTATTTGGGAAGTACTTCTTAACAGTTGGAACATGGGCATCTGGATAAATCCCATTCCCATATAGGGGTAAGTAGGACTTTGTAGATAGTCACATTGATATGTAATTAAATCTTTACATATTCCAAGAAGGGTTCTTTCAACAACTTCATAATAGTCTCGTTCGATGATCTTCATCATTTTATTTTGATGAGCCTTATCTTTTTCAGTAGAGGTTATCAAATGAGCCATTTTTTTCCTGAAAAAGATTTACCAATCTTCCCCTAATGGGTTGGAATTTTAACTTAAATTTAAAACTTAAAGAAAAAAGGAAATCATAAATTTGGCAAAGGACACTATTCACGTAGGTCCTTTGACGAGTTCCATCGTGTAGGTCCTTCGATGAAGTCCCTCATGTAGGTCCCTTGACAAGGGTCCTAGAGAAACTCCTTCGATGAAGTCCTTCTACGTAGCTCCATCGACCAATTAGTACAACTTGGAGAAAATTTCAAGGAACCCACACGAGAGCAAAACACATTGATACTAGATGAACGAGATATGCAACGAGAGTTGGAAAACATTTGGAGGCACGAGTGAAGAAAATCGCAAAGGTCAAACCAATTTATAGCCATCTGAGACCCTACATGACATACCTATGTGGAAACACTATGCGGTGCACCTACGTGAAGTACCTGCATGGAAAACCTACGTCGTTCAACAATTAACCCGGAGTCCTTTCCCCACCAATTTACATCAGGAATCGATCCTTTTTTTAATCATATCTAATCCTGAGGGAGAGATTTTGTTGACACAAATTAAATGTTATAAAAAAGACCATTAAGATCTCCCTTGATATTCCAAAATCCCAAAAGACAAGGTTCAAATAATTCAAAGGAAAGATAAATTTTCCACAGACCTGCGCAGCAGAGCTACATGGCAGACCTGCGTGACATAGCTTTGTGAGAGAAATGTGCGACAGATATACGCAACAACAAAAATCTTTTTCCCCTGCATAGAGGATCTGAACAGAGGACCTGCAGAATACACCTACGTGGATAAATGTTCCTTCAAACAGACACATCCAATCCTATAAATAGGACCCTCGGGTTCCCCATTTGAGGACTGAAAAAAATTGAAAGACTCTCAAAAGCTCCCATTGCATAGCTCTTTTGCCTAGATCCCTCAAATTGTCTCAGGTAGCTCTCTAAAACATGAGAGAAGAGATAATTAAAACAATATAATCCTATTTTGAAATTATTTTGTAATTTTTACATATGTTTGGCTCCCCTAGGTGGATATTCTTCTACAGTCATCATATAGAGCTATGCAGCGCACCTGCGCAACGCACCAGCGCACCGCACATGCACGACACCCCTGGGCGAAGCCCTTGCACGACGGCCCTACGTGATTCCCCTACGCGATGCCCCGCACCTGTTCCATGCACCTACGTGATGCACCTGTGCGATGCACCTGTGCAACGCCCCTACGCGACGCACCTGCGCGACGCACCTGCGTGACCCACCTGCACGTTGCAGCTATACGATGCAGCAACACGGGGTACCTACGTGACACACTTACACGAGGTACCTCTGTGGTAGAGCTTGGTATAAAGCCTACATAAAAACTCAATTACCCTATTTAAATCCATTCATGGTAGGGTATCTCCTTCCATGGTTACCTTATCTAAAAGGGACTAAATGAAAGCCTCTACCAAAACCTCCTAACTTATCAAACATTTGGGAAAGGTACATTAGTGTGCCTCCTATTTGGGTATGTATTTCCACAGTCTGATTTTTCCCACATTTATTTTATAAGGTATTTAGGATTCATGGAGTGTTTAGGGGTTTGTATATCCATAGTCACATGGACCATTCTCCCAAAATCAGTGATGGGAAGTTCCTAGTTTGGAGGAGAGTTTGGGTCCTATCCTATCCCTTCTAAAAGAGATGACCCGGAACCTCAGGTCTCTGGTAGGTAAGGTACGGTTCACACTTGATTTTCCATACAAGCATAAGATAAGTCTCCCTCCCCTACCACAATCAATTTTTTAGGAAACGATCCTGGCATAAACCCCTAGATTTTCTTGTAGGAGGTACCATCATCGCTCCTCATTTCATTTTCGGTGCCAAATACCAAAGGGGAGATGGACATAAGGACTTTCGTTACCCTTTCCCTCTCTCGTTGAGCTTATTCACCATGGCCATCCATCCTAGATTAATCCCCTATCCTTCATCCCTTCTTTCTTTCATTGGACACTTTTCCAATGTGAAGAGAACAGAGGGAAGGCTTATCGCCTCACCCTTGTCCACTCTCACCGCCATAGGCGTTCCTCCTTCCATCAGTGGTGGAGGAAAAGTGCATGGGTCATTGTTTAATATTTCAAATCCTCTTATTTCTCACACCGATAATGACTCACATGGGCTTAGAGATTCATGATGATTATAACATGTGCACAAACACTCACTGGAATGAACTACGAGAACTTTGATTCCCACCATAATTGGTATACGTACGGATCCCTTTCAAGGACTGAGCTCACTAGATATCCTCCTCGGGAATCAAAATCCAATTACCTTAAATCTGGGCATCCTCCTTAGGAATAACCCCAAATTAAACCCGTAAATCATCAAGGAATCCTTTTCAAGAAGTAATCCCAAAATTATTTCCCTCGAAGGTTTATACTCTCCTATGAGACTTATCAAACTAGGTGGGATTTGATTCCCATCCACATGGGATACATAGGAAGCCTCCTTGAGGTTCAAAACCAACATTTCAAATCAACCCTATTATCCTTGGGACTTATTTTCAATAGGGTATGATCTTACTTAGAAACCCATATCCTTTCCAAGATCTGTGGGTTGCTTCAGTATAAGTCCCACACTAAGTTTTGACTAAGCACCTTCCACTTAGAGGTCCATATCAAATAAACTTAAAAGGTATGATGTGTACCTTTAAGAGACACTGAACTACAAGGGTTCTGATTCCTTTCACAAGGATATTTAGGTAGCCCATCTTATGGGCACGATCCCAAGATCAAAACAAACATTCATCTCCCAGGATGACGGTAAATTCTAGAGCGCCTCACTAAGTGGCTTAAAAACTAGTATAATCATAACAATGATTATTGAAAGAATCCTTAAATAGTATATTAGAGGATACCATTGATGGAGAATATCAAATACATACGGATATATTCATTAATGAAGAACCATGAATGCATACTAATGTTTCTAAATTTTATAGATGTTAATAAGTGATTGAAAATTTCAAGGGAAACTTATGTCATGCTTGGTAAATTAATAAGGATTCCTGGAAATATCTTAAATTTACATAAGGTAGTCCTGGAGTAGACAATAATTACCCGCAAAAGGGTGTGATGAGTTTGACTTCCCATCCTGTCGACCAATTTACATTCCTATATATCGTAAAGTTCAAACTTAACAAACGCCTACCTTTGGAAATCAGGTCCCCTTTGGATAAAGAACTATATGAAATTTCTGGTTCCATGAATAAACCCAATGGAAACCGAGTTGAAGTAGTGATTCTGAAAACTAGAACACACATTTCAAATACCTATTAAATAGGTATGTTATAACAATTTATTTTTTGTTCGTTGATTGAATTGGAACCCAGATTCAATGAATTGGCATATGTACAATGTTTGGACCTAGACAATTGTAGGCAGTGGATCTTCTTGTATATGTATGATCATGTTTTACGTTTTTGGTTTTTTTATACTTAATATTAATCCTATAATTTTAATAATGGTGTATTAGGTAAGGTTTTAATATTCAGTTTGGTTAAATTGGACATGGACTTCAACCCTTTCAATCAAAACATTGTTGCACCTATGGTAGGTGGTCCTGGTCATTAGTGAATGTTTATATGGGTTCGTGGAATGATTTTCTAGAATGTATGTGTATCAACATGAGGCTTATTATTGATATTAAATCTCATTTTTATTTTATATTGTTATCAATATTACTTATTATTACATGTTACTGATCTTCCATTATGTATCTTTGTGTTACATGAGCTACTCCTATGTATTATGTAGTTGAGTGCGAAGGTTGATCTATATAGAATAACCTCATCAGAGTGATGTGTCAGATATTTATCATTATATACATGGGATATATCATATATAAGGACGTTTTAAACATGTTTTATGGTATATCCTATTGAGGGGGGTGCGTCAGATATGGATGACTGACACTCTTTCTGACATGGAGTCAAAGTAGGTAGAGCCAGTATCTAAGGACTCAACATAGATGTTGTGATTATATTATATAATTTTTGTTAACCTAAATTATCCTTAATTTCATGACATGTGTTTATATACCTTGTACACTTGTGTTAGGTACCATTTCTTGTATCGTACTGGATTTCTTACTCACACCCTGCTCGGGCATCTTAGTGTTCTTATATATTTTATGATCGGGGATCAATTGAAGGGAAAAATCAATATGGTGGGTTGTTTATCTGGACTACCATGAGGGTTTTGGTAATATTGGATGGAAATTTACTATGATGTTTTCTAATATTTTTATTTAGTTAATTTTATCATATATGTTGATCTATAACATGTGGGGATCCTTCTATTTATTTTAGGTTGTGTGACTACAATGGCATACTAATATTCCATGTGTTGAAATTTTTTATTTATGTTTCTAATATAATGATATATTAATTATTATTTATTTATTCTATTGATATTTATTCGAATATATACTCTGATTTTTACCTGATAATGAGGGAATAGTATTTCCACAATGTTCCTTTAGGCCCTCATCGCTAGTCTAAAAGCTCTTATGTATGGGGATGCATGCATGTGGTTGTGTGGAATTATATCCCAAACCTAGTGATTTATTTCAAGTAACTAAAAATGGTATTATATCATCAGTTTTTATAACTTTTTTCCGTTCTTTACATTGGTTTTGGATAGGGTAGACAGGAGATAATATGGTTCGAACTTTGTAAGGGGAAGTGTGTCTCTGCTTAGCCATCACTATATCGTGTACCTTCAAGTTTCCAATAAATTTGGATATGAATATATAGTTTTTCGATGTATCCTTTGATTTTAATTTATATTTGGTGAGGCACATGATGTTGGTATACTAGTTTATTGGTTTTTTGTGCATTCATGAATTATTTCTAGGTATATAGGATGACATGTGATTTGCATGTTTATTACATTAGATAGATCCTAAATAATTATAATTACTACTGAAATTATGATATGTTATTAGTGAATTATTTCTTGTATTGTTTTATTTGAGCTTGATTTTTATATTCTAGAGTGTATATTTATGGATGTGACTAACATGAAGGTTTAAGTGGCTTGTCTTGGGACATGGGTACTTATTAGGGGGTTATTCCATGTTTTATTGGGTAGCCTCTTAGGTTAAAACATGTTTTAAACCCTTGTATCTATAATTTTCAATTATCATTTTTCATGGTTTAGTTTTTTGTTTTATCTAAGTTTTTATTAGTAATTTTAGGAAATACTGCCTCATAGATGTCCTGTGCAACCAGTCGCATTATCTATTGTGTAGTAGGATATAGATGATAATTCTCTCAATGTTTCTCCAAAAAATTAATCTATATAGTTGATATAGCAAGGAAAATTACATATAGAACCTTTTCTGGTTAGAGGATCCCATAGGGCCAGGCTAACAATGATTAACTAAACTCTTGACATCCAACTCTAGAATCACCAAGCCTTCTATTGAATTTCAGTCACTCGGTATGTAGAGTAATGGATATGATTCATTAAGTGGAATATCGAAATGGTGGATACCCAAAAGTATAAAAAGTTAAATCCTGTGATATTTATGGTTCAGGGTTCCACTAGAAGATGGTGGATCATTATTATTCAAGCTGGTAGAAGTGAAGGGATGTTTTGCATAACCCTCAAGGACCTCTAAGAGTTCTTTCCAGATGCATTGAAGTTTGATCGTGCATAATAGTTCATGGAGCTCTAGTAAGGTATGATGTTAGTTATGACTTTTTAGTATAATTAACCAAGATTGTTCTATTTTATCCTCTTGAAGTTGGGGAAAAGTATTAAAAATAAATAAATTTTGGGATCACACTACTTCCATATTTGAAATGTTGGGTTAGGATCTTTGATATGATGACCTATGTTCTAGTTATATGTAAGGATATGATAATATTGAAGGGAATCGATGATAATAGAGATATAAGTCTTCTTCTAGTTTCCATTGTAATGTTAGGTTCTTTATCCCAAATATTCCAAATATCATATTATATAAATAAAAAGGAATTCATATAATGCATTTTGAACTATCAATAGACAGTCAGATCATAGAAGTGTTTTGTTGATCCACTCTATGGGAGATGACACTATTATATGTTATAAATATGGGAGTAAAGGAAACTATCTCAAGGACTATCCTTCATATATTAGGACTTTTCATTTTCATGGTAAGACCAATTTCCTAAAGTGGTTTTATGTTTTGTCTTTGAGGATGCATGAAATAATGAATGGAAGTGGTGAGGGTGTAGGACCTAAGAATTAGGTGAAAACCCTATAAGGATTAATAAATTAGCTAAATCATGGGCCTTTGGAGAATTGTGGTGTGTTTGTAAGAAAATTTTATACAAATGATTAGGATCCATTTTATGGTAGATAGGGAGCTTCAATAATTTTAGGTATGAGCATGATTTATTATACACTCTATATTTCTTTGTTTGATACAACCACATCCCATTCATTCATATCTTCTCCAGTGGTTGTTTGGTTAGAAATGCTGGTTATATTCTCCTCTAAATTTTTATCTACTAACACATCCTTAGGAAAGAAACTGGGTCATCTTTATATCAATCTAGAATCTCTAATGGTGATTTCCAAATTTAAGCATGTATATAGATTCAAAATTCTATAGATTCAAGGATTAAATGTGACAATTGGAATAGATTAGTTGAAAATATACCATGCACACATCAGTTGTTATTAGAGATGAGTGAATTTTATGTTTCCTTAATCGGAGTGGTTTATGTTGATTAGTGAATGGAAATTTAGAGCAATTGGAGTGAGACCTAATCCTTTTCTGAGATAAGTATTTTCTTCTTACACTACTACATAATAAGCCTTTAATAGCACTAAAAATGGCATTTATTAGTTCTAGAGAAGAATTGACTACTGAAGTGATATTAAAATCCCTTGTCTTTTATCAGCACATTTATTTAGCACTGATAAAGGATACCTTAATCAGTATTTTCAAAGTTCTGATAAAGGAAACATTTATCAGCACCTTCAAAAGTGCTGATAAAGATTTCATTTATCATCACTTTCCAAATCCCAGATAAATTATCCATTTATCTGTGCTTTTCAAAGTGCTAATAAATGATCTATTTATCATCACTTTCCAAAGAACTGATAAAGGGGCATACTATAATGTGCAGTAATGGAACATTGTAGCACTAGTGAAATGTGTTTCAATAGAACACCACATTACCATAAACATCACCAGATATCAAAAAAAAATACCAATACATAATTTAAATGAAATGAAATTTTCAACACAAATACAATAAAAACACTATATTATATACATTTACAACATTGATTTTTACAATTATATAAGTAAAAATAATTATATATATTCAAAAACATCAATGTTACTTTATCTTTTGATACTAACCTCAACTCATGATACTACTGAAAAAACCACACCTAATTAATAAAATTAATACACATGTTTAATAAAACAATTCTTAAGTTAGTAATAATATAAATAAATAAATTAACAACAATTGTTAAATTTAAACTAAACTTTGAGACATATAATGAACATTTTGTATTAGATTGAGTTGTGGTTGATTATTACATGTCACGCCATTCCTTATTAGTATTCAATAATTATATCTCTGAAAATTAATTAAATAAGTATAAGAAAATTTCTCGTAGGTGTAGCCTAGTGGTTGCATGAGTGACTCTTTTTGAACTAAAATGTCGATTTTAAACTGATAACGGACACTTTGAGTCATACTGGGAACATAGTATATTGGATTTAGGTGAGGATGATTTATACATGAATCAAATTAATTATGGATCATTTTAGTAAATTATCAAAATAATCCAAATGTATTTTCTCAGTTTGGAGTAGGTCATTTGTCCATTTTACTAAAATTGTTGTCAATTATAAATAAAAAGATGCACTTGGGGTCATACCAGTCACACCGTGCATCATATTGAGGTGATTATAATTTTTACAGGTCTAAAATGATT
The DNA here is from genome assembly GCA_963277665.1 of Viscum album. Classification (NCBI taxonomy): domain Eukaryota; kingdom Viridiplantae; phylum Streptophyta; class Magnoliopsida; order Santalales; family Viscaceae; genus Viscum; species Viscum album. The sequence goes on along the minus strand of OY728159.1, from coordinate 1,202,343,712 downwards.
TATGGATCATTTTTTAAAGTATGAAAACAATCCTAATGTTTTTTCTCAGTTTTGAGTACGCCAGTTGTCTTTTTTTTCAAAAATGTAATTTTAAAATGGAAACATGCACTATGAATCCTACCAATCACATAGTGTATTGGTTTGATGTGAGACCAGTTCCTAAATGTCACAAATTAATTATGAATCATTTTTCTAAATTATGAAGAAAATTCAAGTGTCTTTGATCAGATTTCATTGAGTGACACTTTTTGAACTAAAATGTCAATTTTAAACTGATAACAGACACTTTGAGTCATAATGGGAACATCATGTATCAGATTGAGGTTTGGAGGATTCCAACATATCCAAAATGACTTATGGATTGTTTCTATAAATTATAAAAATAATACGAATGTTTTTACTCAATTTTGAGTAGGTCAGTTGTCCATTTTACTAAAATTGATGCCAATTTTAAATAAAAAGACATACTTGGAGTCATATCAGTCACACCGTGAAATGGATTGAGGTGAGGCTCATTCATAAATGTTTAAAATGACATATGGATAGTTTTTCTAAGGTATTAAAAAATAAGAATGTTTTTTCTTTTTTTTTTGAGTATGTTACTTTTCTTTTTCACAAAAATTGGATTTTAAACTGGAAACATGCACTTTGACTCATACAGATCACATCGTGTATCAGTTTGACACATGAATGGTTACTAATTGTAAAAATTAATTATGAATCTTTTTATTTAATTATTAATAAAATATAAGCATGTTATATTTTCTTTTAGTGAGTGACACTTTTTGAACTAAAATGCCGATTTTAAACTGATAACGGAAACATAGAGTCATACCGGGCACATTGTGTATTGGGTTGAGGTGATAATGATTACTACAAATCAAAAATTAAATATGTATTATGTTCCTAAATTATAAATAAAATATAAATGTGTTTCCTTGGATTTGAGTAAGTCAGTTGGCCATTTTACAAAAATTAATGTCAATTTTTAATAAAAGATGCACTTAGAGCCATACCAGTCACACCATGCATCAGATTGAGGTGAGGTTGATTACTAAACATATAAGGATACTTTTGATAATTTTGATAAAGTATGAAAATAATATGAATGTGTTTTATTAGTTTTGAGTACATCACGAGTCTTTTTAACTAAAATGCCATTTTAAACTAGAAACGCATACTTTGACCCATATTGATCACATAATGTGTATGTTTGATGTAAGAAACATTCCTAAAAGTCACAAATTAATTATGAATCTTTATAAAAAGTTATCAATAAAATATGATTGTGTTTTATTATTTTTCAGTGAGTGATTTTTTTTAACTAAAATGTTGATTTTAAACGTATAATAGACACTTTGATTCATACCAAAAACATCATGTATCAAATTTATGTGAGGATGATTACTACATGTCAAAAATTACTTATGGATCATTTTAATAATTTATTAAAATAATACCAATGAATTATATTGTTTTTTAGTAGTTCGGTTGTTCATTTTTCTAAAATTGATGTCAATTTTAAATAAAAAGATACAATTGGAGTCATACCGGTCACACTGTGCATCTGATTAAGGTGTGTCTGATTCCTACGCATCTCAAATAACTTATGGATAATTATTCTAAATTATAAAAATAATATGAATGCATTTTCTTGGTCTTTATTAAGTTGTCAATTTTAATAGAATTGATATCAATTTTAAATAAAAAGACGCACTTGGAGTAACAATAGTGACGTCGTGCATCAGATTGAGGTGAGAATGATCACTAAACGTCTCAATTTAATTATGGATCATTTTTCTAAAGTATGAAAATAATATAAATGTGTTTTATTGGTTTTTAGTATGTAACTTATCTTTTTTACTAAAATGACATTTTAAACAATACACACACTTTGACTCATACCGATCACATCGTGTATCGGTTTAACATGAGACTGATTCCTAAAAAACAAAAATGACTTATGAATAAATTTCATAAAGTATCAATAAAATACAAGCATGGTTGATTAGTTTTCAGTGAGTGACACTTTTTGAACTAAAATGTCAATTTTATATTGATAACAGACACATTGATTCATATTGGGCACATCGTGTATTGGATTGTGGTGAGACTGATTCCTACATGTCAAAAATAACTTATGAATAATATTCCAAAATTATGAAAAAAATATAAGTGTGTTTGATCAGTTTTCATTGAGTGAAACTTTTTGAACTAAAGTATTAATTTCAAACTGATAATGAACAATTTGAGTCATACCGGGAACATCATGCATTGGATTGAGGTGTGACTGATTCCTACACATCACAAATGACTTTTGGATCATTTTACTAAGGTATTAAAACAATATGAATATTTATTCTTAGTTTTGAGTATGTAAATTTCCTTTTATGAAAATTAATGACAATTTTAAATAAAAAGAATCATTTAGAGAAATGAGAGTCACATCGGGTGTCAGATTTAGGTGTGGGTAATTCCAACATGTCCCAAAGTCTCAAAACAATTCAAAATTACAATGTTATAATGATTTAAACTGCCTTTATTTTTCAAACTTCTAACACTGTATATTGAATCGATGTTCTTATCTGAAAAACCATTCTCATTGTTGATATCAAGAATAGTATATGAACCTCATCTTCCCATTATATAATGAGAAGTCACCACAATAACCACATGAGATTACTCTACTCTTCTATATTTCAACGAGAAAGGTTTTTTTACTAAGAACATCGAGTTAATATGACTTCCTAAAAGATATATGAAAAATATAAATAAGTATTAAATAAAAATGGTAAGAAAATTAACTTACTAATAGTGGATAAAATTATGATAAAATTAATTAAACAAGTATTAAGGATTAAACTTTTTATGATGGTTGTATGCATTCTTGATGCATTTCCCTATTTTCATTATCTATGTTATAGACTAGTAGTCCAATATCTCATTAGCATTAGCATCTTTGAACAAACCACCCCAAATCGAAAAAAGGAATCCACTTGTATAAGAAAATAATTATTATATGAGTAATACTAAAAAGAAATAAATAAGGCATAAATATAAAACAATATTAATTCTATAGACAATTATTTTACTGTTAAAACTTCAATATTACCTTTGTGATTTATTAGTTGGGGGACATGAAGAAAGGTGATAAATTCCAACACTATAGGAGTGAAAAGGTTTTCAGGGAGAAGAAGTTTGTGGAATTTTTGGTGTGTAAAGTAATGAAAGATGGATAGATCACCCCAAATTGAAAAACATAATTGACCTATATAAGAATACAATTATTATGTTAGTAATAATAAAAATAAATAAATTAAACATAAAAATGAAACAATACATTAATTCAATGGACAATGATTTTACTACAAAAATATCAAGATTACCTCTATTATTGATTAGAGAAAATGTCATTTCTCTTCTTTAAAAGGTATGGAAGGTTGATAGAGATTTTCTAAAATAAAATAACTATATAAGGAGTAATTAAAATTAAATCAATGTTACATTATATAATTTTTCATTAAGATAGAGAATGTATATTATAACATTAATTTTAAATCTTCCCAATGGGTTTCCTTCATTATAGTTTGTTCTTCCAAGGGATTGGTAACATCATCATCTGTAGAATACATTGTCTTCATTAGTAGCCAAACATTTAATTTATATTTCTTTAATGCAATAGATAACATATAATATTATGAGAAAATCGTAATATATTAAAAAACACTTACCTCCCAACTGGACTGCCTTAAATTTTATAATGTTTTATGGATTTGGTTCTTCTATCAAGAATCAAAATCCCCTCTATATGGTCCCCTCAAACATACAATACATGTTTACATTAGCACCAACATGAACTGATTATGATCTCCCAGTTAAAGGTTCATCCTAGATTATATTTTCACCTGACACAACATTTTTTTTAGTTTCCAGTAATACAATTGACCAATTCATATTTTTTGGATCTAAGACAAAAAATACTTTCATTGTTTGTGATTCCATTATGAGAGGCTCCTCGTTTTTCACATACACACTGAAATTCACCATCACAAAGCCCATTTCATCAAATTTCAATGTACTTATATTATCAACCCATTTTCAATAGATAATCAGCACTTGAAATGTTGTATAATACAACTAGTATATCTATTAATTAATTCCAAAATATGACATATTTTCATAAAGTGAATTTCTATCCTTGGAACTAGATGTGTGCATCACTTCTACCACAAGAATAATACCACTGTTTTTCACCATATTTCAGTCATCATCTTCTTTTTCATATAACAGAGAACAATTGATTATAAAACCAGTGTAAGATATAACATTTTCATTCGGTACCCTTGCTATCTATTGAATACATTCATCATTTGAGTTTAGATTTTTAGAAAACTCCTTATAAATTTGATCTCAAAACCATCCTCTTGATTATGGGTATTTGATATCCATCTTTCAACCCTTAATGGATTAAAATCTATAAGAATTTATTTGGGGGACTCAATGTGTGGATCAACATCTTCACTATTATTTAAAATTTGAAGTTGTGCTTGCTCCCAATCTATCAAGGTAATTGTAATGATATTTCTCCTGGAAATCCCTTCTCTCATAAGGTGTTCTCTGTAATGAGACTTTAGGAGACTGAAATTGTCAACATATGATAGGTAATTGATATAGAATTCAATATCTTTTTCGAACATATATCATTCTGAAATACAACCTTATTTCCGAATTTGATTCTTAACATACCCTTTCAAAATCGTTATATATCGTTTGATGGGGTAGATCCATCTATAATGGATAGGATCACATAGTTGGACCTATATAACCAATTAAACCATAATGTGGACCATTATATCAAATAATAATGGTGGGAATAACATCTATAATTAACATTATATGACTTCAACCTTCTTATTCATTATTTATAACTTTTTTGGGTCTATAACTTTATTGCATATGGCTTTGAAAAGAAGTAATGTCTTGTTAATGTATCTAGTACATTTTGAGGAAGAATGAAACCGAAAGCAATAGGCATCAAATATTGCATCAAAACATGACAATCGTATGATTTTATTCCTTGTAACTTCAAATTATTCATTAACATGACATTCTTTATATTCGATGAATACCTCGGTGGAACTTTTAAAAAATTAAGGAAAAGGAAAAATTGAAATTGTTTCTGTCTGGATATAGTATAAGACACTAAAAGAGGAAAAGTATTCCTTTTACCCTTCACTAGTGCCAACTCTTCCCTTATCCCCATTTCAATCAAAGTCCAACTTATCCTTTATTCCATATTTATTTTTTCTAGGAACATTTATTAATGTTCCAACAACACTATCAAATACATTTTTTTTCTACATGCATGACATTAAGAAAATTTCTGACATGAAAATAATTTGAATATGGTAATTCAAAGAAAATTGATCGCTTCTTCCAAACTGATTTTGTAAGATTTTTTAAATTGTTTTACTATCAAAAAATTCAATATAGTTTACTTTATTATATATTTGATCACCAATTACTGGAGATGGTGTTGTACCTTGTTCGATATTCTCATCGAATGTTGTCATCCAGAATCAGTATTTATGTCATTAAGGTAAAAATTTATGATTTTCTAAAAACACAGACTTCAAGGAATCATTTAATCAAAACTAAGTATGTGAATTTTTCACAAATAAGACACCCCAACATTCGTTTAATGTTATAGCCTAATATATTTTCATAAGCGGGAAAGTTATTTATCATCCCATACAACATGGAACTCAGTGTAAATTCTTCCCTTCTATGAGAATCATACATTGTTACACTTATATCCCACATCAATTTCAGATCTTAGATCAATGGTTCAAAATAGACATCAATATCATTATCGGGTTACTTTGGTCCAAATATATGTAGAGACAACATAATATATTTTTTCTTCATGTATAATCATGGAGGAACGTTATAATTTTCCAACATAAAAGGCCATGTACTATGAGTACAACTATTTTCACCAAAATGATTTATTCCATCTATAGATAACACAAGATTAATGTTTCTTGTCTCATTTCCTAATTCATGATACTCATAATCAATTTTCTTTCACTTAGGAGAATATTTTGGATGATATAGGTTCCCATATGTAATTCTTATATCTAAATAAAATGTCAATTATCCCACACATTCATGATATTAATATAGTCTTCTAAACCATGGAATTATAGGAAAGTACTATACAAGTTTTGAAGGATTTGATTCTTTTTTCTTGTATTGATTTTATCCACACTTAAGGAATTTTATGAGTGATACATGGTCCTTGAAAAATAATATACAATCATTTGGAAAAGCATGTAATTTATAGAGATCATTCCCATTGAAAGTAGAATTCATTTAGAATCATATTTTTTATATGGTATTTAATTTTCTTCAGGTAGCATATCATTCAAGATACCAAGTAGTTTTGTAATGCTAGTTTCACTCCATTTGCAGCCATCTTTTGAATTATATTACTTCAAAACAACTAATTGTGTTGTGTATTTAGTACAAATGATATAGAATGTTCTCTTGGAATACCTATTTAACTTCTCAAAAAACTTTGTACAATCACTAAGTCCATATTCAATTTCTATTTTCATTTATTTTATGTGATCTCTATAATTATTTACACTAGTATTCATATAAAATGATTCATAAATTGCAGTATTATCCCAATCAGTGTGAACATTCAATTTTTCCCCATGTTTATTCCAACATTTATAGCTATTACCTATTCCATGACAAACCAAATGTTATTCCAATACTTCCGAACTAATATTTCTTGAATAACAACAACTTAAACATGGAAACAAATTTAGAAGGGTCGTATGCATTCTCTCTTACAAACATGATGAAATATTTAATTCCATATTCATACTATTTTGTAAAATTATTAGAGTGCATGAATTTTCGATTAATATCCATCCTATTGGGTTCATAAAATATTAAATTTTTATAATAAATAAATAAATACACATAGTATATTCATTATCCAAGGTGAATGTTGTAGATAATTATAATAAGGGAAACCCAACATTTTATTATTTCAAAGAATTTCCGTATTTTTTGAAGAAAATTGATAATTGAATTTAAGAAAAGAATTACTCCACTATGGTAGGTGTTATCCTTTGAATTTAATCAAAGGTGAAAGTTGTAGACAACTATCATGCTCATCAACTCATCTACCAAACATTTATCATTTAATTTTGTTGTTTGACACACATCATCCATCTCTTGTGTATATGCACCTATGTTTTTTGAAATACTCTAAGTGGTAGTCATCCATGGGATGAATAATAGTTAGAGTAGTACATGAAATATAAAATATATGGGGGTGATTCCCATGTAAAAAAATACAATAAATATTTGGGAGATGTAACCGATGAAGATGACAGTTTTATATAAAAGAGACAGGGGATGAGTTTCAAGGAACAAATTGAAATAATAAATATTGTTTGAACCACACCAAGTTTTTCTCTAATCCCCTAAAAATGAAAATATAATATATGAAATTAAGGAGTAATAAGAAACCCAAATATGATAAACTAGAATAATAAACTCTAATTTAATCAAATAAAATATATAAAAATGTATTGATAAATCATTTTGATAAATAAATAATTATTTCATATACATGGATAGTAATAAGATATTCTTAGGGGTGGAACTAATACATGTAGACCTAAAATGATGAATTCTTAAAAATGATTTCTAATATATATAATTTGATAAACTCCATTCTATTTTATTGTAAAAAGTGATGTAACAACATAAGGAATTTTTATATTTAATATTAATTGTATATAAAATATTTCAAAACATCTAAGACTCTTGGGATGTAATATCGCCACATCGACCCATCACAAAGATTCTAGAGAGGTCATCACATTAGATCTACCCATCAGAAGAATTCTAGGGATACCATCTAATGCACATTGACCTATCCTTAATATTATAGGGAGGTCCATAAAGAATTTGGCATAACGCAATAACACACACCAACAAGATATATCATAAATAAGAGAGAAAAACACACCAACCCTGCCAATATCTATCCAGTACACACTGGCCTCTGCTGAGATAAAACAACTCACATGAGGTCATATATTCTAAGTGTAATACCCTTAATTCACTCAGAAATCTAAGTGTAATCACAAAATTAATAGATCTATAAAACATCACTTCCCATATAAAGTCTCTACAACAAAAATACAAAAAATAACTAGTCAATTTAATATTCCATGAAGTGGTATCATAGGTTACCCAACCACCATCATTGAAATTGATACATAAAAAATTATATAGATTATGTAAATGGGATGACACTTATAAAATATGGTTAATTCCACATTTAACCAATGAAAATAAACCGTGATTCATCCACACTTTCACATAAATGAAGGATTATATAACAAATCCCATAAATTAATTCACAGATACAACTAAGAAGGAAGGAGGTCCTTGTATGGTCTGGGAGAGAGGTTGGTAAGGCTTACAGTATAGTTATTTCATACTCTAAAAATTCCAAGCATCCACTACTGTAAAATGGATATATAACAATGTTTTTGGACAAACCATTGGTATACGTACCATAAAATGACCATATACTAATAGTTTGGGAAAACCATTTGTATAGGTACCCTATAGCAATGGTTTTTTCAAAAATATTGGTCTCAGTGATGTTTATACCAATGATTTTTCTAAAACCGTTTATATAGCCTCTATTTAATTACCATTTACCAAAAGCTTTTTTAAAACCCTTGGCATAGGTCCCAAAATTCAAAAATAACTATACCAAAGTTTTGGGAAACCATTGGTATAGGTATTTTTATTTTTAAAGAATTATTTTATCAAATAACATTAAATTCATGAAGAACTAATTTACAAACACATATATACATATTTATCATATTATGTTTTAAAAAACAATGTATCTTAGTGGTTAGGTCATTGACATATAAATTGGAGTTCCATGGATCAAAACTAATTGAGTATTTTTTTAAATACCTATACCAATGGTTTTCAAAACCATTGGTATAGGTATTTTCTATTACCAATACCAATAGTTTGGAAATCAATTGAATAGACCATCTATACCAATGGTTTTACAAAACCATTGGTATATGTCTATACTGATTCTATATAATCTAATTACCACCCAAACCATTGGTATATCCAATTATAATGGTTTTGGGAACTATACCAATGGTTCCAAACCATTGGTATAGGCTTCTTTTTCAATAATGGTCAAAATAGATGATCTCTACAACCAAATATCCAAAATGTTTATCTTTCCATACTCACAGTTTCAAAACAGCTTCTACCACAGCTAGAACCATTGATGTTTTACTCCCCAAGTTCCTCAATATAAATGAAAGAAAGTATTACATCTGATATAAGTAGACAAATACTTACATTTGATCCTTGGATTCATTAAACCCTTGAATCATTCGATCCTCAAAATTTTTTGAGCCTTGATTCGAGCCTTGATTCGAGCTTCGATTCACTGAGGAGGTTCGCTAGAAGTAGGTTTCTTCTATAGAGATATTTATATATTGTCAACTAGTTCACAGTGGTTAGGGTTTTCAAAATAGATCAGCACACTCTTATCAGTGCTTCCAAAAATGTGCTGATAAAGATACCTTTTATCAGTGCTTAAGTGATAAGTGTTGATAAAAGGAATATTTATCTATGTTAAAGTTTATATGTTGATAAATATAACATTTATTAGTTCTTTTTTAGCACTGATAAATCTCTCTCCTTATTAGTGCTAAAAAAGAGATGATACAAATACCTTTTATAAGCATTTATTACTTAAGCACTGATAAAGGATTCATAATTATAATTATAAATAATTTTTTTTTTAAATACATATAAATATAAGAATAATATATACATTATTTATTTAAATATATTTATTCTAATTTTATAATTATTTAAATATAGAATTATCTATTTATAATTATATAAAAAATTAAAAAATAATATTTATATCATTATATATACACAAAACAATTATATAAATATAAATATAGTAAATATATTATTTAATTAAATGAATTTATTAAGAATTTAATAATTATTTAAATATATATAATTATTTATTTATAAATATACAAAGCCTTTTTTTAAATAATATTTATTTATTTATAATTATAAATTTATAAATTTATAAATATAGTAAATGTAATTTATAAATATATTTATTTATAAATATTTATTTACAAATAAATTTTTAACATTATTAATGAATATTTAATCTTAAGTTCATGCATGTTAAAAATAAGTGAATTAAATAAATTAAATTTAAGTACACTTTAAAAAAATTGAAATAATAGAAAACTTTTGTGTGTGTTCATCGTATATATATAAAAATTCATTAATTACATATATATGAAATCAATATAACACACGTTTGACCTATGTTAATTTGAAAAATCAAATTAAATTTAATTATGTTCATTACCCTATGCAATTAGTCAGTAAACCATTATTCATTAAAAATATGACTATTTAATGTAAAAGTATAAATATTTTGTATTATATAAATCACATTTATATACATTCACATATATCTATATATTTAATATATATTATTTATTAACATTATCAATAATTATTTACTTAGTAAAATGTTTAATATTTTTCTCAATTTACGTATATTTTTTTTTAATTTTCATTTTTCATACACATCTATATATTTAATTTATACTATTTATTATTATTTATAATTTATATATAGTATAATCAATTTATTCAGTTTTATCAATAATAATTTAATTAATAAAAAATTTAATATTTTTTTAATAAACCCATTTTTTATTTTTTATTTATTTATTATTTCATTTTATTCAGACCTTTATTGGTGCTAAAAAATAACAGATAAAGGATCCATTTTGGGTCCTAAAAATAAAGAGCTGATAAAGGGTACCCTTTATCAATGCTAAAAATAATGTGTTAATAAAAGGTACTCTTAAACAACGCTTAAAATAAAGCACTGATAAAGGGTACCCTTTATCACTACTAAAAACACTAATAAAGGGTACAGTTTATTAGCACTAAAACAAAAGTGTGGATAAAAGGTAAAATTTATCAATGTTTTTTTAGTACTGATAAAAGTGACCTTTATTCGCACTTTTTTCTAGCAATGGTAATGATCAGCGCTATTAAAGGCCTATTATGTATTAGTGTTAGGTTTCAATAATGATCATTATTGTGGATTAGATGATGAGTCCCTTTTAATTTCCTCAAGTGGTGGACCTATACCAAGATGCATTACCAAAGGATTTCTAAGGGTTACCTCCATATAGGGGAGTTGAATTTGAGATTGAGTTCAATCCTGGTGGAGAACCTATATCAATGATACTATATCACATAAAACCAACTATGTTGAAATATCATAAGGTAAATATTTAATTAAATGAATCAAAAGGGCTTTTGTAGACTATGAACTTCCCCTTGGGTTGCTCCAATGTTGATCTCTACGAAGGTAGACAATAGTCTTTATCTTTGTGAGGACTATATAAAGTTGAACCATATCACAATGAAAAATTGGTAACCAATTCCAATGATAGATGACTTTTTAGTTTAATTAATGGGAGCACAATTACATAAAAATATTGATCTATATTCTAAAAACAATTATCTTTGGGTCAGAGCTGAATACATAATTAAGACAACATTTAAGATAAGATGGGAGTTTTTTTAGTATCTCGTTATTCCTTTTGGATTGATGGATGTTCCATCCATGTTCATGGATCTCATGAATATGGTATTTAACCAATAATTGGACTTTGTTTTCATTGTTTTTTTATGAAATCCTAATATGTTCAAATACATTATAATCGCATTCTAAACATATTGATGTTGTATCAACTATTATTCAATCACATGGACTTTACACCAAGGTATATAAGTGTCACTTTTGGATATAGGTGGTTAATTTTCATAAACGTATGGTTTCTAAAGGTGGGATATCCATAGATATATAGATAATGTAAAATCTTATGTATAGTTTATAACCCAAGAATGTGTTTGGGATCTATTGTTTCTTTTGTTTGGTTTATTACAATAGGAGTTCTATTCATGAATTTTCTCACATGGATGCTCCCATGACCATACATACAAAAAAATAATTCAATTTGAATGGATTGAACAGTGTGAATAGGCCTTGTGGTTTATTTTTCCTTTGATTACGATTCTTCCTGAGCTTGGTGTTGGTTATACAGTGTATTTCGCTGCATATATCATTAGATTGGAAGATGTTTGATTTAGGGAAAAACGGTATTTTATTATGGGTCTTTTAAACTATTCCCCTATGAGTGTGACTACCCTACTCATGAATTATAGATAGATACTTTGTTTCATGAGTTGAAATATTGGAAACACTACCTCTTCAGTGAGAGATTTTTCATAACTATGGACTACAAGAGTTTGCGGTGTATTTTCTCCCATCATGAGATGAATCTTCACCAGAGGCAATGGGTATAACACTTATAAAAAGTATATATTTTGATAAAATTATCTCTCAGGAAATACAATGTCAGTGCATACGTTCTTAGATGGAAGACTCTGGAAATTAGTGAGTGGGTGTTAGAAGAAGCTTGTAATTTAATGGATTTTCTAGAAGACTGGCACATGGGTGTAAAAAGGGATCAAGGGGAAGTTTCTTGTTTACCCTTGGTTATCACATCATTATCAGTGAAGTGAGTTATGATTATACATTATCTTGATCTAGAGTGTATCATGATATGTGAGAGGTTAGAGAAAAATGGTTCTATTCCTAGTTAGACTCTAAATAGATGTGGTGTGATTCTATTGTATGGTAGAGTGATTTTTTCTTCTTCCATGAGAGATGTACTAATGTATTCCTCTCATGATTTTTAGTGGGAAGTGTACACATGAAAAACCAAAATGTATCAAAATTTCCAATGGAAATTCCAGTGTCATGAAATGAAAAGAAACATTTTCAGCTTCGTATCCAATTTTATTCCTTTTTAGGGGAACAAATTAGAGACCTAAAGGGTTTCTACAATCATATCCACTAACTATGTGTATATGGGATAAGGTGACCATATATATTATTACATGTTTTACTAGAACCATGAGAGGTTGAGATACCAAGTGGTTTGTAGTGGACCAATTGAAAAAAGTGTATTATTTTATACTGATTTTATATACTAACTCAATTGATCAACTAAAAAATCTTTATTTTGGGGTAATTTTATAGATACTTATATTTCCTTTGAAAATGGTATCTGAAAGAGATTCTTGGTTCCCATTGTGGTTTTGGAAATAATTTAAAACGTAAAATAGAACTTAGTTCAAGTTTATTACATGTTTTCATACTTTTATTGATGGATAGTCATAGATAATGATACATACTTTAGAGGATGTGGTTCAAGAATGTGTTCAAGATTTTAGAGGAGCTTAGGATAACCACTTTCAAATAGTAGGGTTTTATTACAACAATTGTTTATAGTCTTCAATTTTGATGGATCCATTTGAGGATATCTATGGGTGGTCATTTCATTCACTTATATACAGTAATGAGGCTAGTGAATAATTAGTTATCGTGATTTTTTTAGTCTCGTAGAAATTGGAATAGGTGCATTTGATTCAAAAGTGGCTAGTTATGGATCAACATATACAGTGTCATATTCTAAATGAATGAGATGACTGTTAGAACTCATTATGGTTGACAGATGTTTTTTGGATAGTCTCCCCTTGGTTGGATAAATGGTGTTATAAGAAGCAAGGGAAGTTGGCATCATGGTAAATTACTTCATTCAAGATCATTGAGTGCATCTAGATGGTATCCTATCAGTTGGATCTTCCTCTATGATTTAAGTTATGTATAATATGTCCCACTTCTCTCATCTTCATAGGTAAGATCTTTATCCTTTGGATGTTATTGACTATGAAGATTTTGATAAAGAACTAGGTGAATATTTTTTAGAGTATCCTATTTAAATTTTTTATCAAATAAATAATGTATTGTGATGGTATATTGTTCCTCTTATTAAGGATCAATGGTAGAATGGACGTATTTCCAAAGATACTTGGGAGTAATAGGTATAAATTCTGGCATTATGGACTAGTTTTTTCAAGAAACCCTCTAGGGATACTTCTTTAGTACGATAAGTGATAATAGGGATAAAATTATGACACCCTTATTTATATTAGGCTTCATTTCTTCTTATGCATGAATTTTTATATGATTAAATGTTGTTTTAGGTGGGTGGAGTTTTTTGGGAGGCCATAAACTAAATGGGGTATGCTAGGTGGAAATGTTGTAGCATAAAAAAGCTATATTAGATCCATTGGACCACCGATGGAAGACACTAGTATACTAGTGGGGTTCCCGGTTAGAAGGAATTCTACCCATAAACCATCTTATAGCTAATAGGTCTCTTAGGTAGAACTGATTCTAACCAGTAGCCACCATCTAGCCACTAGAGGTTATTGACTCACTGGTGGTGGTGTTGGGACCCAATAAGGCCCACCGGGTTATATCATGTTTTTTAAAAACCTAAAATATCTCTAAATATTCTCATTCTATTGGTTTTATCTCAACCCCCATCACCCTATAGTCTCTCCTTTAGATAATGTGGGCTCTCTAATCTGTTTTCATCTCCTCACTTTAATGTTTAGACAATAGTTTGATTCCATGTTCCAAATTTAGTGAGTTCCATCATAATATAGATCAATCATATAATCTTATAATTGGTCAATCCCAATTATATTATCCATTTATTGATTATTCTAAGGGTTTTGTTAGGGTATAACAAGGGAATTATTGATCATTAATAGAATCGGCACCCAGTTTCAAGGAATTTGTATATGTGAAACTTTTTGACCTAGACCATTATTGTAAGTAGATATTATTGGGTTGGTGTGATATATTAATAATTTTGGGTGTGATTTATCCTAAATATTGATTGTATAATTATAATCATAGATTATTGGAGATGCTTCTAGGATCCATTCAGGTGTAATTGGACATGGGATTTGACCCTTATTTTCACAACATTGATGAACCTAAGGTAAGAAGTCCCTATCATTGGTTCATGTTTATATAGGTTCTTGGAATAATTTTTTATAATGAGTGTATAATTTATATGATACCTATGCTTAATGTTTGACTGCATTTGTAATTGTGATGGTTATGACTCTTTATTTCTTTGATGTGATATTGATATTTCATCCAATATCTCTATGTTTCATGAGTTGTTCCTCTATCATCTACAATTGAGAATGTAGGTTGATCTATATGGACTATCCCACTATGAGGGTTAAGTAATATACTTATTATTATGTTCATAGGATATCCATTTTAGTGGTATGTGTCAAAAATATTTTGTGGGATATCCCATCTTGGTGGGATGTGTCAGACATGGATTGTTGAAAACTTTTTTCTATAGAGCCAAAACTGGTAGACATGGTCTCTAATGACCCAAAAATATGTTTTTCTTGTGTTATATACTTGTTTTTCACCTTATTTATATTTAATTTCATTTAATTCACTTTTATACCTTATTAACTTCTATTAAGGACTATTGGTGGTATCATTCTGGGATTAGTAATTACACCCTACATGGGCATCAGGATGATCATGAGGATTTTATGACTAAGGGTATAGTGAAGGGAAAAGAAACTATGATGGTTTGTTGATAAATAATACTAGGATGTTGTTTTTATTATAGAATAAACCATGTCTTGTGTTTCTTCAACTATTTTTAGTTAGTTTCTTTTATCTTAAACTTTGATCCACTACCCATGGGGATTATTTTATTTAATTTGGTTTGTATGAATGGCATGCCACATTGGTATTTCATGTATTGATACTTTATATATATACTTCTACTCTAATTATATATTTATTAAATATTTTTTATTCTTTCAATATTAATTTTAATATATAACATGATTCTTACCTGATATTGAGGGAATAGTCTCCCCATGTTGTCTTTTTGGGCCATCACATCTAGTCGACTACCTCTTGTGTTTGGATAGGTGTGTATAAGGTTGTATGGGATTCAAATCCAAACCCAGGGATTTTGGTTGGAGTGTTACATTAATCAATAATTATAACACATTAGTAAATGTTTGGATACTCGATGATCAACCTATAGGGCTCTATATAAAATATTTATTTTCCATTCAATGGGTATATGTGTGATGACTAACCAAGCCTTGTATGAAACTCCATTAACCCTATATCTCTTCTCCCACCTCCTTTAAATCATGAGGTGCTTGAATGCAATGGAGGGAGGAGGATCCATTTTTACACTAAGTTATCTATTTTACCCAGGGATATATCATAGATATGACATTCTATTAGTTACCAATTGGTGATATTTACCAGGCATAGATGAAGATTAAGTAGTAACAACAATAGTGTAAGTAAAAGATTTATTATTTTCATAATTTCCAGTACATTTGATTTCATTTTTTTGTATGGTTTAATCTCAGATTCAGTGTCAATTTTATTATGCTAGATTATTATGTGAAATTAGATACCCATGAATCCATATAGTGTTATCAAAGCTTCTATGAATTTAGATTCTTGAAATCCTATAGGGAAATGTATTTTTTGGAAATCATATAGCCTATATGATTCTAGATATAGGATATGATTTACGGTTCTTCTATTGTTGTTCAATTTGTGGATTATGATATGGGATATTTTAAAGAGTGACTTAGTGAAAATCCCTCATCTTTGTGAAAATATTATCATAAAATATTAGGTAATTGTATTCAATGATAATATCATTCTAGGTTTACAAAATGGTGTATCTTATGAATAATTCAATATAATATTGAATCATAAAATAAAATATATGATTTCATAAGAGTTTATACGGCTATATATTGTATAATATGATTGATAGTCCACACTATTAGAATATCAATCATAGCCAATTATTCATCCTAGGTTATTAAAAAATATTTATATTTCATACTATGATTCTGACTATATCATCAAATATGATTAATTAAAGAAATTTTTTTCCATGGGTTTCAATTATAAATAGAATTTTATTATTGATAAATAATAAAAAAGGCATTTTGGGGATATTAATTAATTTATAAATTGTTTATAAAATAATTAATGAAAAATATTTCATAATTAATTAATATTTTCTTATGAAAAGTTTATTATTAAATAATCCATGATATTAGATGTGAAAATTAAATATAACTTTACTAAATTATATGGAATTTCTTATAAATTAAAAAAAACTATTTATTTTAATATCATAAGGGTAATTTATAATTTATTTCAAAATTAAAAAAAAGGCCAAAATATGAATGTTTTTTATATTTGTATTGTGAATTGTTTATGAGTTATTAATTGGAATTATTCAAATTAAAAGGCCTTATTTGAGATATTGTTTAAACCTCAACAAAATGGTTTTGATGAGTGATTTGACTAAGGTTTAAATACTGTAAAGTATTTTATATTGAGATTATATATAGTATTTGTATAATAGAAATTGTATTATAAAAATTATAGAATACAAAAAATACCTTATATTTAAATGATATGGGATATACTGAATATAATAGATTTTATATTAAAAAATGAATATAATGTGTTTTTATTATAGATTATATAATGTCCATAATGAATGGATAAATTATAAATTTTTTATAATTACCCTTTACTTTATGAATTTGTCATAAATTTTTATCTATTTTAAAATATGAGAATTATTTATTTATTTATGATTTATACCTTTTTGTATTAAATTGATAAAAAATACATACATATATTGTAAAAAATTTATGCTCTATTTTAAATTATTTAATGACTTCTGAATATTATCATATATGAATCTAAGAAGTTATATGCTATGTTTGATAATGGCTTTATATTTTCATCTACCTTGAAATTGATTTATAATTAAAGTAATGATTGTAACACCCAAGGATTTCAGAGTGTGTTATTTCATAAAAATAATTCAATAACTTGCACTACACGCAACACCGAGTTCAATCACACCATTAAAAGAGGTCATTAATAGTATTAACTACATTTTGAACTTTATATAATCCTTATAATTTTAGAATCCCTATTATGAGTTTCTTAGTCATAATGCAAGAACAGATTCATTTTCAGTATTGCACTTTTATCAACTTTTGATAGTGAAACCTTTTTAAATACAATATTTTAAACTTTTTGACTAAATGGAGACATCAAAAATTTTAAAATGAAACATCCCAAGCTTCCACGGTACGCTTTCCTTTGAATAAAACAGTAGCGTGTGTTGTACGCAACGTCGAGTTTTAACACACACCACAACCGATCAAACTAGCCGTTATGAATAGTAATACCTTGTTTTTGAAATTATATATATTTTATATTTGAAAATGGACTTCATTTTTGGATTCGGAATATCGAATTTAGCCTAAGGTGAAATTTTGGTACATTTCGGATAACTTTCATATTTTGATGAATAGTGAAAATTACTAAGTTTTAATTAAAAACAACTTTTTTAATCAAAATAATTAATAGTGATAAATTATGAATTTGAGTGGTTTTAAAGTATATTTAGAATATATTTTTACAATTTAATATAATGTTGGTCATTAGACATAATTTTACAATTAAACCGAACATAAAAAAGTGTCAATCTTTTGATAGTTATTATCTCTTAAAAACACGCTTTTTGTTTTGACAGCGGGAATTAATTTTAAATTAATTTCTGCCACTTCTGTGTTTTGAATTTAGGAAAATGGATTCCATATTTGGAATCAGGATGTTCAAATTGTGTAAATAGGTAACTTTTATTTTTAGACATTTTGATTAATTACTGCGGTAAATATTTTATTTACCATGGTTAAGGGTAAATCCGGTAAATAAGGGTTAAACAAATAATATTATAATAATACTAAATTACCCTAAAAACGTGTCTTAACCCTATTGGTTGATAGATGGTCGACCATGGGAATCTTTGTGTCAATTTTGGAACCCCATGGATCCACTTGTAAGTGATAATGACACTTTATTTTAATTTAGTTAAAATGAATACAAAAATGACACAAGCATATATCTTTTAGAACAACAATTTTTACATAGGGTTATATATGTTGGATTTTAGATTATAAATATTCATTAGAAAGATAAACAGATTTCCTACATAATGATATTTTATTTATAATTTTTAGACATTAAATAATTTATTTTATTTATGACACAATGATGATGCAGTAATTACTAAAATAGTAAAAAATTAACATAATTGATATTATAAATACCCAAATAAATATAATATGAAACTTTTAATGAATTACACTAATTTTATAGGATAATAGGATATATTAGGATTGATTTAATTGACTTTGTTCGAAGTAATCAATCTGTTATAAGTTTCACAAAAATCAACTATTGAATAGTGTCAAAATTGACATAAAAGAGTTCTTAAAACAAATATTATATTATTAATTGATATTAAATTCCTAAAAATCTAAGGTTCGGCCAAGAGACTTATATTATGATAGTTTAATCATTAATGGACCACTTGGGGGTCTCTTGTATGTATATGGTAAGTCTATTAACCATATAATATAAAAATACAAAGAGACATTGTAAAAGTGAAACTAATTAACTTAGAGTTAATACTTAAAGATAAGGTTAATATAAGTACCCAAACCTGTCTAAATTCTATTGTTTGAGTTGTTTTCGACCTATCCCCACCTTAACCTTTGAATAGTCAATTTTGGAGCCATTAGAAACCGAATATGAATTTATTATAAATTAATATTTCTAGCTTTTCCAAAGGTGCCCCTCACCCCTCTTATAAAAGGGCACTCCTACTTCTCATTTCTTCACACCTTCAAAGCCTTTTGGTTCGGCCAAACTCTGCCCAAATACTCTCCCAACATCCCTCAATACAACCTAGAGGCCTTAGTTTGATCAGAAAGCCAATCTAAGGAGCCTTTTTGATCAAATCAAAAGGAAGAACCCGAAGAAGAGGTAATGATTTCACCACCCTTTTCTAAGTTCATTTCTTCTTCCACTTCTTCTTCCTTTGTTCTTACCATTCTGAAATAATAACTCCAGTATCTCACATATACTGTGATGTTATTATAAATATGGTACAACCATATTTATTATCCTATCCACCCTTTGAATAACATGTCACCATACGTGCGTACGTACGGCTTACCGTCTCCACGTCGTGGTGTAATTGTTATTCAATATAATATTATTTGGATGGGTATAATAATGATGTGTAACTCATGTAAATAATAAATATAACATGTTAATGATTCTGTATATATGATATACCATTCATTTATATATTATTTTAATATCAAAAGAATGCTATTGTCGCTCGTGCGTACGTACGGACTACCGTCTCCACGAACGCGATAAGATTCATTCTCCATCATATCCTTTCAAGTCTTATTCTCATTTTGGGGTTAAAAATAATGTTAATATCATTCTGGATATGAATAAGATACAACAAACATGGCTTATGTAACAAAACATATAAAAGAAAATGAGTAAGTTAACACCCGAAACGATGATAATTCTAAGATATTATTAATAAATCAATGTTAAAAGATCATATATGATATCATATTAATATATATGATTCTTGTATAATTTAATAACAATTATTTCACCATTATACAGGAGGTTAACCAACCCCAACAAAGGAAAAGTACAAGGTAAGGGTTATTTCACAATCTCTTCATTATCCGAGGTTGTTTATATGTAATAATCTACTGGGATCTCTTTATCATCCACATCCATGTTTCTTAAAAATGTATTTCAGAACATTTTTACTATTTACAAGAATATGGGTTAAAGTCATTTATACCCTTTTTTGACTTTTTATAAGAGGTTTATAAAGGAATCTTTCCGTCATTTTCAAAACAAGGTCCTTTTTAACCTTTTCGACAGAATTGAGGTAAGAATGTTTTTTTTAACTTATACGGCGGGTGCGGTTATTTTACGCCGTTATAAAATCTTCAAAGCTTTCCTTACAAGCTTATAAGAATATTTTCAAAGAAAATGTTTTATTTTATATGGATCTTAAATGATTTCAAAATAAAAGGAGATATTTCTTTAAAAAGAATTTTGATTTCATCTATGTCAACATCCTTTGATGGATTTTAAGATTATTTGAAGTTGATTTATTATGATACAAAACTTCTATATTGTATTGAAGGTTTTGTGATATGTTTGACTGTGGATGTGCTATTTTTATACCATTCATAGTTTATTGTGAAAGTATTGACATTTCGTATGCTAGTTTTAATACGAATGTTTATGTTATGTTTAAACCTTTTCATATGGGAATGCATTGGACTTAATAAGTGACGGGTGGAGCCCGCTATAGCTCCTCGATGCATCGGTAGGTCTCATGAGACAAACTAGTGTCTTGGCACAAGGCCTTGACAAAATCTTATTTGTAGTCTTGGCACGAGGCCTTGGCTATGTGGTTATGATAGTCTGGCATTATGCATTCCAACATTATGAAAGTGGTTATTGATTTTTGCATGTGATTATTCGATTAGTAGAATATCCATGTGAATAAGTAAATGGAATTATTTCATTTTACCTTTTCCATTTTATGCTGAAGTTCAAGTTTAAAAGGCTTTTGTTTTAGTTATACATTGCCTTAAATGTTTATTCTTATTTATAAAAGTTTCCGCTATATTGTTATCCTTACTGGGCTTTTGAGCTCACACCTTTTCCATGTTTTATTTTTCCCAGGATGTGAAGAATTAAGTTATGAATGACCTGCAGGGATTTTATGGGGGGTTAATAGTGTGGATTGTGGAAACATTATGTTGTTGTAGTAGTTTTTCATTTTATAATGTAATGTAAAACTTATGAATATATCTAGTGTTTCCAAGGATCTTTTTAAAGAAATATCTCCTTTTATTTTGAAATCATTTAAGATCCATATAAAATAAAACATTTTCTTTGAAAATATTCTTATAAGCTTGTAAGGAAAGCTTTGAAGATTTTATAACGGCGTAAAATAACCGCACCCGCCGTATAAGTTAAAAAAAACATTCTTACCTCAATTCTGTCGAAAAGGTTAAAAAGGACCTTGTTTTGAAAACGACGGAAAGATTCCTTTATAAACCTCTTATAAAAAGTCAAAAAAAAGGGTATAAATGACTTTAACCCATATTCTTGTAAATAGTAAAAATGTTTTGAAATACATTTTTAAGAAACATGGATGTGGATGATAAAGAGATCCCAGTAGATTATTACATATAAACAACCTCGGATAATGAAGAGATTGTGAAATAACCCTTAACTTGTACTTTTCCTTGGTTGGGGTAGGTTAACCTCCTGTATAATGGTGAAATAGTTGTTATTAAATTATAAAAGAATCATATATATTAATATGATATCATATATGATCTTTTAACATTGATTTGTTAATAATATCTTAGAATTATCGTCGTTTCGGGAGTTAACTTACTCATTTTCTTTTATATGTTTTGTTACATAAGCCATGGTTGTTGTATCTTATTCATATCCAGAATGATATACAGTCCTTAAACATCATTTTTAAATCATCAAATGATAATTATACTTGAATGGATACGATGGAGAATGAATCTCATCGCGTTCGTGGAGACGGTAGTCCGTACGTACGCACGAGCGACAATATCATTCTTTTGATATTAAAATAATATATAAATGGATGGTATATCATATATACAGAATCATTAACATGTTATATTTATTATTTACATGAGTTACACATCATTATTATACCCATCCAAATAATATTATATTGAATAACAATTACACCACGACGTGGAGACGGTAAGCCGTACGTACGCACGTATGGTGACATGTTATTCAAAGGGTGTATAGAATACTGAATATGATTGTACCATATTTATAATAACATCACAGTATATGTGAGATACTAGAGTTATTATTTCAGAATGGTAAGAACAAAGGAAGAAGAAGTGGAAGAAGAAATGAACTTAGAAAAGGGTGGTGAAATCATTACCTCTTCTTCGGGTTCTTCCTTTTGATTTGATCAAAAGGGCTCCTTAGGTTGGCTTTCTGATCAAACTAAGGCCTCTAGGTTGTAGTGAGGGATGTTGGGAGAGTATTTGGGCAGAGTTTGGCCAAACCAAAAGGCTTTGAAGGTGTGAAGAAATGAGAAGTAGGAGTGCCCTTTTATAAGAGGGGTGAGGGGCACCTTTGGAAAAGCTAGAAATATTAATTTATAATAAATTCATATTCGGTTTCTAATGGCTCCAAAATTGACTATTCAAAGGCTAAGGTGGGGATAAGTCGAAAACCACTCAACCAATAGAATTTAGACAGGTTTGGGTACTTATATTAACCTTATCTTTAAGTATTAACTCTAAGTTAATTAGTTTCACTTTTACAATGTCTCTTTGTATTTTTATATAATATGGTTAATAAACTTACTATATACATCCAAGCGACCCCCAAGTGGTCCATTAATGATTAACCTATCATAATATAAGTCTCTTGGACGAACCTTAGATTTTTAGGAATTTAATATCAATTAATAATATAATATTTGTTTTAAGAACTCTTTTATGTCAATTTTGACACTATTCAATAGTTGATTTTTGTGAAACCCGTCGCGTCTGGCAAGGCTGCGAGACTTGAACCCGCAACCGAAGGGCGACAAGGGTGTATCACCTACCAATGGCCCATGAGATGTCCTGGATTAAATAATGTAGTTTTTATTAAAAGATCTTGTAGATGAATTATAAATTCGTTTATTTTGGAACCCTATACGAATAGTGTAAATAGAATTTTTTTTTACATTCTATTATCTTTTAGAGTGAAAGATGAGTTTGTGGTAGAAATTTATTAATGGATAAAACTCTAAAGTAAGTATATCTCCTTATGATCTTATCCAATCTCATAAATAAATTCCTCAATGTTAAGAAAAGGAACATAGAACAAAAATGTTGTCCTAGATGGTACCTTAGATCATCACTAATTTATGGCTTTGGGATTGTTGGCCTGTTCATAGCCATGTTCTCTACCACTCTCCATCAGATAATTGATGGTTAGATTTCTCCTCCATATCCATATTTTCCTACATGGAACCCTAGTATGTGTTATTTTCGGTAATCTTCATACTTTCCATTCTTTATTTTAAATAGAGGCCTCATTAATTCATTTTTCGATGTGGGATTTCAACTAAGATATTTTGAAACGTCAAAAATGTGTTATCCTAATACCCTATGTTTTGTTGAACCGATGGTATTTCAAATCATCATAGATTGATGAATTTAAGGACCTCAATTATACACTTGTTTGTGATTGATGACCTCAATCACTACCTATAAATATTTACGTTTTTCCTCCGATTATATGTCTCTAATTTCCACCAATGTTCTCCTAATCGAGATCATAATTTGGTGGTGACCCTTTGATTTCTCTTTTCCTCATATTAAGACTAAATTTTAGTAACCCAATTTCTGATGTGGGTTTTCCCACAAATATATTATCTATTTTCAACCTTTTATTTTCGAAGAACAATTTCAAATTGTGAGGACGCAATTTATTGAAGGAGGGGAGAATGTAACACCCCAAGATTTCATAGTGTGTTATTTCTTCAAAATAATTCAATAACTTGCACTACACGCAACACCGAGTTCAATTGCACCATGACTTACCAAAAAAAAAGCCATTAAAAGAGGTCATGAATATAATTAACTACATTTTTAACTTTATATAATCCTTATAATTTTAGAATCCATATTTTGAGTCATAATGCAAGAACAAATTCATTTTTAGTATTGCACTTTTATCAACTTTTGATAGTGAAACCTTTTTAAATACAATATTTTAAACTTTTTTACTAAATGGAGACATCAAAAAATTTAAAATGAAACATCCCAAACTTCCACGGTACGCTTTCCTTTGAATAAAACAGTAGTGTGTGTTGTACGCAACTTCGAGTTCTAACACACCGTAACCAATCAAACTAGCTGTTATGAATAGTAATACCTAATTTTTGAAATTATATATATTTTATATTTGAAAATGGACTTCATTTTTGGACTCGGAATATCGAATTTAGCCTAAGGTGAAATTTTGGTACCTTTCGGATAACTTTCATATTTTGATGAATAGTGAAAATTACTAAATTTTAATTAAAAACAACTTTTTTAATCAAAATAATTAATAGTGATAAATTGTGAATTTGAGTGGTTTTAAAGTATATTTAGAATATATTTTTACCATTTAATATAATGTTGGTCATTGGACATAATTATACAATTAAACCGAACATAAACAAGTGTCAATCTTTTGATATTTATTATCTCTTAAAAACACGCTTTTTGTTTTGACAGCGGGAATTAATTTTAAATTAATTTCTGCCACTTCTGTGTTTTGAATTTAGGAAAATGGATTTCATATTTGGAATCAGGATGTTCAAATTGTGTAAATAGGTAACTTTTATTTTTAGACATTTTGAATAGTTACTATGGTAAATATTTTATTTACCATGGTTAAAGGGTAAATCCGGTAAATAAGGGTTAAAAAAATAATATTATAATAATACAAAATTACCCTAAAACGTGTCCTAACCTTATTTGTGGACACATACCCGACCATGGGCATCCTTGGGTCAATTTGGGGACCCCTTGGAGCCACTTGTATGTGGTAGGGACACTTTATATTAATAAAGTTAAAATAAAAATAAAAATGGCATAAGCTTACATCTTTTAGAAGAACAATTTTTACATAGGGTTATACATGTTGGATTTTCGATTATAAATATTCATTAGAAATCTAAAAAGATTTCCTACATAATTATATTTTACTTATAATTTTTAGACATTAAAGAATTTATTTTATTTATGACACAATGATGATGCAGTAATTACTATAATAGTGAAAAATTAAAATAAGTGATATTATAAATACCCAAATAAATATAATATGAAACTTTTAATGAATTAAACTAATTTTCTAGGATAATATGATATATTAGGATTGATTTAATTGACTTTTTTCGAAGTAATAAATCTGTTATGAGTTTCACAAAAATCAACTAATGAATAGTGTCAAAATTGACATAAAAGAATTCTTAAAACAAATA
Organism: Viscum album; assembly: GCA_963277665.1. Taxonomy (NCBI): domain Eukaryota; kingdom Viridiplantae; phylum Streptophyta; class Magnoliopsida; order Santalales; family Viscaceae; genus Viscum; species Viscum album. The sequence goes on along the minus strand of OY728159.1, from coordinate 1,202,317,598 downwards.
TTATATTATTAATTGATATTAAATTCCTAAAAATCTAAGGTTCGTCCAAGAGACTTATATCATGATAGGTTAATCATTAATGGACCACTTGGGGGTCTCTTGGATGTATATAGTAAGTTTATTAACCATAATATATAAAATACAAAGAGACATTGTAAAAGTGAAACTAATTAACTTAGAGTTAATACTTAAAGATAAGGTTAATATAGGTACCCAAACCTGTATAAATTCTATTGGATGAGTTGATTTCGACCTATCCCCACCTCATCATTTGAATAGTCAACTTTGGAGCCTTTAGAAACCGAATATGAATTTATTATAAATTAATATTTCTAGCTTTTCCAAAGGTGCCCCTCACCCCTCTTATAAAAGGGCACTCCTCCTTCTCTTTTCTTCACACCTTCAAAGCCTTTTGGTTCGGCCAAACTCTGCCCAAATACTCTCCCACCATCCCTCAATACAACCTAGAGGCCTTAGTTTGATCAGAAAGCCAACCTAAGGAGCCCTTTTGATCAAATCAAAAGGAAGAACCCGAAGAAGAGGTAATGATTTCACCACCCTTTTCTAAGTTCATTTCTTCTTCCACTTCTTCTTCCTTTGTTCTTACCATTCTGAAATAATAACTCCAGTATCTCACATATACTGTGATGTTATTATAAGTATGGTACAACCATATTCAGTATTCTATCCACCCTTTGAATAACATGTCACCATACGTGCGTACGTACGGCTTACCGTCTCCACGTCGTGGTGTAATTGTTATTCAATATAATATTATTTGGATGGGTATAATAATGATGTGTAACTCATGTAAATAATAAATATAACATGTTAATGATTCTGTATATATGATATACCATCCATTTATATATTATTTTAATATCAAAAGAATGATATTGTCGCTCGTGCGTACGTACGGACTACCGTCTCCACGAACGCGATGAGATTCATTCTCCATCGTAACCATTAAAGCGTAATTATCATTTTATGATTTAAAAATGATGTTTAAGGACTTGATATCATTCTGGATATGAATAATATACAACCTATCCTTTACAAACATGTCTTACGTAACAAAACATATGAAAGAAAACAAGTAAGTTAACACCCGAAACAACGATAATACTAAGATATTATTATCAAATCAATATTAAAAGATCATATATGATATCATATTAATGTATATGATTCTTGTATAATTTAATAACAATTATTTCACCATTATACAGGAGGTTAACCTACCCCAACCAAGGAAAAGTACAAGGTAAGGGTTATTTCACAATCTCTTCATTATCCGAGGTTGTATATACGTAATAATCTACTGGGATCTCTTTATCATCCACATCCATGTTTCTTCGAAATGTATTTCAAAACATTTTTACTATTTACAAGAATATGGGTTAAAGTCATTTATACCCTTGTTTGACTTTTTATAAGAGGTTTATAAAGGAATCTTTCCGTCGTTTTCAAAACAAGGTCCTTTTTAACCCTTTCGACAGAATTGAGGTAAGAATGTTTTTTTTAACTTATACGGCGGGTGCGGTTATTTTCCGCCGTTATAAAATCGTCGAAGCTTCCCATACAAGCTTATAAGAATATTTTCAAAGAAAATGTTTTATTTTATATGGATCTTAAATGATTTCAAAATAAAAGGAGATATTTCTTTAAAAAGAATTTTGATTTCATCTATGTCAACATCCTTTGATGGATTTTAAGATTATTTGAAGTTGATTTATTATGATACAAAACTTCTATATTGTATTGAAGGTTTTGTGATATGTTTGACTGTGGATGTGCTATTTTTATACCATTCATAGTTTATTGTGAAAGTATTGACATTTCGTATGCTAGTTTTAATACGAATGTTTATGTTATGTTTAAACCTTTTCATATGGGAATGCATTGGACTTAATAAGTGACGGGTGGAGCCCGCTATAGCTCCTCGATGCATCGGTAGGTCTCATGAGACAAACTAGTGTCTTGGCACAAGGCCTTGACAAAATCTTATTTGTAGTCTTGGCACGAGGCCTTGGCTATGTGGTTATGATAGTCTGGCATCCAACTGTAACGACCCGACCCCAGCTACCCAGAGCTGGTGCATTACTTCGTAACATTGGCATGATCACAAGAAAGATCAAATCTCGAAAGACCGATTGGTTTAGTAGCCTTGGAAACACTAGATATATTCATAAGTTTTACATTACATCATAAAATTAAAAACTACTACAACAACATAATGTCTCCATAATCCACACTATTATCCCCTCATAATATCCCTGCAGGTCATTCATAATTTACTTCTTCACATCCTGGGGAAAAATAAAACATAGAAAAGGGGTGAGCTCAAATGCCCAGTAAGGATAACAATATAGCGGAAACTTTCATAAATAAGAATAAACATTTAAGGCAATGCATTACTAAAACAAAAGCCTTTTAAAATTGAACTTCAACATAGTATGGAAAAAGTAAAATGAAATAATGCCATTTACTTGTTCACATGGATATTCTACTAATCGAATAATCACATGCAATATCAATAACCACTTTCATAATGTTGGAATGCATAATGCTAAACGTTAATTTCTTTGTCTAGGCCTCATCCCAAGACCTAGGGGTTACTTCTAACCGGAACCCAACCCGGAGTGCCTCTAATAACTGGACACCAACCCGGAGTGCCTCTAATAACCGGACACCAACCTGGAGTGCCTCTAATAACCGGACACCAACCCGGAGGGCATACTTTTACCAGTCCCTAACCTGGAGGGCTTACTTTAACCAGTCCCCAACCTGGAGGGCTTACTTTTACCAGTCCCCAACCTGGAGGGCTTACTTTTACCGGTCCCCAACCCGGAACATACTTGTTTAGCACATTCATCTGAAGAAAAGTTTGAAATATAACATAAACATTCGGATTAAAACTAGCATACGAAATGTCAATAGTTTCACCATAAACTATGAATGGTATAAAATAGCACATCCACAGTCAAACATATCACAAAACCTTCAATACAATATATAAGTTTTTTATTATAATAAATCAAATTCAAATAAGCGTAAAATCCATTAAAGGATGTTGACATAGATGAAATCAAAACACTTTTTAGAGAAATATCTCTTTCTATTTTTGAAATCATTTAAGAGCCATATAAAATAAAACATTTTCTTGAAAATATTCTTGTAAGCTTGTAAGGAAAGCTTTGACGATTTTATAACGGCAGAAAATAACCGCACCCGCCGTATAAGTAAAAAAAACATTCTTATCTCAATTCTGTCGAAAAGGTTAAAAAGGACCTTGTTTTGAAAACGACGGAAAGATTCCTTTATAAACCTCTTATAAAAAGTCAAACAAGGGTATAAATGACTTTAACCCATATTCTTGTAAATAGTAAAAATGTTTTGAAATACATTTCGAAGAAACATGGATGTGGATGATAAAGAGATCCCAGTAGATTATTACGTATAATACAACCTCGGATAATGAAGAGATTGTGAAATAACCCTTACCTTGTACTTTTCCTTGTTTGTGGTAGGTTAACCTCCTGTATAATGGTGAAATAATTGTTATTAAATTATACAAGAATCATATACATTAATATGATATCATATATGATCTTTTAATATTGATTTGGTAATAATATCTTAGTATTATCGTTGTTTCGGGTGTTAACTTACTTGTTTTCTTTCATATGTTTTGTTACGTAAGACATGTTTGTAAAGGATAGGTTGTATATTATTCATATCCAGAATGATATCAAGTCCTTAAACATAATTTTTAAATCATAAAATGATAATTACGCTTTAATGGTTACGATGGAGAATGAATCTCATCGCGTTCGTGGACACGGTAGTCCGTACGTACGCACGAGCGACAATATCATTCTTTTGATATTAAAATAATATATAAATGGATGGTATATCATATATACAGAATCATTAACATGTTATATTTATTATTTACATGAGTTACACATCATTATTATACCCATCCAAATAATATTATATTGAATAACAATTACACCACGACGTGGAGACGGTAAGCCGTACGTACGCACGTATGGTGACATGTTATTCAAAGGGTGGATAGAATACTGAATATGGTTGTACCATACTTATAATAACATCACAGTATATGTGAGATACTGGAGTTATTATTTCAGAATGGTAAGAACAAAGGAAGAAGAAGTGTAAGAAGAAATGAACTTAGAAAAGGGTGGTGAAATCATTACCTCTTCTTCGGGTTCTTCCTTTTGATTTGATCAAAAGGGCTCCATAGGTTGGCTTTCTGATCAAACTAAGGCCTCTAGGTTGTATTGAGGGATGTTGGGAGAGTATTTGGGCAGAGTTTGGCCGAACCAAAAGGCTTTGAAGGTGTGAAGAAATGAGAAGGAGGAGTGCCCTTTTATAAGAGGGGTGAGGGGCACCTTTGGAAAAGCTAGAAATATTAATTTATAATAAATTCATATTCGGTTTCTAAAGGCTCCAAAGTTGACTATTCAAATGATGAGGTGGGGATAGGTCGAAAGCAACTCATCCAATAGAATTTAGACAGGTTTGGGTACCTATATTAACCTTATCTTTAAGTATTAACTCTAAGTTAATTAGTTTCACTTTTACAATGTCTCTTTGTATTTTATATATTATGGTTAATAAACTTACTATATACATCCAAGAGACCCCCAAGTGGTCCATTAATGATTAACCTATCATGATATAAGTCTCTTGGCCGAACCTTAGATTTTTAGGAATTTAATATCAATTAATAATATAATATTTGTTTTAAGAATTCTTTTATGTCAATTTTGACACTATTCATTAGTTGATTTTTGTGAAACTCATAACAGATTTATTACTTCGAACAAAGTCAGTTAAATCAATCCTAATATATCATATTATCCTAGAAAATTAGTTTAATTCATTAAAAGTTTCATATTATATTTATTTGGGTATTTATAATATCACTTATTTTAATTTTTCACTATTATAGTAATTACTGCATCATCATTGTGTCATAAATAAAATAAATTATTTAATGTCTAAAAATTATAAGTAAAATATCATTATGTAGGAAATCTTTTTAGCTTTCTAATTAATATTTATAATCGAAAATCCAACATGTATAACCCTATGTAAAAATTGTTCTTCTAAAAGATGTAAGCTTATGCCATTTTTATTTTTATTTTAACTTTATTAATATAAAGTGTCCCTACCACATACAAGTGGCTCCAAGGGGTCCCCAAATTGACCCAAGGATGCCCATGGTCGGGTATGTGTCCACCAATAAGGTTAGGACACGTTTTAGGGTAATTTTGTATTATTATAATATTATTTTTTTAACCCTTATTTACCGGATTTACCCTTTAACCATGGTAAATAAAATATTTACCACAGTAACTATTCAAAATGTCTAAAAATAAAAGTTATCTATTTACACAATTTGAACATCCTGATTCCAAATATGGAATCCATTTTCCTAAATTCAAAACACAGAAGTGGCAGAAATTAATTTAAAATTAATTCCCGCTGTTAAAACAAAAAGCGTGTTTTTAAGAGATAATAACTATCAAAAGATTGACACTTGTTTATGTTCGGTTTAATTGTAAAATTATGTCCAATGACCAAAATTATATTAAATGGTAAAAATATATTCTAAATATACTTTAAAACCACTCAAATTCATAATTTATCACTAGTAATTAATTTGATTAAAAAAGTTGTTTTTGATTAAAATTTAGTAATTTTCACTATTTATCAAAATATGAAAGTTATCCGAAATGTACCAAAATTTCACCCTAGGATAAATTCGATATTCCGAATCCAAAAATGAAGTCCATTTTCAAATATAAAATATATATAATTTCAAAAAGTAGGTATTACTATTCATAACGGCTAGTTTGATTAGTTATGGTGTGTTAGAACTCGGTGTTGCGTACAACACACGCTATCACATTATTCAAAGAGAAGCGTACCATAGAAGCTTGGGGTGTTACATTCTCCCCTCCTTCAAATAATTGCGTCCTCGCAATTTCTAGGGTATTACTGCATAAAAAGACTCGGGTGGTTCTTCATCATAAGTTCCTCGGGTTCCCACGTTGCCTCTTCCATCTTATGATTTCTCCACAAAACTTTTACCAGACGCGTCGTCCGGTTTCTCAGTACTTGTTCTCTTGTATCAAGAATCCTGACGGGCTCTTCACAATAAGACAGATCCGGTTCCAGTTCTAATTCCTCATAGGTGAGTACATGCGTTGGGTCAGGCATGTATTTTCTCAACAGAGATACGTGGAACACATCGTGAACTTTGGAGAGACTTGGGGGCATTGCCAATCGGTAAGCTACAGCCCCAATTCGTTCTAGAATTTCGAAAGGTCCGATGTACCTGGGACTCAATTTACCTTTCTTACCAAAACGTATGACTCCCTTCCACGGAGATACCTTCAAGAAAACATGATCACCGACTTGAAATTCCAAATCCTTCCTTCGATTATCGGCATAGCTCTTCTGCCTACTTTGAGCTGCTTTGATGTGATTTTGGATTACTTTCACCTTTTCCACCGTTTCCTCCACCAGTTCTGGGCCTACAAGTTTTCTTTCACCAACGTCATCCCAACAGGTTGGTGTACGACATCTCTTTCTGTATAACGCTTCATATGGTGCCATCTGAATACTCGAATGGAAGCTATTGTTATAGGAAAATTCTACCAGAGGTAAATATTGATCCCACATACCCTGAAAATCAAGTGAGCAAGATCTCAACATGTCTTCTAAGGTTTGAATAGTCCGTTCTGATTGTCCGTCTGTCTGAGGGTGGTAAGCAGTGCTCAAATGAAGTTCAGTATCCAGGGATTTCTGAAGACTTTTCCAGAATCTTGAAGTAAAACGGGGATCACGATCAGAAACAATCGATAGGGGTACACCATGAAGTCTCACAACTTCATTAATGTATAGTCTTGCTAGACGTTCCAGGGGTAGATCTTCTCTTATAGCAAGAAAATGTGCTGACTTGGTAAGACGATCAACAATAACCCATATTGCATCGTTCCTTCTAGGAGTCTTTGGTAGCCCCATGACAAAGTCCATCGTAATATTGTCCCATTTCCACTCCGGTATGGGAAGAGGTTGCATGACTCCTCCAGGCTGTTGCCTTCCAGCTTTGACTTGTTGACAAACCATACATCTTGAAATTTTGGTACATTTCGGATAACTTTCATATTTTGATGAATAGTGAAAATTACTAAGTTTTAATTAAAAACAACTTTTTTAATCAAAATAATTAATAGTGATAAATTATGAATTTGAGTGGTTTTAAAGTATATTTAGAATATATTTTTACAATTTAATATAATGTTGGTCATTAGACATAATTTTACAATTAAACCGAACATAAAAAAGTGTCAATCTTTTGATAGTTATTATCTCTTAAAAACACGCTTTTTGTTTTGACAGCGGGAATTAATTTTAAATTAATTTCTGCCACTTATGTGTTTTGAATTTAGGAAAATGGATTCCATATTTGGAATCAGGATGTTCAAATTGTGTAAATAGGTAACTTTTATTTTTAGACATTTTTATTAATTACTGCGGTAAATATTTTATTTACCATGGTTAAGGGTAAATCCGGTAAATAAGGGTTAAACAAATAATATAATAATAATACTAAATTACCCTAAAAACGTGTCTTAACCCTATTGGTTGATATATGGTCGACCATGGGAATCTTTGTGTCAATTTTGGAACCCCATGGATCCACTTGTAAGTGATAATGACACTTTATTTTAATTTAGTTAAAATGAATACAAAAATGACACAAGCATATATCTTTTAGAACAACAATTTTTACATAGGGTTATATATGTTGGATTTTAGATTATAAATATTCATTAGAAAGCTAAAAAGATTTCCTACATAATGATATTTTATTTATAATTTTTAGACATTAAATAATTTATTTTATTTATGACACAATGATGATGCAGTAATTACTAAAATAGTAAAAAATTAACATAATTGATATTATAAATACCCAAATAAATATAATATGAAACTTTTAATGAATTACAATAATTTTCTAGGATAATAGGATATATTAGGATTGATTTAATTGACTTTGTTCGAAGTAATCAATCTGTTATAAGTTTCACAAAAATCAACTATTGAATAGTGTCAAAATTGACATAAAAGAGTTCTTAAAATAAATATTATATTATTAATTGATATTAAATTCCTAAAAATCTAAGGTTCGGCCAAGAGACTTATATTATGATAGTTTAATCATTAATGGACCACTTGGGGGTCGCTTGTATGTATATGGTAAGTCTATTAACCATATAATATAAAAATACAAAGAGACATTGTAAAAGTGAAACTAATTAACTTAGAGTTAATACTTAAAGATAAGGTTAATATAAGTACCCAAACCTGTCTAAATTCTATTGTTTGAGTTGTTTTCGACCTATACCCACCATAACCTTTGAATATTCAATTTTTGATCCATTAGAAACCGAATATGAATTTATTATAAATTAATATTTCTAGCTTTTCCAAAGGTGCCCCTCACCCCTCTTATAAAAGGGCACTCCTACTTCTCATTTCTTCACACCTTCAAAGCCTTTTGGTTCGGCCAAACTCTGCCCAAATACTCTCCCAACATCCCTCAATACAACCTAGAGGCCTTAGTTTGATCAGAAAGCCAACCTAAGGAGCCGTTTTGATCAAATCAAAAGGAAGAACCCGAAGAAGAGGTAATGATTTCACCACCCTTTTCTAAGTTCATTTCTTCTTCCACTTCTTCTTCCTTTGTTCTTACCATTCTGAAATAATAACTCCAGTATCTCACATATACTGTGATGTTATTATAAATATGGTACAACCATATTCATTATCCTATCCACCCTTTGAATAACATGTCACCATACGTGCGTACGTACGGCTTACCGTCTCCACGTCGTGGTGTAATTGTTATTCAATATAATATTATTTGGATGGGTATAATAATGATGTGTAACTCATGTAAATAATAAATATAACATGTTAATGATTCTGTATATATGATATACCATTCATTTATATATTATTTTAATATCAAAAGAATGCTATTGTCGCTCGTGCGTACGTACGGACTACCGTCTCCACGAACGCGATAAGATTCATTCTCCATCATATCCATTCAAGTCTTATTCTCATTTTGGGGTTAAAAATAATGTTAATATCATTCTGGATATGAATAAGATACAACAAACATGTCTTATGTAACAAAACATATAAAAGAAAATGAGTAAGTTAACACCCGAAACGATGATAATTCTAAGATATTATTAATAAATCAATGTTAAAAGATCATATATGATATCATATTAATATATATGATTCTTGTATAATTTAATAACAATTATTTCACCATTATACAGGAGGTTAACCAACCCCAACAAAGGAAAAGTACAAGGTAAGGGGTTTTCGTCTCACTCCTTATTCCCGTGAGATTCATGTCATATTGCCACCATCACCTTTTGTGTGGTGTATGTACTACCCATAATTATATTCTTTGTGTAATACACTCTAATTTATGTGTATTTACATATTCATTGTATGATACCTCTTTCATGGGTTGTATGTTTCATAATTTACCGAATTGGTAAGGGTTATTTCACAATCTCTTCATTATCCGAGGTTGTATTATACGTAATAATCTACTGGGATCTCTTTATCATCCACATCCATGTTTCTTCGAAATGTATTTCAAAACATTTTTACTATTTACAAGAATATGGGTTAAAGTCATTTATACCCTTGTTTGACTTTTTATGAGTTTCACAAAAATCAACTATTGAATAGTGTCAAAATTGACATAAAAGAGTTTTTAAAACAAATATTATATTATTAATTGATATTAAATTCCTAAAAATCTAAGGTTCGGCCAAGAGACTTATATAAGGATAGGTTCATCATTAATGGACCACTTGGGGGTCGCTTGGATGTATATAGTAAGTTTATTTACCATATTATATAAAAACACAAAGAGACATTGTAAAAGTGAAACTAATTAACTTAGAGTTAATACTTAAAGATAAGGTTAATATAAGTACCCAAACCTGTCTAAATTCTATTGGTTGAGTGGTTTTCGACCTATCCCCACCTTAACCTTTGAATAATCAACTTTGGAGCCTTTAGAAACCGAATATGAATTTATTATAAATTAATATTTCTAACTTTTCCAAAGGTTCCCCTCACCCCTCTTATAAAAGGGCACTCCTCCTTCTCATTTCTTCACACCTTAAAAGCCTTTTGGCTCGGCCAAACTCTGCCCAAATACTCTCCCAACATCCCTCACTACATCCTAGAGGCCTTAGTTTGATCAGAAAGCCAACCTAAGGAGCCCTTTTGATCAAATCAAAAGGAAGAACCCGAAGAAGAGGTAATGATTTCACCACCCTTCTCCAAGTTCATTTCTTCTTCCACTTCTTCTTCCTTTGTTCTACCAACTGTAACGCCCCGACCCCAGTTACCCAGAGTCGGTGCATTACTTCGTAACATTGCCATGATCACAAGAAAGATAAAATCTCGAAAGACCGATTGGTTTAGTAGCCTTGGAAACACTAGATATATTCATAAGTTTTACATTACATCATTAAACGAAAAACTACTACAAAAACATATTGTCTCCATAATCCACACTCATATCCCCACATAATATCCCTGCAGGTCATTCATAACTTACTTCTTCACTTCCTGGGAAAAATAAAACATAGAAAAGGGGTGAGCTCAAATGCCCAGTAAGGATAAAAATATAGCGAAAACTTTCATAAATAAGAATAAACTTTTAAGGCAATGTATAACTAAAACAAAAGCCTTTCAAACATGAACTTTCAACATGGTATGGCATAAATAAAATGAAATAATGCCATTTACTTACTCACATGGATATTCTACTAATCGAATAATCACATGCAAAAATCAATAACCACTTTCATAATGATGGAATGCATAATGCTAAACGTTAATTTCTTTGTCTAGGCCTCATCCCAAGACCTAGGGGTTACTTCTAACCGGAACCCAACCCGGAGTGCCTCTAATAACCGGACACCAACCCGGAGTGCCTCTAATAACCGGACACCAACCCGGAGTGCCTCTAATAACCGGACACCAACCCGGAGGGCATACTTTTACCAGTCCCTAACCTGGAGGGCTTACTTTAACCAGTCCCCAACCTGGAGGGCTTACTTTTACCAGTCCCCAACCTGGAGGGCTTACTTTTACCGGTCCCCAACCCGGAACATACTTGTTTAGCACATTCATCTGAAGAAAAGTTTGAAATATAACATAAACATTCGGATTAAAACTAGCATACGAAATGTCAATAGTTTCACCATAAACTATGAATGGTATAAAATAGCACATCCACAGTCAAACATATCACAAAACCTTCAATACAATATAGACATTTTGTATTATAATAAATCAACTTCAAATAAGCGTAAAATCCATTAAAGGATGTTGACATAGATGAAATCAAAACACTTTTTAGAGAAATATCTCTTTCTATTTTTGAAATCATTTAAGAGCCATATAAAATAAAACATTTTCTTGAAAATATTCTTGTAGCTTGTAAGGAAAGCTTTGACGATTTTATAACGGCGGAAAATAACCGCACCCGCCGTATAAGTAAAAAAAAACATTCTTACCTCAATTCTGTCGAAAAGGTTAAAAAGGACCTTGTTTTGAAAACGACGGAAAGATTCCTTTATAAACCTCTTATAAAAAGTCAAACAAGGGTATAAATGACTTTAACCCATATTCTTGTAAATATTAAAAATGTTTTGAAATACATTTCGAAGAAACATGGATGTGGATGATAAAGAGATCCCAGTAGATTATTACGTATAAACAGCCTTGGATAATGAAGAGGTTGTGAAATAACCCTTACCAATTTGGTAACTTATGAAACATAAAACCCATGAAAGAGGTATCATACAATGAATATGTAAATACACATAAATTAGAGTGTATTACACAATGAATATAATTATGGGCAGTACATACACCACACAAAAGGTAATGGTGGCAATATGGCATGAATCTCACGGGAATAAGGAGTGAGATGAAAACCCCTTACCTTGTACTTTTCCTTGGTTGGGGTAGGTTAACCTCCTGTATAATGGTGAAATAATTGTTATTAAATTATACAAGAATCATATATATTAATATGATATCATATATGATCTTTTAACATTGATTTGTTAATAATATCTTAGAATTATCGTCGTTTCGGGTGTTAACTTACTTGTTTTCTTTTATATGTTTTGTTACGTAAGACATGTTTGTAAAGGATAGGTTGTATATTATTCATATCCAGAATGATATCAAGTCCTTAAACATCATTTTTAAATCATCAAATGATAATTATACTTGAATGGATACGATGGAGAATGAATCTCATCGCGTTCGTGGAGACGGTAGTCCGTACGTACGCACGAGCGACAATATCATTCTTTTGATATTAAAATAATATATAAATGGATGGTATATCATATATACAGAATCATTAACATGTTATATTTATCATTTACATGAGTTACACATCATTATTATACCCATCCAAATAATAATATATTGAATAACAATTACACCACGACGTGGAGACGGTAAGCCGTACGTACGCACGTATGGTGACATGTTATTCAAAGGGTGGATAGAATACTGAATATGGTTGTACCATATTTATAATAACATCACAGTATATGTAAGATACTGGAGTTATTATTTTATAATGGTAAGAACAAAGAAAGAGGAAGTGGAAGAAGAAAGGAACTTGGAAAAGGGTGGTGAAATCATTACCTCTTCTTCGGGTTCTTCCTTTTGATTTGATCAAAAGGGCTCCTTAGGTTGGCTTTCTGATCAAACTAAGGCCTCTAGGTTGTATTGAGGGATGTTGGGAGAGTATTTGGGCAGAGTTTGGCCGAACCAAAAGGCTTTGAAGGTGTGAAGAAATGAGAAGGAGGAGTGCCCTTTTATAAGAGGGGTGAGGGGCACCTTTGGAAAAGCTAGAAATATTAATTTATAATAAATTCATATTCGGTTTCTAATGGCTCCAAAGTTGATTATTAAAAGGTTAAGGTGGGGATAGGTCGAAAACCACTCAACCAATAGAATTTAGACAGGTTTGGGTACTTATATTAACCTTATCTTTAAGTATTAACTCTAAGTTAATTAGTTTCACTTTTACAATGTCTCTTTGTATTTTTATATAATATGGTTAATAAACTTACTATATACATCCAAGCGACCCCCATGTGGTCCATTAATGATGAAACTATCATGATATAAGTCTCTTGGCCGAACCTTAGATTTTTAGGAATTTAATATCAATTAATAATATAATATTTGTTTTAAGAACTCTTTTATGTCAATTTTGACACTATTCAATAGTTGATTTTTGTGAAACTCATAACAGATTTATTACTTCGAACAAAGTCAATTAAATCAATCCTAATATATCATATTATCTTATAAAATTATTTTAATTCATTAAAAGTTTCATATTATATTTTTTTGGGTATTTATAATATCAATTATTTTAATTTTTCACTATTTTAGTAATTACTGCATCATCATTGTGTCATAAATAAAATAAATTATTTAATGTCTAAAAATTATAAATAAAATATCATTATGTAGGAAATATTTTTATCTTTCTAATGAATATTTATAATCGAAAATCCAACATGTATAACCCTATGTAAAAATTGTTCTTCTAAAAGATGTAAGCTTATGTCATTTTTATTTTTATTTTAGCTTTATTAATATAATGTGTCATTATCACTTACAAGTGGATCCATGGGGTCCCAAAATAGACCCAAAGATGCCCATGGTCGACCATGTATCAACCAATAGGGTTAAGACACGTTTTAGGGCAATTTAGTATTATTATAATATTATTTTTTTAACCCTTATTTACCGGATTTACCCTTAACCATGGTAAATAAAATATTTACCGCAGTAATTATTCAAAATGTCTAAAAATAAAAGTTGCCTATTTACAAAATTTGAACATCCTGATTCCAAATATGGAATCCATTTTTCTAAATTCAAAACACAGAAGTGGCAGAAATTAATTTAAAATTAATTCCCGCTGTCAAAACAAAAAGCGTGTTTTTAAGAGATAATAACTATCAAAAGATTGACACTTGTTTATGTTCGGTTTAATTGTATAATTATGTCCAATGACCAACATTATATTAAATGGTAAAAATATATTCTAAATATACTTTAAAACCACTCAAATTAATAATTTATCACTATTAATTATTTTGATTAAAAAAAGTTGTTTTTAATTAAAATTTAGTAATTTTCACTATTCATCAAAATATGAAAGTTATCCGAAATGTACCAAAATTTCACCCTAGGATAATTTTGATATTCTGAATCCAAAAATGAAGTCCATTTTGAAATATAGAATATATATGAATTCAAAAGGTAGGTATTACTATTCACAACGGCTAGTTTAATTAGTTATGGTGTGTTAGAACTCGGTGTTGCGTACAACACACGCTATCACATTATTCAAAGGGAAACATACCATGGAAGCTTGGGGTGTTTCATTTTAAATTTTTGATGTCCCCATTTAGTCAAAAAGTTTAAAATATTGTATTTAAAAAGGTTTCACTATTAGAAGTTGATAAAAGTGAAATACTGAAAATGAATCTGTTCTTGCATTATGACTAAGAAACTCATAATAGGGATTCTAAAATTATAAGGATTATATAAAGTTCAAAATGTAGTTAATACTATTCATGACCTCTTTTAATGGTGTGATTGAACTCAGTGTTGCATGTAGTGCAAGTTATTGAATTATTTTGAAGAAATAACACACTATGAAATCTTGGGGTGTTACATTCTCCTCTCCTTCAATAAATTGCGTCCTCGCAATTTGAAATTGTTCTTCAAAAATAAAAGGTTGAAAGTAGAAAATATATTTGTGGGAAAAACCACATCGGAAATTGGGTTACTAAAATTTAGTCTTAATATGAGGAAAAGAGAAATCAAAGGGTGACCACCAAATTATGATCTCGATTAGGAGAACATTGGTGGAAATTAGAGACATATAATCGGAGGAAAAACGTAAATATTTATAGGTAGTGATTGAGTTCATCAATCACAAACAAGTGTATAATTGAGGTCCTTAAATTCATCAATCTATGATGATTTGAAATACCATCGGTTCAACAAAACATAGGGTATTAGGATAACACATTTTTGACGTTTCAAAATATCTTAGTTGAAATCCCACATCGAAAAATGAATTAATGAGGCCTCTATTTAAAATAAAGAGTGGAAAGTATGAAGATTACCGAAAATAACACATACTAGGGTTCCATGTAAGAAAATATGGATATGGAAGAAAAATCTAGCCATCAATTATCTGATGGAGAGTGGTAGAGAACATGGCTATGAAAAGTCCAACAATCCCAAAGCCATAAATTAGTGATGATTTAAGGTACCATCTAGGACAACATTTTTGTTCTAAGTTCCTTTTATTAATGATGAGGAATTTATTTATGAGATTGGCTAAGATCATAAGGAGATATACTTAGTTTATAATTAGAGTTTTATCCATTAATAAATTGCTACCAAAACTCATCATTCACTCGTAAAAAAAAATTCTATTTATACTATTCATAGAGGGTTCCAAAATAAACGAATTTATATTCATCTACCAGATCTTTTAAAAAACAACTTTATTTAATCCAGGACATCTCGTGGGATTGTGGTAGGTGATACACCCTTGTCGCCCTTTGGTTGCGGGTTCAAGTCTCGCAGCCTTGCCGGACGCGACGGGTTGCCGCCCGACCTCCGGGTTGTCCTTTTATGGCAATCCAAAATAATCCAAACTAGAACTATCCAAAATACTTCTGTCTAAACTCACAGTCCAACATTTATAAGGAAGGTAAACATAATATAGATCCTTTTTACCCCGTAATAGCATATGAATACTTTCATCATGTATTCTTTTAATACACTGAAACATCCTGAATTACCATATTCCTTATTGATTACATTCATTCTCCCTTATTCCATATAGAATGGTGGATATACTTCATCAATCCAAAAATGTTTTATACCCCAACAAAATGATGGAATATACAAATCATTAATCAGTTTCAAGGTAGTCAAGAATATCCAATATAATTTATCCAAATCAATCATGTATTATTCTAAAATCACTAACTCGGTATCAGAACCATATTATGAAGGGTTTATGAGTATATACTTCCTCAAAGAAAACATTCTTATGATTATGGATTATATCCATAAATAGTTCAATTTATGTTAAGTGTTTTATAAGTATGGGATTATGTATTTTGATTCATAAACTGATCTAGTGTATGCCATTGTTTAGAAATGGCGCCCAGTAGAAGGAATGAGAACTCCAGAAATGCACATGATCCAAAGAGAAGGAAGGATCATATCTTTCATGGTCTTAAGCTATAATTTATTAGAGAAATAGTCTCCCATGTATTATCATCATATGAAGAAATAATATCATGTGTTGATAAGATAAGTAAAGATTTTACTGAGTCCTATGGCTTTGAAGGGAAGCAAGAGAAGAAAAGGATGGAAGAGAGAAAAATGGATAAAGGGAAGAGGGAAAAGAAGAATTTTCCCATATGTGGTAACTGTGGGAAGAAACACCCTGGAACTTGCCTGAAAGGAATGGGAGTTTGTTATAAGTGTGGAGGAAAAGGGCACAAAGTACGTGACTGCAAGGGTGAGAAAATGGTTTCAAATGTACAATGCTTCATTTGCAAGGAGTTTGGACACTACGCGAACCTATGCCCCAGTCATCAGACTATGCCGCAAATGATGCTATTGGATAATAATCAAGTTATGATACTACCACAGATGAAGAGGGATGATTAGAGTTCTTATGTTGATTATGTCAACTGAGTGTTGTATCAACAATGTACTTGTTACAATAATCATGGAGTATATAAGGATTGTACTGCAGTACTATTTCATTAAGGACTTGAGATTGTGTGGAACAAAGAAAAGTGACTCAATAGCAGGATAAATTTTTGGAAAATATATGGTTGAGAGAATGATAAATCATAATATGGTTCTGATACCGAGTTAGTGATTTTAGAATAATACATGATTGATTTGGATAAATTATATTGGATATTCTTGACTACCTTGAAACTGATTAATGATTTGTATATTCCATCATTTTGTTGGGGTATAAAACATTTTTGGATTGATGAAGTATATCCACCATTCTATATGGAATAAGGGAGAATGAATGTAATCAATAAGGAATATGGTAATTCAGGATGTTTCAGTGTATTAAAAGAATACATGATGAAAGTATTCATATGCTATTACGGGGTAAAAAGGATCTATATTATGTTTACCTTCCTTATAAATGTTGGACTGTGAGTTTAGACAGAAGTATTTTGGATAGTTCTAGTTTGGATTATTTTGGATTGCCATAAAAGGACAACCCGGAGGTCGGGCGGCAACCCGTCGCGTCCGGCAAGGCTGCGAGACTTGAACCCGCAACCAAAGGGCGACAAGGGTGTATCACCTACCACTATCCCACGAGATGTCCTGGATTAAATAAAGTAGTTTTTTAAAAGATCTGGTAGATGAATATAAATTCGTTTATTTTGGAACCCTCTATGAATAGTATAAATAGAATTTTTTTTACGAGTGAATGATGAGTTTTGGTAGCAATTTATTAATGGATAAAACTCTAATTATAAACTAAGTATATCTCCTTATGATCTTAGCCAATCTCATAAATAAATTCCTCATCATTAATAAAAGGAACTTAGAACAAAAATGTTGTCCTAGATGGTACCTTAAATCATCACTAATTTATGGCTTTGGGATTGTTGGCCTTTTCATAGCCATGTTCTCTACCACTCTCCATCAGATAATTGATGGCTAGATTTTTCTTCCATATCCATATTTTCTTACATGGAACCCTAGTATGTGTTATTTTCGGTAATCTTCATACTTTCCACTCTTTATTTTAAATAGAGGCCTCATTAATTCATTTTTCGATGTGGGATTTCAACTAAGATATTTTGAAACGTCAAAAATGTGTTATCCTAATACCCTATGTTTTGTTGAACCGATGGTATTTCAAATCATCATAGATTGATGAATTTAAGGACCTCAATTATACACTTGTTTGTGATTGATGAACTCAATCACTACCTATAAATATTTACGTTTTTCCTCCGATTATATGTCTCTAATTTCCACCAATGTTCTCCTAATCGAGATCATAATTTGGTGGTCACCCTTTGATTTCTCTTTTCCTCATATTAAGACTAAATTTTAGTAACCCAATTTCCGATGTGGTTTTTCCCACAAATATATTTTCTACTTTCAACCTTTTATTTTTGAAGAACAATTTCAAATTGCGAGGACGCAATTTATTGAAGGAGAGGAGAATGTAACACCCCAAGATTTCATAGTGTGTTATTTCTTCAAAATAATTCAATAACTTGCACTACATGCAACACTGAGTTCAATCACACCATTAAAAGAGGTCATGAATAGTATTAACTACATTTTGAACTTTATATAATCCTTATAATTTTAGAATCCCTATTATGAGTTTCTTAGTCATAATGCAAGAACAGATTCATTTTCAGTATTTCACTTTTATCAACTTCTAATAGTGAAACCTTTTTAAATACAATATTTTAAACTTTTTGACTAAATGGGGACATCAAAAATTTAAAATGAAACACCCCAAGCTTCCACGGTACGTTTCCCTTTGAATAATGTGATAGCGTGTGTTGTACGCAACACCGAGTTCTAACACACCATAACTAATTAAACTAGCCGTTGTGAATAGTAATACCTACTTTTTGAATTCATATATATTCTATATTTCAAAATGGACTTCATTTTTGGATTCGGAATATCAAAATTAGCCTAGGGTGAAATTTTGGTACATTTCGGATAACTTTCATATTTTGATGAATAGTGAAAATTACTAAATTTTAATTAAAAACAACTTTTTTTAATCAAAATAATTAATAGTGATAAATTATTAATTTGAGTGGTTTTAAAGTATATTTAGAATATATTTTTACCATTTAATATAATGTTGGTCATTGGACATAATTATACAATTAAACCGAACATAAACAAGTGTCAATCTTTTGATAGTTATTATCTCTTAAAAACACGCTTTTTGTTTTGACAGCGGGAATTAATTTTAAATTAATTTCTGCCACTTCTGTGTTTTGAATTTAGAAAAATGGATTCCATATTTGGAATCAGGATGTTCAAATTGTGTAAATAGGCAACTTTTATTTTTAGACATTTTGAATAATTACTGCGGTAAATATTTTATTTACCATGGTTAAGGGTAAATCCGGTAAATAAGGGTTAAAAAAATAATATTATAATAATACTAAATTGCCCTAAAACGTGTCTTAACCCTATTGGTTGATACATGGTCGACCATGGGCATCTTTGGGTCTATTTTGGGACCCCATGGATCCACTTGTAAGTGATAATGAGACATTATATTAATAAAGCTAAAATAAAAATAAAAATGACATAAGCTTACATCTTTTAGAAGAACAATTTTTACATAGGGTTATACATGTTGGATTTTCGATTATAAATATTCATTAGAAAGCTAAAAATATTTCCTACATAATGATATTTTATTTATAATTTTTAGACATTAAATAATTTATTTTATTTATGACACAATGATGATGCAGTAATTACTAAAATAGTGAAAAATTAAAATAATTGATCTTATAAATACCCAAATAATTATAATATGAAACTTTTAATGAATTAAACTAATTTTATATGATAATATGATATATTAGGATTGATTTAATTGACTTTTTTCGAAGTAATCAATCTGTTAGGAGTTTCACAAAAATCAACTATTGAATAGTGTCAAAATTGACATAAAAGAGTTCTTAAAACAAATATTATATTATTAATTGATATTAAATTCCTAAAAATCTAAGGTTCGGCCAAGAGACTTATATTATGATAGGTTCCTCATTAATGGACCACTTGGGGGTCTCTTGGATGTATATAGTAAGTTTATCTTAATTCTGTCGAAAAGGTCAAAAAGGACCTTATTTTGAAAACGACGGAAAGATTCCTTTATAAACCTCTTACAAAAAGTCAAACAAGGGTATAAATGAATTTAACCCATATTCTTGTAAATAATAAATATGTTTTGAAATACATTTCGAAGAAACATGGATGTGGATGATAAAGAAATCCCAGTAGATTATTACGTATAAACAACCTCGGATAATGAAGAGATTGTGAAATAACCCTTACCTTGTACTTTTCCTTGGTTGGGGTAGGTTAACCTCCTGTATAATGGTGAAATAGTTGTTATTAAATTATACAAGAATCATATATATTAATATGATATCATATATGATCTTTTAACATTGATTTGTTAATAATATCTTAGAATTATCGTCGTTTCGGGAGTTAACTTACTCATTTTCTTTTATATGTTTTGTTACATAAGCCATGGTTGTTGTATCTTATTCATATCCAAAATGATATACAGTACTTAAACATCATTTTTAAATCATCAAATGATAATTATACTTGAATGGATACGATGGAGAATAAATCTCATCGCGTTCGTGGAGACGGTAGTCCGTACGTACGCACGAGCGACAATATCATTCTTTTGATATTAAAATAATATATAAATGAATGGTATATCATATATAAAGAATCATTAACATGTTATATTTATTATTTACATGAGTTACACATCATTATTATACCCATCCAAATAATATTATATTGAATAACAATTACACCACGACGTGGAGACGGTAAGCCGTACGTACGCACGTATGGTGACATGTTATTCAAAGGGTGTATAGGATAATGAATATGGTTGTACCATATTTATAATAACATCACAGTATATGTGAGATACTAGAGTTATTATTTCAGAATGGTAAGAACAAAGGAAGAAGAAGTGGAAGAAGAAATGAACTTAGAAAAGGGTGGTGAAATCATTACCTCTTCTTCGGGTTCTTCCTTTTGATTTGATCAAAAGGTCTCCTTAGGTTGGCTTTCTGATCAAACTAAGGCCTCTAGGTTGTATTGAGGGATGTTGGGAGAGTATTTGGGCAGAGTTTGGCCGAACCAAAAGGCTTGAAGGTGTGAAGAAATGAGAAGGAGGAGTGCCCTTTTATAAGAGGGGTGAGGGGCACCTTTGGAAAAGCTAGAAATATTAATTTATAATAAATTCATATTCGGTTTCTAATGGCTCCAAAATTGACTATTCAAAGGTTAAGGTGGGGATAGGTCGAAAACAACTCAAAAAATAGAATTTAGACAGGTTTGGGTACTTATATTAACCTTATCTTTAAGTATTAACTCTAAGTTAATTAGTTTCACTTTTACAATGTCTCTTTGTATTTTTATATTATATGGTTAATAGACTTACCATATACATACAAGCGACCCCCAAGTGGTCCATTAATGATTAAACTATCATAATATAAGTCTCTTGGCCGAACCTTAGATTTTTAGGAATTTAATATCAATTAATAATATAATATTTGTTTTAAGAACTCTTTTATGTCAATTTTGACACTATTCAATAGTTGATTTTTGTGAAACTTATAACAGATTGATTACTTCGAACAAATTCAATTAAATCAATCCTAATATATTATATTAGCCTAGAAAATTAGTTTAATTCATTAAAAGTTTCATATTATATTTATTTGGGTATTTATAATATCAATTATTTTAATTTTTAACTATTATATTAATTACTGCATCATCATTGTGTCATAAATAAAATAACTTATTTAATGTCTAAAAATTATAAATAAAATATCATTATGTAGGAAATATTTTTAGCTTTCTAATGAATATTTATAATCTAAAATCCAACATATATAACCCTATGTAAAAATTGTTGTTCTAAAAGATATATGCTTGTGTCATTTTTGTATTCATTTTAACTAAATTAAAATAAAGTGTCATTATCACTTACAAGTGGATCCATGGGGTTCCAAAATTGACACAAAGATTCCCATGGTCGACCATCTATCAACCAATAGGGTTGAGACACGTTTTTAGGGTAATTTAGTATTATTATAATATTATTTTTTTTAACCCTTATTTACCGGATTTACCCTTTAACCATGGTAAATAAAATATTTACCGCAGTAATTATTCAAAATGTGTAAAAATAAAAGTTTCCTATTTACACAATTTGAACATCCTGATTCCAAATATGGAATCCATTTTCCTAAATTCAAAACACAGAAGTGGCAGAAATTAATTTAAAATTAATTCCCGCTGTCAAAACAAAAAGCGTGTTTTTAAGAGATAATAACTATCAAAAGATTGACACTTGTTTATGTTCGGTTTAAATACAATATTTTAAACTTTTTGACTAAATGGAGACATCAAAAATTTTAAAATGAAACATCCCAAGCTTCCACGGTACGCTTTCCTTTGAATAAAACAGTAGCGTGTGTTGTACGCAACGTCGAGTTTTAACACACACCACAACCGATCAAACTAGCCGTTATGAATAGTAATACCTTGTTTTTGAAATTATATATATTTTATATTTGAAAATGGACTTCATTTTTGGATTCGGAATATCGAATTTAGCCTAAGGTGAAATTTTGGTACATTTCGGATAACTTTCATATTTTGATGAATAGTGAAAATTACTAAGTTTTAATTAAAAACAACTTTTTTAATCAAAATAATTAATAGTGATAAATTATGAATTTGAGTGGTTTTAAAGTATATTTAGAATATATTTTTACAATTTAATATAATGTTGTTCATTAGACATAATTTTACAATTAAACCGAACATAAAAAAGTGTCAATCTTTTGATAGTTATTATCTCTTAAAAACACGCTTTTTGTTTTGACAGCGGGAATTAATTTTAAATTAATTTCTGCCACTTCTGTGTTTTGAATTTAGGAAAATGGATTCCATATTTGGAATCAGGATGTTCAAATTGTGTAAATAGGTAACTTTTATTTTTAGACATTTTGATTAATTACTGCGGTAAATATTTTATTTACCATGGTTAAGGGTAAATCCGGTAAATAAGGGTTAAAAAAATAATATTATAATAATACTAAATTACCCTAAAAACGTGTCTTAACCCTATTGGTTGATAGATGGTCGACCATGGGAATCTTTGTGTCAATTTTGGAACCCCATGGATCCACTTGTAAGTGATAATGACACTTTATTTTAATTTAGTTAAAATGAATACAAAAATGACACAAGCATATATCTTTTAGAACAACAATTTTTACATAGGGTTATATATGTTGGCTTTTAGATTATAAATATTCATTAGAAAGATAAAAAGATTTCCTACATAATGATATTTTATTTATAATTTTTAGACATTAAATAATTTATTTTATTTATGACACAATGATGATGCAGTAATTACTAAAATAGTAAAAAATTAACATAATTGATATTATAAATACCCAAATAAATATAATATGAAACTTTTAATGAATTACACTAATTTTCTAGGATAATAGGATATATTAGGATTGATTTAATTGACTTTGTTCGAAGTAATCAATCTGTTATAAGTTTCACAAAAATCAACTATTGAATAGTGTCAAAATTGACATAAAAGAGTTCTTAAAACAAATATTATATTATTAATTGATATTAAATTCCTAAAAATCTAAGGTTCGGCCAAGAGACTTATATTATGATAGTTTAATCATTAATGGACCACTTGGGGGTCGCTTGTATGTATATGGTAAGTCTATTAACCATATAATATAAAAATACAAAGAGACATTGTAAAAGTGAAACTAATTAACTTAGAGTTAATACTTAAAGATAAGGTTAATATAAGTACCCAAACCTGTCTAAATTCTATTGTTTGAGTTGTTTTCGACCTATCCCCACCTTAACCTTTGAATAGTCAATTTTGGAGCCATTAGAAACCGAATATGAATTTATTATAAATTAATATTTCTAGCTTTTCCAAAGGTGCCCCTCACCCCTCTTATAAAAGGGCACTCCTACTTCTCATTTCTTCACACCTTCAAAGCCTTTTGGTTCGGCCAAACTCTGCCCAAATACTCTCCCAACATCCCTCAATACAACCTAGAGGCCTTAGTATGATCAGAAAGCCAACCTAAGGAGCCCTTTTGATCAAATCAAAAGGAAGAACCCGAAGAAGAGGTAATGATTTCACCACCCTTTTCTAAGTTCATTTCTTCTTCCACTTCTTCTTCCTTTGTTCTTACCATTCTGAAATAATAACTCCAGTATCTCACATATACTGTGATGTTATTATAAATATGGTACAACCATATTCATTATCCTATCCACCCTTTGAATAACATGTCACCATACGTGCGTACGTACGGCTTACCGTCTCCACGTCGTGGTGTAATTGTTATTCAATATAATATTATTTGGATGGGTATAATAATGATGTGTAACTCATGTAAATAATAAATATAACATGTTAATGATTCTGTATATATGATATACCATTCATTTATATATTATTTTAATATCAAAAGAATGCTATTGTCGCTCGTGCGTACGTACGGACTACCGTCTCCACGAACGCGATAAGATTCATTCTCCATCATATCCATTCAAGTCTTATTCTCATTTTGGGGTTAAAAATAATGTTAATATCATTCTGGATATGAATAAGATACAACAAACATGGCTTATGTAACAAAACATATAAAAGAAAATGAGTAAGTTAACACCCGAAACGATGATAATTCTAAGATATTATTAATAAATCAATGTTAAAAGATCATATATGATATCATATTAATATATATGATTCTTGTATAATTTAATAACAATTATTTCACCATTATACAGGAGGTTAACCAACCCCAACAAAGGAAAAGTACAAGGTAAGGGTTATTTCACAATCTCTTCATTATCTGAGGTTGTTTATATGTAATAATCTACTGGGATCTCTTTATCATCCACATCCATGTTTCCTAAAAATGTATTTCAAAACATTTTTACTATTTACAAGAATATGGGTTAAAGTCATTTATACCCTTTTTTGACTTTTTATAAGAGGTTTATAAAGGAATCTTTCCGTCGTTTTCAAAACAAGGTCCTTTTTAACCTTTTCGACAGAATTGAGGTAAGAATGTTTTTTTAACTTATACGGCGGGTGCGGTTATTTTACGCCGTTATAAAATCTTCAAAGCTTTCCTTACAAGCTTATAAGAATATTTTCAAAGAAAATGTTTTATTTTATATGGATCTTAAATGATTTCAAAATAAAAGGAGATATTTCTTTAAAAAGAATTTTGATTTCATCTATGTCAACATCCTTTGATGGATTTTAAGATTATTTGAAGTTGATTTATTATGATACAAAACTTCTATATTGTATTGAAGGTTTTGTGATATGTTTGACTGTGGATGTGCTATTTTTATACCATTCATAGTTTATTGTGAAAGTATTGACATTTCGTATGCTAGTTTTAATACGAATGTTTATGTTATGTTTAAACCTTTTCATATGGGAATGCATTGGACTTAATAAGTGACGGGTGGAGCCCGCTATAGCTCCTCGATGCATTGGTAGGTCTCATGAGACAAACTAGTGTCTTGGCACAAGGCCTTGACAAAATCTTATTTGTAGTCTTGGCACGAGGCCTTGGCTATGTGGTTATGATAGTCTGGCATTATGCATTCCAACATTATGAAAGTGGTTATTGATTTTTGCATGTGATTATTCGATTAGTAGAATATCCATGTGAATAAGTAAATGGAATTATTTCATTTTACCTTTGCCATTTTATGCTGAAGTTCAAGTTTAAAAGGCTTTTGTTTTAGTTATACATTGCCTTAAATGTTTATTCTTATTTATAAAAGTTTCCGCTATATTGTTATCCTTACTGGGCATTTGAGCTCACCCCTTTTCCATGTTTTATTTTTCCCAGGATGTGAAGAATTAAGTTATGAATGACCTGCAGGGATTTTATGGGGGGTTAATAGTGTGGATTGTGGAAACATTATGTTGTTGTAGTAGTTTTTCATTTTATAATGTAATGTAAAACTTATGAATATATCTAGTGTTTCCAAGGCTACTAAACCAATCGGTCTTTCGAGATTTGATCTTTCTTGTGATCATGCCAATGTTATGTAATAATGCACCGACTCTGGGTAACTGGGGTCGGGGCGTTACAGTTGGGGACTGGTAAAAGTAATCCCTCCAGGTTGGGGACTGGTTAAAGTAAGCCCTCCAGGTTAGGGACTGGTAAAAGTATGCCCTCCGGGTTGGTGTCCGGTTATTAGAGGCACTCCGGGTTGGTGTCCGGTTATTAGAGGCACTCCGGGTTGGTGTCCGGATATTAGAGGCACTCCGGGTTGGGTTCCGGTTAGAAGTAACCCCTAGGTCTTGGGATGAGGCCTAGACAAAGAAATTAACGTTTAGCATTATGCATTCCAACATTATGAAAGTGGTTATTGATTTTTGCATGTGATTATTCGATTAGTAGAATATCCATGTGAATAAGTAAATGGCATTATTTCATTTTTACTTTTGCCATACTATGTTGAAGTTCAAGTTTAAAAGGCTTTTGTTTTAGTAATGCATTGCCTTAAATGTTTATTCTTATTTATGAAAGTTTCCGCTATATTGTTATCCTTACTGGGAATTTGAGCTCACCCCTTTTCTATGTTTTATTTTTCCCAGGATGTGAAGAAGTAAGTTATGAATGACCTGCAGGGATTTTATACTAAAATAGTGAAAAATTAAAATAATTGATCTTATAAATACCCAAATAATTATAATATGAAACTTTTAATGAATTAAACTAATTTTATATGATAATATGATATATTAGGATTGATTTAATTGACTTTGTTCGAAGTAATCAATCTGTTAGGAGTTTCACAAAAATCAACTATTGAATAGTGTCAAAATTGACATAAAAGAGTTCTTAAAACAAATATTATATTATTAATTGATATTAAATTCCTAAAAATCTAAGGTTCGGCCAAGAGACTTATATTATGATAGGTTCCTCATTAATGGACCACTTGGGGGTCTCTTGGATGTATATAGTAATTTTATTAACCATATTATATAAAAATTCAAAGAGACATTGTAAAAGTGAAACTAATTAACTTAGAGTTAATACTTAAAGATAAGGTTAATATAAGTACCCAAACCTATCTAAATTCTATTGGTTGAGTGGTTTTCGACCTATCCCCACCGTAACCTTTTAATAATCAACTTTGGAGCCATTAGAAACCGAATATGAATTTATTATAAATTAATATTTCTAGCTTTTCCAAAGGTGCCCCTCACCCCTCTTATAAAAGGGCACTCCTCCTTCTCATTTCTTCACACCTTCAAAGACTTTTGGTTCGGCCAAACTCTGCCCAAATAATCTCCCAACATCCCTCACTACAACCTAGAGGCCTTAGTTTGATCAGAAAGCCAACCTAAGGAGCCCTTTTGATCAAATCAAAAGGAAGAACCCGAAGAAGAGGTAATGATTTCACCACCCTTTTCTAAGTTCCTTTCTTCTTCCACTTCTTCTTCCTTTGTTCTTACCATTCTAAAATAATAACTCCAGTATCTCACATATACTGTGATGTTATTATAAATATGGTACAACCATATTCAGTATTCTATCCACCCTTTGAATAACATGTCACCATACGTGCGTACGTACGGCTTACCGTCTCCACGTCGTGGTGTAATTGTTATTCAATATAATATTATTTGGATGGGTATAATAATGATGTGTAACTCATGTAAATAATAAATATAACATGTTAATGATTCTGTATATATGATATAACATCAATTTATATATTATTTTAATATCAAAAGAATGATATTGTCGCTCGTGCGTACGTACGGACTACCGTCTCCACGAACGCGATGAGATTCATTCTCCATCGTATCCATTCAAGTATAATTATCATTTTATAATTTAAAAATGATGTTTAAGGACTTGATATCATTCTGGATATGAATAAGATACAACAAACATGGCTTATGTAACAAAACATATAAAATAAAATGAGTAAGTTAACACCCGAAACGATGATAATTCTAAGATATTATTAATAAATCAATGTTAAAAGATCATATATGATATCATATTAATATATATGATTCTTGTATAATTTAATAACAATTATTTCACCATTATACAGGAGGTTAACCTACCCCAACCAAGGAAAAGTACAAGGTAAGGGTTATTTCACAATCTCTTCATTATCCGAGGTTGTATATACGTAATAATCTACTGGGATCTCTTTATCATCCACATCCATGTTTTCTTAAAAATGTATTTCAAAACATTTTTACTATTTACAAGAATATGGGTTAAAGTCATTTATACCCTTGTTTGACTTTTTATAAGAGGTTTATAAAGGAATCTTTCCGTCGTTTTCAAAACAAGGTCCTTTTTAACCTTTTCGACAGAATTGAGATAAGAATGTTTTTTTACTTATACGGCGGGTGCGGTTATTTTCTGCCGTTATAAAATCGTCAAAGCTTTCCTTACAAGCTTACAAGAATATTTTCAAGAAAATGTTTTATTTTATATGGCTCTTAAATGATTTCAAAAATAGAAAGAGATATTTCTCTAAAAAGTGTTTTGATTTCATCTATGTCAACATCCTTTAATGGATTTTACGCTTATTTGAATTTGATTTATTATAATAAAAAACTTATATATTGTATTGAAGGTTTTGTGATATGTTTGACTGTGGATGTGCTATTTTATACCATTCATAGTTTATGGTGAAACTATTGACATTTCGTATGCTAGTTTTAATCCGAATGTTTATGTTATATTTCAAACTTTTCTTCAGATGAATGTGCTAAACAAGTATGTTCCGGGTTGGGGACCGGTAAAAGTAAGCCCTCCAGGTTGGGGACTGGTAAAAGTAAGCCCTCCAGGTTGGGGACTGGTTAAAGTAAGCCCTCCAGGTTAGGGACTGGTAAAAGTATGCCCTCCGGGTTGGTGTCCGGTTATTAGAGGCACTCCGGGTTGGTGTCCGGTTATTAGAGGCACTCCGGGTTGGTGTCCGGTTATTATAGGCACTCCGGGTTGGGTTCCGGTTAGAAGTAACCCCTAGGTCTTGGGATGAGGCCTAGACAAAGAAATTAACGTTTAGCATTATGCATTCCAACATTATGAAAGTGGTTATTGATATTGCATGTGATTATTCGATTAGTAGAATATCCATGTGAACAAGTAAATGGCATTATTTCATTTTACTTTTTCCATACTATGTTGAAGTTCAATTTTAAAAGGCTTTTGTGGGCTCCACCCGTCACTTATTAAGTCCAATGCATTCCCATATGAAAAGGTTTAAACATAACATAAACATTCGTATTAAAACTAGCATACGAAATGTCAATACTTTCACAATAAACTATGAATGGTTTAAAAATAGCACATCCACAGTCAAACATATCACAAAACCTTCAATACAATATAGAAGTTTTGTATCATAATAAATCAACTTCAAATAATCTTAAAATCCATCAAAGGATGTTGACATAGATGAAATCAAAATTCTTTTTAAAGAAATATCTCCTTTTATTTTGAAATCATTTAAGATCCATATAAAATAAAACATTTTCTTTGAAAATATTCTTATAATCTTGTATGGGAAGCTTCGACGATTTTATAATGGCGGAAAATAACCGCACCCGCCGTATAAGTTAAAAAAAACATTCTTACCTCAATTCTGTCGAAAAGGTTAAAAAGGACCTTGTTTTGAAAACGACGGAAAGATTCCTTTATAAACCTCTTATAAAAAGTCAAACAAGGGTATAAATGACTTTAACCCATATTCTTGTAAATAGTAAAAATGTTTTGAAATACATTTCGAAAAAACATGGATGTGGATGATAAAGAGATCCCAGTAGATTATTACGTATAATACAACCTCGGATAATGAAGAGATTGTGAAATAACCCTTACCTTGTACTTTTCCTTGGTTGGGGTAGGTTAACCTCCTGTATAATGGTGAAATAATTGTTATTAAATTATACAAGAATCATATATATTAATATGATATCATATATGATCTTTTAACATTGATTTATTAATAATATCTTAGAATTATCATCGTTTCGGGTGTTAACTTACTCATTTTCTTTTATATGTTTTGTTACATAAGCCATGTTTGTTGTATCTTATTCATATCCAGAATGATATCAAGTCCTTAAACATCATTTTTAAATTATAAAATGATAATTATACTTGAATGGATACGATGGAGAATGAATCTCATCGCGTTCGTGGAGACGGTAGTCCGTACGTACGCACGAGCGACAATATCATTCTTTTGATATTAAAATAATATATAAATGAATGGTATATCATATATACAGAATCATTAACATGTTATATTTATTATTTACATGAGTTACACATCATTATTATACCCATCCAAATAATATTATATTGAATAACAATTACACCACGACGTGGAGACGGTAAGCCGTACGTACGCACGTATGGTGACATGTTATTCAAAGGGTGGATAGAATACTGAATATGGTTGTACCATACTTATAATAACATCACAGTATATTTGAGATACTGGAGTTATTATTTTAGAATGGTAAGAACAAAGGAAGAAGAAGTGGAAGAAGAAATGAACTTAGAAAAGGGTGGTGAAATCATTACCTCTTCTTCGGGTTCTTCCTTTTGATTTGATCAAAAGGGCTCCTTAGGTTGGCTTTCTGATCAAACTAAGGCCTCTAGGTTGTATTAAGGGATGTTGGGAGAGTATTTGGGCAGAGTTTGGCCGAACCAAAAGGCTTTGAAGGTGTGAAGAAAAGAGAAGGAGGAGTGCCCTTTTATAAGAGGGGTGAGGGGCACCTTTGGAAAAGCTAGAAATATTAATTTATAATAAATTCATATTCGGTTTCTAAAGGCTCCAAAGTTGACTATTCAAATGATGAGGTGGGGATAGGTCGAAATCAACTCATCCAATAGAATTTAGACAGGTTTGGGTACCTATATTAACCTTATCTTTAAGTATTAACTCTAAGTTAATTAGTTTCACTTTTACAATGTCTCTTTGTATTTTTATATAATATGGTTAATAAACTTACTATATACATCCAAGCGACCCCCAAGTGGTTCATTAATAATTAACATATCATAATATAAGTCTCTTGGCCGAACCTTAGATTTTTAGGAATTTAATATCAATTAATAATATAATATTTGTTTTAAGAACTCTTTTATGTCAATTTTGACACTATTCAATAGTTGATTTTTGTGAAACTCATAACAGATTTATTACTTCGAACAAAGTAAATTAAATCAATCCTAATATATCATATTATCCTAGAAAATTAGTTTAATTCATTAAAAGTTTCATATTATATTTATTTGGGTATTTATAATATCAATTATTTTAATTTTTCACTATTATAGTAATTACTGCATCATCATTGTGTCATAAATTAAATAAATTATTAAATGTCTAAAAATTATAAATAAAATATAATTATGTAGGAAATCTTTTTAGCTTTCTAATGAATATTTATAATCGAAAATCCAACATGTATAACCCTATGTAAAAATTGTTCTTCTAAAAGATGTAAGCTTATGCCATTTTTATTTTTATTTTAACTTTATTAATATAATGTGTCCCTACCACATACAAGTGGCTCCAAGGGGTCCCCAAATTGACCCAAGGATGCCCATGGTCGGGTATGTGTCCACCAATAATGTTAGGACACGTTTTAGGGTAATTTTGTATTATTATAATATTATGTTTTAACCCTTATTTACCGGATTTACCCTTTAACCATGGTAAATAAAATATTTACCGCAGTAATTATTCAAAATGTCTAAAAATAAAAGTTACCTATTTACACAATTTGAACATACTGATTCCAAATATGGAATCCATTTTTATAAATTCAAAACACAGAAGTGGCAGAAATTAATTTAAAATTAATTCCCGCTGTCAAAACAAAAAGCGTGTTTTTAAGAGATAATAACTATCAAAAGATTGACACTTGTTTATGTTCGGTTTAATTGTAAAATTATGTCCAATGACCAAAATTATATTAAAATGTAAAAATATATTCTAAATATACTTTAAAACCACTCCAATTCATAATTTATCACTATTAATTATTTTGATTAAAAAAGTTGTTTTTAATTAAAATTTAGTAATTTTCACTATTCATCAAAATATGAAAGTTATCCGAAATGTACCAAAATTTCACCCTAGGCTAAATTCGATATTACGAATCCAAAAATGAAGTCCATTTTCAAATATAAAATATATATAATTTCAAAAAGTAGGTATTACTATTCATAACGGCTAGTTTGATTAGTTATGGTGTGTTAGAACTCGGTGTTGCGTACAACACACGCTATCACATTATTCAAAGAGAAGCGTACCATAGAAGCTTGGGGTGTTACATTCTCCCCTCCTTCAAATAATTGCTTCCTCGCAATTTCTAGGGTATTACTGCATAAAAAGACTCGGGTGGTTCTTCATCATAAGTTCCTCGGGTTCCCACGTTGCCTCTTCCATCTTATGATTCCTCCACAAAACTTTTACCAGATGCTTCGTCCGGTTTCTCAGCACTTGTTCTCTCGTATCAAGAATCTTGATGGGCTCTTCGCAATAGGAAAGATCGGGTTCCAGTTCTAATTCCTCATAGGTGAGTACATGCGTTGGTTCAGGCATGTATTTCCTCAACAGAGATACGTGGAACACATCGTGAACTTTGGAGAGACTTGGCGGCATTGCCAATCGGTAAGCTACAGCCCCAATTCGTTCTAGAATTTCGAAAGGTCCGATGTACCTGGGACTCAATTTACCTTTCTTACCAAAACGTATGACTCCCTTCCACGGAGATACCTTCAGGAAAACATGATCACCGACTTGAAATTCCAAATCCTTCCTTCGATTATCGGCATAGCTCTTCTGCCTACTTTGAGCTGCTTTGATGTGATTTTGGATTACCTTCACCTTTTCCACCGTTTCTCCACCAGTTCTGGGCCTACAAGTTTTCTTTCACCAACGTCATCCCAACAGGTTGGTGTACGACATCTCTTTCCGTATAACGCTTCATATGGTGCCATTTGTATACTCGAATGGAAGCTATTGTTATAGGAAAATTCTACCAGAGGTAAATATTGATCCCACATACCCTGAAAATCAAGTGAGCAAGATCTCAACATGTCTTCTAAGGTCTGAATAGTCCGTTCTGATTGTCCGTCTGTCTGAGGGTGGTAAGCAGTGCTCAAATGAAGTTCAGTATCCAGGGATTTCTGAAGACTTTTCCAAAATCTTAAAGTAAAACGGGGATCACGATCAGAAACAATCGATAGGGGAACTCCATGAAGTCTCACAACTTCATTAATGTATAGTCTTGCTAGACGTTCCAGGGGTAGATCTTCTCTTATAGCAAGAAAATGTGCTGACTTGGTAAGACGATCAACAATAACCCATATTGCATCGTTCCTTCTAGGAGTCTTTGGTAGCCCCATGACAAAGTCCATCGTAATATTGTCCCATTTCCACTCCGGTATGGGAAGAGGTTGCATGACTCCTCCAGGCTGTTGCCTTCCAGCTTTCACTTGTTGACAAACCATACATCTTGATACAAAATCAGCAATCTCCCTCTTCATGTTGTCCCACCAAAAATGTTCCTTCAAATCTCTATACATTTTGGTGCTCCCAGGGTGTATAGAGAAATTGGAACTATGAGCATCATCCAGTAATTCCCTTTTCAGATCAGGTAAATCGGGAACACAAAGTCTCTTTCCAAATTTCAAAGTTCCATCTTTATACACAAAGTCTCTCAATCTCCCATCATTCACAGCTTTAATCTTCTTCTGAAATTCTTCATCATCGGTCTGAGAACTCTTAATCCTTTCTAGTAAAGATGGTTTGGCAACCATTTGAAAAAGCATTGATGTTTCACCTTCCCTGGTTATTCCCATGTCCATCTTCTCTAGATCCATGAAAATTGGATCCCTTTCAATTCTCATCATGTTCATAACTCCATGGTCTTTTCTGCTCAAAGCATCTGCTACTTTGTTTGCTTTCCCCGGGTGGTAGTGTATCGTGCAATCATAATCCTTGAGTAATTCAAGCCATCTCCTTTTCCTCATGTTGAGTTCTTTTTGTGAGAAAATATACTTCAAACTCTTGTGATCAGTATAAATCTCACATTTTTCACCATAGAGGTAGTGCCTCCATATCTTCAAAGCAAAGATCACAGCTGCTAACTCAAGATCATGAGTAGGATAGTTTTGTTCATGAATTTTCAACTGTCGTGATGCATAGGCAATAACTCTATCATTCTGCATAAGGACACAACCAAGTCCTTTCTTTGACGCATCACTATAAATAACGAACCCATCATTCCCCGATGGTAGAGTCAATATAGGAGCATTGACTAATCTTCTCTTCAGTTCTTCGAAACATTCTTCACACTCTTTTGTCCAAACAAATTTAACCCCTTTACGTGTGAGCTTCGTTAATGGGTTAGCCAATCGGGCAAAATTCTGGACGAAACGTCGATAATAACCTGCCAAGCCAATAAAACTACGTACCTCAGTTATACTCGTAGGTGCTGGCCATTCTTGGATTGCCTTGGTCTTAGAAGGATCAACAGAGATTCCATCTTTAGAGACAATATGGCCAAGAAAAGAAATCTCCTGAAGCCAGAATTCACACTTGCTAAACTTTCCATATAATTCATGCCTCCTCAGAGTCTTCAAGATAATGCGCAAGTGATTTTCATGATCTTCGTAGGTTTTGGAGTATACCAAGATATCATCAATAAATACCACCACAAATTCATCGAGATACTCCTTGAAAACTCTATTCATCAGATCCATGAATACAGAGGGTGCATTAGTCAATCCAAACGGCATTACAGTAAACTCGTAATGCCCGTACCTGGTTCGAAATGCTGTCTTCGGAATGTCTTCCTTCTTTACACACAACCGATGGTATCCAGATCAAAGGTCAATCTTTGAAAAGTATTGAGCTCCATGCAGTTGGTCAAATAAATCATCAATACGAGGTAGGGGATACTTGTTCTTTATCGTTATAGCATTGATCTCCCTGTAATCGATACATAACCTCATAGATCCATCTTTCTTTTTAACAAAAAGAACAGGGGCTCCCCATGGAGAAACACTAGGGTGAATAAATCCCTTATTACTCAATTCCTCTAGTTGTTTCTTTAGTTCGACTAGCTCTACAGTGGCCATTCTATAAGGGGTCTTCGATATAGGCCTTGATCCAGGAATCAAATCAATAGAAAACTCAACTTCTCGTTCTGGAGGATGTCCAGGTAAATCTTCCGGAAATACATCTACAAATTCTTTCACAACAGGTACATCCTCTATTTGAACATTCCTTTCCTCACCGACAGTTATTTCATTCTCTTCCTCCCCAACAATTGAATTAAGTTGAGCTACTGGGGGTGGATCTAAATAAGAATTAGGTGGTGACGATTCTGCTCTAAAAATAAGGTGTTCCTTATCATTATCATCAAGAATCGTAACCTCTTTCTTCTTACAATAAATCTTCGCATCATAGTCCGAAAGCCAGTCCATACCGAGGATTATATCAAACTCAATCATAGGTATGACGATGAAATCAGCAGATAAAGAAAATTTATGTGCTCTAATGGGGACTGATTCACAAAACTTTGTTGCAACGATACTTCCCTTAGGAGTTTTAACTGACAACTCCCTTATTAAATCAAATTGGAAATATCTAATTTTCTTAGCAAACTGGGAAGATATGAAACAATGCGATGATCCAGAATCAAATAATGCATTTGCTAAACTTGAGGAAACCATTAAATTACCTGCCACCACGTCTTTCGGAGTTTCTACCTCAGCAGTAGTGATAGCATAAGCCTGGCCTTGATCCCTTGGCCTTTTCTGAGGTAAGTTCTCCTGACGCTTAGGACATGCATTTGCATAATGCCCCATCTCCCTGTAATTGTAGCACTGAACATTGGTAGCTTCCTTCTTCCCCTTGCAATCATGAGCTTGGTGGCCTTTTTCACCACACTTGTAACAGACTCCCATTCCCTTCAGGCAAGCACCGGGGTGTTTCTTCCCGCACTTACCACAAGATGGATATTCAACCTTTCCCTTCTTCCCCTTATTTCCATTCCCAGATTGATCAACAGGTCTCTTCTTCTCTTGCTTTGCTTTAAAGTCATAAGACTTAGAGAATTCCTTTTCGGTCTTGATAGCACATGAGACAATGTCTTCGTACGATGAAAAGGATTGTGAGACTAATGCTCGACGGAGAAATGGTTTTAACCCATCAAAGAAACGATCAATCTTACTTCTTGGGTTGCGAATATAATCTCCAGCATACCTCGCTAACCTTGTAAAGTTAGCCTCATACTTTGTGACATTATCATCCTCCTTTTGTCTCAGACTCAGAAATTGCCTTTCCATATCTGCTCGATGGTCGCGAGGAAAGTATTTTTCTAAAAACAGATCTTTGAACTCCCTCCATTCCATGTTTGATACTTCATCATCTTCCTTCATGTTTTGAATCAATGACCACCATTGATCAGCATCTCCAGTGAGGCGGTAAACTGGCATGGTAACTTTTTCCCTTTCACTACTCCCCAAAGCCTGAAATATTTTCTCTAGGGAAAATATCCATTGCTCAGCTACTAAGGGATTTGTACTCCCATTGAACGTTGGTGGTTGTTGTCTCATGAATCGATCTAACATTGATCCTCCACACTGCGGATCAGGGTGCTCCATACGGGTAAGGTTATTATTCATAACCTGAGTAAGTTGTCCCAGTACGGTGATTAGCTGATCAGCACCAGTTGCATCACCAGCCCCACTATAATTATCTTGAGCAGGAGGGCAATCCCTACATGGAGTGCGTGCATTGATACGGTTTCCATTTCTTCCACTAGGCGCCATTTCTAAAAAAATGGCATAAACTAGATCAGTTTATGCATCAAAATACATAATCCCATACTTATAAAACACTTAACATAAATTGAACTATTTATGGATATAATCCATAATCATAAAAATGTTTTCTTTGAGGAAGTATATACTCATAAACCCTTCATAATGATTTTTAAAGATAGTGAGAGTTATCCTAAGCATATCCCCCGGGAGTGTCGTAACCAAGAGTGCAGCAAGGCCCGTTGTCGTGCACCAGTTCCCGTTCGAGTCTAGCTCAAAGCGGTGTTTTCGGGTTTTACCCCTAGGTACATCTGTGCCAGAGCCGCCTCTACCTGCTCGTATCCAGACAGGGATGTATTGCTCGGAAAACTCACAAAATCTCTACAATACCAAAATTCTAGGAAGTTCTTCTATACTAATCCTCAAAGTTAATCTTAGGTCTACGTGCTCTAATCAGAGTTTATCTAAATCTAGCTTCCAAGGTTTGTACTAAACTTCCTCTGATACCAACTGTAACGCCCCGACCCCAGCTACCCAGAGTCGGTGCATTATTACATAACATTGGCATGATCACAAGAAAGATCAAATCTCGAAAGACCGATTGGTTTAGTAGCCTTGGAAACACTAGATATATTCATAAGTTTTACATTACATCATAAAATGAAAAACTACTACAACAACATAATGTCTCCATAATCCACACTACTATCCCCTCATAATATCCCTGCAGGTCATTCATAATTTACTTCTTCACATCCTGGGGAAAAATAAAACATAGAAAAGGGGTGAGCTCAAATGCCCAGTAAGGATAACAATATAGCGGAAACTTTCATAAATAAGAATAAACATTTAAGGCAATGCATTACTAAAACAAAAGCCTTTTAAAATTGAACTTCAACATGGTATGGCAAAAGTAAAATGAAATAATGCCATTTACTTATTCACATGGATATTCTACTAATCGAATAATCACATGCAAAAATCAATAACCACTTTCATAATGTTGGAATGCATAATGCCAGACTATCATAACCACATAGCCAAAGCCTCGTGCCAAGACTACAAATAAGATTTTGTCAAGGCCTTATGCCAAGACACTAGTTTGTCTCATGAGACCTACCGATGCATCGAGGAGCTATAGCGGGCTCCACCCGTCACTTATTAAGTCCAATGCATTCCCATATGAAAAGGTTTAAACATAACATAAACATTCGTATTAAAACTAGCATACGAAATGTCAATAATTTCACAATAAACTATGAATGGTATAAAAATAGCACATCCACAGTCAAACATATCACAAAACCTTCAATACAATATAGAAGTTTTGTATCATAATAAATCAACTTCAAATAATCTTAAAATCCATCAAAGGATGTTGACATAGATGAAATCAAAATTCTTTTTAAAGAAATATCTCCTTTTATTTTGAAATCATTTAAGATCCATATAAAATAAAACATTTTCTTTGAAAATATTCTTATAATCTTGTATGGGAAGCTTCGACGATTTTATAACGGCGGAAAATAACCGCACCCGCCGTATAAGTTAAAAAAAACATTCTTACCTCAATTCTGTCGAAAAGGTTAAAAAGGACCTTGTTTTGAAAACGACGGAAAGATTCCTTTATAAACCTCTTATAAAAAGTCAAACAAGGGTATAAATGACTTTAACCCATATTCTTGTAAATAGTAAAAATGTTTTGAAATACATTTCGAAGAAACATGGATGTGGATGATAAAGAGATCCCAGTAGATTATTACGTATAATACAACCTCGGATAATGAAGAGATTGTGAAATAACCCTTACCTTGTACTTTTCCTTGGTTGGGGTAGGTTAACCTCCTGTATAATGGTGAAATAATTGTTATTAAATTATACAAGAATCATATATATTAATATGATATCATATATGATCTTTTAACATTGATTTATTAATAATATCTTAGAATTATCATCGTTTCGGGTGTTAACTTACTCATTTTCTTTTATATGTTTTGTTACATAAGCCATGTTTGTTGTATCTTATTCATATCCAGAATGATATCAAGTCCTTAAACATCATTTTTAAATTATAAAATGATAATTATACTTGAATGGATACGATGGAGAATGAATCTCATCGCGTTCGTGGAGACGGTAGTCCGTACGTACGCACGAGCGACAATATCATTCTTTTGATATTAAAATAATATATAAATGAATGGTATATCATATATACAGAATCATTAACATGTTATATTTATTATTTACATGAGTTACACATCATTATTATACCCATCCAAATAATATTATATTGAATAACAATTACACCACGACGTGGAGACGGTAAGCCGTACGTACGCACGTATGGTGACATGTTATTCAAAGGGTGGATAGAATACTGAATATGGTTGTACCATACTTATAATAACATCACAGTATATGTTAGATACTGGAGTTATTATTTTAGAATGGTAAGAACAAAGGAAGAAGAAGTGGAAGAAGAAATGAACTTAGAAAAGGGTGGTGAAATCATTACCTCTTCTTCGGGTTCTTCCTTTTGATTTGATCAAAAGGGCTCATTAGGTTGGCTTTCTGATCAAACTAAGGCATCTAGGTTGTATTGAGGGAGGTTGGGAGAGTATTTGGGCAGAGTTTGGCCGAACCAAAAGGCTTTGAAGGTGTGAAGAAAAGAGAAGGAGGAGTGCCCTTTTATAAGAGGGGTGAGGGGCACCTTTGGAAAAGCTAGAAATATTAATTTATAATAAATTCATATTCGGTTTCTAAAGGCTCCAAAGTTGACTATTCAAATGATGAGGTGGGGATAGGTCGAAATCAACTCATCCAATAGAATTTAGACAGGTTTGGGTACCTATATTAACCTTATCTTTAAGTATTAACTCTAAGTTAATTAGTTTCACTTTTACAATGTCTCTTTGTATTTTTATATAATATGGTTAATAAACTTACTATATACATCCAAGCGACCCCCAAGTGGTTCATTAATAATTAACATATCATAATATAAGTCTCTTGCCCGAACCTTAGATTTTTAGGAATTTAATATCAATTAATAATATAATATTTGTTTTAAGAACTCTTTTATGTCAATTTTGACACTATTCAATAGTTGATTTTTGTGAAACTCATAACAGATTGATTACTTCGAAGAAAGTCAATTAAATCAATCCTAATATATCATATTATCCTAGAAAATTAGTTTAATTCATTAAAAGTTTCATATTATATTTATTTGGGTATTTATAATATCAATTATTTTAATTTTTCACTATTATAGTAATTACTGCATCATCATTGTGTCATAAATTAAATAAATTATTAAATGTCTAAAAATTATAAATAAGAGATTGTGAAATAACCCTTACCTTGTACTTTTCCTTTGTTGGGGTAGGTTAACCTCCTGTATAATGGTGAAATAATTGTTATTAAATTATACAAGAATCATATATATTAATATGATATCATATATGATCTTTTAACATTGATTTGTTAATAATATCTTAGAATTATCGTCGTTTCGGGTGTTAACTTACTTGTTTTCTTTCATATGTTTTGTTACGTAAGACATGTTTGTAAAGGATAGGTTGTATATTATTCATATCCAGAATGATATCAAGTCCTTAAACATCATTTTTAAATCATAAAATGATAATTATACTTTAATGGTTACGATGGAGAATGAATCTCATCGCGTTCGTGGAGACGGTAGTCCGTACGTACGCACGAGTGACAATATCATTCTTTTGATATTAAAATAATATATAAATGGATGGTATATCATATATACAGAATCATTAACATGTTATATTTATTATTTACATGAGTTACACATCATTATTATACCCATCCAAATAATATTATATTGAATAACAATTACACCACGACGTGGAGACGGTAAGCCGTACGTACGCACGTATGGTGACATGTTATTCAAAGGGTGGATAGAATACTGAATATGGTTGTACCATACTTATAATAACATCACAGTATATGTGAGATACTGGAGTTATTATTTCAGAATGGTAAGAACAAAGGAAGAAGAAGTGGAAGAAGAAATGAACTTAGAAAAGGGTGGTGAAATCATTACCTCTTCTTCGGGTTCTTCCTTTTGATTTGATCAAAAGGGATCCTTAGGTTGGCTTTCTGATCAAACTAAGGCCTCTAGGTTGTATTGAGGGATGTTGGGAGAGTATTTGGGCAGAGTTTGGCCGAACCAAAAGGCTTTGAAGGTGTGAAGAAAAGAGAAGGAGGAGTGCCCTTTTATAAGAGGGGTGAGGGGCACCTTTGGAAAAGCTAGAAATATTAATTTATAATAAATTCATATTCGGTTTCTAAAGGCTCCAAAGTTGACTATTCAAATGATGAGGTGGGGATAGGTCGAAATCAACTCATCCAATAGAATTTATACAGGTTTGGGTACCTATATTAACCTTATCTTTAAGTATTAACTCTAAGTTAATTAGTTTCACTTTTACAATGTCTCTTTGTATTTTTATATAATATGGTTAATAAACTTACTATATACATCCAAGCGACCCCCAAGTGGTCCATTAATGAGGAACCTATCATAATATAAGTCTCTTGGCCGAACCTTAGATTTTTAGGAATTTAATATCAATTAATAATATAATATTTGTTTTAAGAACTCTTTTATGTCAATTTTGACACTATTCAATAGTTGATTTTTGTGAAACTCCTAACAGATTGATTACTTCGAACAAAGTCAATTACATCAATCCTAATATATCATATTATCATAGAAAATTAGTTTAATTCATTAAAAGTTTCATATTATAATTATTTGGGTATTTATAAGATCAATTATTTTAATTTTTCACTATTTTAGTAATTACTGCATCATCATTGTGTCATAAATAAAATAAATTATTTAATGTCTAAAAATTATAAATAAAATATCATTATGTAGGAAATCCTTTTATCTTTCTAATGAATATTTATAATCTAAAATCCAACATGTATAACCCTATGTAAAAATTGTTCTTCTAAAAGATGTAAGCTTATGCCATTTTTATTTTTATTTTAACGTTATTAATATAATGTGTCATTATCACTTACAAGTGGATCCATGGGGTCCCAAAATGGACCCAAAGATGGCCATGGTCGACCATGTATCAACCAATAGGGTTAAGAC
Organism: Viscum album; assembly: GCA_963277665.1. NCBI lineage: Eukaryota > Viridiplantae > Streptophyta > Magnoliopsida > Santalales > Viscaceae > Viscum > Viscum album. Next base: position 1,202,275,472 of record OY728159.1, on the reverse strand, counting down.
ACGTTTTAGGGTAATTTATTATTATTATAATATTATTTTTTTTAACCCTTATTTACCGGATTTACCCTTTAACCATGGTAAATAAAATATTTACCACAGTAACTTTTCAAAATGTCTAAAAATAAAAGTTACCTATTTACACAATTTGAACATCCTGATTCCAAATATGGAATCCATTTTCCTAAATTCAAAACACAGAAGTGGCAGAAATTAATTTAAAATTAATTCCCGCTGTCAAAACAAAAAGCGTGTTTTTAAGAGATAATAACTATCAAAAGATTGACACTTGTTTATGTTCGGTTTAATTGTAAAATTATGTCCAATGACCAACATTATATTAAATGGTAAAAATATATTCTAAATATACTTTAAAACCACTAAAATTAATAATTTATCACTATTAATTATTTTGATTAAAAAAGTTGTTTTTAATTAAAATTTAGAAATTTTCACTATTCATCAAAATATGAAAGTTATCCGAAATGTACCAAAATTTCACCCTAGGCTAATTTCGATATTCTGAATCCAAAAATGAAGTCCATTTTGAAATATAAAATATATATGATTTCAAAAATTAGGTATTACTATTCACAACGGCTAGTTTAATCGGTTGTGGTGTGTGTTAAAACTCGAAGTTGCGTATAACACACGCTACTGTATTATTCAAAGGAAAGCGTACCGTGGAAGCTTGGGATGTTTCATTTTAATTTTTTTTTTGATGTCCCCATTTAGTCAATATGTTTAAAATATTGTATTTAAAAAGGGTTCACTATTAAAAGTTGATAAAAGTGCAATACTGAAAATGAATTTGTTCTTGCATTATATCAAAGAAACTCATAATATGGATTCTAAAATTATAAGGATTATATAAAGTTTAAAATTTAGATAATACTATTCATAACCGCTTTTGAATGGCTTATTTTTGTAAGTCATGGTGTGATTGAACTCGGTGTTGCGTGTAGTGCAAGTTATTTAATTATTTTGAAGAAATAACACACTATGAAATCTTGGGGTGTTACATTCTCCCCTCCTTCAATAAATTGCGTCCTCGCAATTTGAAATTGTTATTCAATATAATATTATTTGGATGGGTATAATAATGATGTGTAACTCATGTAAATAATAAATATAACATGTTAATGATTCTGTATATATGATATACCATTCATTTATATATTATTTTAATATCAAAAGAATGCTATTGTCGCTCGTGCGTACGTACGGACTACCGTCTCCACGAACGCGATAAGATTCATTCTCCATCATATCCATTCAAGTCTTATTCTCATTTTGGGGTTAAAAATAATGTTAATATCATTCTGGATATGAATAAGATACAACAAACATGGCTTATGTAACAAAACATATAAAAGAAAATGAGTAAGTTAACACCCGAAACGATGATAATTCTAAGATATTATTAATAAATCAATGTTAAAAGATCATATATGATATCATATTAATATATATGATTCTTGTATAATTTAATAACAATTATTTCACCATTATACAGGAGGTTAACCAACCCCAACAAAGGAAAAGTACAAGGTAAGGGTTATTTCACAATCTCTTCATTATCCGAGGTTGTTTATATGTAATAATCTACTGGGATCTCTTTATCATCCACATCCATGTTTCTTAAAAATGTATTTCAAAACATTTTTACTATTTACAAGAATATGGGTTAAAGTCATTTATACCCTTTTTTGACTTTTTATAAGAGGTTTATAAAGGAATCTTTCCGTCGTTTTCAAAACAAGGTCCTTTTTAACCTTTTCGACAGAATTGAGGTAAGAATGTTTTTTTTTAACTTATACGGCGGGTGCGGCTATTTTACGCCGTTATAAAATCTTGAAAGCTTTCCTTAAAAGCTTATAAGAATATTTTCAAAGAAAATGTTTTATTTTATATGGATCTTAAATGATTTCAAAATAAAAGGAGATATTTCTTTAAAAAGAATTTTGATTTCATCTATGTCAACATCCTTTGATGGATTTTAAGATAATTTGAAGTTGATTTGTTATGATACAAAACTTCTATATTGTATTGAAGGTTTTGTGATATGTTTGACTGTGGATGTGCTATTTTTATACCATTCATAGTTTATTGTGAAAGTATTGACATTTCGTATGCTAGTTTTAATACGAATGTTTATGTTATGTTTAAACCTTTTCATATGGGAATGCATTGGACTTAATAAGTGACGGGTGGAGCCCGCTATAGCTCCTCGATGCATCGGTAGGTCTCATGAGACAAACTAGTGTCTTGGCATAAGGCCTTGACAAAATCTTATTTGTAGTCTTGGCACGAGGCCTTGGCTATGTGGTTATGATAGTCTGACATTATGCATTCCAACATTATGAAAGTGGTTATTGATTTTTGCATGTGATTATTCGATTAGTAGAATATCCATGTGAATAAGTAAATGGAATTATTTCATTTTACCTTTGCCATTTTATGCTGAAGTTCAAGTTTAAAAGGCTTTTGTTTTAGTTATACATTGCCTTAAATGTTTATTCTTATTTATAAAAGTTTCCGCTATATTGTTATCCTTACTGGGCATTTGAGCTCACCCCTTTTCCATGTTTTATTTTTCCCAGGATGTGAAGAATTAAGTTATGAATGACCTGCAGGGATTTTATGGGGGGTTAATAGTGTGGATTGTGGAAACATTATGTTGTTGTAGTAGTTTTTCATTTTATAATGTAATGTAAGACTTATGAATATATCTAGTGTTTCCAAGGCTACTAAACCAATCGGTCTTTCGAGATTTGATCTTTCTTGTGATCATGCCAATGTTATGTAATAATGCACCGACTCTGGGTAACTGGGGTCGGGGCGTTACAGTTGGTATCAGAGGAAGTTTAGTACAAACCTTGGAATCTAGATTTAGATAAACTCTGATTAGAGCACGTAGACCTAAGATGAACTTTGAGGATTAGTATAGAAGAACTTCCAAGAATTTTGGTATTGTAGAGTTTTGTGAGTTTTCCGAGCAATACATCCCTGTCTGGATACGAGCAGGTAGAGGCAGCTCTGGCACAGATGTACCTAGGGGTAAAACCCGAAAACACCGCTTTGAGCTAGACTCGAACGGGAACTGGTGCACGACAACGGGCCTTGCTGCACTCTTGGTTACGACACTCCCGGGGGATATGCTTAGGATAACTCTCATTTTCTTTACAAATCATTATGAAGGGTTTATGAGTATATACTTCCTCAAAGAAAACATTTTTATGATTATGGATTATATCCATAAATAGTTCAATTTATGTTAAGTGTTTTATAAGTATGGGATTATGTATTTTGATTCATAAACTGATCTAGTTTATGCCATTGTTGAGAAATGGCTCCCAGTAGAAGGAATGAGAACTCCAGAAATACACATGATTCAAAGAGAAGGAAGGATCATATCTTTCATGGTCTTAAGCTAGAATTTATAAGAGAAATAGTCTCCCATGTATTATCATCATATGAAGAAATAATATCATGTGTTGATAAGATAAGTAAAGAGTTTACTGAGTCCTATGGATTTGAAGGGAATCAAGAGAAGAAAAGGATGGAAGAGAGAAAGATGGATAAAGGAAAAATGGAAAAGAAGAATTTTCCCATATGTGGTAACTGTGGAAAGAAACACCCTGGAACTTGCCTGAAAGGAATGGGAGTTTGTTATAAGTGTGGAGGAAAAGGGCACAAAGTACGTGACTGCAAGGGTAAGAAAATGGTTTTAAATGTACAATGCTTCATTTGCAAGGAGTTTGGACACTACGCGAACCTATGTCCCAGTCATCAGACTATGCCTCAAATGATGCTATTGGATAATAATCAAGTTATGATACTACCACAGATGAAGAGGAATGATTAGAGTTCTTATGTTGATTATGTCAATTGAGTGTTGTATCAACAATGTACTTGTTATAATAATTATGGAGTATATAAGGATTGTACTGCAGTACTATTTCATTAAGGACTTGAGATTGTGTGGAACAAAGAAAAGTGACTCAATAGAAGGTTAAATTTTTGGAAAATATATGGTTGAGAGAATGATAAATCATAATATAGTTCTGATACTGAGGTAGTGATTTTGGAATAATATGTGATTATTTTGGATAAATTATATTGGATATTATAGACTACCTTGAAGCTGATTAATGATTTGTATATTCCATCATTGTTGGGGTTTAAAATATTTTTGGATTAATGAAGTATATCCAGCATTCTATATGGAATAAGGGAACATGAATGTAATTAATAAGGAATATGGTAGTACATGATGAAGGTATTCATATGCTATTACAGGGTAAAAAGGATCTATATTATGTTTACCTTCCTTATAAATGTTGGACTGTGAGTTTAGACAGAAGTATTTTGGATAGTTCTAGTTTGGATTATTTTGGATTTCCATAAAAGGACAACCCGGAGGTCGGGCGGCAACTCGTCGCGTCCGGCAAGGCTGCGAGACTTGAACCCGCAACCGAAGGGCGACAAGGGTGTATCACCTACCACTGGCCCAAGAGATGTCCTGGATTAAATAATGTAGTTTTTTTTTAAGATCTGGTAGATGAATTATAAATTCATTTATTTTGGAACCCTGTACGAATAGTATAAATATAATTTTTTTTACGAGTGAAAGATGAGTTTATGGTAGAAATTTATTAATGGACAAAACTCTAATTATAAAGTAAGTATATCTCCTTATGATCTTAGCCAATCTCATAAATAAATTCCTCAATATTAAGAAAAGCAACTTAGAACAAAAATGTTGTCCTAGATGGTACCTTAAATCATCACAAATTTATGGCTTTGGGATTGTTGGCCTTTTCATAGCCATGTTCTCTACCACTCTCCATCAGATAATTGATGGTTAGATTTTTCTTCCATATCCATATTTTCCTACATGGAACCCTAGTATGTGTTATTTTCGGTAATCTTCATACTTTCGACTCTTTATTTTAAATAGAGGCCTCGTTAATTCATTTTTCGATGTGGGATTTCAACTAAGATATTTTGAAACGTCACAAATGTGTTATCCCAATAACCTATTTTTTGTTGAACCGATGGTACTTCAAATCATCATAGATTGATGAGTTTAAGGACCTCAATTATGCACTTGTTTGTGATTGATGACCTCAATCACTACCTATAAATATTTACGTTTTTCCTCCGATCATATGTATCTAATTGCTACCAATGTTCTCCTAATCAAGATCATAATTTGGTAGTGACCCTTTCATTTCTCTTTTCCTCATATTAAGACTAAATTTTAGTAACCCAATTTCCGATGTGGGTTTTCCCACAAATATATTTTCTACTTTCAACCTTCTATTTTCGAAGAACAATTTCAAATTGCGAGGACGCAATTTATTGAAGGAGGGGAGAATGTAACACCCAAGGATTTCAGAGTGTGTTATTTCTTAAAAATAATTCAATAACTTGCACTACACTCAACACCGAGTTCAATCACACCATTAAAAGAGGTCATTAATAGTATTAACTACATTTTGAACTTTATATAATCCTTATAATTTTAGAATCCCTATTATGAGTTTCTTAGTCATAATGCAAGAACAGATTCATTTTCAGTATTGCACTTTTATCAACTTTTGATAGTGAAACCTTTTTAAATACAATATTTTAAACTTTTTGACTAAATGGAGACATCAAAAATTTTAAAATGAAACATCCCAAGCTTCCACGGTACGCTTTCCTTTGAATAAAACAGTAGCGTGTGTTGTACGCAACGTCGAGTTTTAACACACACCACAACCGATCAAACTAGCCGTTATGAATAGTAATACCTTGTTTTTGAAATTATATATATTTTATATTTGAAAATGGACTTCATTTTTGGATTCGGAATATCGAATTTAGCCTAAGGTGAAATTTTGGTACATTTCGGATAACTTTCATATTTTGATGAATAGTGAAAATTACTAAGTTTTAATTAAAAACAACTTTTTTAATCAAAATAATTAATAGTGATAAATTATGAATTTGAGTGGTTTTAAAGTATATTTAGAATATATTTTTACAATTTAATATAATGTTGGTCATTAGACATAATTTTACAATTAAACCGAACATAAAAAAGTGTCAATCTTTTGATAGTTATTATCTCTTAAAAACACGCTTTTTGTTTTGACAGCGGGAATTAATTTTAAATTAATTTCTGCCACTTCTGTGTTTTGAATTTAGGAAAATGGATTCCATATTTGGAATCAGGATGTTCAAATTGTGTAAATAGGTAACTTTTATTTTTAGACATTTTGATTAATTACTGCGGTAAATATTTTATTTACCATGGTTAAGGGTAAATCCGGTAAATAAGGGTTAAACAAATAATATTATAATAATACTAAATTACCCTAAAAACGTGTCTTAACCCTATTGGTTGATAGATGGTCGACCATGGGAATCTTTGTGTCAATTTTGGAACCCCATGGATCCACTTGTAAGTGATAATGACACTTTATTTTAATTTAGTTAAAATGAATACAAAAATGACACAAGCATATATCTTTTAGAACAACAATTTTTACATAGGGTTATATATGTTGGATTTTAGATTATAAATATTCATTAGAAAGCTAAAACGATTTCCTACATAATGATATTTTATTTATAATTTTTAGACATTAAATAATTTATTTTATTTATGACACAATGATGATGCAGTAATTACTAAAATAGTAAAAAAATTAACATAATTGATATTATAAATACCCAAATAAATATAATATGAAACTTTTAATGAATTACACTAATTTTCTAGGATAATAGGATATATTAGGATTGATTTAATTGACTTTTTTCGAAGTAATCAATCTGTTATAAGTTTCACAAAAATCAACTATTGAATAGTGTCAAAATTGACATAAAAGAGTTCTTAAAACAAATATTATATTATTAATTGATATTAAATTCCTAAAAATCTAAGGTTCGGCCAAGAGACTTATATTATGATATTTTAATCATTAATGGACCACTTGGGGGTCGCTTGTATGTATATGGTAAGTCTATTAACCATATAATATAAAAATACAAAGAGACATTGTAAAAGTGAAACTAATTAACTTAGAGTTAATACTTAAAGATAAGGTTAATATAAGTACCCAAACCTGTCTAAATTCAATTGTTTGAGTTGTTTTAGACCTATCCCCACCTTAACCTTTGAATAGTCAATTTTGGAGCCATTAGAAACCGAATATGAATTTATTATAAATTAATATTTCTAGCTTTTCCAAAGGTGCCCCTCACCCCTCTTATAAAAGGGCACTCCTACTTCTCATTTCTTCACACCTTCAAAGCCTTTTGGTTCGGCCAAACTCTGCCCAAATACCCTCCCAACATCCCTCAATACAACCTAGAGGCCTTAGTTTGATCAGAAAGCCAACCTAAGGAGCCCTTTTGATCAAATCAAAAGGAAGAACCCGAAGAAGAGGTAATGATTTCACCACCCTTTTCTAAGTTCATTTCTTCTTCCACTTCTTCTTCCTTTGTTCTTACCATTCTGAAATAATAACTCCAGTATCTCACATATACTGTGATGTTATTATAAATATGGTACAACCATATTCATTATCCTATCCACCCTTTGAATAACATGTCACCATACGTGCGTACGTACGGCTTACCGTCTCCACGTCGTGGTGTAATTGTTATTCAATATAATATTATTTGGATGGGTATAATAATGATGTGTAACTCATGTAAATAATAAATATAACATGTTAATGATTCTGTATATATGATATACCATTCATTTATATATTATTTTAATATCAAAAGAATGCTATTGTCGCTCGTGCGTACGTACGGACTACCGTCTCCACGAACGCGATAAGATTCATTCTCCATCATATCCATTCAAGTCTTATTCTCATTTTGGGGTTAAAAATAATGTTAATATCATTCTGGATATGAATAAGATACAACAAACATGGCTTATGTAACAAAACATATAAAAGAAAATGAGTAAGTTAACACCCGAAACGATGATAATTCTAAGATATTATTAATAAATCAATGTTAAAAGATCATATATGATATCATATTAATATATTTGATTCTTGTATAATTTAATAACAATTATTTCACCATTATACAGGAGGTTAACCAACCCCAACAAAGGAAAAGTACAAGGTAAGGGTTATTTCACAATCTCTTCATTATCCGAGGTTGTTTATATGTAATAATCTACTGGGATCTCTTTATCATCCACATCCATGTTTCTTAAAAATGTATTTCAAAACATTTTTACTATTTACAAGAATATGGGTTAAAGTCATTTATACCCTTTTTTGACTTTTTATAAGAGGTTTATAAAGGAATCTTTCCGTCGTTTTCAAAACAAGGTCCTTTTTAACCTTTTCGACAGAATTGAGGTAAGAATGTTTTTTTTTAACTTATACGGCAGGTGCGGTTATTTTACGCCGTTATAAAATCTTCAAAGCTTTCCTTAAAAGCTTATAAGAATATTTTCAAAGAAAATGTTTTATTTTATATGGATCTTAAATGATTTCAAAATAAAAGGAGATATTTCTTTAAAAAGAATTTTGATTTCATCTATGTCAACATCCTTTGATGGATTTTAAGATTATTTGAAGTTGATTTATTATGATACAAAACTTCTATATTGTATTGAAGGTTTTGTGATATGTTTGACTGTGGATGTGCTATTTTTATACCATTCATAGTTTATTGTGAAAGTATTGACATTTCGTATGCTAGTTTTAATACGAATGTTTATGTTATGTTTAAACCTTTTCATATGGGAATGCATTGGACTTAATAAGTGACGGGTGGAGCCCGCTATAGCTCCTCGATGCATCGGTAGGTCTCATGAGACAAACTAGTGTCTTGGCACAAGGCCTTGACAAAATCTTATTTGTAGTCTTGGCACGAGGCCTTGGCTATGTGGTTATGATAGTCTGGCATTATGCATTCCAACATTATGAAAGTGGTTATTGATTTTTTCATGTGATTATTCGATTAGTAGAATATCCATGTGAATAAGTAAATGACATTATTTCATTTTACCTTTGCCATTTTATGCTGAAGTTCAAGTTTAAAAGGCTTTTGTTTTAGTTATACATTGCCTTAAATGTTTATTCTTATTTATAAAAGTTTCCGCTATATTGTTATCCTTACTGGGCATTTGAGCTCACCTCTTTTCCATGTTTTATTTTTCCCAGGATGTGAAGAATTAAGTTATGAATGACCTGCAGGGATTTTATGGGGGGTTAATAGTGTGGATTGTGGAAACATTATGTTGTTGTAGTAGTTTTTCATTTTATAATGTAATGTAAAACTTATGAATATATCTAGTGTTTCCAAGGCTACTAAACCAATCGGTCTTTCGAGATTTGATCTTTCTTGTGATCATGCCAATGTTATGTAATAATGCACCGACTCTGGGTAACTGGGGTCGGGGCGTTACAATGATATTAAATTTACTTATTGAATAGAGTTTATACCTATTATATATTAATGTTATATTGAATTGGAATATATTTTGAGTAAGGTATCCTTTTGTGGAGGAACTTTGGGTTGGACTTACCACTATACTAGAGGCTTATGAATTGTTCTAGAAAGCTGTAGGTTGGATATTTGTGTCTCTAGGCGTACTCATGTGTATATTATAAATTCCATATAATCCTAAATATTTTTATGATAATTAAATATACTATATGCATGATATGAATTTGGATATGTTTTAATTTATTTGGATTTTATTTTTTGGTGAATAATATAGACCGTGAGTTATGCAATGAGATAAAAATAAATGTGGCTTCAAAATATGGATTTGGTGTAATGAATAATATTCTACACTAAATCTATAGAAACCAACTTATATAAAAGAAAAAAATGAGATAACATGCTGAGATTACACACTAAATATTTAGTGTTATATTTCTTAAAAATCAGTTTTATTCTAGAAATTGATTATTTAGTACCAATGACCCAAAGGGTTAGGTACCCATGGATTATTTTGTTTAAAGAAATATATTAATGAGGTGTACCAATTGATTATATTCATTTTTTCGGAATTTTATTTGGTTTACACTTAGTTGAAACCCCTAATGGTTTTCATACTAGAGGAATAGAATTGATTTTATATCCATATGATATATTTAAAAAAAGAGATATCCACTTGTCTATCTAAGAATCATATATGATATGATTGAATTTTTTTCTAACATAAATCTTTAGGGATTATTTACATGAACAAACTAATTCATATAATGGTGAAATATGGAACATGTATCACTAATTGATCTGATGAATTTAAAAGGGTTCATTAATTTAGTGAGAACCCATTTAATATAATCCCATAATAAATGATAATAAAACATTTCACTCATATGATAGAATATATTATTATAAATAAAGTCATCATAGTTATCAAAGATAACATTGAAATCAATCCTTGTAAGGATGGGATTAATGTAAGAAACTTCTTTGGTTGGTAACTTATGAAATGTTTTTAAGTAATGAGAAATTAGTTGTTTTATAGAAACACATTCTCTGGTAATCAAGTGTTGAGTAAGTGAATCTATATTATTTTGTGAAGAATAAATTGATTGATTTTGTGTTTTAATTCCATTAGATGAAAAATGTTCTAAATAATTTTAGTCCCATATACTAAATATGATTGGTTATATCCATTGAACTCAACAAGGTCGAGTATTCTTATGACATGGTGAGACTAGAGTTATCCATATAACTTATGGATTGTTAAATAATTCATTCTATTTTAATATATGGAAATTTTCTTATAATATTATTTTATTTAAGAAAATTTTACCTGATATGATCAACATATTTAAAATATACAAAATGGGTATATGATGTCAATATTATTATGTTATATAGATAGTAAAAGTGGGTAGAATTTTAATCATAGTGGATGGAAATTGGTTTGACAGTCTAATGAAGTTTCTTATTATAGCTATTCATAGTCATTGAAACTGAAATGTAAAATCTAAAAGGTATGGGTAGTGATTACATATGATGGAATTTTTTGGGACACCCGAAAGGGTTTTTGAAACTCCATGAAATGTCCATATCATGTATCAATGTTTTAAAAATTAATTTATATTTTTTGAAGGGTATATCATACCAAATGTATTCATTATAATTGTTTTCAATTTTTTGGAGTTCAAAATCTAGGGAATAATTCATAAAGTATGTAGGTTCATTCAAATTATAAAGTAAGGAGTTTCTAATTAAATGGTTTTAATGTACTAGAATATATTAATCTCAAATGAATCTAAATGAAGGATGAGTATAAATATATTATATATCTTATTTTATAAGAAAATTAGTTTAACAATTAGGTGTTATTATGAATTATATGAGATGATATAAATGTTTTATGATTCCTCATATTTTTTATCATATTTTGAAAATGTGTCGAGGATAAAATTTATTTATCCATGATAAAGTTTTTATATAAATAGTTTTTAAAATATAAGTAATGATGTTCCTTCTACCCATCAATATATATTTTAATAAATAAATTCTTATCTTTAGATAGAAATGATGGAAACATGTATAATTCCATATATGATATAGAAAAAATAATTTATTAGTTAAATATCCATATAGAAAGAAAATAGGAGTTACTTCCTAAACACAAATTAGTTTGTTGGATTGGTGTGCACAGGATGATCATTATGGTCTCCGAGAGAGATCATGATGGCGGTGACGGGATTTGATTCTGGTTTGTGGAAGATTTTTAATGGTGTGGTGTGGTGTTCAGAAGCCTTCTTCGTGATGATGTTTTTTCTTTCCATTGTTTGTTGATTCTTGTGATTCGGTTTTGGGTGTGGATAAATCCTGTTACATCTTGTTTGTGGACTGGGGTCAGGCTTCGGTGGATGAATTTCCTGGAAATGGACAAGGCAGCAGAGGGATTTTTTCTTATGTTTTTCTTTATTATGGTTGATGTTAGCTTGAAATCTGTTGGTTTTGGATTGCTGTTTGTTTTTGCGAATTTTTTGTTTTGTCTTTGAGAGATGAAAGTTGTAGAGCTTCAACCTGGAGGTGGAGGTACATTGTTCCTCTGGTTTTTTTCAGAGTAGGCCATTCTGGGTTTTCGGTTTTATGGGTGGAGTCTTTCAATAGTGTTGGAAAGATGGATGTTTTCTGACTAGAATGGACTTCTGATGAAACCGTTGGCAATGGCTGGATTCATGATTTGTCATTTTAGCATTTGGGGGTTTTTATTTTGGAATACTTCTTGGTCCAGAATATCTACTAGGAAATGCTTCATATGAGGATTCATAGTAGGTATCTTTCTCTATGTATGGATCTTAGATTAGGAAGATTGAGAGGGTATGACCTAGCCATCAGTTCTAGGCCCATTCTTTTTTTCATGGGACAGCTCGCTAAGTAGCCATTCTTGGATGGAGGCTTGCCATAAATATGTTGATGCTAGGGTGGGGCATTTTTAGTAGTCTTGTTTTTGGATCAGGTTATGTTTATGTATGTTTCTCTATGAAGTCATGTTATTTCCACCCTTTCTCCTTAAAAAGTGGTTTATCCAAAAAAATAAATAAAAATTAAGGCCTTCGGGCCATTCAGTCAGTCTAAATCTCACTATTATTCGTATTTTATTTTTCATAGAATTTTCTCACTAAATGGTTTAGTGAGAGGGTTTTAACAAGTGGGTTCATAGTGATGTTGATAGAATTACATATTAATGTAATACTCTAACAAAAACCCAAAGAGTATAGTAAACATAGGGTGTATCTAGAAGTATATCATATATAATATGATAGACAAGTTTTTATGAAAGGTATTTTTATACATTCTTAAAATATTTTTAAGAATTTAAAATATATCATATGAACTAAAATATTTACATTATCATTATTTCACATTATATGCATACAAGTATATAATAATATATATTTCATAAATAGTAATGATAACTGGCCTGTCAAAGTATGACTTTGAGTTATGTCCAAATGATGTTCATATTTTATAATTATAAGTTATGGTTAAATGAAAAGTTTATTATGAGTATTATTCTTTTATATAGATATAAAATATTCTAATCATACATAGAAAGTTATTTTTTTGTTGGATGATCTACTAATTATACCACATAGTGCATCATGCACTACGTCTTTAGTGTAATAGGGGTTAATGAATCATATTTTTAGTCCCCACTACCTAAGCTTAGTGAGATACCTAGAATTATAACCTTAAAAATTTGAAACATTTATTATAAAATAATTTAGGATTAATTAATTAGGGGGTGTCTAGGTATGTTCTCGATCATTACATTGGTTAAAGGTCAACCAAGTAAGGATTTATCATCTCCTTTAATTTGTATGATATCCTAGAGCTTAATTGAAATATATTAGAAAATATGTGACTATAACTAGATAGAATATATGATGTGGTGATCTATTTAGATATGGGTAATGTTTTTTTATTTTCCATAATAGTGAATGACATGTGAATATTCATCAACATGGTCAATTTATACTTGAAGATCTGATAACGTTTGACTTACCTATATAGTATTGTTATAATCCAGGTCCAATGGTCCACCAATTTCTTAGACATAGGGAAAATATGATAATGCATGATATCTTTTGATATGACTGGTGGAAATAAGTATATAGATATATGTGTTTGATGGATATCACACCAAATCCCTTTAGAGATTAAGAAGCACTGATTATTTAATAGGGGGTTCTCTTTTTTTTATTTATGGATCCATATATTTATATTTTATTCAATTCTAAAAAGGATCATAGGGTCAAACATTATGGTTGACTGAATAGGGATAGAGTTTGTCTTAGAGAGAATATCTAAATGTGTTTTAGAGTTAAACTAATGTGTTTGGTATGGTATTACATATTATCTAACACATGGTGAAGTTAACGATATATTTCCAAAAGTGTTTTGAAGGATATTAAAAAGTGTTTCATATATAGTTTCACATGTCATTATATTTGATACATTATATGGTGATATGAAAATAATTATTTTAGAATTTGGAAAAAGTGTGAGATTGAAAGATATATATTCCCTTACGTACCTTTTACATATAATATAATGGAATATATTGTATTTATCAAATAAGGTATATAATAAAGGGTATAAAATGTGATTTCATTCCACTCAATTCTCAATCATGTTATATGATTGGATTATATCTTAGGGATTATTCGATTTTAATCATAAGTTCTGATATACTCTTTAATAATATGATAGACATGGAGGATCAATGTTAATTGTTAATGTTCAATAAAACTAAAAAGTCATATATCATTATGTGAAGTGTTTCATATGGTAAAGATCTCAAGATATTGTTAAAACATAGAAGGAGTTTCATGAGTTGGTTGTAGTATTTACTCATGTTTTATAATAAATGAATAATTAAGTGATCACTCACAGATAATCCTTGAGCGATAGATATAAATGATGTAGTGTCCATTAGATTGATATTTGTGTGATATCATGACAGACTTCCCAAGACCTAGTTGAAACTCCCGCACATTGTTGCTCTCTTTTTCTACCATCATTACAAAATGAGGTGCTAACACACCATAAAAAGATGAGTAATAATATTATATGATAATTGATATAGTTGAATCATTGATTCATCATTGAGAGGGGATCCTATTGGATTCCAATTAGAGATCTTCATCAAGAATGGAAAAAGATGATATAGAATAAATGATGAAATAAGGTACATATTCGTCAATTTATTGATTCCCAATACATTTGATTTCATTTATTATGTCATGGTTCAATCTTGGAATAGATTTATATTTACTTCCATAGGTAAAATAAGTGTTATTATATCCCTATTAAACCTAGAATAATGACCATGGTATTCATGCATAAAATGGTTCTAAATATAATCCACAGGTAGTTCAGAGCTGCATGGGGTGGAATATTATTTTGTTTATATCCATATTGGAAATAGAATAGAGGCTTGAAATGTTTCTATTATAAATTGGTGAACACACAAAGTGATAATTCAATGTGGTACTTGACATATTTTACTTATGAAATAAAATGATCTCTTACGTCTATTCGTTATCTTCCAACTTTAGTGATATGAGATACACCACTTCAATGCTTGCCAATGTAATGGAAGGACTCAATAACACATCCAAACTTTTTCCAATGTATCCTCATTATAAAATACAAGAGATATTCCCCATATAATGTAATTTCAAATGAAAAAAATAACCTCCACCACCACCCAATGCATTATTAAGATTCAATGTAGTGTTTTTCACCCCTTTATTGTATTATCAAGCTCATGTTGCACAAATCTGAATTCTAAAACTCAAATAATCCATTATATCATTTGAAAAATCCATTTTTTCTCCATGCATGCCGATGTACATATTTTTTACCCAAATTCGGAAATTCCTAAATAGCTTACTTATATGGATTTCATCCATACAAAGAGGTAGATATGAGATCATGGGGGAACTAAAGAGTGTTATAAGAGTCAAAAATGTTCTTTACTAGATAAATCTAGTCTCGGATAAGATGCTTTTAAATAATCACATGCTTGGATAATTATTGATGTTAGATTGAAGTCAATAGAAAATACCTATAAATAGAGGGGGAATATTTCCTATTTAGGTTTGCATCATTATTCTAGATACTTTTTCATCTGATATAGATTCTTTATGAAATATGTTTTGTAATATTATTTCTTTAATTTTTATATCTACATTTTTGTTATAGAAATAATTTATTCTCATGTTTTCTATTTGTTTCTTAGTGTTTCTCAAATGGTGATATTATTTAACTTTATTTTCATTGGGAACTAACCAAGGGGCTTGATCCAAAGTGATTCTATGGTATTCTTAATTCTTGATCCATTATTTTTTCAATTTTTTATTCATATTTATAATGGGAAGTGTGCTTTTATAATATTAGTTCGAAAATTATCACACTTAATTCCTTATGGGATCGAATAAACTATATAATTTCCACTATCTCCTCTTCCTCCCCTCTATTGGACAATATTTTATATGATGGGTTGGTAAAATTTAGGGATGAATGATATAAAATGGAGCTATATGCTTACATGGTTTCAAAATCTGAATCATGGTGTTGCACTACCTTGAATTATAGAGGATTTACTGATTGATATACATGGGTGATCTTCCACATATGTTTAATACTAAAAAATATATGCAAGGGGAGGGATCAATGAATGATATTGATTTGTTACGCTTCAACGTAGTGTCATTAAAACTTATAATGTGTTATATAGATTATGTTTCACCTAAAAAAATTATAGAACTCGTCAAGGCCATTTAATATTGTGAAACATCCATGTGTTCTCCATGCATATTGATATACATATTTTTTTAACAAAATTAGAAAATTCATTAATAGGTTCCCTATATGGGTTTCATCCCTAAAAAGATAAAGATATGATATCATGGGGGAATAATGAGTGTTATAAAACTCTCAAAGTTTTCTTACTAGAGAAATATATTATCGAATAAGACACGTGGAATGTACCACATGATTGGATAATTCTTAAACTTAGATTGAATTCAATAGAAAATACCTATAAATGGAGGGAGAATCTCCCTTGATTAGGTTTGTATCATTATTCTAGACACTTTTCAATATGATATACCTTTGGTATGACATATTTTTTTTAATTTTTTTAATTTTAATATCTCCAATTTTATTATAATATCTCTTTATTCACCATTTCACTCTTTGGTTTTTCATGATTCTCAGACAGTGAGATTTTGTAACTTTATATTCATGGGGAACTAATCAAGGGGCTTGATCCATATGGAATATATGGTATTCCCAATCATGAAACTTTATTTATTCAATGTTTTAATTAATATTTATAATGGGAAGTGTGCTTTTAAAATATGGGGTATGAAATTATAACACTAAATTCCTTATGGGATCGAATCAACTATATAGTTTCCACTATCGCCACTCCCTCCCCTATCTTGGACAAATTTTCATATAATGGGGTTGGTATGATTGAGGGATGAATGATATTCAATGGACCTAGATGATCTAAAGGTGTAACACTCTCGATCTTGGTATGTTCACCAACTTTCATTATAGAGGAGTTGGGGTTGTTATATATGGGAGATCTTCCAATATTGTTTAATCCCATGAAATTTATGTTGGGGAGTGATCAATGAGTAATATCAAGTTGTTAAGCTTCAAAATAGTTTTATTCACCCCTCTTATGTGTTCTCAATCTCATGTTAAACCTATCCAAATTATAGATACCACCGAGTCCATTGGATCATATGAAACATCCATGTATTCTTCATGCATCCTGATGTATATATTTTTTAAGCAAATTAGAAAATTAATGAACAGCTTCCCTATATGGATTATATTCATAAAAAGAGGTAGATATGAGATCATGGTGGGAATAACAAGTGTTAAGTTTTCTTATTGAATAAATATAGTCTCAGATAATACACATGGAATGCATCCCATGTTTGGATAATTATTTAAGTTAGATTAAAGCCAATATAAAATACCTATAAATGATCAGATAATATCCCCTAATTAGGCTTGTATAATTATTCTGGATAATTTTATATATGATATTTCTTCTGTATGTCATATGTTTTGTAATTTTTTAAATTTTCATATCTACATTTTTTATTATAGTAGTGCTTAATTCTCTATTTCTCTCATTATTTCTTCATGTTTCTCAGATAGTGATATTATGTAACTTTATTTTCATGGGGGTCTAACCAAGGGGATTAATATATAGGGAATTTATGGAAATCTCAATCCATGATCATTTATTTTTTCAAATTTTTATTAATATTCTATAATAGTAATTATTCTCGAAAAATATTTGGTAAAAAATGATCACTCTATATTCCTTATGGGATTGAATCAACTATATAATTTTCACTATCTTCTCTCCCTCCTCCCTCTTGTAAAAAATTTTATATGATTGAGTTGGTATGACCAAGGGATAAATGATATAAAGTGGAGATAGGTTCTTTTAAGTTGTAATACACTCAATCATGGTGTGTACACTACCTTGAATTATAGAGGAGTTGGGGGTTGATATACATGGGATATATTTCACCTGTGTTTAATCCCAAAAACAAATTATGAAAGTGATAAATGAATAATATTGAGTTGTTATTAAAATGAATCTAAACACATAAAATGTATAATTATTTAATATATAATGACCCTATGATCATGAAAACTTTCCCATTGAGCTTGTGTGGTTTTATTTTATTTCATACTTTCACTCATTAATCGGCAACAAATACCCTTTCATGTTTAATTATTTTAAATATTTAAAAACAAAAAATTTTCATATGTGTTGGTAAATTTGTGTTTGGGATTGATTACTTGGGGATGTAACTAGTCATCCCTTATGTGGTATTCTAGGAAATTATAAATTCCATTGATTAGGCCCTAATATATTCCATGGATCAATAACCAAACTCATATTTTTTATGTAAATATTAGTAGGTCACATATTTATCTAGTATTGAAACATAACAACTAGACTATTAATTATTTTGTAGGATATTAATCTATAGTTCCTTTACCATTTTATCTCCACCTTTTTAAAAATAGGAATTATCAATATCTTGAATAGTAAAAATTATGAAAATGAGTAAATTTTTTTATATATGGAAGCGTTTAATATATTTCCTAGGCATAAAAATACCGCTATAAAAATGTATTTAGCCAAATTTCTATTTTTAATTATCTGAGTTTATAAATATGTCCAACACAATTACCCATGTTTCATAAAACAATGGTTAAATTAAATATCAATAAATTTAATCATGTTTCTAGTCTATTTTACTCGTGTATTTATGAAATGTTGGTAAATGGAATCACATATTGTCGTGTTTCTATAAACTTTGGTATATATATATTTATTATAATATTTGTTTATTTTTTATATTAAATATGTTTATTAATATTAGTTTTTAAAAATTTCCCACACTTTTTTCCTATCCTCCCATCATCTTCTAACCTCATGTCCCCTATCATTATTCCCCCCTCACTACTTTCATGTTTGATCTCTCTACGGTCTCTAGATATGATATTGATATTTTATTGAATTATATATGGAGTTTCATGAGTTTTTTTAGAATTTACTAATTTTTTCTAATATATAAATAAATGTGTGAGCTGTAACACCCCAAGATTTTATGATAAGTATTATTTTTAATTTATTTGATTTCATGTGTTGTATGCTACACCAAGATCATATTGCGCTATACGCAATACCGTATTAGCTTGCAGTATACGTAACACTATTCTTGGATTGTGTTACACACAATTTCAAGTTCATTTGATAGTATTCATTGTATGCAACATTGAGTGTGTATATATATATTCAATATATAAATGAAATATGGTTGGATTCAATTATACGCAACAACAAAAGAGTATTGCACTACACTCAACCCTGACTTGGCTTACATTACACACAATCGCGACCTTCCATGATATCGTGTGTTGTACGCAATCACGAGTTTCACTAAACAAAGATATGCTATTAAAATATTACATAAACTAGCCGTTATGAATAGTAATACCCAAATTTTGGAATTTTATAAATTTTATCTATCAAAATGGACTTCATTTTTGGATTCCGAATATCGAAATTAGCCTATGGTGAATTTTTTGTATTTTTCTGAAAGCTTTCAATTTTTGATGAATAGTGAAAACACTGGGTTACTATTTAAAAACCGATTTTTTATTTAAATAATTTTTTATTTTATTTAAATTTATTTTAGGTCAAAATTGATACATAATACCTATATAAGTTCAATTTAATTCATTGGAGTCATTTTATAATAATTTTAGATATATAAAAATTTTATTGAACTTTCACAGTCTTTTACCCACCTCCTAGGAGAATTTGGAAATTCACATAAAACATAATTTCACCGCTTCTGTGAGTGTAATTTTGAAAATATGAGAGAAACGGTTAATATCAAGGGCTAAAATGTGGTTCAATGAGATGAAAATAATTTTTGGTGAATAGTAATTTTTTACTTTTATTTACCACGGTTAAAAGTAAATAGGGTAATTAAGGGTAATAATGATATTATTATTACCCTAACACATGTCCTAATTCTATTGGATAAGTTTAATTAGACCAAAAACAACCTTGGGAATAAAATATGACCATTTAGGTCTAATTGGATTTGATTAAGACAATTATTATTAATTTTTTTAAAGAAGGGTAAAAATAGTTAAAATCAAAGTTTAATAACTAAATCATTATTAATATAGGGTTATACATAAGATATATTCTACTGTAAATATTAATTAGAAAGCTAAAAACATTTCCTACATATTGGTATTTTATTTATAATTTTTATACATTAAATAATTTATTTTATTTATGACACAATGATGATGCAGTAATTATCTAATTAATGAAATATTAACATAATTGATGTTATAAATACATAAATAAATGTAATTTGAGACTTTTTAGGAATTAAAATAAATTTATAGGTTAATATGACATGTTAGTATTTATTTAATTAAATTTTTTGAACTAATCATGCTGTTATGAGTTTCACAAAAATCAATTACCAAATAGTGTCAAAATTGACATAAAATAGTTTTTAAAACAAATATTATATTATTAATTGTTATTATATTATTAAAAATCAAAGGCTAGGACAAGATACTTATATCATGATATTTTAATCATTAATGGACCACTTTGGGGTCTCTTTGATGTATATGGTATGTTTATTAACTATATAATATAAAAATACAAAGTGACATGGTAATTTTCAATCTAATTAACAAAGAGTTAAAAATAAAAGATAAGGTTAATATAATGACCCAAACCTGTCTAAAATATATTGGTTGAGAGGATTTAGACCCATCCCCACTTTAACTTCGAAATAAATCATTTTGAAGCTATTATAAACTGAATATGACTTTATTATAAAACAATATTTTGAGTTTTTCCAAAGGTGCCCCTCTCCTCATTTATAAAAAGGGCACCCCTTCCCTCTTCTCTTCACACCCTTTTGAGCCTTGAATCTTGGACAAACCCTGCCCATTTCTCTTCTCCAATTTCCTAGAAACATTCTAGAGGTTCTGGTCTTCTCAAAAGACCAACTATACTTCCTTAAGAGGAAGCTTAAAAAAGGTGCGTCATAGAGGAGGTAATCTCTTCTTCCAGTTTTCTCAAGTTTCTTTCTTCTTATACTTATTCTTCTTTAGTTTTCTCATATAAATTAATAACATCAGTATTAATTTTATACTGATATGTTATTATAAATATGAAACAACCATATTTCACCTTATATCCATCCAATGGAAAACGAAATCATCGCGCGTGCCTACGTACGGAATACCGTCTCCACGTCGTGGTGTAATCTGTTTTCGACCACCACCTTACTTTGATGGGTATAATGGTGTAAATAAATAACTATATATGATTATTGCAAAGTGATATGGATTATTAAATATTATACATACTCTTTAATACAATTCCACGATCATGGGAATGATATCATCGCTCGTGCGTACGTACGGACTACCGTCTCCACGACGCGATGAGATTCATTCTCCATGTTAACCATTCATGAATGATTATAAAGTATATATAATGAGTAATAATGAGATATATGACATAATAATAATACTTGATTTATGTATATATATATTTATGTCTTCTACTTAATTCCATTCAATTCAATAAGGAAACGAAAACAGCGTTCATGCGTACGTACGGCCTAACGTCTCCATGAACGGTGTATTTCATTCCATTTATCGATCTATCATATATATATATATGTATATGATAAATATATATTATATATAAATCATGTTTTACATTATGGAATTAATTAAATCATGATATATGTAATAATATCAAGAACAACAAGTCGAAACACGTACAATAAATGAAATGATTTTACCAAAATCACTGCTTTTACATCAAATTTACAAAAGAACGGGTAATATAAAGTCATAAGTAAACTATATATGATATCATAACAATGAATATGATTCTGTAATAATTAAATGACATTATTTAAATCATTATACAGAAGTTTAGGATACATACGAATCATATCAAACATAAGGTAAGGGATAATTTTGCAATCTCATTTTTATCTAAGATTGCTTATACGTAAGTATTTACTGGGTTTATATTTTTCATCCATGCCCATAAAATGTTTTTCATAAAGAGTTTAATATTCTTCCCTGTATTTTTTATTTTATTTTTAACCCTCTTTGAATTTTACTTTTTATTATGGAAGGAATCATTCTTTTGTTTACCATACGAGGTACTTTTTGACTTTTCCGGCAAAATTACGAGAAGAATGTTTTTTTAACTTAAACGTCATGAACGGATTTTTACGGTTTTATAACGCCTTATTTTTATGAAGCTTACTCTACAAAATTTCATGGCTATTTTCAATAAAATCGTTTTCTTTTAAAATTGCATGGAATTTTGTGAAAAGATTTTGATATTTAAGAAGAAAGGATATTTTCCTCAAGAACTGTTTTCAGGTGTTTTATCAAAACCATTTTCCATCTAAGATGACATTATTTCATATGTGTATGCTTCAAGTATAATATATCTATGATTTACATGGTTTAACTTTTCTTATGATGAAATGATATCCATTTGTTTTTTATGGATTATGTTATGATGGGATGATGTTTATGAAACCCATTTTTATTTATTGGATTTTGATTAATGATTTATGTTTATGATGTGGAACAAGTAAGAATGGTTTCATTATGAGATGGGTGGCACCTATATATCCCTACAATGCATTATGTAAAGATTTATATCTCATGATATAGACATGGCTGGAACGGTAAGTTAATCCGGTTCAGTGATACAGGACTGGAACGAGAAGTGAACTCGATTCAGAAAGGTACTTTGTCCACTAAGATGGTCTTGGCAGCAATGCCTTGGATACTATGGAAATCATAAAAAATGATGAATGGTTGCCACAATTACATGATTTATTCCCATGTTATTTTATCACTATTGATGTTCAATTATGATACATGCCTTACATACTTCCAATATTTATGTCTTTGCTCAAGATTTTGATGTTTAAACATTATTTTCATGTTTTTAAGTTTAAATGTATATGGTTTGTTTTATTTTCTCCATGCTTACCCTTACTGAGAATTTGAGCTCACCGTTTATATGATTTCTTTTCCGCAAGATTTCAAGAAAGGTTTTAGGTAAGAAAACCAAAAGGGGAAGATCTTTTTGGGAGATTTTGAAGATCTTTCACCATGATTAGAAGATTACATTTTGAGTTTCCAAAGACACTAAACTATTATGGTCCTTTGGTGTCTGTTTTTGTTATGTATTAAGTATTCCTTAAAAGTAATGTAATGTCTATGTACTTCAAGCTTTGGGTCTCTATATCAGCACTCAAAGATAATTCTTGAGGAATATATATTAGATATGTAGTGTCTATTAAATTGATATTTGTGTGATATCTTGAAATATTTCCCAAGACCTGGTCGAAACTATATTAAATTTTTTTTCTCCATTATTCTACCTTCATTCCAGAATGAGGTCATAACACAATATAAAATGATGATGAATCTGCTTATATGATAATCGATCTCGTATAATGATGTTTTCATATAGACAGTGGGCTTATTGGCTTCCATTTGGTGACATTCATCAAGAATAGACAAAGATAATATAGTAGAAATGATGATGTAAGTTACATATTCATTATTTTCTTGATTTTCAATACATGTGATTTCATTTATTATTTCATAGTTCGATCTTGGAATGTATTTCTGTTTATTTACATTTATAATATGTGTTATTATATCACTATGAAACCTAGAAATATGACCATGGTATTAATGCATAGTACGATCTATAGTCGGGTACAAATATAGTTTAGAGCTACATGGAGTGGAATCATCATAATTTTATCCCTATATTGTAAATGGAGTAGAGGCTGGAAATATTTTTCTTATTATGTGGTGAACATCCAAAGTGATAAATCAATGTAGGACTCGACTACATTTATTTATGAAAGAAAATTACTTCTTACCTCTATTAATTATCTTTCCACTTCACTGATGTGATCCACACAAATTACATGAATTACAATGTAATAGAGGGACTCAATACCACATCCAAATTTTCTCCAATTTAACCTCATGACATAACATAAGATCCATTCCCCATGTAATGTAATTTCATGTGAAAAAAACCTCCACCACCACCCAATGCATTGTTAACCTTCAACGTTGTGTTAGTCACCCCTATAATGTGTTCTCAATATAGTGTTTTACCTACCAAAATTATAGAACTCATCGAGGCCATTGGATCATGTGAAACATCTATGTATTCTCTAGGAATCCTGATGTACATATTTTTTAACCAAATTATGAAATTTTTGAAGAGATTTTTTATATGGATTTAAACCATTTAAAGTGGTAGATATAAGATCATGGGGGGATAACGAGTTTTATAAGAGTCTCAATGTTTTCATACATGAGAAATATACTATCGGATAAGACACATGGAAAGCATCCCATGCTTGGATAACTCTTGAAGTTATATTTAAGTCAATAGACAATACAAATAAATGGAGGGAGAATATCCCTTGATTAGGTTTGTATAATTATTTTGGATACTTGTCCATAAAATATAGCTTTGGTATAACATATATTTTTTAATTTTATTTTTTTAATTTTTATATCTAAATTTTTATTATTTTAGCTCTTTATTCCCCATTTCTCACTTTATTTCTTCAAGTTTCTCAAACAGTGAGATTCTGTAATTTTATTTTCATGTGGAAGTAACCAAGGCGATTGATCCATAGAGAATATATGGTATTCCAATTTCATGATATTTTATTTATTCAAATTTTTTAATCATATTTATAATGGGATGTGAGCTCATAAAAGATTCAGTAGGAAATTATCACACTAAATTATTTATGGGATCAAGTCAACTATATACTTTCCAATATCCCCTCTCATTCCCCTCTCTTGGACAACATTTCATATGATGGTGTTGGAATGATTGGGGGGTTAATGATATAAAATGAAGCTAGATGATTTCAAGGTGTAACACTCTCAATCATGGTGTGCGCACTACCTTGAATTATAAAGGATTTAGGGGTTGACATACATGGGAGATATTCCACCTGTGTTTAATCCCACAACATTTATGCTAGGTTAGTGATAAATGAATGATATTGAGTTTTTATTGAAATGAATTTAGACACTTAAAATGAATAATGATGGAATCTATAACAACCCTAGGATCATCAACAAAACTCATATTTCTCATCTAGATATTGGAAGGTCACATATATGTATAAAAATTCTAAAAAAATTGATTTTGAAATACACTTTTTGGTTAAGTGACAACCTACTCAAAAAAATCACTTTGAGGAAAAGTGAGAAAAAACATTCCAACACAAGGAACTATTGGAGGGATACGCAAAGAACCCTATCTAGGACTAGACCACCCCCACAAACAACAAAAACGTGAAAAACCAACAAAAAAGCACTCGAAAAATTCAACCTTCACCAAGGCCACCTGTATAATCCAAAGAATCATGGAATCCATCGAACCCAACCAAATTGGGGTCACAGGAAAAGGAGCATAACGCAATGGTCGAGGAAACCAAGGAAACACAGAACCATTCAGGTGCAGAACAACTAGATATTTTATTAGTTTCTAGGATCTTCATCGACGGTTCCTTTACCAGTTTAGCACCACCTTTATGAAAATAAGAATTCGCAATCTCTTGATTTGAGAAAAGTATGATAATGAGAGAATTTATTTCTAAATATAAGGGTTTAATATATTCACTAGGAATACAAATTCCACTATAAAAATTTTATTTATCCACATTTCTGTTTTACATTAGCTGAGTTTAAAAATGTTTCCAACATAATTACCCATGTTTCATAAAACTATGATTAAATTAGGTTTCAATAAATTTAATTGTGTTTCTAGCCCACCTTACCCATGTCTTTTTGAAATGATGGTAAATGGAATCACATTTATCCTTGTTTCTATAAAAATTAGTATATATACATATTTATTACATTATTTATTTATATTTTTAATATTAAATATTTTTTAATATTATTTTTTAAAAATTTCCCAAGCTTGTTTCATGACCTTCTATTAGCTTCTTACTTGTGCACCCTGTCCATATCCCCCATCACTACCTACCTGGTTGGTCTCTCCATGTTCCATAGGACTGATCTCACTTTTCCCTGCATGATATGGCCTTGTCCACTTCACATCACACGTTCACACCAAAAACATGGTCACCTCATGAAAAATAACATAAAATATTAAGTTCATGGGGGTCGAACCAGTGACCAGAGAGTTTACTCGCAATTCCCGAACAACTTGGTCTTAGTGGTTTTTCTATTTTATATTAGCATTATATTATCTTTATCTATATGTCAGTATATTTATATATAAATATAAATTAATACATATATTTATTAATATATATATATACACTCATTTATAATAATATATTAATATATATATTAATATAATTTATAATAATATATTAATATATAGTTAACAATATATATATAATTAGAAATGTATATAAATATATTAATATATATAATTAATATTTATATATTATTTTTTCCCATATTAAATATTCATTTATATATATATTTATATTATTATATATTAATATAAATTTATAAATTTATATATATATATATATTATTTAATATATATATTAATATTTATATATATATTTAGTGATTTTTAATATTATTATATATATTCACATATTTAATTGATTATTATTAATGACCATTTATTTAGTCATTATTAGTTAATTGTAATTTTGTTTTAACCAGAACGAGTGTGTGTTTATATGTATGTTTGTATGTTCATATGAAAGAATGTAAAAATGTATGAGTGCATTTGTGTGTGTGTGTCTATCAATCTATATATATATATATATATATTAATTATAAGAATAACATTTATTTTTAATGTTTTATAACACCATTATATATACATTATATGTATTAATTATTCATTTCTAATTTTTGCTATTATATAATAACATATATGTGTATGCATTTATGAGTGTATATATTAAATTTAATTCATGAATGATATATTATTAATACACACACATGTATTATTAAAATTTATTTTTCAATTAAACTTTAAATTCATTATGATTTAAAATATATTAAAATATAATATGGAAATAAATTAAATATATATATAATTAATAAATACATTTTAATTTCGTATTTAATTTTCCCACATTTAAAATGTAGCTAAAATAAAAAAATTATCCACGTTTTTAAAAAATATGGCTAAATTAAAAGTTAACTAAATTTTAAAATTTGATTGAAAAACACAAATCAAATAACCACATTTTTTATTAAAAAAAAGGAAAAATTAAAAAATACCCACTAAAAGGGGGTTGATAAAACGCAACTAGATTCATCATATTTCGAAGAAAACATGGAAAAGGTATAAATTAACAAAATCTCAAGAAAGAAATTCTAAAAACATGGATATTTACCAATTTTTAGTGTTACCTAAGTGTATTTACAAGCAATTTATGTGAAGAATATGCAACATGAGTTTGAAATCATGCTCATTTAATAGAAATGTATTGGTATGTTTTGAGGGTTTTTTTCAATAACGCAAAAGTTTGTGGATTTCATTCAACAAACCAAAACAAAGTCTTGATAGATACTACCATTATAAATAAAGAATTTGAAGGGGGAATGGCTACCATCACACTTAAGTGATCAGAAACCTATAACTTGTATTAAATAAAAATTAGGTTCAATATAGTGCCTTCCCCAGATAATAGTGGAAAAAGATAAAAGCTATTTAAAACACATGAGATGTGATTGAGGAGAAAGGGAATCAATACATTAAGAACATGAAAAACATGTTATTTTCCTTTTTTTAATGATAATGTTCTAGAGTAATTTATTTTTTTATAGGTTAAAATATTTTATCACACTATTGGATATTAAGAATATAGATGAGTTCGGGCTAAGTGATTACCCCAATTATTTCCCTATCCACCAAATTTTAATCCATAAAATCCAAGAATGATTTATTTTATAAAATATCCTTCAATGAATTGTGGATAGAGATCATGTAGTTTTTGATATCCCCAAAGCGCATCTGGCATGTGTGATAGATTCATCCCAAGAGGAAAAATATAGATGAAAATAGGTTCTCAACAAGAATTCAAAAAAATTTAACTTCTGGATGGATCATAATTCAATTATTCATGTGTATGAAACCATCAAGGTGTGGCTGAATTAACCAGTAAGGGCCATAATTCCTACTAAAATTCACTCAACCACAACTTATGTTTCTCAAAATTACTATAACTGACACAGTTATCACTGATGAAGTAAGAAATAAAAGGAGGAACCCTTATAATCATTATTCCCTCATCATAAAGAGGATGGTGACCTCCCCACCAAAGAAAATTTTCCCTTGAAAAATAAATCCAGTATTATATTATAAATGATGTTTGATTTGAAGAATAATATACTTGTGAGGAGGGATACAATGAGATTTATTTTCCTATAAATTAATGTGGTGAAGGTAAGTGAGGTAAAGTAATGCATGTACAGGGCATACCATACAGTCCAGGTGTCATCCCTACTAAAATCATACATGTAGTGAATACTAGGATAAATTCCCTTCAGTGAGACCAAAAAGAACATCATTAAAATTCTAAATCCTCCAGCACTCATTCTAAACCTCTCTGACTGTTGTATATATTAGATGTTATATAATCCCCATGTATGCTTGAATAACCCGATGGAATTCATTTTTTAGTCATTTTTTAAAATCACACTTTTAATGGATTAATGGGATCCCTTAAATGGCCTATAGGCTTCATGGCATTACAAGACCTGGAGGTCTTAAAGGAATTCATTACAGACTATGACTACTTGAAACTTCACTTCCCCATGTTTGCATCGTGATCGGCTCTCCACCTTTTCATGGATGTTTAGATAACTTTCCAATGCAGAGATTCATAGGCCTATAATCTATGGAAAATGGCATACCCTATCATTATTCCAAATCCATTATCTCTACTCTGGTGAATGCACCTTACTCTGAATCCTCTTTTTGGGCTTGTTCCTTATAGAATCTGTTTGGTTTTCATCTGCACATTAGGTGGCCCAAAGGCCTTAAGGTTTCCTAAAGTCTTTAAGGTGGCCCAAAAGCCTTACTAACCCAATGTCTTGGGTGACTCGAAGGCCTTAAGGACTCCAGGCCCAAACCAGTGTCCTGAAGGTGAAAAGTTCTAGCTACTATAGTACCTTCAATAGTAACCAGGAATTATGCCTCCACCCAGAATCACACATGGGTATCATGGATTCACATGGGGATTCCTCCTCAACTGAGATGAGGATAATGTGTTAATACCCAGCTCAATCCTATAATGTACTCGGATTAAGTTATTCGAACTTGAAAGTAATTAGAATTACTCTACACCTTATAATGAGAGTATATTTTTTATATCCAACTCGTCCATTCCTTCCTCAATCCTGAGAATAGGTATATACACAAATATATAGACATTGAACATAGAAATAAGACATTTTTAGTATCACCACATTATCTTGATATGAATTTTTTTCCAAGATTCCCTCTATTTGTTTGAAGAAATTAAATAATTTGTATTAAGGCTTTATTAGATACTCTAGATTTTGAGATCAATGTGGCCACCGTTGAAACATATCCCAATAAGACTAAATATATTAAATGAAACGTAGTTTTATCCTTTGTATATAAAGTTCAATAAATGACCATAAAAGGTAAAATCATACCAATATATGTGTTTGATAAACTCAATGATGATAACAATCAATGATACTTGGTTAATAATGGTTTATGAATCAACCTCTTTTCTGATAAAACATTCTATCATTTGGGATATAAGGAATATGACATATATCCTTTTGATATGATTATCCTTGGTTATGGAATATGTGATTATAGACACCTAGTGAAGGTCAAATTGGAGACCTAATTTGGTGTATGCATTTCTGAGTCTGACTTCATGGTACTTTATCAATATACTTACTTCAATAACCTACCATGATGTTGATTGGACTAGATATAATGAATAAAACCTAAGAGGGCTCTGTGGGAATGGATCATGGTGTTTCATAATTTTTAATTTAATTTTTTAAATCCCTAACCCATTAAATCTTATTCCCACATTAGAATGAAATTTATTAAATATTTCACACCTTTATAATTTTTAACAATAAATGTAAATCAAAACTATAGGAAAAGTAATGAGGAAAATAAATATAATATTTTACTTGGTTTAATATAACTGATATACATACAAGGACAACACATGTAATATCCTTATATTTTAAAATAAATAAGACATTCAATAGCGCACAAAATATGTAACACAGAGCTTAAACGAACTGTGAATTATTATTATTTAAATATGTCTATTATAACCGAGTCATTGAATTGGAAGGTATGAATAATATTAATTAAATTACAAGACATATAGAAAAATTTCCTAATAAATTCAAATTTATTGTTTAATTCTTAGAAAATATGCAATATTTTTTAGTAAACTCATTTTTTCATCAAAAATATGTTTTCTTCAAAATGGTTTTTTTTCATGAGAAAAACTTATAATTAGTTTTTTAAAATTTTAGAAAATTTATTTTATAAAATGATCTTTATTTTTGAAATCATTATATCAAAATTTTCTTAAATTGAAATTTTGGATAATTTTCTAAAAATTTTGATTTTTCCGTGAATAGTAATAAATATTGATTTTTTTTAAATATTTTATTTTATTTTAATGTTTTATAAAGTAAAATTATATTCCACATTAGTTTTAAAGTTTAATTTTTTTATTTTTATTTAAAATAATCCAATTTTGGTTTTTTAGATGAGTTTTATACTTTAATTTAGTATAAAAAAATTATACTTAAAAAAGGGAATTTTTGTCAAAAAATAATTTTCTGCTACATCTTACTAGATTAATTTAAAATTAAACCCTACCAATTCTTTATTTTGAATTTTGAAAAATGGATACCATATTTTTAATTATGTGTTTAAAATTTGGTAAATAGGTCTCTTATTTTTGGTTAATATGAATAGTAACCTTAGTGATTTTTATTACCATGGTAAAGAGTAAATTAGGTAATTAAAGTTAAAAATAAAATAAAAAGGACTAAAAAATTACCTCAACACATGAATTAATTTAATTATATGTATATAAATATTTCATATTTATATAAAAGTAAATTATATGTCCTTTTTCTATTTCGACATGATTTTGACCTTTATTATATTTAGGTGAATATATAGCCAAAAATGAAACACTCTTACTTTTAATTACTATAATGTTTTTAACATTGGGATAAAAAGGATTATGTTAAGTTATAAATATTATTCTTAAATATAAATTAGTTTTTTATCATGATAATTTAATTTTAATTTATATTTTTGAAATAATTACTTAAAAATATTACACAATGCTAATGAAGTAATTATTTAATTAATTGAAAAGAAAAATAAATTATATTAAAAATGTTATAAATAATATGATTTGAATGAATCTATTTGTTATAAATTTTCTAGATAAAACGAAAATATTATAGTGGTTTTTATTCATTATATTCTAATTAATTTTTTTCTTGATTTTTTTAAAGTCAAAGTAAAAAAAAATACTTCAAAACTAACATTAATGATATATTATAATAAATATTCTTTATAAAATGATTTAAAATTCATAAAAATCATATCCTTAGCCAATTAAATGGGTTGTGGTTTATGAAATCAAAAATTTCTTTTATTCCTTTTTACCTTTTATTGTAACTATATTACCCCTTTAAGAGTAAAAAAACTTTTATATCACTCCAAATGTAAAAAGGGCTAAGAAGGTTTAAAAATAAAAATATACAGGTAAAAATGTGATCTAAACTTTTAGAAAAATTATTTTTTGAAATTATTTACACTAATAATCATGTTATATTTAAATATTATCAATATTTATCCATTTGGACAAAACAATTAATATATATTATTTTAATGTTTTTATAAATTCCAAGAGTACCCCTCCTCTCTCTTATAAAATGGAATATACTCTTCTCTTTTCTTACACTTAAAAATCCTTTTGGTTCAAAATATAACATCCCAAATACCTTTCTTACATCCCTATATAAATCCTAGCTTTCTTATTTATGGAATAATACCAACCTCATAGGTATTAATGTTTAAATAAAATGAGGTTCTATGAGGAAGAGGTATAGTTATTAACCGAGAATTTTTATTTTATTTCTTCTTTCATCCCCTTAAAATATTATTAAAAAATGATGATATAATAACATAAGTATCTCCCTTGTACTGATATATTATTATGTTAATTTAATAAACAATATCCATCTCAAACCTCCGTCAAATAGGAAATGAACCCATTGTTCTTATGTACAGTGGATTACCCCCTCACAAACTAATATTGTTCATTTTCCATCACTATCTCTCATAAATGGTTATAATGATGGAATTCATGTATATATGTGATATTATTATGTTAATTTCATAACATATATCCATCTCAAACCTCCATCAAATATGAAAGGAACCTATTGTTTTTATGTACAGTGGACCACCTCTCACAAACTAATGTAGTTCATTTTCCATAATTATCTCTCATAAATGGTTATAATGATGGAATTAATGTATATATGTGATATTATTATTTTTTATATGATGGAATAATTAACTCTTTTTCTATATTCAATATACCTAATTCATTTTGAACATTTGATCCAAATATCATCAAAACGACTGATGTAAACTTAATTAGTTAAGTAAATGACTATAACAGGGAAATAAAACTAGTAAAAAATAAAATTAATATATTAATAAAGTAAATAATTAACCTAATTTTATCATTCATAAACATAAAGAATATACATGATGATTCAAACTCAATGTAAGGAACACAAACTTAAAACCTATTTTTAAATAATTTAGAGAATTAATATTGAAATATTTCTCTTCCATGTTTATGTTCTTATAAATGTTTCCAAAAAATTATTAATTATGTATCAATTGTTTGAAAATAACAATTTAAACCCATATATATTTATTTATAATGTCTTACAGAGGAATATTTTATTGGTTTTTTATATGGTACTTTATTTTAAAAATCCTCCTCTAAAGTTCCATTCCAATTGTTTTCCTTCCATGTCCATATTTTTAAAATTATTTTATAGATGTTTAGTATGGAAAAAATATATTATAAAGGATATTTTTATCTCACTTTTAAATTTATTTTAAAATCTTCAAAAAGTAATATTTTTATTGTGTATTTTTAATTTCTTTACAAAATACAAAGGGAATTTTCTATTTTAATGTATACAATCACAATAACTTTTCCATCCACCATAATTCTTATTTAAATATTGAATTGATTTATAAGATTTCACATTTTATTAAAGGAAACCCCCCCCCCCCATTAATTTTTTTTATGGGTATATTGGTATTGAAAATGAGTTTTTAGAGAATATTGCATTTTGATATCGGAAAACCTTTTTTCACATATGTTTAAATGATTTTTTCAAGGGTTTTCTTCATGATATAGTCCATGGAAATTTTTTATGAAGTGTTGATCCCCATTATAGCTCATGGGTGTGCCCAGTATAGATTATTTGAGGGGTACACCAAGATATTGATCCAATTTATTAGGTGATGATAGTTTTCTTCAAATAATTATATTTTATGTTGGTTGTATGGTTATTCTATTGGTAAAGGTTCTTTTAAGGCTTCTATAATGGTTCTATAATAATGATGTTCTAGGGAACCTACATGATTGTATTATGATTTATAATTATTTTTAATGAAAATATTTTTATTATAAAGGGTAATATAATAATATTTTTTTTTCAGAAAAAATGATTCCCTATTTTGGTAAAATGTATGTTTTTGAAGAAAAGTTTTTTTCGGGGTTTTTATGTTTTTCACCAGACTAACATGTTTCTTCTTTTTATGTCTCGTACTGATATTTTTATGCTCATACCACATTTTTAAAATGTTTTTCATAGGGTTTAAATTTTATTAAGGTAAAATCATGTTTCAAGTTGATGTTTGTGAAGATTTATCATGAAAATAAATGATGTTTTACTTTAAATGTTTTATATAGTGGAAAAATGGATACTAAGTAGAAGTGTCCACTTTGTAATATATGAGAATTTATAAAGTGTTATGACCTAATTCTCTAAAACTATAAATATAAAATTTATTTGGTAATGAAATAAAATTAATTCTACTCTAAAGAAAATATATTTTTTAATATTTATGGTTGTGTCCATACTATTAGTATTAGACAAGGGTTATAGAATAAAATGGATATTAGGATGTTTTCATGTAAATTTAACATAAGAGTTATGTTTACCCTCATGGGTTTGTAAGTTTATGGTTGATCATAATATAATTTTCTTAGATACACCTTTTTAGGCATTAAGTGATGGGATTACATAGTGATTAATTAGATTTTGGAGAAGTTTTATTGGCTTGAGATAAAAGTAACCCTTAAGTTTAAAATAAAGGGTTAATTAATAAGAATGTTGTTACATTTTTTGGGAAGTAAAAAGATATATGATAAAATTTGAGGGTAAATAATTATTTAATGTTGATTTTATTAATATTTTTTTGGATTTTAATTTTAATGTATTATATAATTTCTATGATTATTTTCTTTACAAGGTACATTTTCATTTTAACATGTAATAATTCATTTCACATTTTAATGATGTTTTTATCTATAAATAAATATATTTTATAAAGGAAAAATTAAAATTATCTCACAAAACTTTATTATACCTTCTATATGACTTAATCATCACTATCATAGCACTAGCTTCCTCAAATGATTTTGGAATCATTTTTGAACACCCAAATCACTGATAAGAAACTATGTGATATATACAACACCTTTTAATTTTTCCAAAATTTATATGGATCATGGAATCCCATTTACTTTATTTCAAAACCTTAACTTATACATCTCGTTTTAAAAGGAAAATAACCACAAGAACTTGACTATTTCTTTTTTGGAGATATGGACTTCAAGATGGAAGATAAATAGGATATCAACAACATAAATGAATACCATGATGTCTATATTTAATGAATGAATTATTTTCTTATGACGAATCACACCTGAGTTGATATTGAAAAATCATAAAGAAAAATTTCATATAATTGAATAAGAATAAAAATAATTTTTAAATATTTAAAAAATAAATTATCTAAATGATTTATTTATAAATGATATTCTGATATATTATATGAATCATGAAACAGTTAAGAATTATTCTATAAATGATTTTTGTATAAAAATTGTAGAAACATATGTCATATAGAATAGATACCTTTTAAAATTAGTGTAAAAAAATTTGATAATATTTAGAGATAATAATTTAAGGAAATTTGATAAAAGGATAAATAAACCTTTTGGATAAAATGTACGCTATATTAAGGAGATAAAAGACAATTAAGATTATTCGATTTTATGGAAAATGAGAGATATAGAAATCCTAAGAGGTTAATAAGTTATTTGATGAATAATGATATTTTTTAAAATTTTCATCATATTTCTGGGAACATTATTGGAATTTGATTAATATAGTTTTAGTAAAAGGAAAAATTGAAGGCTGGAAAACAAATTTTATTATACAGTAAGTTCATAGGGCTTAAAATCACAACTAAAGGGATACAAGGGTTTATCATCTACAACTAGCCTACGTAATGTCTTAGTTAGTATGAAATTACAAGTAAAAATTAACTTTATGGTGGGAAAATATGATTTATCATATAAATAAAATGGGATTGAAAAATGATTTTTTGATTAAGTGATAACTGCTATTTTAGATGAATACCACTATAATTTTGGGGAATGTTATTTGGTTAGGGTTTACAAAAAATTGTGGGATATTATTTGAGGAATAAAGGATGAATTATCTTTTAGGAAGAATAAATGATTTACTATGGATTTATATTGGTTTAGGTTATTTATGGAAATGATTACTATACCATGAAGATTATATGATTAGGGTATATACATTTTCTAATGTAACTTTAAGATTGATTGATGTTATTTAGAGATTAATTTTAAATTTGGTTTCATAAGTATATGTGATAAAATCATTCTAATATTTTTATTTCAATAACAGTCTACAATATTTTGATGAAATTTAGGGGTAGTTATTTATTGAATGGTTTAAGTTGAACTTTGGGATTTAGAGATTAGTTTTTTATTTATTTATACAAATGATTATTCATTTTGGTAATTAATTTACCTTGTTCCAACCATTTTGGTTTTGGTTAATGTCTAAAGACTAGAGGAATATAATTTTATACTTTTTCGAATTATGTGATCTATTAGAAGTTAATTTTAGTGATATCGGCTTAAAAACGTCTTCTTTAATACTATTAATTTGCAGAAAAAGAAGATATTGTGGTGGAAATGGATTAAAGGTTGAAATTATACCTGGAAATTAAGTATATTTTCTTAAATTTTTATTCTAGATGGTAAAGTAATTTCTTAATTATAGGGGAAATGATCTTGAAATAAAATTTTACTATATTACCTTTATTTTCAATAAATCGAGGGTCTTTTTCAAATGACTTTGGTTAATGGTTTTGTGGTAATTAAATTTCTCATTATCGTTCACTTTATTGTGATCAATAGTCCTTATAAATTATGTTTTTCTTATATGTCTATTTTTTAAATTTCAACTAATATTTTATAATATGGAAGCCTAGTTAGGTATTAATCTATATGGAATTTGAATTTTTCTAATACCTTCTTTTAAGTGGAAGTTTTATTAGCCCTTTTTATGTTGTGTGTTTTCGAAAAAGGTATTATCAAATATAGAAAAATTGGACTACCAAGATAAATTAAAAATTTTAAGGATTAAAATCATTAAATGGCAAGGGGATAATCTAATATCCTGATATTTTGAAATAAATAAGATTTTCGATAGTGTTCCAAATATGAAACACCATGCTTAAAGGATCAAAAAAATAGATTTACTTAAATAAAATTGTAATAAACGAGTCATTGAAAAAAATAATATGTATATTATTATCTGAATTTTTAAATATATATAAAAAATTTCTAATCTATGAAAATTTATTGATTATTTATTAGGAAATAAGGACTCAATATTTAGTTAAATCATTTTCTTCTTCAAAAATATGATTTCTACAAATCGTTTTTATTAATTTTCATGAAAAAATATTATAACTAATTTATAAGAACTTTAAATAATTTTCTTATTTAAATCATCGTATCAAAATTATCTTATGTCCAAATTTTCAGAATTTTTTGAAAATTTTAATTTTTCAGTGAATGGTGAAAAATACAAGGTTATATGGAAAACTATTTTTTCTTCTAAAGTATTTAAAAAGTAAATTTATATTTTTAATTATTTTAAGATTTTAATTAGTTCGTTTTAATTTTAAATATTTTGATTTTGATTTTTTAATTTAATTTTATTCATTAATTTTTCATAAAAATAATTTATTCGTAAAAGGTAATTTTTCTCAAGAAACCATTTTTCGTCGCATTATTTCAATTTAATTTTAAATTAAATTCTTAAAATTATAAGTTTCAAATTTTAAAAAAAGGATTAAAAATTTAGAATTAATATTTCATGAATCATTAAATATGGCACTTTTATTTTTGGTCAATATAAATGTTAACCTTAGTAATTTCTTTTATCATAGTAAAGGGTAAATCAGGTAATTAAAGTTAAAAATAAAATTAAATGAATTAGAAAATAACTAAAACACTAGAATTAATTTTATTTTATGATTATATATAATTTATAACCATTCATAATTTGATTATATGTCCATTTATTTTCATTTGAACATTATTTTTAGCTTTATAATATTTAACTGAATGTAAAGTCAAAAATGTCACACTCTTGCTTTTAATAACTATAATATTTTTAACATAAGAATAGAAAAAGGATAAATTTGGTTATAAATATTATATTGAAACATAAATGATTTTATTTTATCATGGTAATTTAATTTTAATGTTTTGTAAATAAATAATTACACTAAAAGATTACACAATACTAATATAGTAATTATTCAATTAATTGAAAAATTTAGTAATTTTTATTGAAAATGTTAAAAATAATATTATATGAATGAATCAATATATTTAAAAAATTAAATATATAAATTATATATTATAGAGTATTTTATTAATTATATTTTAATTCATTTCATGTCTTAGTGTTATTAATTCAAAGTAAATGAATAGTTTAAAATTTACATTAATGATGTTTTATAAAAAATATTATTTTAAGAAATTATTTAAATTTAAAAAAAATTATCTTTAACCAAGTTAATGGGATATTATTTATGAAATAAAATATGTTCCATTTAAGGTTTGTTTTATATAGTAACTATATTAACCCCATAAGAGTAAAAAACATTATATCACTGTAATTGTTAAAAGGGTTAATTAAGGGTTAAAAAATATAAGGAAAAAATGTAATCCAATATTTTCCAAGTTTTATTGGATGAGATTATTTAGAAACTTAATCAAATTAACTTATAATATTTTCAATTTTTATCCATTTTTAAATCAAAATTAATTTATATTAAATTTTTTAAGAATTTCAAGAGTGAAAATCCCTTTTTTTATAAAAGGGTGCCTCTTTTTCTCATTTATTCGCACTTTAAAAGACATTTGGTTAAGATTATAAATACTAAAATCACTTTATTAAATCCCTATACAAATATTTTATGCATTATTTTGGGAATAATAACAACCTTTGAGGTCTTAATGTGTAAAGAAAAGAAGGTTTTCTGATGAATAGGAATAGTTCTTAACTGAGATTTTTTGTTTTATTTCTTCTTCCAAACCCATAAAATCATATTCATCCATGATGATATAATAAAATAATTTTATACCATATATTTAGTTTTTATTATTTTAATTACCTAACCAATATCCATCTCTATCACCTATCAAATGAGAAAGTATTCCATTGTTCGCGTGTAACGAGGATTACCGCTTTGGGAATCAATGTAATTAATTTTCCATCACCACCTTTCAGAGATGGTTAAAAATATGTGTTTTATGTATATATGTGAAATTAATGACATATTTATCTCACTATAAAGTTAATATAACACCTATTTTCTTATTTTTACATTCACTAAAAAATGATAATGTTATCTGTGCATATGTGTGGACTACCACCCCCTCGAAGCAACGTGACTCATTTTTTATCACCACATCACATGGATGATATATTTAAGTATATTTGAAGAAATAGTATAGTATTTCACATATTAATAAAATTATTTAAAGGTAAAATTATAATTACCCTATTTCCATAATGATTTTTGAAAAATAGAAATTTTACTCATGTAAATGTACGACCTAATGCCTCCATGATTGTAAGATATTTCATTTTTTACAAAATCCATTAATGATTGATTTTAAAAGAATTATTTATGTCTAAAAATAATAATTAATTAATTATTATTGTTTTAGATATGATGGAATAATG
Source organism: Viscum album (assembly GCA_963277665.1). NCBI lineage: Eukaryota > Viridiplantae > Streptophyta > Magnoliopsida > Santalales > Viscaceae > Viscum > Viscum album. The sequence goes on along the minus strand of OY728159.1, from coordinate 1,202,235,866 downwards.
ACCTATTTGACAATAGTCAACCTACCGATGTCATTTTGGGCATGTGATACGAATATCATGAAATCTTTTGACTTGAACATAATTGATTATGTAATTGACCATAACATGAAAATAAACAGGAATAATAAACATGAAAAAAAATCATAAGAAATTAAATAATTAACATAATTTTATTATTAAATAATTTAGAAATGCACGTGATGATTTAGACTCAATGTAAGGGAAACGTTAACTTAAGACCTTGATTTAAATGATTTAAATATTTATTTTATAAATCCCTATCTTTAATGACCATTTTCTTCTAAATGTTTAAAGAAAAATATTATTTATTAATCAATGGTTTTCAATCTTCATTTTTGACCCTATTTTAGTTTATTTATAATGTTTTAAAATGTTATCTTTTTAAGGTTTTTCTTGAGGAACTTTCTTTTAAAATACTATTTTAAAGTTACCTTCCAAATATTATTATTCAATGAACATAATTTTAAAAAAAATATGGATATTTTTATATGGAAATAAATGAATGATGATAAAAAAAATTATGTCATTTTTTAAATTTAATTATAATGCTTTCAAAAATAATCTTTTTATGGAATGTTTGACTTTCTTTATAAAGGACAAAAGAAATGTTTAATTTTAATGTATATGGTGAAAAGATAATTTCTTGCCACTATAACCATTATTTTAAGTTTTTATTCCTTTATAATGTTTTATGTTTTCTTTAAAGAAAAATTCTCCTTCCATTTTTTTGGTATTTTTCTATTAATTTTTTTTTTAAAAGAAAATGGAATTTTGATTTATGAAAAACATTTGCACATGGATTTAAAAGAGGTTTTCAAGGGTTTTATTCATGATAAAGTACTTGGAATAAAAAATGAATGTTTGAGCCCCATTATATATCATAGGTGAGCCTAATATAGCTTATATTATAGGTACACCTAGATAGTGCTCTAATACATTGGGTAATGATTATGTTTTATAGAGAATTATATTGGAAGATGGTTATATAGTTGTTCCAAATATAAGGGTTCTTATAAGGGTTCAATAAGGGTTATATGTTGATGATTTTCCAAACACTTACATGAATTTTCCATGATTTATAAAGAGTTTTCTTGCAATGTTTTTTATTTTAAAATTTAGTAGAATTATATTTTCAAAGGAAAAATAATTCCCTTTTGGGTAAAAAGGTAAGGTGTTTTAGAAAAAAAATTCATGGATTTTTCTATTTTTCACTAAACTAATAGATTTATTATTTTTATGTCCCTTACTGAAATTTTTAATCCCATTCCATATATTTAAAAAAAATCATAGGTTTTTATTATGGTTTGTAGAAAATCATTAGTCAAGTTTAATGTTGTGAATATTCACCATGGAAAAAAAATCATGACTTACTTTAATAGATTTATATTGTATAGAAAATTTACATTGAGTAGAAGTGTCCAATTTTTAGTATATGGTATTTTAAAAAAAATAATTAAATAATTCTCTAAAACTTTAAATCTAAAATATATTTGGGAATGAAATAAAATAAACATTAATATAAAGACACTAAATTGTGTAATTTTTATGGTTAGGTCCTTATATTACTCAAAACAACGCTTTATTATACAAAATACACTATCAATGAAACACTTTAATGAATACATGTTTAGGCCTTAGGTCCTCTAGAATGATAGAATATGGGGTGATTATATGCATGGAGGTGTGCGATAGTGTGTAGGGTAATGTTTCCCTACCAAAATTATATATAAAATGAATAAATGTAGAGGAGGAGAAGTGATTAGTGATGAGATGATGATATGAATATGGTTTTTCTAGTATGATATGAATATAAGTATGTATGTAATATAATTTATAAGAATTTCTGGGCATGATAAAGTAGTTTTTTGGGAAGTCCTAAATTCTTCTTACACTTTGGTATGGGGCCTAATTATTCAACAACTTCTCATATCTATATTGATAGCATCCATATAATATTTTATAATTGATTACCTAAATTGATAAAATATTTCATATATGAAAATTCTCTTATAATGGAGTCTTCCCATATGACTCTGATATGGGATTATAGGATGGATTATACACGAGATTTACCCCCTTGGAAATTGTAAATGAATATCATGGTTTGGGTGTACTTGTGCTCAGTTTGAGTCAACATATGAGATTAAGGATCTATTGTATAGACCTGATAGTGTGTTAATATGTCAAATTTTTTTGAGAATACTTATTATAGTGACCCAAGATTAACATACAAGGATATTAAATGATTTTATATTAATATTCATCACATTAAAAAAATACATGCCTGAGGACTCTAATAAATTAGTGTCTTAGGAAACGTGGAAAAAAGCATCTAACTCAGTGAAATATCTTCAATGTTTACCGCAAATATCTTCCCCTTTAGGACTCTTATATAAAACCTTTCTCCATAACCCGGGGAAAGGAAACATAAGAAAGGGGTGAGCTCATAATTCTTGGTAAGGGAAAATAATAGAGATATATAAGCATAACATGGAATAACGGTATGAAAACATGATATTAGAATTACAAGATCATATCATGCATATCAAATATCTTCATCAAGATCCATGGAATAAATATTGTTTTTTCATAATAAAAAAATTATAAGGGTGATAAATCATCACAAATCAATCATAAACCATAAGCTTATGTCATATAAGTATGGAACCATTATTACTTTAGAAAACACTTTCATGTGTCAAGGTTAAGTACCATGAAAATAAAAATAGTGGATCAAGAAACACTTATTTCCCCTTTTGGATCAAGACACACCTATTTCCTATAGTGGATCAAGACACACCTATTTCCCATAGTAGATCAAGACATGCTTGTTTTCCATTTTGGATGAAGACACACCTGTTTCCCCCTATCGATCAATCTCATATACTTGTTTCCCATCATTATCTAATGAGATATAAATCTTTACCCAATGCGTTGGAGGGATATGTAGATCCCACCTGTAATATAATAAAATCATATATACATGTTCCAAAAGATAATAGAACTTTCATCATAACATGACCCATAAAAAGAGATGAGTTTTATAAACATCTTATCATGACCCATGAAGTGAAATAGGTCTCAAAAAAATTTCATCATATCATTACCAATGGAAAATTGATATATCTCTTAATAATTTCATCAAAGTATAGCCAGTGAGAAGAATCAGGTTTCAAAATCCTATAACTAATGTAATAGATAATGGTTATGGGTGCACTAAAGCGTATAAAGGTGGGTGATATATTAAAATTTATTTTCATAATTTTATCCCAAAAGTAAGATCAAGGATCCTTAATATAAAATTTATAATTAATTTATTTAATATTTTAAGAAATAAATAAATGAGATTAGAACTTTCTTCATTGGTTAATGTTAATCATATGAAATGTCCCTTATGGATTACCTTTGTTGGGAAGTGAGGATCTAAGGATAGAATCCCTCTAGTGGTGATTCACACCTGCTCCAATAATCTCTGAGAAACACCACTAGATCTCTGAGTTCTAGAGAGGAAATTTTAATTTCTTATGTTGTTCACTCTTGATATCTCATTCTTTGGCCTTAATGAAATATCTCTCACACTTCTAGTTCTTGAGAGGGAGAGGGAATGGGGAGTTAATAGAGAATTAATTGTGCACAAAAATTCTCTATTCTCAATTTTGGATACACTACACAATAGAAATATCCATATATTTATAGAGTTAGGATTTAAGTTAAAATATTATTCAACTGCATACTATCCATTAAATAACATTTATTACCTTTAATAAACCCATACCACATAATAATAATTTTAATATTTTTATTTTGTGGCACGTGCCAACTTTTGCAATAACAAATATTATGTAAGGGCCTAGTTAATTAATATTTTCCACTGGAATCAGTCTTAGTCCGTTAAAAATCCTCAACCATTTGTTAATCAACCAAATAAATATTTTATTTATAAATAAATATTTTATCAACAATCTAGAAAATAAATATTTATTAAAATATTCAATAAATAAAATAAATATTTTATTCACACACCGACGAATAAATATTTATTTAATTTATTTGATCAAAGAAACTTGAATAAAATTATTCCTCAAACATGAGAATAATATTTATTCCATTAATTAAAGTCAAATAAAATTTAATCAAGATCAATGTAAACACTTAGTGTGTGACCCTCTAGGATTCTTTCTCATTGGAAATAGTCAGTCTTGCCTAAAATCCAAGATTACTATCTTGAAAAGGGTCAAGGCACCCAAAATAATTAACTCAATATCATAACATCAACAACCACATGAAAACAGTCACTGTGTAATATAATCCTGATGTCACAATATCTCATCAAGAAGGTTACATAACCATGTCACCAACCTTTATGCTTGATATATCTTTCTTTGACAATTTGAAATAAACACATCGTTAAACCATGTCCATGGAATTTAATGTGATGGTTCTATTCTAATAAAAGTAATTAGATATCAGAATCCATAAATATGAAAGGTAAAAATCCTTCATCAACTTATTCATTAATGATATGTTAGTCGTGACGCACCCAATGTATCCAGCTTCACCATGAAATTTTGTCATCATGGTTCATGAAATACATATAATTATGGGATTTTTAACATGAATTAATAATAATCTTAAAGCCTAAGGACCATCACACATGATCATAGATAGGAATCTTCGATGACACCAAAACATGTGGAATTCCTACTGGCGGTTTTTTTCTCATAATCTCTAATCTTGGAGATTACCAAGTGAGAACTTCATGAGAAGAAGCCTCATCTGTGTACAATTACTTTCACCAAACATTCTATGTATTATGTGTCCCATCGTAGTATATTATCCAACCACATAATATTATTTGAGAATATTCTAATATGACATCAAGGTTCTCATCATAGCGGGTAAATTATATGACCTTATCAATGTAACATATTCTCTAAGACATTATTACATTATATTAATATAGAATAACAAAAAAATATGTAATAATAATTTTATTAATATTCAATACATCAAATATTCATGTAATCAAAGTAAAAAATAGTTTTTACTAGCACACCAACTCCAAAAAAATCCCACTTGGACTATAAAAAACTACCTACAACCTTCAGTCCACTAGACCTCACATGGTAGTCATTTTTCTATTGAGTGATGGCTTTATTCAAGGGGTCCTCCATTTTTTATTCTATGGAAATACTACTCACTAGAACATCACCTCTTTGAGAAAAATACCTCATGCGAAGGTACTTTTGATGTATTTCCTTCATCCGATGATGTGACCTTGGCTCTTTTGCAAGATCCACTTCTATAGTATTATTATAATAGAGTCTGATATGATATTTACTAATAGGTACCAAATCAAGCTCTTGGATGGATTTTCACATCCATGATACTTCTTTACCTACCTCAAAAGACACAATATACTTGGACTCTGTTATAGCATCTACAAACACAACTAGCTATGATCTCTTCCAGCTCACAGAACCTCTATTAAAAGTAAAGATGTATCTTGTTTGTGACTTCATTTCATCTTGATTAGTTTAAAAACTAGCATCTTCATATTCTTTGATAACTAGTTCCTTGTATCCTCTATAAACTAGGAACATATTATTATTATGAATTAGATACTTAAAGATAGTCTGGATTTCCATCCAATGATGGTTACCTAGATCATCTTGAAATCTTATGAATGCACTTAATTCATAGGAAAAATCTATCCTACTATATAGCATATCATACATAACTAGCTTAATCACCGATGCATATGGAATCCTTTTCATTCAGTTTCTTTCCTCATGTGTCTGATGATACATTTTCCAGAAAATGTGAATGTCATGTGACGTTGGATACAATCCCCTCTTAGATAGTTCCATACTAAATCTCTTCAGTGTCTTGTCAAGGTATGTACTTTGACTTAGGTCAATAAACCTCTTGGATCTATCAAGATGGATCTTGATCCCAAGAATATATTCTACCTCGCCTAAGTACTTCATAGAGAATATTTTATTCATCCACACCTTAATAGACTGTAAGACTGGTACTTCATTTCCAATGAGTAATATGTCATCAACATATACAATTAAGAAAATGATTGCACTCACACTAAATTGTTTATAGACACATGGATCACATTTATGATTTATGAAACCAAATTCCATTATGGACTCATTAAAATGAATGTTCCATGACCTGAATTCTTGGTTTAACAAACTAATGTATCTTTTCATCTTGCATATCTTTTTTCCATCCTTTGGAGTCACAAATCCTTTAGTTTGTGTAATATTAACATCTTCTTAAAGTTTTTCATTAAGTAATGATATTTTTACATCCATTTTCTAAATCCCATAATCATGGTAATGTGTAATGGTAAGTAAAATTATGATTAATTTTAACATTTCAATTGGTGAAAAGGTTTCACAATATTCAATGCTTTGATGCTATTTAAAACCTTTTGCAACCATTCACACCTTATAGGTACTAACTTTTTCTTCTATATCCATTTTCTTATTTAATACTCATTTCAAACCAATATGATTTACATCTATTGAAGGTTCTACCAAAAATTAGTCTTGGTTTTGGTACATGGAACCCATTTTAGAATTTATGGCTTCTTGGCACTATGCAACATATGTTCCACTTACATTTTTATTGTATGTTTGAGGATCAATATTATAAAATAATAATGATTCACCATCCTTGGTGACTAGAAAAACATATCGTTATGGTTATATAACCTCTCTAGTACTCCTACATAGTAATTATGTCTTTGGAAACATTTCTTATTCCATAGAGTTTTGTGGAATTTTTTCATGTTCCAACTCTTGTGTATCTTGATCCTGGACTTCATCAAAGTCTATATATCTTCTACTATATATTTTAGAGATAATATCCTCCTCAAGAAATGTGGGGATCTTTAAACCACATACTTTTTTTGTGAAGGATTGTATAGGTTTTATCCCTTTTTTATTTGGTATATCCTATAAAGATACACTTTTTTCCTCGGGTGAAAGATTATTACCTGAATAGGCCTTAACAAATGTATCTCAACACCACACATGTAAGTAAAACCACACAAGTTTCTTTACATTCCATAACTGGTATGGTATACAATATTTTTCTTTATTTGGAATTTAGTTTATTATGTTTTCTATTTTTTGTAACATGTATTCCTAAAAGGATACTGGAAGAATTCCATGACTCATCATTGATCTCACCATGTCGAACATAGTGTGGTTCAACTTTTCACTTACAACATTACATTGGGTCATATATAGAGGAGTGAGTTTAGATAAAATTCTGAACTTTTATATATAGTCAATGAATTCTTGATTAAGATATTCTCCACCACTGTCTAAGAAAAGTTTCTTAATTTTCTTACCAAGATAGCTCTCAAATTCATTCTGGTATTCCTTGAATTTATCAGAATAATCCAACTTATACATCATTAAGTATACATATCGATATCTAATATAATAATCAGTAAAAGTTATTAAGTATGAGTACCCACTCCTTCTTTTAGTAGGAAATGGTCCACACACATCGGTATGGATTAATTTAAGGATCTATCTATCCCTTTTACCTTCCCCAAAAAATGGGGATTTGGTCATTTCTTCTTGTAAACATGCATGACATACACCAAGTGGTTTTAGTTTAAAATAATCTAAATATCCATATTGATGTAATTTAGTCAATAATTTTTCATTCACATGACCTAGTTAGTGATTCCAATGTTTGTGTGGAATGATTCATGTGAATTAACTTTGTTGTCAATTTCCATTATTTGGTTTGTGTAATTCAACACATAAAGACTTTTATTTAAGTGTTAATTACTATAAAAAATATTGTCTTTAAAAAAGAAGAAACATTTATTCCCAAATTTTAAAATAAATCTATCCTTATCAAGTCTAGATACATAAATAATATTTTTGGTAACTAAAGGCACATAATAAAATCTCTTTAAACCCAATATCATTATAGTTGACAACATGAGGTGGTAGTCTTCGATAGCTACGGTAGTAGGTTTAACTCTGTTGGATACTCTAAGATCAACCTCTCTTTGGTCAATGTTTTTTAATCTACTTGGTTCTTATATTTTACTATATATGTGAGAAAAATAAGTAGTATCTAATACCCAATTTGTATAAATAGATAAATTTCACTCGATAACAAATGCACATAAAGCTTACACTTTCTTCTTTGGTTAGGTGTAGTTTTTCCTCAAGTAGAACTTATTACCACATGTGAAACAAACATAATCTTATTCCCTTGCTTTCCCCTTGAACTTCCTCTTCTTATAGGGGTGTGAATAAGGTTTTGGCTTAAATATATTTGTTATACCTTTCCATTTGTTCAGCATAAGGTTGAATGTTTTTTCATGATTCGTATCCTTATCTACTTGGAAAAGAAGAGTAAGAAAATCTGGCAGAGGCTTCTCAATGTTGTTCATATTAACATTCATGATAAAATTGGAGAATCTCTTAGCTAGTGTTTATACAATAATGGTGGTTCCCAATTCATAAAGGAGTTTAAATCCAAGATCTTCTAAGATCTCAATGTATCCAATGATCTTGACTACATGAGGCCCATCTGGGGAACCCTCTCCAAGATTTCTCTGAAAGAGCACCTTGTAAATCTCAAACTGTTCTTATCTAGAAATATCATAGTAAAGAACATAGAGGTTCTCAAGAATTCTATATGAATCCATGTTTCCGTGAGACTTAATCAGTTCACTTGACATCAATGAAAGCATCAAATATTGAATTTCGATTGCATCCCTCAAATGTTTTTCATTGAAAGGAAACTATTCATCACTCGCCTATTTAGTAGGTAGATCATGCATTGGGTTTTTTAGCATGTAATATTTCCATTCATGGTGTAGCACAACCTGAAGGCATCTAAACCACTACCGGAAGTTACTAAAATTTAGGAGGTTATCTTTCTCTAATATTAATCATAGGGATAGTGTGGATGATGAACTTGTCATTTTATTCTACAATTAAAAGGAGTAGATTATTAGTATTTTTATTGATTATAAAATAAGTGATATGTAATAAATTAAATGTTTTTATTTATTTATTTATTAAATATACCACTATTTTATCAAGTCTTAATATCCCTCTTCATTAAACTCGGAATGTATAGTTGCTTTAAAATTCTAGTGGAACGGATCCCCATTACTTTTCTTAGTGATCCAAAATTTATCCACGAAAACCATAATAAAATTATTAGGTAGGAATTCTTTACAACTGAAGACTTGCAGCTCCTTGATCTGTTGAGTAGATTCCCCTATCCTAAAATCCAGACTTGGATTTCCACAACACTTTCCTCCCAATTTGTATTTAATAGACTTTGTTTATTAAACTCAATACAATTTTGGTTATTTCAACCCAAAAAGCTCATGAGAACTCTCCAATAAAACTAAGTGTCCATACTTTGGCCATGTACTACACTTAGTTCTATAATTTCATTCCCAATAAAGTAATGTAAGTCTTAGTCTGACTAAATATTTAATTGAGGTATTTTAATTTATTATGCCTAAATTTTGTATCGTGTTTTATCCATTAAAAATCCTGTTAATATTAAATGGATGTTACTTAATTAATTATCCATGTATTTTAAAACATTTATACATAATTCATTTATTTAATTTATTTCTTTTCACATCAATTCATTTATTTATGTGATCACGGCCTTATATCCACAAAATAAATAATTTAATAGAAAGAAATAAATAATTATTTAAATGACTCATTCATGAGCTTTATCTAGTGGTTGATTTAATGAGAGGACATTAAATCTAACTTTGACCTAGGATAAATAACTCCTACTATCGGTCTTGTTATGAGTTATAGCATTCCACATATCCACCTGTTTATCACCTAGGTTGGTATTATTTTGGTTCCATCTTGAACTACCTCTACATACCTTGGGATGCTCCATTAATTAAAAATATTTATTACTCAAATAAAAGTGAGGGGAACCAAAGGATTGTTAAATGGGGTTACAAAAATATCCTTGGACACCTAGGTCCTACATAATAATGGAGGGAGGGAAGACTCGTAGGTTATCATTTAATTTAATATTAAATAATTACAAACTCATGCAATAAATTAAATTAAAACCTACAACACATACACAGGTCTTGGTCAAGCTCATGAATGGTCGTACATGCAATGAAAACACAAAATTAAATAGATATCATTCATTTCATTATTCATTCTATAATTATTTAAGATAAATGTTCATATATTAATTAATTAATTAATTATTTAATTCCCTTTCATCTTAATGAGCATCTAAACTTATTTGGAGATACCCATCATTAATGGAATTCTTGGAAAATAAAAAAAAGAACCAATAATAAAATATTAATTACAATAAATTAATTTAGCATTTAAAATTATTTAAAACCATTATTAAATTTTCAAACACAAAACGGTGTGATAATCAATAAAATTATGTTTTAATGATATAATTTTCATATTTAATGTAAATTTAATTTTTTCCAATAACGGTAGACTAAACGGTGTGTACATGCAGCTACATTCCATGTCACTCGGTTTCCTTATATCTATGTCACATGTATGGGGCTTTGGAAAGTTAACTCAGCCAGACTACATGGTGTGTACATTCTAGATACACACCCTGTGTCTTCTTATTGTGTGCCAGGTTAACCTGCTCAACACATAGTGTGAAATAAAATCACAACATGTAATTAATTTCTCGGTGCATATTTATATAATGTGCATTGATACATAGTGTGTGCTCTGGCCACATTCCATGTAACTCAGTTTTATAGTCTACAGATTCAGCACTTCCCGATGGAATCACTAGACGTTATTCATTTTTTATTAAACATTTAAAAAACCAAACACTAAACAAACATGATTAATATGTCATTAACAGGTTAATTAAAATTATATTAACGAATGAATAACTTAAAATGAAAATAAAATCATAATTGAGCATAGATCAACAATCAAATAAATAATTATAAATTTAAATGTGATCGCTTGACACCACTTTATGGTTCCAAGTGTAGCATAAGTGTGAAGAGGTAGGATATGTATTAATATTTCTTTTAATAATTATTTCATGAAACCAAGAGTGAATATCTTGCATGTTAAATTTATAATTAATTTATTTAATATTTAAATAAATAAAAACATGGTCTTAGGAACATTATTTTTAGTGAAAGTTGATCTTCCAAAATACCCTTTAATATTACCTTTATTATGTTGTGATTATCCAAGGATAGAATCCCTCTAGGGGGGATCCACACATGCTCTTATGATCTATGAGAAACACCACTTGATCTCTAGGTCCTAGCGTGGTGAGTTGAATGTCTTGGTTTATTCATTATTCATCGCTCATTCTTTCATCCTGAAGAAATCTCCCATGCACTTCTCATTATTAAGAGGGAGATGAAATGAGGTGTTGAGAGAGAATTCATTGTACACAATAATTCTCTATTATCAATTTTGGATACTCTACACAATAGACATACCCATCTATTTATAGAGTTATGATTTAAGTTAAAATATTTTTTAATTGCATACTAGCCATTAAATAACATTTATTATCTTTAATAAACCCCATTTAACATAATAATAATTATATTATTTTTATTTTTTGGAACTCTCAAACTTTTATAATAAAAAATATTATGTAACAGCCTTTTTAATTAATATTTATCACCGGATTCGGTCTTGGTCCATTCGAACTCTTCTATCAGTTAATGAATTATCGAGTAAATATTTTATTCATAAATAAATATTGTATTCATAATCTAGGGAATAAATATTTATTAAAAAATTCAATAAATAAAATAAATATTCCATTCACACACTAGTGAATAAATATTTATTTTATGTATCCGATCAATATAACTTGAATAAAAATTTTCCTCAGACTTGAGAATAATATTTATTCCATTAATTAAAATCAAATAGAATTTAATCATGCTCAATGGAAATACATAGTGTGTGACCCTCTAGGATTACTTCTCATTGGAATTAAGTAGGATTGCCTAAAGTCCAGGATTACTGTCTAAAAATGGTTCAAGGAACCCAAGAGAAAGAATGTAATGACACAATGTGGAAAACCACATACCAACACACACTATATAATGTAATCTCTTTGACACAATATATCATTTAGAAGGTTTCATAAACGTGTCACCAACCTATATGCTTGATATGTATTTCCTTGACTATCTGAAATAAACACTTCGTTACACCACAACCATGGAAATTAATGTCATGGTTCTATTCCAATAAAAGGTCTGAGATGTCATCTTTATAAATATTTAATGGAAAAATCCTTTTGGGACATATTAATTAATGACATATCACTCATGACGTACCAAATATAGACAACTTCTCCATGAATTTTTATCATCATGGTTTATTAAATAAATATAAGAATGTGAGTTGTAACATGAATTAATTAAAATTTTAATGTCTACGGACCATCACACTTGCTCATAAATAGGAATATCCAATGACACCAAAACATGTAGAATTCCTATTAGTGGGTATGTTCTCATAATATCTCATCTTGGAGATTACAAAGTGTAAAATTCATGATAAGAAGACTCATCTTCTTATGAGTAATCACACCTAAAATTCTATGTACTAGGTTTCCCATCATATTACTTTATCCAATCACAAAACATTATTTGATATTATTTTCATAGCACATCAAGGTTATCACCATAGTGGGGAACAGCTTTGACCATATCAATGAAACATATACTTTAACACATTATTATATTAGATTCATGTAAAAAAACAAACAATATGTAATAAGAAGTTTTATTAATATTCAATACATCAAATATTCATGTAATCCAAGTACAAATAGATGGTTCTAGGAAACCAACTCCAACAAGGTAGATAAGTTTCATAAACATCATACTCTCAAAACATAAACCATTCAAGAAAAATATCAATGCTATTCTTGGATCATTTCCCTAATAAATCCTAAATTATACCAATGGATGTCATATTATATGGGGAAGGATTTTGATAGATCACTTTGAGTATTTCTTAATGAAAATAACATTTCTAGGAAATTTACTTTTTAAAACATAGAATATATTCAAAATACATTTCCTTTCAAAAATAACACTTTTAAAACATATAAAGTAATATTTAAAATCATTTAAAATTTTTCTTGAGGAAAATATCCTTTCTTCATTGAAAATTTTATTTTTGAAAAATAAAACATTTTTAAAACTATTTTCTTTAAAAATAACCTTAAATACTTTTTGAAAAAAAAATCCATGAAAACTTATAAAGTAATCTTTGAAAAATTTAGAAAACATTTTTGAAATTTATTTAAAAACTTAAATAATAAGACTTAAAAATATTTTAAAACACTTTCGAAAATATAAAACATTTTAAAAAAAAAAAAATTGTCGAAAAAAATTTTCGTTGAAAACATGGCTTTTTGAATAAATATAGGATAAGAAATATCATGAGGGTTCTTAAAATACTGATTATAATATTTCATCAATGGTGTAAAATTCTTAAACAATCTTGATAATTGGTGAGATTGTAACAATAAACTATTATCACTTTGGTAAGATAAATAATGACCCCCATAAGAGAGTAAAATTGTATAAAGCTTATAATATCATAAAAAGAACAAAATTCATGATATAAAGTGTCAAAGGAATTAAATACACATTATATAAAAATATAGGTGTATAATATGGCATGTATCTCAAAGAAGGAAAATTGAGACAAAATTACTTTACTAATTTGGTAATTTTCAACCATAAACCTCATGAAAGAGAGATCATAAAATGGATATGTAAATACCCAAAATAGTAAGTAATATAAACATGGAATAAATTCATGGTAAGTATATACACCACACAAAATAAATGATTGGTGGAAATGGTGTGTATATCATGGATATAAAAAGTTAGATGAGAAAACCCTTACTACTTGAGTAACTTTAGAATTGTGATCTCCACAAAATAATAACAACAATTAAATGTTTTTATATCATTAAATAACTTAAATTAATAATATAAAATGTCATAGGGTAGTATATACACTATTCATAAAAATCGAGTGATGAATATGGCATGTATCTCACAGAAATAAAAAGTGAGATGAAATTCCCTTAACCTAAGTCTTGAATATCTTCATACACGTTCAAACCTCCTGTTTTATAAATATATTTTTTATAAATCTAACACATAACCTTATTATTATATCTAATACTATCTATGATTTTTTATGAATTTATATTACCCATTTATTAACAACTCCGTGTTAATATTACATTTTGGGTAATATTCGCTTGGTATTTCATATATTTTTTGACTTGTTATTCTCGATCCTCTTACATAGATCATGATTTAATTACTTACAGAATGTAAAAAATGATATAAATTTTATATATATTTATTATATAAATATTTATAATAATCTATGAAATATATAAATACGAAATGAAATATGCTATTCATGGAGATGGTAGGTTGTACATATGCATGAACGTTGTTTCTGTTTTGTTGTCATATTGAAAGACAGTAAGTAAATGAAATATATGTATATATATAATATCATTAAATTATAATTATTATTTCATATATATTATATAATCTCACTAAACTCATCCTTAATGCATTCCATGTAAAGTGTGAATGGATCATGTCTCTTTGACGAGATGATAGTCCACATGTCCACAAACAATGTTATCATATTTACACAACATGGAAATCATGATGGAATGTTTTATATAATAATTATATAAGAATTAATACATAATAAATATCATATATATCACATAAAATTATATTTTCTATCATAATTCACAACCATAGGGTGTGGTAAAGAAACATTAATAACATCATTTTGTGAGGTGGTTGTTCGTCGTACACAAGAATGGTAAGCTGTTACCCATTAGATGTAAGTGTGTGTACGTGTTGGTAAAACCCTTATAAAAAATATTAGTATATTTAGGACACTTATTTTATTATATAATCATGGAATAAAATTTATTTAGGGATAATTAAATAAATGAAAGAGCTTGTGGAAGGATGTTACCTTTTCTTTGAGTAACTCCTTTTGGTTTGCACCAAATGGATTATTTGGTTGGATTTACTCCCAAAGTGAGGCTTCTAGGTTGGGACAAGGGATGTTTTGAGATTATTTTGGTAGGTTTTTTATGAGTAAAAGTTTCTTTAAGGTTTTAAGGAAGAAATGGGGTGATTTACAATTTATAATGGAGGAGGAGTGGATACTTGTAAATATAAAAATATAAACACTATTGAAAGGTGTCTATTCCATCATGGGAATTCAATAATTGATAAAATTTGATCCAATATGGTACTTGGTAAAAATATTTCCATCCAATGGATTTTGGACATGTTTCTAGGGTATTTGGCATCCTCAGATAATGTTTAATCATTAAGTAAACTAATTTTTACCTTAATCATTCTAATTAATTTTAATTAATTTCACTAATATTTTTGGTAAAAAACAAATTTCAACTTATTATATATTATAAATTAATATTATTTAGAATAATGAATTATGTTTTCTGAATAATAATCACATAAGTGGCAGAAATTATTTTAAAATTAATTCTACAGACGTGTCATGACAGTGGGTTTTTAAGAGAAAATGTTTAAAAGTTTGAAAAAAATCTCAATGTGAAATTAGTTCCAATGGCCTAAGTTTGATTAAATTATTTTCAATTGATATAATTAAAATTTAAAATCAAATTAAAACAATATTTAAATATATAAATAAATTATATGAAAAAACTTTTTTGAATTAAAATTCTGTGTTTTCACTATTAATCAAAAAATGAAAGTCCTCCAAAAATTACCCAGAGTAAATTTTGATATTATTTTTTAGAAAATTAAGGCTTTATATGAAAATAAAACAATAAAAGTTTCTAAAATTATATTTAAAATGTATTCTCCATTAAAATGTGGTAAAATTATGTTTTAGAAAAATACATCTTTTTATTCAAGAAATTGGATTTATTATTATCTTACACCTATAAAATATATTGTATGAGTATAAAAAATATTTATTGAATATATATATATATATAAATTTTATTGAAAAAAATAATAAAAAGTGTTTTTTTAATTTATTAAGATAATATTGTGTTTATAAATAGAGAAATAGTTTTCTAAGAAAAGTAATTTCATTATTTTCAAATAGTTATAACATTCACTTATACTAATTGATAAACAAAGGATTCATTTTATAAACATGTTTAAATAATATTTTCACAATTTATTTAATATTATTCATAACTTTCATTCCAATGTCTAGGTAGTAGCTATAATAATAATAATATTAATAGTATCTTGTAGTTCAGTAAAACTCAACCTTTCATGTAACGCAAGTTATCGAAGGGAATTGGTATTGTGTATAATATAAGACAAGAATACTATTTCATGTAGCACAATATTGACTTGGTGTTTCATATAATGAAATAAAAACTTAGTTCTTTTGAATAAAAAAACTAAATATAGTGTTGTGTGAAATGAAAAATTATCAAAAAGATTAAATTAATTTGAAAAAAATAATTCAAAAAATCTTGGGGTGTTATATTCTACCCCCAATAAAATCAATTTCACCCAAAAAATTAATATATGTTATAAAATATTTAATACATGAAATTTCCATTCATATGACCTCACATCATACAAATGAATACTAAAACTTCCTTTAAAAGGTAAAGTTAGAAACATAACGGTTACCCAAAGTAACACGTAACTAGGTTTCCACATATGAGAACATGGGTGGGAAGTGAAAACATGTACATGGAAGAAAATAGTAAATAATAATAGATATTGAAAAATATCACTCATCACAAAAAAGTGAGTGATCTAGAGAAAGTAAACAATCACAGAACCAAAAAAACTAAAGAAGCATGAAAGATGCCACTAATATCATCAAAAATTATGATAATAGGACAATGTTTCATTTTAAGACCTTTTTCCTAAAGTTGAAGATTTTTCATGAGAATATATAATTACTTTATTTCAGCATAATATTACCCTTTAGTGTGCCTTGATAAATTTTCACTTCATCTCTTATTCCAAGAAATAAAGGTGAATTTGTCATTCTTGAAGCGTTAGCATATCATGAGATCCATAAATGTAATGATAGTTTATTCCATATTTATGTATCAAAAAAAGGTTAGAAAAAGTTATCCAATAATCATAAATCTTCATATGGTGATATAGTACTTTAATCTATAAATCCTCATCCAAAGTTTAACGTAAACCATTCCATAAATCGTTAACCATATAACCCTTATAAAAGATGAAAGTCCCAAACATTTGAAAAAAACTCACTAAATTAGCATAAAAATTTATCCCACATATATAATAAGGTAGATATTTGTTGTCACCTTCCAAATATGTGAATAACTTTATCGTGTATTCTCTTGAAACATGGTAATAACCTAAATTACCATAAAACCTTCTTGAAAATATGCATGATTTCTTATTCCAGACAATATTGGATATATTCCTTAAATCCAAAAACTTTTGAACTTCATACATGATAGCATAAACCAATTTTTTAACAAATCCTTTATCATTTATAAGGTCATAAATACTATCCAATTTAATTTATCCATATCATTATCTCTTTATCCATATAAAATATCATTTTCTCAACCTCAAGAACATGTTAAGGGTTACCTTACCTTAATGTAAACTTTCTATTAAATAAATTTTATAGGTATTCAGTATCATTTAACAAATTATTGAGAAATAAAAAAGAAAATAATATGCAAACAATACTTATAAACATTGTGATTCATATAACATAATTTGTTAATTCCAACACATATACACATCAATCATCCAAATTTATTTTTAAAAAATTACATAGGCTTCATCATCTTATTCCTTAATACCTATTTCCAAAAATATGAAATATGAATCATGTATTGAGGTTACAAAAAACTCAATCTAATCATACTTCTTATGTTTAATGTAAAAAATATTGTTAGAACATCCCATACCTTTCGTATGTCATTTTTGGTCTCTTTATCTTCGGTAGTATACCCAATACCTATACCACCCTCCTGATTATCATCATGATATTTTAACATAGAAAATGTATTTTTATAATTCCCATACTTTCCACATATAAAATATTCAATGTTAACCTTGCTCATTCTAGTTCCCTCTATTAACTAAGATCAGAAAACATAGTATGAGAAACACTTATCATAGTAGAAAAACACATAATCATAAAAATTACTTATAGGATGCCTAAATCATGAAACCTACTTTTAAATCAATGAAACCTTAATCGTATCCATAGATACATCCCTATAAATATTCGTAGAAATATCCCGAGGGATCTCGCTAAATATTTCACATCCTAGTTTCCAAAGGTTGACTAAACCTTTCCTTTGATACCAACTCTAACAACCTAGGATTAATATACATAGATATTACATCATTTTAGTTGAATATTCAGAACATTAAAAGAATAAAAACCCAAGGATCATAATAGTTTTGTGTCTTTTTAAACATGGAAAAAAATCTTATAACACGGTGAAAGATCTTTAATTTTACCCATAAAGATCTTCCCCTTTAGTACTCCTACTTAAAACCTTTCTTTATAACCCAGCGAAGGGAAACATAAAAAATAGGTGATCTTATATGATCCATAAGGGTAAACAAGGGAGCTATATAATATTAAAATTTTGATAAGGGTATTATAATACGATCTCTACATTATAATATCATACCTTGTATATCAAAGATCATAATCAAGATCTATGGCATAAAGATTTGAAGTTGATAAGATATGAATCATAAGGGTGATAAATCTTCATAAATGAATCATTAACCATAATCTCATGACATATAATTATAGTGCCATTATAACTATATATAAATATTTCATTGGTCAAGGTTAACTATCAAGACCATCAACATAGTGGATCAATACATGCATGTTTCTTCTTTTTGGATCCAGACACACCTATTTTCCATAGTGGATCAGGACACACATGTACCCCATTTTTGGATCAGGACACACTTATTTACCCTTGTGGATCAATCCCATTGACATATTTACTATAATTATCTAATGATAAATAAATATTTACCCAATGAATTGGATATAGATATAGGTCCCACCCGTCACATAATAAAATCTTACATACATGTACCATAAGATAATATAACTTTTATCATAACATAACCCATAAAAATATGGGTTTCATAAACATCATATCAAAACCCATAAAATTAAATGGGTATCATAAACATTTAAAAATATCATTACCTATGGAAAAGAGATAGGTCTCATAATCATTTCATCATTGCATAACCATTTAAAAAAAGTGGGTTTCAAAAGTATATAACCCGTGAAAGAGACATGTGTCATAAACATCATACTATCAAAACATAAACCATTCAGGAAATAAAATTAATTTTATTCTTGGGTAATGTCCCCATTAAATCATAAACAATATCAATGGAATACATCTTCAATGGATAAGGATTTTGAAATATCACTTGGAGAATTTCTAAATGAAAATAATATTTCCTTGAAATTAATTGTTTAAAACATAAAAAATATTTAAAATACTTTTATTTTAAAAAATAACACTTTTAAAACATATAATGTAAGATTTAAAATCATTTAAAATGTTTCTTGAGGAAAATATCATTTCTTATTTGAAAAAATGATTTATGAAACATAAAAACTTTTCAAAGCCATTTTATTTGAAAATAACCTTTAAGATGTTTTGAAAATATTTTTACATGAAAATTTATAATGGAAGCTTGAAAAAAAATCAAAAAACCTTTTGAAATTACTTTTAAAAAGTATTAATAAATAGAGAAAACCTTACTTTATAAAGGCTTACTTAAAACAATTTCAAAAATAAGAATTACTTTCTAAAGTAACATTGAAGGCTTACTTTTATAAAAAAAGTATTTAAAGTATTTTAAAACAATTTCTAAAATATAAAACATTTTTGAAAACCTTTTTCATTGAAAACATGTTTTTTGAATACAACAAATTTCTAATTAAAGAGATAAATAAAGTTTATTTTATTAAATATAGTTTACTAATTATATTAACTACCAAAGAGTGATAAAATGGTACCAATAAATGGAGATATCATGGACAACTATATTATATAAACATTAATGAGATTTATAAGGATATGGTAGATAATATTGCATCAATGGTATCATATTCATAAACAATCCGGATAAATGATGATATTGTAGCAATAAACTGTTACCACTTTGGTAACTTAAATCATGACCCCCATGATAGAATAAAATTTATTGAAGCTTATAATATCATGAAAAAAGTAAAATTCATGATATAACATTTAAAAGGTAGTATATACACCTCATAAAGAAATATAGGTGTGTAACATGGCATGTATCTCAAAGAAAGAAAATTGAAAAAATATTACTTGGCGATTTGGAAAATTTTAAACCATAAACCTCATTGAAGAGAGGTCATAAAATGGATATGTAAATACCCAGAACCTTAAGGGTAATAATCATAGAATGAATTCATGTGAATTATATACACCACACAAAATAAATGAGTGGTGGAAATGGTGTGTATCTCATGGATATAAAAAGTGAGATGGGAAAACCCTTACAACTTGAGTAAATTTAGAATCATGATACCCATTAAAGAATAAAATTATTTAAAGATTGTTAATATCATTAAATAAATTAAATTAATTATATAAAATGACATATGGAAGTATATAAACCACACAAAATAAGAGAGTGGTGAATATGGAATGTATCTCACAGAAATAAAAAGTGAGATGAAATTCACATACCTTAAGTATTGAATTTATTCACACGTGTTAAAACCTACTATATAATAAATATAAGTTTATTATATATATTACACATAACTATATTATTATATCTAACACCATATATGATTTTTTATGACTTTATATTACCCTCCAATGGCCCAAAGGCCTTCATTTTTTTATTGATTTTGATAATCCACCTTTCCAGGGGTGAGGTGGAACCCTTACATGGCCTGTAGGCGTAATTATTACATAGTCCATAGGCCTTAGAGGAATTCATTGCCCGTAGTCTTCAAACATTACATACAACTCGGACTAACTACTTGGAACTACTCCTCCCAGCATCTTCATCGTGAAGTCAGCTCTCCACCTTCGCATGGTTGTTCGGTTAGGCATTCCCATGCATGCACAGTCTTGTACCGATGGCAGGTGCCATACCCTCTCATTCTTGCAATCTGTTTAGCTTCTACTCTGGTGAAAGCTCCTTGCTCATCCTCCTTGTAGAGCCTGTCCCTTGTAGGTTGTCTGGTTTGCATCTGCACTTAAGGGGGGCCGAAGGCCTTGAGGTGGCCCAAAGGCCTAACTGACCCGAAGGCCTGGGTGGCCCGAAGGCCTTATAGAACTCAGGGACCAAATTGGTGGCCCAAAGGCCCAAACAGGGGCATATTCCCGGATGCTATAGTAACCTGGAAATTCTACCTCTGCCTGGATTTGATCCCTGGTCATTTAGATGCACTTATAGAGTCCTTACCAACTGGGCTAAGGCCCATGTGCACTTTATATTACCAATTTATTAACAACTTCATGTTAATGTTATGTTTTGGGTAATATCCACTTTGTTTTTGTATATTTTTTGACTTGTTATTTTTTGTACTCTTACTTAGATCAATGTTTACTTATTTGAAAAATTTAAAACATGATATAAATATTATATATATTCATTATATTAATATTTATAATAACATATGAAATATTAAAATATGAAATGGAATACATCATTCATGGAGATGGTAGGTCGTACGTACGCATGAACATTGTTTCTGTTTTATTATTATATTTAAAGAAAGAAATTAAATGACATATATTTATATATAATATAATTCAATTTTCATTATTATTTCATATATATAATATAATTTCACTAAAACCATCCTTAATTAAATCCATGTAAAGTGTGAATGAATCACATCGCTTTGAGTAGGTGGTAGTCCACACGTCCACAAATAAAGTTATCATATTAACACAAAATGAAAAACATGAAGGTGTGTTTTATATAACAATTAAATAAGAATAAATAAATAATAAATATCATATATATCATATATAAATATATTTTAAATCATAATTATCAATCATTATAGGTGGTAAAGTAAATATGAACAACATCGTTTTTTGAGGTAGTAGTTCATCGTACTAAAGAACGGTAAGTTCGTTACCTATTAGAAGTAAGTGTCTTTATGTAATGGTAGAACCATTATAATAAAAAAATATAAATATATTCATATTTATTATTTGAATATATTATCATGGAATAAGAATAATTTAGGTGGTGGATAATGAAAATAAAACAAAAGAGCTTATGGAAGGATATTGCCTCTTCTTTGATGAACTCCTTTTGGTTTGCACCAAATAGATTTTTTTGGTTGGATTTCTAAACAAAGTGCAGTTTATAGGTTGATATTAGGGATGTTGGGAGATTATTAGGTAAGTTTTTGGATGATAAATATAATATTGAGATGTTTAAGTAAGTGACGGGGTTTAGTGTACTTTTATAATGGAGGAGGAGTGGCATTCTTGTAAATAGAAAAAGGTAAACACTCTTGAGAGGTCTCTCATGCATAATGGGAATCCAATAATTGATTAAATTAGATCCAAGAGGGGAATATTTTGAATTATTTCCATCAAATATATTTTTTAAATGTGTATAGGGTATTTTTACTCTTAAGATTAAGGTTTAATCATTAAGTAAACTACTTTTTACCTTAATCGATGTAATTAATTTTAATTAACTTCAATAATATTTTGGGTCAAAAACTAAGTTTAACTTGTCCGAAATTATAAATTATTATGATTAAAAATATGGAATCTATTTTTACAAATTAAAATCATAGAAGTGGCAGAAATTAATTTAAAATTAATCGTGTAGACGTGTCATGACATTGCGTTTTTTAGTGAAAATGTTTAAAAGTTCGAAATGGTTTTACATCCAATTTCATTGTGAAATTGGTTCCAATATCCAAAATTGTATTAATTTATGTAAAATTAATCTAATTATAATTTAAAACCAAATTAAAACATAATTTTACTATATAAATAAATTATATGAAAAACAATTTTGAATTAAAATTCAATGTTTTTCACTATTCATCAAAAAATGAAACTGCTCAGAAAAATACCAAAAATTTATCCAAAGTAAATTTTGATATTACACATTAAAAATGAATTTTATTTTTTAATATAAAATTATAAATTTTTTAAAAATCAAATTTAAAATGGGTTCACCATAAAAGGTGGTAAAATTTCCTTTTAGAAAAATATGTCTTTTATTCATAAAATTGGATTTATTCTTATATAATACCTATAAAATCTTTTATATGAGTGTAAGAAAATATATACTAAATATATATTTTAGATATTTTAATAAAAAAATTAATTAAAAGTAGTTTGTTTAATTTATTGAGAAATAATTGTGTTTATACATAGAAAAATAGTTTTCCAAGGTTCTTAAATTAACTTCTAATAATTAATAACAAAAGGATTAACTTTATAAAAAATGTGTAAATAATATTTTAAAATTTTATTTAATCTTAATTATAACTTCCATTCCAATGGCTAGGTGGTATCTATAATAATATTAATATTAATAGTATCTTATCGTTCGGCAAAACTCAACCTTACTTGTAATGCAAGATATCAAAGGGACTCAGTATTATGTATAATACAAGCCCAAAATATTATTTCACGTAGAACAAGCTAGAATTTGTTTTGAATATAATTCAATCAAATCATAGTGATTTCAAATAAAAAATATAAATTTTGTGTTGTGTGAAATGAAAAAATATCAAAAAGATTAAATTTATTAAAAAAAAAATAATAACTCCAAAAAACATGAGGTGTTACACTTAATAATATATTTGATATCTACTTTATATTTGAAAAGGTTGGTATTCCATAATGGACCCAAAATATGTTGGGAATGGCTGAGGTAGTGTCAGGTAATGATGGTTCACTGGGAATACACAAGATTATATTTTTAGTCGGGTCATTTATCATACTTAATGACATCATTTTATAAATAAACATGTCCTTAAGTCATCATGTATGGATTATTTCATCTCTAGTGACATACCATGATTAGATTCAGAAATTCCTACACCTATTTGGAATGGTAAAGTGATAAACAGTAATATAATAATGATATCAAACTATGGGAATATTTGGATGTTGATGGGTAAAAAACATGGATTAATTGAGTTTCTTGTTCAAGTTTATCTCAAGAGATCTAGTTTCCATAAACCATGCAAAAAAGGAAATTTATTAGTGATTTGTTTTTGAAATTTAGTGATACTTTAAATCACCACCATATCATTTCATGATAGTTCTTCAAAACCACTATGAAAAATTGTATCATGAAAATTTCTACAAAGGCTTTTACAACCATTTTAGATCAACTCTGTCACAACCCGACCCAAGCCGGGGCTCAATCAACAACTATCCCAAGCCCACCTCTATAGTACAGGGGGTTGTTACTAGTACCTAAGGCATATATAACGACGTGATTCCTTTTCTGAAGTACCTGTATGTATACACACATCCATATTGATGTAGAAGTACATAGGGAAAGAGTAAAAGAAGAAAATTCTAAGGGGACAATCATGCATGAAAAACCTCTAGAAAGTACAAGAGTACAATCGTGTAAACTAAAAATTAAAGGTTAAATACACACCCATCTAGAAATATGTCCCAAATTAATAAAACTGGAAAAGTAAACTGTTGAGAGAGTCCATCTCTAGAATCCCAAGCTGTGACCACTATATGCGGTCTAAAGTGCCATGTAACCCTAAGCTCCTCTGATTTCACCACCGACATGTATGTCTTCGACATAAGACAAGACATGTGTGGAAAAATACCATATTGGGGTGAGTATATACATCTTCAGTAGGACTCAAACCGAGAGTAGAAGTAACCTCATCCAAGCAGAAGGGGATCAACATGGTGATTAAATAAAATATACATTAAGTCTTATCCATCTATATTGGTATATTATACTCATCCAACCATGATAATAAAAACACATAAATCACATGGCATACCTCGTGTGTCTTCATCTCTCAAAGAAGGACAGTAAAAAAATTCAAGGGTATGTATAAAGAAGAATATATATATATATATATATATATATATATATATATATATATATATATTCAATAAAAGAATATCAAATAAGATATTAAGGGGATATCTATCTCAAATATTATCCCCAGAAGAAGATTAACCAATATGTCCAAAATTCCATCAATGATGCATAGCATCTCACGCATTTTTTTAGAAGTAACCATCCAAGTCAAACCACACATCTTCACTATGTTACATTGTTGATGGGAAACAAACTTGATGTAGAGGAACCATTCCCTAGTGTGTCATGGGGGTTCCACTCTATAAGTATATATAGAGGGCCAATTCTCTAATGCATCATGGGGTTCCACTATATAAGTATTCATAGAGGACTCGCACCCATGCGAATGGGGGTTCTACTCTATAGTTTTCGGACCCACAACCTAGTATGAAAGGGGGGTTCCACTCTAGTCATTGAGGACTATCACCCTATCTGATAGGGGGGTTCCACTTGAAAGTTGAAAACCTGTGCCCTGGTACAATGGGGGGGGGGTTCCACTATGGTCATTGAGGACCCACACTATATCCTATTGGGGGTTCCACTTAGAAGGTATATGTAAAGGACCCATGCCCATGCTGATGGGGGGTTCCACTCTAAAATAATCCTATAGTAATTTTACCGGATCATTTTTGTTGTTAAGATTCACCAAAATAATCATTGTGCCTAGAACATTTTACATCGTATCTATTAATCCATAATAAAGAGAAAAATATCATTCTATGTGAAAAATCACTCAAGATATGCTACTCATGGGACAAAATATAAAATCAAACAAAGGATATACAAAAGATTGGAGTTTCTTAAAAAGAAAAAAGGGGTACAAGACATATGATGAGAACCACACGGTGTGTGGTCCCGCTCCACCACTTGGTTGTGTCTCTAACTAAAACATTTCTTCCAACCAATGTAGTAGTACGTACCATGTAGGTGGATTTCATAGAGTTTCAAGACTAACTGAGACAAGGTCATGTCCTGCTGGCTGTGTTTGTGTACTAACCTTATATCCATGTACTTAAGTACATGGCATGCTACATCACATGGTGTGTCACTTGTGTAACTTTTCCATGTCCATGTAATTTAGTACATAGTCATGCTCTTGTCTGTGTACTTCCATATGGGATCCCACCCATGTGATCCACCACACAGGTTTCCCCTTTGGGGAAGGGGTACACAACGTGTAGTAGGGCTACATATTGTTTCATCCTTAAGATTTCCCAAAACCCTAGATGCAACACTTAGAGGCCTACACATCATGTGTTCATCCTTGTACATGGCATGTAGTCATTGTTTTTTAAAAAATATTGGATCTGATTTATGCACCATGATTCAGGCCTCACCGCTTCGAATCTGACTTTAGTTCCACTAAAGAATAGAAGATCTACACTAGATCTATTATTCCTAGTCATTTCCCACTAGAAAAATGGATTCCATTGTCCCTTGATGGTTTCTTCATTCAACTCGTACGTACGAAATTCTACCACGTCTTCTTTCAACAATGATTTGTTCAACTATCATCAAAATATCCATCCCCATATAGAAATAATCCCATAGTTATTCTTGATTCATCAATTCACTCCACACATGCAATTATGTCATTATTTTGGGGTTCTGGTTGGGCTCGGTACTGCCAGACAATGTTGAACTGGGACTATGGGGTCCTACCGGTGACGAACGCAGAAAAGATTTTGCGAAAAGGCACCATAAAAAATGTTTAACCATTATTTTCCTAGAGTTCTTTTATAATGATCAAGAATGGTGATTCCTGGGTTAGATAAAAATTTAGAAACTAATTTAATCTGGTATATAGGCACATGTTTAGGCCATAATTAGAAAATATATATAGAAGGGATCGATATGCTCAAATTATTTAATCAACAAGGGAGTAAACTAGAAATTTATGGGTCCTACCTAGAGATTGGATCATTCATCATCAAAGAATGTGTCTTCAAATGATCTATGTAAGCTGTTGCATTTGTTTCATACTGATCTGCTTCAATCTGGCATTTCATCATCATCTGATGTGATTAATCAATGGAGGAGGAAGGAGGGGATATGGAATTCTCCAAAGGTTTATGTGACTAAACTTTGATATTTTTTCATGGAAGTGTTCTTATAGAACATTTAGTTAATGTCAGATTAATTAATTAATTAAATTAATTAATCCGCTGAACATACCACCAATGAGAAAGGTGTTTGAGCACCCCACATTAACCTATTTTATGTCTTACCTAGGGTAAACACCATGTTGTGGAATCGACTTTCATCACATATTTCTGATTCAATTTTCATTTTAATATCTATCACACTTTATTTAAAAATATGATTATTTCCAATATAAAATATATTCAATATTTTTATAAAATTAATTCGGGGCACATCAGGCCTTAGAATCACATGTCATCTTAGTTCATAAATCTTGAAATATTTGTAGAAATATTTCAATGTCTTACAAGGAAAAAATAGGGTATTTATATCATTCTATCCTTTAATCTTTTCATCCTTGAAAAGTAAAACTATGAAAACAACTCAGGATACTAAACTCGAATTTGGTTCTCCCACTCCTAGGAACTCCCATTTGCACTATCAAGCTTCCATAACACATGAACCAAGGGGATGGTCTATCCAAATAGGGTCTTCTCCTATTAATCCTAGATTACCACTGGTTTCTCCACAATTGTGTATCCATCCTTGATATCTATCTCTCCCAAATCGATAATGTGTGTAAGGTCATGCATATATCTCCTCAGCTATGACACATGGAAGATATTGTTCACATTCTCTAGTTGTGGGGGTAGTGAAGGGTAGTAAGAAACCTCAACAATCCTCTACAATATCTTAAATGGCTCGATGATCCTTAGGGAAAAATTCTATCCTGGTCCAAACATCCATAATCCTCATTTTTTGGGAGACTCTCAAGAAGATGTGGTCTCCCTGATCAATCTCCAATTCCATGTGATGGTGATCTTCTTAAGATTTATGTCTACTCTCAGTCATCCTCATCCACTCACAAATGACCTGTACTTTCTCTATATCCACCTGCACCATCTTTGGGCCCATAAGAGATGTCTCACTAGTATATTTCCTATATAAGTTTTTCCATTAGGGTCTCCCATAGAGGTCCTCAAAAGTTTTCATGTTGATAGTAGGGTTGTAGTTGTTTTTGTACACAAACTCTACTAAGATAAAGTGATCCTTCAAGCTCCAACTAGTGTCTAACAAAAAAGCCCTCAGTATTTCATATAAAATCTAGATAGTGTGCTCAATATACCCATAATTCTAAGGGTAGTTTTACTCATCCTCATTTGGGTCCTGAATTTCTCTTATAGTCCTCTCCACAATCGATATGTAAACTACCCATCATGATCAGAGACAATATTTGAGGTTACTCCAGGAAGGAGAATGATCTACCATGCACACAATTGCCACAAACTCTCCCCTGAACTATTCTCCCTAATATAAAATAATTGTGTTGACTTCATGATTTGATCAACTATCACTCAGATAGCATCATGTCCCCTTCGTTGTGCCCAGAATCCTTGTCACTAATTCCATGGATATGTTATCCCATTTCTACTAAGGGGTCTCAAGGGGTTGAAACAAACATACTAGAACTTGGTGTTCTGTCATCACCTGCTGATAGGTGAGGAATTGAGAGATGAAATCATCTATATCATGACTGTATCCATCATCCATCCCTAGAAAAGGATGAAGTGAATCCCTCCTTCATAATAGACTTATAGGTAGTCCCATATGGATATCTTGTCATGTAAGACCTCGCATTCAATTTTTCCCAGCTAGTACTCTCTCACAAACTCAAGAAGTGAAGGAGTCAACATCATCGACTAAAGAAAAGTTGTACCCTTCTGCTCTACCAAGGTTAGCTATAGGGAGGCCAAATGCTTTGAATCCTCCTTCACAAAAAGATCCTATGAATTTATTCTAAGGGAATGTTCTAATGCATTTCCCTTCCCCTAAGTATAAACTATCTCAAAATCATAGTCCTTCATGAACTCCATACAACGCTGATGTCTCGGGTTTAGGTCTCTTTGTGTGAAGATGTACCTAAGACTCAAGTTGTCTAAGTAAACCAAAAAATTATCTCCTAGAAGGAAGTACCTCCACATTATCAAGGTGAAGACTATGTATTACAACTTTAGGTCATGATTTTCATAGTTCTACTCATGGGGTATCAGCTACCTCAAACTTTATGTGATAATTGTCTACCACTACATAAACATGTAACCAAGCCCAGCTCACGAGTCATCGCAATACACTAAAAAATACATGGATTCCTCTGGTAGTTTTAACACTAGATCACTCGTTATCCATAATCTAAACTCCTTAAATGCCCTATAGAACTACTCCGAGTAGGTAAACGACTTCCCTTTCTACATTAGGGAGGTCAAAGGGAATACAATTCTAGAGATGTCTACCATAAACCTCTTGTATTACCTTACCAGGACAAGAAAGATACAAACCTCTAACATACTCTTAGGTGGATCCCAAGAAATAATTGTATTAATCTTTTCTAGGTACAAAGATAAACCATGCTCTGAAATGACATTCCCCAAAATGTGAACCCCATGAATCTATAACTGTAATTTTGAGAGTTTTCCATAAAGCTAGTGATCTCAAAGAAATTCTTGGACTATACTTAAGTAATCTATGTGTTCCTCCTCTAATGATGAGTAGATGAGTATGTCATGGTTGAAGACAACCACAAATTGTTCCAAGTATGTCTATAAGACCGGGTTCATCAATTTCATAAACATGGTTGGAGAATTAGTCACACCAAAGGGAATCACTAGGAACTCATAGTGTGTATAGACATTGGAATGCCAAATTGGAATATCAGCCTTAGGAACCTTCAATTAGTGGTAGTTGTACCTAAGAAAAATCCTTGAGAACCATATTTCACCTCGCAACTAGTAAAAGAGGTCCTAAATCCGTGGTAAGTGGTAATTGTTCTTTATCATGGCCTGGTTTAGGTGGTAATTTAAAAAAAGATACAGACTATCATCCACCTTTTTCATGAACAACACTGGAGCTACCCAAGGGGACACATTGGGCTTGATGAAACCCTTTTCTCAAAGGTTCTCCAATTATAGACATAGATACTAAAGATCTTTAGGGTCCATCTTATATGTTGTAGAAGATATTGGAGCGGTCTTGGGATTCAAGTCAATGAAAAACTACATCTCCTTCCTTGGAGGCAGTCCCAGAACATCCTCAAAGAAGAAATCCATATAATTCTCCATAGGTGAAGGAACCCAAATTATTGAAGATCCTTCTCTACTAGGGGATATGCACACCAACTTATGGGTGATGGGTTTCATTATCTTTCTTATATAACCCACTTTCCCTACCCTGATATCTCTGTCACCAAAAAAGAAGAATCTTGTCCTACCTATGTGTAGGCTTCTAACTTATATGAAGTGACATTAAATATAGGATAGGACCATGGAAATCCAACCCATACCCAATATTACATCATAGGGTTCTATAGTTATGACCAAAATTTACCATGTTAACCTCTCTCCACCAAGTGATAGCTCACACTTTTGGGAGATAAAAGATACAGAAGAAGTGTTCCCTATAGGAATGTAAAGAGAAAGATATTGGTATAACACCTCAAATGGGAGCTATATCTCTCATACTAGGAGTATAGAGATAACGTAATGACTAGGATATGTGTATACTAATATTAAAGAAAGATTAAAATAAACACGGATCATACCTTTAATCATCTCTTGCCATGTGAGATCATAAACCTCCAAAGCCTGCAGCTATCCACAGCCCTGACCACCAGCCCCCTGATCTAAACTTGGGACACCTGGGGATGGTGGTAGAA
Source organism: Viscum album (assembly GCA_963277665.1). Classification (NCBI taxonomy): domain Eukaryota; kingdom Viridiplantae; phylum Streptophyta; class Magnoliopsida; order Santalales; family Viscaceae; genus Viscum; species Viscum album. Next base: position 1,202,204,790 of record OY728159.1, on the reverse strand, counting down.
GGATCTCATAGAATCATCCACCACCCATAGATCCTCATTCGCCACTTCTAAATCTACCTCCCTGGGGACCACCCTACCCATTCTTGGGATATCCATGATCATAGTGCCACCTCTACCATGGAAATATATCAGCTATCTTCTTATGATTCTCAGCATGTTTAGTCAGGAAGTCTAGTGTTATGTGACCTCACCCATCACAAGAAAATAATTTCCTATATTTGGGTTTCCCTACACCACAATACTGACCCTAACCATTTTCCTGAATCTGATCATGGGGAGGTATCATGCATCAAGATCCTTGCACATGGCATCTGTTAGCTGTTGTAGATGACTCGGCTATATGGTGACCACCACCATCTCAGTTTTCTGTCATCCCTCATATATAATTATATCTATAACTTGTCCCCAATCCATCACCCTTACATTGGTGGGGATGCACATGGGAACCACACTGGCATAGATTTCTCTACGGATTCCTTGCTCAAAATTTTGTTATCAGAAGTACCTATCTCATATAATGTCAAGAGAGTACCATGTAATATCTGTAAACCTCATTACATAATTATCCACCATTATACATCTTTTTTGTAGCTCCAAAATATTCTGGATATAGACTAAGTGAAAGTAGTATGGGTAGTAATCCTCATGAAACAGTTGCGGGAAGTTTTTTCATGAGAGTGTTTACTCATCGTGCATCTGCGTAACTACCATCCACCAATGCCCAAATTCTCCATGGAAAATGCTACCTACCATCACAACCACTTGATCTGTCAGTTTTTTGATGAGCCTGATGATACAGAACACTTACTCTAGCAAATACTCTAATTCATGAGGATCTAGATCGCAATGAAATCATAGAATCCTCTAGTACTAGAACTTGTGGAGAGAACTAATCCTGTGAAAATCCTCAGCATTCCCTTCTTTAATAATCTGATACTCGAAAGTTAGAGGTTCTACTACCTACCCACTTAGAGGAAGGGATTTTGGTATGGACCATGAACTGAGGCCTTGTCACTCATCAGATCATCACCATGATCCGAAGATGGTATCTTATCTGGATTTTATCATGGAGGAATCCTAATAATTATCGAGACGTTCTATGATTAGATGAGAATATATATATATATAAATGGGAATCTGACTCAAGAAGGATAGTTAAATACAAAATATTATATGATTCATGTACGATTGATCTCTACAATAAATGTCTTGGTATTCTAAGTCAACAAGTAGGTAGACATGGTCCTGGCGAATGGATATGTTGACCACCTGCACCATCATCAGATTCTCTATCCCGAGAGCTACACATGAGAAACTTTTTCATTGTTTCCCTAACCACAACTAAATTGTCTTAAGGGGACTATTTTTTACAATGTCCCAAGGAATGAACTTTCTCTGATACAAATTTTTCATAACTTGACCCAAGCTAGGGCTAGAGTTGCAACTAACCCAAGCTCGTCTCTATAGGCCAGGGGTGGAAACCAATGTTAAAGGCATATATAACATAGGGAGGCCTTTTCCTATGTACATGTACACAAACGCCAGTCATATCGATGAATAAGCGTAGAGGGAAAGTGTAAAATAATAAAATTATAAGGGAAAAATCATGCATGAAAAACCTCTAGACAAAACAGGAGTATGGTAGTGTAAACTGAAAAGTAAAGGAAAAAAATACATGCCCGACCTGAAATATGTCCCACCATGGAAAAACTAGAAAAGTAAATTGATGAGAGATACTAGCTAATGAATCCCAAGCTGTGACCATCATACATGGTCCAAAGTACCAGATATTCCTAAGCTCTTCTGATGTCACCACTAACCTATCCATCATCTGCATAAGATAAGACATGTGTGGGTAAATCCCATGTAGGGGTGAGAATGTACATACCTAGTAGGATTCCCAGCAAGCTGAAGGGTGTAAGTAAGAGATATAATAGGAATATAAATATAGTAGATGAAATATACATATAAAGAGAACATCACAACATAGACCAAGAGTAGAAGTAACCTCATCTTAGAATAATTGGATTGACATGGTGAGTAGATGAACTGCACATTGAGTTTTCACCACATATAGTAGGAGACTAGAGTCATCCATCTATGAGAATCTAAACATGGAAAGCATGTGGCATACCTTGTGCGTCTTCACCTATCATCTAAGGAGAGTAACTAAATCCAAGGTTATGTATACATAAGAATATATATATATATATATATATATATATATATATTCTCAGTCAAAAAATAAAACTGAGAGAGATAGTGGATCTCCATCTCACATTTCATCCTAGGAAGAAGAGTCACCAAAGTCCCAAAAGTCCATCAATGATTCCCAACATTTCACAAATCTAGTGATAAGTAATGGCCCAAGTCAAACCATGACATATAATTGTGTCACAGAGTTGAGGAGCCACAAACTTGAAATAGAGGACATGCGCCCTAGTGCATCAAAGGGGTTCTACTCAATAAGTATTTGTAGAGGGCCAGTTACCTTGTGTGGCAGGGGGTACACACTATAATTAATCATAGAGGACCCACTCTTATGTTGATGGGGGGTTCCACTCGATAGGTAGAGGACCCATGCCCTGGTGCAATAGGGGTATTCCACTCTATTCATCAAGGACATGCTCTTTATATGATAGGGGGTTCTACTTGGAAGTTGAGAACCCATTCCCTAATAAAATAGGGGGTCCCACTCTAGTCATCAAGGAACTGTGCCTTATCTGATAGGGGGTTCCACACATAAGGTAGTTGTAGAGGACCTATGTCCATGATGATGGGGGGTTCCACTCTAAAATAATCCAATATAAATTCTACCTGATCACTTCCATCATTGAGAATCACCTAAATAAACACCATGCCTGGAACATTTCACATCGTATCTTACAAGTCACAACCAATGGAACCATCAAATTATATATGGAAAACACTTAGGATATGCTACTCACAGGCCAAAATATGAGTTCAAATGAAATAGATAAGAAAGCTTGAAGTTTCCTAAAAAGAAAACAAGGGGAAAAAAGTGTGTAGTCCCGCTCCAATGCCTGGCCATGTCTTTGGCCGACACATGGCTCCCAACCCATGTATTAGTATAGGTCGTGTGGGTGGACTACACAGTGTGTCAAAACTAACTCGGACCAGTACATATCTTTATTGTCATATCCATGTACTGGCCCTGTGTTTGTGTACTTTTATACACAACATGCTTCTTTACATGGGGTGCCACTCGTGTAACCCGATCATGTCTGTGTACTTCGGTACACAACTATGTGCATTCCCATGTACTTCCACAAGGGATCTTGGTGATGTGATCCCCCACAAAAGTTTCTCATCCGGGGTGGGGGTACACATTGTATAGGAGGGATACACATAGTTACATCCTTAAGATTTCTCGAAACACTAGCCACCACACTTTTTGGGGCTACACTTCGTGTGTTCATCCTAGTACATGCTATGTAGTCTATATTTTTCTAGAAATATCAGATCTGATTTTAACACCATGATTCAGACCTCACTGCTTTGAATCTAGATTTAGTTACACTGGATAATAGTTGATATAGATTGTATCTATCATTATCTACCACTGGTCTCTAGAAAAAATTGATTCTAGTGTCCCTCAGTCGTTTCGTCGTTCAAATTGTACCCACCACACACCACCATGCCTTCCTTCAATAATGATGTGTTCACCAATCATCAAAATGGCCATCTTCGCCTCACAAAAATACTATATCTATGCTTGATTCATCAATCCTATCCTTAAACAAGATTTTTTCATGATTCTGGGGGCTTGATCAGGCTCGATACCACCTGGAAATATCAAATTTGGACCGCAGGGTCCTACCGGTGATGAACGTGAAGAAGATTTTTTTAAAAGGCACCATAAAAAAGGTTTAACCATTATTAGACAAGCGCTATTGTCTAATGATGAAGCATAGTGATACTGAGGTTAGATAAAAATTCAAAAACTAATTTGAGCTAGTACATAGAAGCATGCTTAGGCCATAATTAACACAAATGGACAAAAAAGCATCGATCCACTCAAACAGTTTAGTCAACAAGGGTCTAAACCAAAAATTGACAAGTTATACCAAAATATTGGATCATTCATCATCAAAGAAATAAACCTCTAATGATTATAGGAAATCATTGTGTTCGCTACATCCTGCTCTACTCCGATCTGATGTTTCATCGTTGTCTAATATGATTCACCAACGGGGGAAGGAGGATCTCTGGAATTCTACCAGGGTTTATGCGAATAACCCTGGATAATTTTCCATGGAAGTGTTATTATAGAACATTTCATTTCGGCTAAATTTTTTAATTAATTAAATTAATTAACTATATATTTAATCCATTGAATGTACCACCAATGAGTGAGGAGTCTGAACGACCCACTCCGACCTATTTTATGGCACACCTAGGGTAAACACCACGTTCCAAACATAGTTTTGGTATTAGATTTTTATATGATATTCCTTTTAAGAGTTATCCCATTTTATTTAAGAATATTTTCACGTGCAATATAAAGTATATTTAATATTTTTATAAAATTAATTCTGCAAACATCGGGCCTTGAAATCGCACGTCTTCTCAGTTCCTAACTCTTGAAATTTATTTTTCAAATATTTCAAAGTCTTATAAGGAAAAAACTAGGTCTCTACAATCTCATAGTTGTTTTTAAAAAAATTTAATCTTTTAATTAATTAATTATTTTTTTATTTCCTATTTATTATTTATTATATATTTACTTATTTATTATTTACTTGACTATATATAATTTATTATTTATTTACTTATTTATTTATCCAACCATGAATGCATGAACCATGCATAAATTTAATATATATATGCTTTGGGTGAGATTTGGGCCCTTACCTCTTGTTTATTATAAAAAGATTTCCTCACTTCAGGAAGCACTTTATGTGGTGAGTAAACAGAATTTAATATATATATATATACACACACACGTATACATAAATATTAATATAAAGGAATAAAAAATAAAAAATAAAAAAATATATTAAAAATCATAAATAATAAAATAATAATATATATTATTCAATAATATATATTAAATATTAAATAAATATTAAATAATAAATCAATATATAATAATAAAAAATATTTACTTATTAATAAGTAATAAATGAATATATATAAGAAATATGACAAAAGAAATAAGTGATAATTGATAAGAAATAATAAATAATAAATAGAAAATAGGACTTAAATATATATAATTACAAATAAATGTATTTAAGTATGATTATATTTCTTATAAATTTATAAAAATATAAATTAATTTAAATTAATGTATATAAAATATAAGCATGAAAACACACACACAAAAAACAACCAATAAAATACATATAAATATATTTATACCAACATCATATATATAAATATACATTAATGTATATAAATATAAATAAATGGGTTGAAATATCTATAAATATATATATATATAGACACACATATATAATGAAATTCACATATATATATATATATAAAGACACATTTATATAACATAAATATATATAAACGCACATGTATATATAATTTTATATTAATATAAATAATATGAACACAAGTATATATATACACCCACATAATATATAAAAATATATAAACTTAAATGCATAAATATATTTATAGATACTATTATTTATATTTTGGAATAAATATACATAAATTATAAATAAATATACATAAATATATAAAAATACATAGAAAATTTTGAAAACAAAGTGAACCATGGGCTATATATCCCTTGATCCAAAAATTTATTGAAAAGAAAACAAACACAAAGTATAGAGGGTCGGAATATTGAAAATACTAACAAACCACTACCAAAAAACAAATAAAACAACAACCTAGAAAACAAGAGAATAAAATTAATCTTGTAGACTGAGATCGACCCCGCCCCTATAACTCGAATGAGGCCCCTCTTCCAGGTTTTAGTATTTTTCAATTTCTTTTACTCATCAGATTGAGGATCAATTTTGTCATATGATTGGGGAGATCCTCAAGAGGATGAGGATATTGTTCTCTAGTCATACCTAAACCCACCTATAATGTCTTCAGATCAGAACTGCTCCTTGAATTGACAATCACGGTGCTTGAGTGTTGTCCATCAATTTTTCTGAATTCCTTATGAAAAACATTCATATTATTAGATCAATTTAAATTATCAAGAAGTCTATGTGATTGATCCCTTTCCTTTGGTTGGATATTGGTCTAGGGAGACTCATTGAAAGGATTTCCCTTTACATCTAAAGCATCCAACATCCAAAAACATGATACTACACCATATCCAAGATCCCAATTTCATGAATCTCCCTCAATAAGTAAAGTGGAAACATATCATTTCCTCTTTCAATTTGGAGAGTATAAACATCAAATGATTGAGTATACTCTAAGGATGGACCTAGAGTAGCATGCTTATCTACTGTTTGGGGCCCAATATTTGTTCCAGTAGCATCATGTTTCTATAAAGAACCATTAGATGATGTATATACTACTAAAAAATTGCATCTTGATCCAAAGAAGTATCCTTCCCATCTTGAATTTTCTAGGAGAAAAAATATCCACATTATCTTTTCCTTTATTTTCTTATAAATTAGAATTTTTTCTTCCCACAACTTTAAATCAACCACCACTTGAGAAACCACATAATAATGAGTTTGATAGTCAAACGGGTCATAATATAACTTCTTTATCCCTGAAACCATAATTAAAGATTATTTAAAGGATAATCCCACCCCAGGAAATCTCCCCGCATCCTCCCCTTCCTCATAAATATCATACCAAGAAATACTATGTCTATCCAAGCGAGATTATGGAAATCTTGATTGAAATTAGGAATTCAAAACTGATGCATCCCCATGACCTTGAATACCATAAGACTTATATACAAATCCAGCGTCTTCTTTGATAGTTATATGACCTCTATGTCTATCAGATTCCAAATTAATAGTTGGAAATAGTTTTTTATAATGGGGTTGAGACTTACCATCAGTATAGTCTTAATGAAATCCCTTACCTTGTTAGTCCTAGAAATTCCCTTACCCTTCAAGAGAAATTTCTCCTCTTCATGTACATAATGGGAGTAGGAACCACAAAAGATACTCCTTTGATATTTGGATATTTTATGCCCAATCATATTGTAATTAAAACAAATTTTAGTGATCTTTTCATATATAATTCTCAATGATAATTCATTTTTAGGTGTTGAATGGATCAGTTTTTAAACTAAGGTAGTGAAATGGTCAACTTCCACTAGGAGGAATTCATATTGGATGAAATTGGTTATCTTAGTCTCCCTATCCATTTTAACTGGGACTCTGATAGTTGAAGCAATATCATATAAATTGTTTGGATTCCATAGTATCCAATTAAGGTGATACACTTTGACCCAAACCTGCAATGATGAGTTCCTATAGATGAAAGGGTTGAATTTGGGATCCCATTTCTGAAAACAAACAAATATAAAGATTTTATGATATAGAACCAAATCTATAAGTTCTAATTTTTAGTTCCTTAGAAAGGAATAAAAATAGGTAGTATCCCTGACCCGGAGACACAAATATCTATGATTTAAATCCCCAAATGGATGATAATCGATTAACTAAGTATTCAATCATTGATAGTATAAAACCACTTTGAATAATAAATAGAGTGATAATATACTACTTACCTAGTTTGAGTTAATATGTTATGGCCTCTCCATTGGAAACAACATGAGAAATATTTAATTTCCTTTAAATCCTATAAGAAACCAAATCTCTATACTTAATAAAAAACTTCATAAAAAATTCTTGTAGACCTTTATCATTTTTTAGTGCCCCCTTAATCTCTCAACTAGAGACTAACAAAGGGTCATGAATCCCCATAGAAGTTTCCTTATTATAAGGTGTAGTTTTTTAATACCCTCTTGAAAACATATTATGAGCCAAGAAGTTCAGAATATCCCTAAGTGTAGATGATCCATAATTGCCTTCGGCATCTCCATGAGAGAGCTTCTATGCCCACATCTCTCTCCTACATAAAAATATGTGTATTTATATATACATATATATATATATATATATAATTGATAATGAATCAAAAAAATAGCGAGAAAACAATAATTACAACACTATAAAATCAATAGGAATGTAAATCCATGGAATTAAATCATAGATGACCAAACTGTTGGGACCACATTGTGTATAAGGTTGTATTTGTTGTCAATAGTTGTCAATAAAGATCAAAATAAAGTGATCATGCAACATATCACTATTCAAAGATACCATGAAAGATCCTACCTGAAGTGACATGCATCATTGCATGAGGGATCATGTGGATATTTGAAGATCTAATAATTATCATAAACAGCTGAGAAGATAATGCTAGTCATATTCATTATTGACTGGAAAGACTAGTGTTTCTAGAAGATAGAGAAGTTATAGTACTTTCCCTAGAAAAATCTGACAATGCTAAAGGTGATCGATCGAAGACTATATATCACAACATATAAGGTTTGTGATGAAAGAAGATGATTTTTGAAGAATAAATATGATAGTGAATTAGCATGGGTGTTCTTACCAAAGAATATATTTAAGTTGGTTTCATTTCCCAGTGTTTTAAAAATTATTGGACCTCAAAATCGAGATTTTATTTTTGGAAATGGATGGATTTATTCATAGGAGTGAATGATATGCAGAACAGCGAAGGAAATCTATAAAGAAAGAAAATTTCTTACCTAGGAGCATTGACCATGTACCATGTTTGGGAATAGTTCACAGTAATGTACCATGTACCAGGAAAGGTACACAAAATGGTTCATGGAACGGGTCACGGTACCGAAAATGGTTCGTTGTGTAAGGAGTTGCAGTACGTGGAATGGCTCATCGTTGGCCGAAAAGGTGTAGTACGTGGACCAACAGACACATGGTACAAGGTTAAGGATAGCAGTTCGTAGGAGGGTTGTAGTATGCGGTGGAGGCTTACCATACATGGATAGAGTTCATTATATGGTAAAGTTTTCCCACATTGAAAATTTGGGTAAAAAGTTTTAGAGAAATTTATGGAGTTATTTTCTTATATAAGGAGCGTTAATACCATCCTTAAGAGTGAGAGAATTTGATAAGAAAATATCACTATTGTGGAAGAACTCAGCTATGTTCGAAAGTGGTACGCCAGTGAGATTCTATGTAGGATTAAGTGGTACACGAAAGATGAAATAGTTCTCAAAATTGGAAGGAGTAGTTCGCGGAATATATTTTTCATAAGAAAAAGTGGTATGCGGGAAATGAAATAATTTACATAATTTGAAGAAGAAATCTTTTGATGGAAGAAATGGTATGTGAAGGTGGTATGCAGAGGAGATATGTGAAGTTGGTAAGCGAAGGAGGTATGCGAAGGTGGTACGTGAAGGCAGTGCACAAAGGCGGTTCATGAAGGCAGTATGCGGAGCAAGCATGATATGAAGAGCAGGCACGGTATGTGGAGCAGGTGTGTTAAATGGAGTAGTCATGGTACGTAGAGAAGGCGTTGTATGCTGACTAGGCACCATATGCAGAATAGGCATGGTATGCAGAAAAGGCGGGGTACACAGAACAGGCATGGTGCGCAGAACAGGCGTGGTATGCAGATCAAAGACAGTCGATAGAATCAGGGAAAATTCTCATAAATGAAAACATCATAAAGGGTGTTTGTGATTATAGTTAAAAGAATAAGAATAAGTTCTAGTGGATTTAGTAATTGCACTAAAGTAGAAACGTGAATATAAAAGAGCATCTATTCATGAATTCGATGCAAGAAGTGTCTCATGTTGAATAAAGACAAAGACTTTTCATGCTAATCTATTGAAGCGACCTTCGAGTTGATAAACTGAGTGAGAAATCACCCAAGGTAGTGATCTAGGGGGATTCAACGGAAGTGATCTAAGGGAATCAGTGAGTTATCCTTGAACCTTTGTAAGGGTAGTGTTCCTGGGAAAAAGTGATTGTGCACGAATATTTGTAATCCACATCTAGTGAATATTTTTAGAATTTGGTATAACCAAAAACCTATCATTGTATGCTCCTTAGACGTATCCCTTAGTGTTGAACCAAGTAAAAACTGTTTGTATTGTCCTTATGCATGTGAATGTTTTAATTACTGCACATATCCATCATACAATTTTTAGAAATGGTTTCTACCAATGTGGGAGCAATATTCAATAAATAAGAGAAAAAGTTGACACCCTGATTCACCCCCCCCCCTTCAAAGTGGTCTAGTTTCCTTTAATTGGAATCAGAGTCAAAGGTTTGCATATGTTGGACACTCTTCAATAATTCTTGTGAAGAGGATTTGATTTTTCTTTCCTGAGTCAATAATGAAGAGAAGTATTGATGAAAGTTCAGTTATCTCTAAGCATAAGTATATACCTAGTAAGACCATGATGAATAGGAAAAAGAAATGGAATTGACAGTTTAAGAAGTCCCTCTTATCTAAAGAAGAGGTAGTATCTGGTTCTCCATTCCATTCAGAAAATGATGATGTTTCAGACCTATAAAGAAAATAGAAAGGAGATCGGGAGGTATCTGTTTTCACCCTTAATCAATATTTAGCTTCAGATGAAATTCATAGACTACAAAAATACCTTTATGATATCTACAAAGATAGAGTCGTCAGTATTTGTAGAATATTTCAAAGTATGCATAAGGAAATCACCCAGCTAAGAAAATAAGTCGATTCTATGGAGGAAGGATTTGTAAAGAAAATATCAGAATGCTATAAGCTCTCTAGAAAGATTTAATCCTTTGAAGAAACTAGGAGGAAACATAAAATAAATACATCAAAATTGTTCAAATAATTTGAAGAGGTGAAGAGAGTTAGAAATGAACTTAATGAAAATATCCATGTTCTTGAAGGGAAACTAAAAAATTTCATTGATGGAAAGTGTCTATAATTTGAAGGGATATACAATAAAATCAACGAACATGACTCTTTGATTCAGAATAAAATGACGTATCATGAGGAATAATTTGTTAGAATAAATAAGGCTTATGAAGAGAAGATGGATATGATTGAAGATCAGAAGGCCATTATTAATATGAAATGTCTAGAATTGGATGCTCAGTTAACCAATATTGAGAAGACACATATTGAGACTTCGCAAAAGAATGAAACAGTTGTTGCTGCTACTCAATTCTCACTAGAGGATTCTACTATCAAAAGACCTCCAACATGTGATAAGAAGATCATGGTTTTACTCATTGATCTATCACAAGTAGATGGGAAGAATAAGGTACTATCTAAACCATATTATAATCATGTTTCTAAATATGTTTCTACAAGGAGTGCAGGATGGAAGAGAAATTCAAAAAAAATTATGGATGATGAAAGGTGAGGAGTTACCTATCACCATGTCTAGGGTGAATAGGAATAATAATGTGAAAGGTGGTTCTCCAAAAAGAGAACAACAATTCAAGAAGATGACCCAACAACCTAATACAAAGAAATTGAGATTTTTGGGTCAATGTTGGTGCTGCAATAGATTTGGGAACTGTGAAATAAATTGTTGGTACAATCCTCATAATGTAAAATCACAAAGTAATCCTACCTCATGGGGAAGAAATCCAGATAAGAAGAAGAAAAATCTGAAATTCTAGAAGAATATGATTACCAAAAACAGATTTGGAATGATTTATAACATATGTGATGTATGCAATGGAAGTGTTCACAAGTTAGTTACATACCCATCTCAACATGAATTCATCGTTGATAAGAAAAGAATACCTCTAACATCAGCTAAGTATAAATAAACTTTATTAGGAAGAAGACTGAAGAATATTGTGAATAAAAATTTCCCCAAGAAGATCTCAAGTAGGTAAGTTGAGAAGACCCTGGTTTTTAGATCCATGAAACTAATGGGAATTCATTCAAAATATCATGTAATAGGGATGAAATTCAGATGAGCCTATGTGGAAGAGACAAGCCTGTTGTAATAGTTCCAAATGACATGTTGGTCATCTGGATAGAATATTTGGAGAGAATGAGGAAACATGAATATGAAAATGGAAAGGTTAGTTCTAAATAAAAAGTAATACATTCACATGATGAATATAAAGTTCATGAGAGAGTGAAAACCAAAGGAAACACATGTTTTGAAGAAGTTTCATGTGAGAGGTGTATGAAATTTGGTCACATTGCAAAAGGTTGTCTAAACATGATACCAGAAAAAGATATAGTCCTTAAGAGGAGTGATAATGTATCATTAATGAAGGTTGTTAATAAGAATATTTATCCACACAAAGAAGAAGAGAATGTGAAGAGATCCATGCCACATCAACATAGATCAGAACATATTTTCAGATGTGCAAGAATGAATACTGGAGAAAATGGAGCATCTTGGTTGAGAAAACCATATCAACATTTCTTTACAAATTAAAGAAGAAAGGAGGAACCACCTTATTTCCTTAATCATTTTTGTATTATATTTGTGTTGATACTGTAGGGAATTGAAGGTGAAGCATGTTCTCAGATGGGTAACATGATAAGTAGTTCATGTTGTCAACTCTTGATAGCTAAGTTGAAGAAGTTTCCATCCTTGTAAGATTCTTCTATTTATATTAAAATATTAAAATGATAAAGTATCATCCTTGATGAAGATGATGAGGAGTGGCTCCCTTAAGAGGGATACAAATGAAGAAGCCGCCAGAATTATTATTTCAATCAGTATCAACTTCAGTTGGTATTAAATTCAATTACTCTGGAAATTGCTTGAAGAACCTGTCATTGTAAAAGTTATGTCATTTCTCAATATCTTATCCTTGGTTACTCAGAATGAAGATAATTTTACAAAGTGGGAGTAACTGAATTAATCATTGACATAAGAATAATGAAAGTGCCCTAATGCCACTTATCCTACAAATTACACTTGAGTGTTTTTGATCTATTTATTAAAGTGATTACAGGAGTTTCAGGTTGATAATTCCCTATCACAGTCAATTTCTTCAGCCTGAAATGAAAGTGGAAAATCCTTGAAGAAAAATTACATGAGTTATCATCTCATGTGGTATCATGATCAGTGAATAATATAAATCCTTGTTGTCTAAATCAAAACCTCTTATTTTCTACACAGTGCATTGCTCAAGTAGACTTAGAGTGAACTGATTAATGGAACATTGCTTAAGTATGGATGGATACCATTTTCCCATGAACTTTGTATTTATAGTTAATAAGGGTGAGAGAAGTGAAATTAATGTAAGGTGAGAGATAATATTCTCATTTTGATATATAAACATTCATTTTAGGTGAACTTTAAGGTATTAAAAACAAAATACAAAGTGGGAGATTGTTGGGACCACTTTGAGTATAAGGTTGTATTTGTTGTTAATAGTTGTTAATAAAGATCAAAATGAAGTGATCATGCAACATCTCACTATTCAAAGTGACCATGAAAGAGCCTACCTGAAGTGACATGCATCATTTCATGAGGTACCATGTCAATATTTGAAGATCTAAGAATTATCATAAAAATATGAGATGACGATGCTAGTCATATTCAGTGTTGACTGGTAAGACTGATGTTTCTAGAAGATAGAGAAGTTGCAGTACTTTCTCAGGAAAAATATAATAATGATAAAGGTGATCGATCAAATAATATATATCATGATAGATAAGGTTTTTGATGAAATTAGATGATTATTGAAGAAGAAAGATGACAGTGAATTAAAATGGGTGTTCTTACCAAAGCAAATATTTATGGTGGTGTCGTTTCCCTGTGTTTTCCAAATTTTTGGACCTCAAAATTGGGATTCTATTTTTGGAAACTGAAGGATTTCTAGATAGGAGTGAACGAGATTCGGAATGGTGATGGAAATCAGAAAAGGAAGAAAACTGTGTACCACAGATTATGGACTGTGTACCATGTCCAAGAACGGTTCACAGTTGCGTACCATGTAGCGGAATAGGTATGAGGAATGGTTTACAGAAATGGTCGTGGTACCTAAAATGGTTTGTCTTGGAAGGAGTTGTAGTACGCAGAATGACTTTTTTTGTGTGGAAAAGATGCAGTACATGGACCGAAAAACACACAATATGCTGTAAAGGTTCGCTATTTATAGGAGGGTCGCAGTGCGCAGTGGAGGCTTACTGTATGTGGATGAAGTTCAGTATGCGGTAAAGTTTTTCCCACATTAAAATTTTGGGTAAAACATATTAGTGAAACTTTCAGAGTTATTTTCCTATATTAGGAGTGTTAATCCTATCATTAATAGAGAGTGAATTCGATAAGAAAATATAATCATTGTGGAAGAAATCGGCTAAGTCAAAAAGTTGTACACTAGTGAGATTCTACATAGGAAGAAGTGGTACACGAAAGATGAAATGGTTCAAAAAATTGGAAGGATTAGTTCATGGAAAGAGATTTTTCATATGAAACATTGGTATGTGGGAGATGAAATAATTCATAGAATTTGAAGAAGAAGTTTGTGGAAGGAAGAAACAGTATGTGAAGGTGGTATGCAGAGGCGGTATGCGAAGGTGGTATGTGAAGGTGGTATGCAAAGGCGGTACACAGAGGCGGTTCACGAAGGCAGTACATAGAGAAGGAGAGGTATGCAAATCAGGCATAATATGCAGAGCAGGCGCGGTACGTAGAATAGGCGTGGTATGCAGAACAGGCACGGTATGTAGAACAGGCATGGTACGTAGATCAAATATAGTCGATAGAATAAGGGACATGTTGAGTAAACGAAAACATCATAAATCGAGTTTTTAATTCTAGTGAAAAGAAGAAGAAGATCAAGTGCATTCAGTAATTATACTAAAAGAGAAAACTTGATATAAAAGATCATCATTTCGGGACTTCGATGCAAGAAGTGTCTTGTGCTGAATAGAGACAATGACTTTTCATTTCAATCGGTTGAAGATACCTTCAATTCGATAAACTGAGTGAGACCTCACCAAAGTCAGTGAACTAGGGGGATTCAACAGAAGTGATTCGAGGGAAGTAGTGATCTATCCCTAAACCTTTGTAAGAGCAGTATTCCTGGGATAGATCGAATGTTCCCAAACCTATGTAATCCACAACCATTGAATATTATTTGAATTTGGTATGACCTAAAACCAGTCATCATATGCTCCTTAGACATAGCCCTTAGTGGTAATCCAAATACAAACTATTGTGTTTTCATTATACATGTGAATGTTTTAATTAATTCATGTATCCATCATACCATTTTTAGAAAGGATTACTACCAATATAGGAACAAGATCCAACAAATAAAAAAATAATTTGACACCCTGATTCACACCCCCCCCCCTCAGGGTGGTCTAGGGTCCTTCACAAACAATCATATGAAGACACTCTTAAATGAAGTTGAAATCACATAAAATGTTCAAAATTCATGATATTAAAATAAAAATATCATTTTAGAGGCCTTATATTCCATTTTGATCTCAAATAAATAGTGATCGGGGTCCACCTTGGTTAAATCAGTGTAGATATCTTAATAGGATTCAATTTTACATCTCATGGAGCCCAAATGGACACTCAGATCAAAGGTTAAGGTTTCTTAAAGTTGAATTTGGATTTTGAACTTCACTTATAATAGTAATAAGGTTTATTTTATTAATTATTACCAAATTACTATATAATATCATAGTATTTCATTTCATAATATTCGATTTTACGGGTTTTGAAAATAAAATAGACTCCCAGATCAAAAGTTATGGTCATTTAATGATGATGTCTCATTTTTAACTTAATTTAATTTCAAATAACTATTTACTAATAATTATATATAATTAATAATTAGCATATAATAATTAAATAAAATTTTGAATTATAAATAATAAATTATTATAAATAATAAATAATTATTATTAATATTAAATAATAATTTATCAATAAATATTTAATATTTGTTCCACTAATTTAGCAGTTGTTTTTAAGATACCACCGCTAATTCATGGTGTTTATTAAAAACCACTGCTAAAAAATTATTCTTTTAAGAAATAGTTTTATTATTGAGTTTTAAAAAATCACTGATAAAAATAAATTTGAAAAAAAATATATACAAAACAAATTTCTTTGTGGTTTTGGGAAAACTACTGATAAAAATTTTTCAGGAATTATTTAGTGATTTTTTTTTAAAATGCCTCTAAAATCACACTGTGAAATTCAATTTTTTGAATAGTTATTATATAAAAATACTTTTCATCAAAATTTATTATGGGTATAAAAAATATCATGTAGCTACCCCCTATATCAATAAAATGATTATCAAGAACCCAGTGCATGGATAGAGCTTCATTAGTGATAATAGTGGTCAGAGATTGAGCTCTGGTAGTGAGGGAATCAAATTTTAAATGGAGGAATTCCTTAATAATAATATGGATGAGGAATGGATGGAGAGTTAGGATGTGTTGTTGACTTTATCCAATGACGATATGGGCCTCTTTTTGTGATTCTTGGCTCACTAGTTCTTTCTGTTATAAATCCCACATTCACCCCAAGTCACGTGGAATTTTTTATGGGATAGAGAGCTCTTAATAATTCTCTTATTTTCCTTTATATTAGTAGGGTACGAATTGGGAATAAATATATTATCTCTAGTGTAGTACAATCCCACATGATGACCCCTTATGTGTATGTGAGATGACATACTAATGGGTTATACCTTCTTCATGCACCCACATGCCAATATGTGTCTCTGGATCTCATTGTTTGCATGTAGGTTGTCCATGTCTTGTGTTGAATAACCCCATTAGAGGTTTTTCCATGAGGAAGGATAATATCTTGTCTTTTGAACCAAATTTCTCTATCTAAATTTTTCTTTTTGGAAAAATTCCCAAATGAAAATAAATCAAAATTTTATCCTTAAGAAAATAAAAACAAATCAATTAGTGCCTTTAATTATATCTTTATAATTAGATTTACCTGATTGAAAATATTTAAATTAATTTAATAAAAATATATAAATCTGATTTCTTATTCAAAAAAATTTATAAACCTAAAATTTTTTTTATTAAAAATAAATAAACTAACTAATAAAAATTAATTTTTATTAAAACACAATGACAAAAATATACTAACTACATTCTCCTACAAATGTTCCCTAAGTATACTCATGTATGTCATCTCAATAAGTATCTCACCCTGAATCCATATCCCCTATGTTTCAATCCCAAAATCATTGAGTTATAATATCCAAGGGATTATTCTAATCCAAATGTAATCATGAAACACCTTTTCAATTCCACCTTACTCAAGATCATTATCTCACTTCACAATTTCACCTAATAAATGATTCATACCAATCTAAAAACCTTTTACTTTTGTTTTCTCATAATTTAAATGAGTTCAATGTTTACATTCCCCTTAATATATCTCAATAAATTGACACATTTTACCCATTTTTTTAATTTAGATGTTCAATTCACTTATTATTTAATTGATATGGGTTGATCGAAACTAAGAAATCCCATGTTAAAAGAATCCTCCAGGATAAATTGTAATATTCAAGGAAAGGAAACGGTGTTGTTAATCTATATCAAATATGTTATTTTAGACTTTTTGGATGGATTTTTATTATCTATTCACACACTGATAGGCCAATCCATTTCAATAAAATGTATTTTGGATCCCATTTACTCACACTACTCCAATTTTAATTTCTTATCCAGTTGTCATCACGGGACAAACATTAAACTATTACTCAAGTTAAGAAAAATATATTACTCTAGGATATGTTAATTAATATAATTAAAACATGTAAATTTTTTATACACCTCACTTATATCTTATTAAACACTAATGTTGAAGTCCTAAAATCAAGAGATTCAATTATTTCTTGGTATATTTTTCACTTTGATTTATGATGATATATTTTTTTCAATAATGTTTAATTCCATTAAATAACACAATTCAATTTTTTTCCTTCCCCAAAAAAATCATTTTGAACTTATAATCAATGCATCAATAAGTATGGTGATTTAAATAATATTTTAAATAATTATATTCATATGATGGGCATGAAAGTAAAGTAGGAAAATATCCCTTCCATTATAGCACTTTTTCTAAGTATTGTGTGTGTAATTTTTTAATCAAGTTTCTATATCCATATTTTCCATTAAGTTCCTATAAAATAATTTAAAAATTTATTATGGTGGTTATGAAATTATTCATAACAATAAAAGAAATGAAATAATGAAAATAAAAATCTTAATTATTAAGTTACCTCCCATAATTAAATTTTTTTTATATTCTCAACCTAACCTATTTATTCTCTTTATCGACCATTATCCCAACATAGTGGGTTTTTCTTAAATGGGAACCCATGTTATTCCTCTATCACTAATTTTTTCTCTTATTTTTATAGTGTTTTATAATAACAATTTTATTTAATGGATATATCCTATTTAATTTTCATAATAATGATGGGGTCTTATTCTTCAATCTTCTTAATTTCCACCATAAACAACTTATTTGGCAAACCATCTCTTATATAATTATACACTTTCTCTCTTTGTTTGATCTATCTTCATATTTTAAAAATAATGGTTTGTTTCCTTTTATTTTTATCTGTTTAGAAGACATTTATTTTTTCCTTCATCTCCCCCTTCTTGGAACTTCAATTTTCCACTTTGTACAAAATTTCAAGTCTATTTTGAATATATAATTAAGATTATAAGGTTGATAATATATATTTGATAAAATTTAAATATCCTCTTTGTTATTGGTATAATGGGTCCAAAATCTTCCATCTCATATTTGAAAACTACACCTCACCTTAGCTTCTTTTACACTTGTTTTTGGGTTAAAACCATTCTTTAAAATGTTTTTTGGTATGATAAAACATATCTAAGTTTAAAACTATATATTCTTACATTGATTATTTAATATTATGGTTATATTAATCTAGAACATCAGTGAGTGATTCCACCATGAATGATTCAATTTTAATTGTTTGTGGGCTATCATTATCTTGTTCTTTACTTCAATGCTATCTTGATTCCTATGTGCAATTTTAGTTTGATTTTTCTCTATAAAATAAATATAGAAACCTTTTATGTGTTTTATTCCTTAATATCATTTAAATTTATTATTTGTATAGTTTTTTCACACAAAATTTTATGGATTTTATCTTGAGATCCCCGCACTCTTTGGTTTTTCAAATTACATTTCCTTTCAATTACCTCAATTTGGGTTTTAATTACTTGAATGTATGTTTGAGAGTTATTATACAGTTTTTAAATCATTAATACATCCAAGAGGGTCTTTGATTTGGTGCTTGGTATTTTTGTTGATTTATTCAACTTCCTCTTCATTTATTGAGAGTTTATCATCAATATAGTGAATGTGCTCAAATATCATCTTTGTACCAAAATCCATCTTAGATAAAGATTGGTGTTATTTGATAATCCATGATTTTATTGATAGTAACTAGTTTAATAACACTAAATTAATTTTTAATTTATTATTTAATAAGAATTTAAAATTAGATCATGAATTTGTGAATTACATGGAAAATATGTTTTTCCCTTTTAGTTGCACTTTATATTTTTTTCTCTAAAATTTTATTTATTTCATATTAAAATTATAAATCTCCTAAAATAATGGTATATATGTTGGGATACATATATCATTTTAAGGACATTATCAAGATCGTAATTTTTTAAGGAACTAATGAGTTCTAAATTTATTTCTTGATTATATTAGATGGACTATACATAACTTTAATGATAAGACAATAAAATTTTTATCCAAGCATATATTGGGTTAAATTTTTTATATAAGTTAGAGGAATCAAACTTTATGATTTCATTAATATGGAGACACTTTTATTTCAGTTTTTAGAGCTTTAAAGTCTTGAAATAAAAAAATCAATACGTTTTGAATATATTTTAAACATTTCATTTCATAATTTTTGTAACCCTAGCCTCTACTTTACTCTATAAATTAGTAATATTAACATTTATAGGGGATATTAGAGTTATTTTCCAATATAGTGGTTCTGTTACACATCTCTATCCAATTTAGTGATGGAATTCCTACAAGAAATTATTTATTCCATGTGACTTTCACTTTCTTCATCTATAATATTTTATTTTGTTTCTGCATGTATGATATCTCTTTTCATTCAATAAATTTATTGGTTATTCTATTAAAATAATTTTATTTTTGTTCACTTCTTTGGTTTGTAATCGAATATTTGATATGATATTGGGTGTTACCCATCTAACCCCCTTTCTTATGAAAAATGTCTCTCTATTGAACCTTCCACCCATGGAATCATAATTTCTCTGTAATAAATCTAATTAAACCTTATTCGATTGATAATTTTGAAAAAATTAACCAAATTTAATTCATAAAAATTTAATCAATTAATGGAGTCTTTAAAAATTAAAGAACTCAATTGATTGACATTTAACATACGAGGCTGATTTTGTGATAATCATGAGAGAGAATGATAATTTCTCAAATATGATCAATTAGAGATAGAATTGTAGGGTTCAAATATAATCTCATGAATTAATTAATTCACATTTATAGTGATTAAATTCCATGATAATTGTCCGTAGACTATAAATTTAACTTTGTAAGGACTATTAAATTAGTTTGATGAGATTTGATGTTTTAATTTTAACCTAGGGTTCAAATAATTCATCTTTTATGATAATGTTAATTTATATTGGTTTAGTGGATTTACAATATTAGGGGATCATAATTTAATTAATTATAATAATTAAAATATTGATAATTAAATTAATAGGTTGGTTAGACCGGTTATTAATTATTAATAAATTTTTCTAAAAAATAATGGACTTTTCAATTTATCAAAATTTCTTTTTTCATTATAAATATCTCATATATTATTTTTAAATTATTTTATTGTTTAAAAATTATATTAAAATCACCCATAAATTTCATTTCCTTTTTCATTTGAATATTTTCTTTCTTTTATTTCTTAAAACATAAATTTTTTTATTTAATTCTTTTTCACATCAATAGAATGACCTTGGTCATCCACTGTGTATAAAATTATAAAAAAAATATTTTTAGAGAACCCTTGAAAACCCTCATCAAACATGTGTTGTTTGTTAGAGGTGGGTTTTTTCAACTAGTTCTAGGTAAAATAATTTCTTTTATTCTTATTTTATTTCTATTCTTTTTTCCCACCTCTCCCTTCAACTATTATGCACATGTTATATTCGGATATTTAATTTAATATTTAATTAATATTGTTATAGTATTTATTTTTTATATCATTTTTATATTTAATTTATGATGTGATCCCACCATAACATTATTTTTGAACAAGACACTGAGGTTGTATACAGTCTTTAAATATGAATCATATGATCTCAGTTTTTGGGATATATCAAAATCTTAAATTTTAGAATTTCATCCATTTCACAAACATTGAAACTATTATAAATTCTAAATCCAACAAAAAATATAAAATAATCTAAATTAATAACAATGATGAACATTAAAGAATAATTTTAGAATTAGTTGCACCTGATATTAACTATAAATTAACTTGAATTTCATATCCAAATCTGGAATCAGAATTTGTACTCAAATATGGGAGAATTTACCTTCTACTCAAATATCTTGAAATCTTTGGTTGGGACCCAAATAATAATTTAAATTAATTTCATTTTTTTAATAATGAAACTGAGAAATGTTCATAAAGAAAAAATAAATCCACATGCATTCTCATTTTCACTTGATGGAGTTATGAAAGATTTTATATATTATTTACAACCTCAAGATTTAAGTTGGGATGATTTAAAAAAATCATTTACAGATTCTTTCTTGCATCAAATATCACAAAATTATAATAGAGATATTAGGAATCAAGCTAGTACAAGGGGATCCAATATATGAATACAAGGAGTGATTGAAGAAGATGGGTGCAAGAAAACTACATCACCAAATTAGTGATAAAATCCTTATTCAATACTTATTTGAAGGTATAAAAATAATGGATATAACCATGGTGGATTTCTCAATAGATATATTATTGGTCAACTAACCACCAGTATAAAGTTTAAAAATAATAGAAATAATAGTACAAAACATACATCAATTTTTTGATTATAGAACACTTGATCCAAGAGGTGTACATAAGGTATGTTTAAAAACATTGGATAATAATTAATTTGGTAAAATTTTTGATGATTTAAATTCTATGGAGAGACATATTTCTTTGTCTAAAAATACAACACAACCCACTCCAACAAGGGTTTGTGGAATTTCAGTAGCACTAGATCATCCCACCAATTCACGCCCAGAACTCCAGGATAGAGAAGATTGTGCTGCAATATTCTTATGGAGACTATATAAGTAGTAATACCCACCACAAAAACCCATGTATGGACCATTCTCTATAATTTATAATCTAGTGTTAAAGTAGTATTTATTTCTTGGGCATAGTTCATGTCAAAAAAAAATCAATGTTTCAAAAAAAACATTCAATGGTAACTTCCAACCCAATGGGGTTTTAAACAACTCAAAAATAGATTTAACACCCAATAAAGAAAAAAAATATGGGATGTCCCAAAAATGGTATAATTTAACACTGATTATATTTTGAAAAAAATTGTTCTTAATCGGAAGAATGATCTGAAGAGTCAATGCCCTGAATAGAGAGAGTTGGAAATGATAACGAGTTGGATTAAAATGGAACTAAATATAATTTAAAGACTTGCCACCATTTATCTTACCTCTAAACCTAAAATAAATATAAACGGTAATTTTAGTGTGATAACATTGAGGAGTGGGAATAAATTAATTGATCTAATTATTTTGAGTAGTCCATCAAGGTTTAGTCCATATATGGAGATTCCACCATCACAAAAGATTAATGACTATCCAAATATGAATGATAAATAGAAATAGAAGATTGAGTAGGTTCCTCCTAAACATATTCCATTTCCTAATATATTTGGTTAAACCGAGAAGATGATAGAAGAAGTAATGAAAATTGGGTTTTAGACATATTCATGTGAGTTGAGATATACATTCTTCTACTTGATGAAATTTAAAAAATTAAAAGTTATAAAATATTCCTAAAGGATTTATATAGGAATAGAATAATAATAATAAAAGGATGTTATATGATCAATATTAGGAGAATTGTATCCACACATATCACACTAAACTTGGAGGATCTAATAAAATAAATAGACCTCATAATATTCACCATATCATATACCATAGGGGATTTAACTTTCTCAATTTATATATGTGACTTATGTTTTTATATTAAGGTGATAACTTACCCTATTTTCTCATTTTTATATATTAGTGATCTTAAACCAATAAGGGTGGTGGTGTAGTTGGAAAATAGAACAACAACATATCTGATAAGAGTTCTTATGGATGAACTTGTACAAGTAAGAGACATGATCTTTCATATGTACTTTTACATGTTGGACATGGGGGTGATAAAGTATATTCTTATCCAACCATTATTTTAGTTTGAACCTTCCTCAAAATTGTATAAATGATCATATATGTTCATAAAGATACCCTTTTAATAGATTTTGGTGATGAAATTATAAGATTTGATATTTTGGGCTCAAAGAAATACCCTTCAAAAGAACATTAAAAACAATTGTATCCCATTTAGAACCATCTTGTAAAAAACCCTCTGATTATGATTTCTCCATTATTAGATATATTTTGAGACTTTGTTGTAGATTAATTTATAATATTATTTCAAAAAATATCTTTTAGGGGCAAACCTCTATTTCTTTAAATTTTGATGTGGTTTCATATTCTGATTATGAGAAAATTATTTCTGATTATGATAAGGTTGTTGAGTATTTTGATGATTTTGATGCATTATTTTATAATTTAGATAATGTATATTAAGATATAGATATACATTATGTTGTATTTAATTTCATCATATTATTTCGTCCATATAACACCCACCCATATTGGAATTCAATCCATTTACATTAAATATAAAATACTCTAATTTATTGTGTGGTGAGAAATTTCACTCTATTATTGCTAAAAATATCATTCTTGAATAATAAGTGAAAATTTTGGATCATTTGATAGAGAAAATCAGGGATATTAGGTTGATCTTAGCTGAAATACCAGATATTATCCTATTTATTTTCATGAACAATATTCCTTTATAATATGGGAATAACCCAATTATAAAACCTTAATAGGGATCAAACCAAAATTATTGTAAGTTATAAAGAAAGAGGTTAAATTATTTCTTGATTTAGTTATCATTTATTAAATCTTTGTTTCTCTAAGGGTTATCCTTATTCAGGTTGTTCCTAATAAATATAGTCTCACAGTTGTAAAAAATTAGGGGGAGGAGTTAGTTCTTCTAACAGGGAAAAACAATTGGCGAGTGTGTATAGATTATAATAATTTAAATCAATAAAATCATAAAGATCATTTTCCCCTTCCATTCATCAACCAGATGCTTGAGGAATTCATAGGATAGACACACAATTACTTTTTGGATGATTTATTGAGCATTTTTAGGCACATGCTACACTATAGAACCAATAGAAGACAAATTTTTAATACCCATTTAGTACATATGCATACCAAAGGATTCCATTTCAACTCTTTAATACCCCATGAACCTTCAAGGGATTTATGGGGAGTATTTTTTAGATTTTCTTGAGACTTTAATGTAGGTATTTATGGATTTTTTTTATAATTCATGGTTCTTAATTGAATGAATGTCTCTTGGTTTTGGGTAATGTGTTACATCATTGATCTTGACCTCCATGTTTTAATGATCACAAAATCATGATTCTAATTATATTAATGAATTTTCTATTTTCTGTAAGTATTCCATTAATTTGAGAGAGGTGATAAAATTGTTTAAGTATGAGTCCCTACCAGTTACTAATAAGGAAAATACATCATTGAGACTAACACCAGAAACTCAAGTCACTATTTTCCATGACTTGCAGTTAGCATGTACATCTAGTTATGTCTGAGACACCATCAAATGACACACTGTCATATGAAACACCGTCACGATGTCATTCCACCAGAACATAAATTTGGCTAAGTACGAGATACTTCCATATGAGGCACCGCTAGTGTCAAACCATCAACATAGAATTTTGGATTTATAATACACCGCAAAACCAAACACCTCCAGTTGAGACACCGCTAGAGAAGTGAAATTTTGGGTAAATCTAAGACACCACCAGTGTTATGAAACCATAAAAACATGCCACAAGACTTCAAGACACCATCAGACTAATCCACCACCACTATTTCCTTATAGTTATTTTTGAATAAATTTATTCTAGCAGATACATTATCGAATTTAATTACATTAATTATTTTAATTATATTATATTAAATTTTAGATATAATGCATTAATTTAAGTGTCAAACATGTAGTTCGAAGAAGAAAAGTGGATCTAGATACTCCTGCTACTACTGATAAAAAGAGAAGTAGACGCACTCATGAAAAATCAAGATACAATAGTGGATGAAGCTAACTAATAGAAATCTAGGAGCGCAAACTTACTGAACACATATATAAATGAAATTAATTTCAAAAAAAATAGATCACCTACTACAGACAATCTAATAGAAATCTAGAAAACATCATCACATCTAGTGATTTCCTCCAATAAAGAATAAGAGTCTGTGACACTATGTTCCTTTGAAGTTTTCAAGAGAAACTGACACAATATTCACTGTAGAATCAAATCAAGAGTCACAAGATTCATTTCAACAGACTGAGAATTTCTAAACTCTACACTTTTAGATATCTCTATTTTTTTTATCTTTATTACATTTTGAGTGGTGTCTTTGCATACTATATTTTATCACATGCACACTGACTCCTATACTAAACTAGAAGATAATTTGATATCTTCTCATCTTTTCTTACACTGTTACTCTAAAATATAATAGTGGTAGAGATCCTTGTATTATTTATTCTTTTTTGCACCCATGTATAATTGTGGAAGAGGTCATTTGTGACCTGGAAAGTTTTAAAATATTGTAAAACATGATCCAGGTTGTGGATCAACTTGTTTATTTATATAAGCTGCTTAGTGGAAGGTTATCACTAAGTGGAGAGGATTAAGTCTCAAATTGAGACTGAACATCTTGTATTCAAAATTTTTGTTGCGTTCTTTAATTTTTTTTTACTTTATTTATTCTTTAAAACTGGAAAAAAATTATTATAAACAAAATATATACATTGATACTCAATTTGTGTTCATAGAGTATTTTTATTGAGTAAATTAATTTCAAAGGATATAATAATAATATATATTATTCATCCAAGACCTAATAAATATTTATATAAATCTTTAGAAATATTAAGATCTATATCATACTACATATTTGGATAAAATGGTTTGTATTTAAACATTTTAGGGATTTCAAAAAATTCCATTTTAAATAGAAATTTTTATTGGGTAATCAATTCAGCCCTCCTATTGAGATACTCACTCTTCCAAAATTTGGTATTAGAGTAGTTTATTTATTTAGTATTTATGTTTTCAAAAAAATGTTATTTAAGTTAAGCTTTAACGATCTTAAATTTTTATTATTTGAAAATTTAATTATTTAATGGATAACTATCAATAAGGTTCTTATACTAATATAAATTATTTCATTAATGGTAACAATTATTCTCAATGGAAAATTAAAACAAGAATTCATATAGAAAGTAAATTAATTCCCTTTACTGTGCACTAGGATATGGAGAGTTTAACATAATTCCTATATGTAAAACAGTTTATGATATTTGGGATACTTTTTTTCTCATGAGGGAACTATTAATGATAATGAGATAAGGGTTAACACTTATACTATTAAATATGATAACTTTAAAACGAATCCGGATGAACCTATTTTTATCATGTACCTCAAGTTTAATGAAATTTTCAACATAATGAGATTGCTTCAAAAACAAATCTCTAATAAGGAATAGATTATGAGATTTTTGAGATGTCTACCTGAAATATGGATGGTAACATTAGTGTCAATCAGATAATCTTGTGACATAATCAAGATTCTAGATAAGGAGATGATCGGTAAGATTATGATGTATGAAGAGGATCTAAAGGTAAATTGTGAAGAATATAAAGATCCTAAGAGAAAGTCAATAGCTTTCAAAATACCTATATTCAAAAAAAGAAAAAGAGAAAGAGAAATTCAGATCTGTAAGTTCAATTGATAGTTAATCACCTTCTCCCTATGATGAAGATATGACTCACCTATCTAAAATATTTAAGAAGTTTTATAGGAGAAAAAATTATTCATAAAATATAACTATAAATGAATGTTTGTAAATAGAGGAAATTGGAATAAATATTAGAAGAAGTATGATGATTCAAAAGAAGTTTTCTTCTATTAATATAAGAGGAAATGACATATAAAATATGAATTTCCAAATATTAAGTATAAAAATAAATATGAGGAAGATAAAAAAAGATACAAAAGGCTATGAAGTCCACCAAGAGTGATTATAAAGAAATCTCCAATGATTCAGATTCTTCCCCTGAATATAATCCAGAGAGAGAAAATATGTGATTCATGACTAAATTCAGTGAGGTATCTATTTTACCTAGTGTTTCTAATAATCCTCTTATTAATCATTCTGATAATTTTGACAGTGAACAACAATATGATGATAATATTCCAAACGAATAAATACATGAATACTTTAACATGTTAGAAGACAACTATAATGAGCTAAATGATAAATACAATGTTTTAAAAAGATAAAATTCTATAACTACAAATAGTGAATCTGAACTGTCTTTAGAAAAAGAGAAAAATGTTCAACTGCACAAAGAGAACACTGAACTTAAACTATCTAATGATAAATTAAATAAAGATCTATTAAAGTTTACAAATTTTAGAGAGACACTCAAACAAATTTTGGGTAAGCAAGTTGTACCAAAGCATGTTAGTGTAATTGGATATCAACTTGGACAGAGGAAAATAACCATGAGTACTTTTGTTCTAAAATCCAAACCAGATATTTATTCTGAAAATTATTTTTCTAAGGGAGATAACATAGTATTTATTTCAAAAAGTATTTAGTTTTTTATAGAAAACCCATTAATAAAAAATGGGTTTCTAAAGCTTTAATTACTGACATTTTAGGACCCAAACAGATTCGGGTACCAAAATCATTTATTGTTTAAACCATGTGTTATAGTAAAAATGATTAAAGACATAAAATAGAAGTATATGGTACTTGGATAGTTGTTTTTTGAGTCATATTATAGGAGATTATCCATGCTTCAAAATCCTTATTATAGTTCAAGGTGGCCATGTCACCATTGGTGATAATTCAAAAGTTAAGATCATCGGCCTAAGATAGATTGGTAATAAGAATTCAATTTTAATTTATAAAATTTTTGTATGTTTATGGTTTAAAATATAACTTGATTAGTATTTCTTAGTTACATGATGATGGTTTTTATATTATGTTGCATGAAATGTTTATGATTCTAAAAATGTTTTAGTTTTTACTACTTTGAGAAATGATAATTTTTATGTTGTTGATTTAAATTATTTGATTTCAAAATATGTTTCATTATTAAGTTCCTTTCACAAATAATATAGGCTTTGGAATAGGTGGCTAGATCATTACAACATTAACTCACTTAGGAAGAGAACTATAAAATAGTTAGTTGGGGACATACCTAAACTTGAGTTCACAAATGATAAAGTCTCTAACCCCTCTCAAAAATGGAAATAGTATAAAGTTTCTTTTAAATTAATACAAATAGTTTAAACTTCTCAATATCTCAAATTGGTTCACATATATTTGTTTGGAAATTATAGAGTTTCAAATATTGATGGGAAGCACTGTGTTTAGGTTCTATTAAATGACTATCTAGATATACTTGGGTGTATATTCTACCTTCAAAAAGTGAATCTTGTTCGTACTTTACCAAGTATTCTAAGTTTGTAGAAAATCTATGTGGAATTAAGATTAATACCTTAAGAATTGAACATGATCATGAATTTTAAAATCATGATTTTGAATCTTTTTTCTCACAAAATGGCTATACTCATAAATTCTTTAATCCTAGGACCCCTCAGAAGAATGGAGCTTTATATAAGAGAAATATAAATTTACAAGAGATATCCTAGACCATATTTAATGAGTATGACCTACCTATCAATTTTTGGGAAGAATATATTAATACAGTCCACTATATCATCAATAGAGTTTTGATCATACCTATCCTTACAAAGACCCCTTATAAAATTTATAACAATAGGAAACCTAAGGTTAATTATTTTAGATTTTTTGGATGCAAAGTATTCATTCTTAATACAAAGGATAATTTGAAAAAATTTCTTCCAAAAGTGATGAGGTAATTTTTCTTGGTTATTCAATCTCTAGAAAAGTTGGTTGAGTTTTTATTAAGGAGACCAAAACTATGTAAGAATCAGCCCATGTCAAATTTGATGAAATTTATTCACATGAAACTAATACCTCTTTAAAAAACCTTAAGGATGATCTATATTCTTGGAACTTAAATTCTAAACCCTTAGACTCTACTGTCAAATTTTTAGAAAAAATCATTGAGTTCTAAATAATTTTTTTAACTTCCTGAACTTGAGCCTATAGAACCTAAAGTGACCAATCCATCTTTTTATCGAGGTATTAGAACCATTAAGTTACATCCTTTATATGTTGTTGTAGGAGACCTAAATAAAGTTACTCAAACTAGAGATTCTATAAAAAATCAGGTTAAACATCAGGATTTATTGTCTCATCTTGAACCTAAGAACATCAATGAAGAAACTAATGATGAATTTTGGGTAATATCCATTAAAGAATAATTGAATCAATTAAAAAGAAACAAAGTGTGGAAACTTTTAGATAAACCCAAGGAAACCTTGACTGTTGTCACTAAATGGGTGTTTATAAACAAGCTTGATGTTTCTAGAACTATAGTTAGAAATAAGATTGGACTTGTTTCATAAGGTTGTAGTCAATAGAAAGGAATAGACTATGAGGAAAAAAATTTAACTATAGAGAGACTTTAGTTTAAAATAATCTTTATTTCTTATAAAGCTCATCTATATTTTGAGCTTTATCAAATGGATGTTAAGAGTACATTCTAAAATGGTTTTATAATTGAGGTTGTTTTTTTTTTAACAAACCCCTTATTTTCAAAATCCACATTTTAAAAATCAAATTTTCAAATTAACTAAAGCTTTATATGGTTTAAAACAGGCTCCTAGATCTTGCTATAATAGGCTCAACAAATTTCTTATTTCAAAAGTATCTTCAAAAGGCATAGTTTAACCTACTCTTTTTATTAAAATAATTTCAAAATGTGTTTTATTTGTCCAAATATATGTTGATGATATTATTTTTGGATCTTAAAGAAATTCCATTTGTACTGATTTTTCTAAAATGATTAAAAATGAGTTTGAAATGAGTTTAATGGGTGATCTCAAATTCATTCTTGGATTTCAAATCTTTCAAAACAAATAAGAAATTATTTTAAATAAATGTAAATATAGAAAATATATTTTAAAACGTTTTAACTTGTATAGAACTAAGAATAGTGATTCTTATATAAGTACCACCTGTAAGTTAAATCTTGATGAAGTTGGGAAACTAGGGGATCAAAATAGTTACAAATGTATGAATGTTTGTCTTCTCTAATTGACTTTTATTCGGTTCAATATATTGTTTAGTGTGTGTATGTGCGCTTGTTTTCAGGAAAAACCTAAAGAGTAACAATTAAATGTTGTTAAAATAATTTTTAAATACCTTAAGTATATGCCCAATTAGAATTGTTTTATGCTAGAGCACGAGAATTTGATTTAGAGAGTTATTCTAATACTGATTTTCATGGATGAAAGATATACAGAAAAATAACCTTTTTAACATATCACTTTTTGGGAAAGTCTCCAGTTTCATTGTGTATTAAGAAGTAAAATCGTGTTGCATTGTAAAATGTTGAAGCTGAATACATAGTTGTTGGTATTTTTTGTGGAAAACAAATTGAAGATGAAACACACTTTACTAGACTTTGGATATCTATTCTGACATGTCCCCATAAACTGTGATAAAAAAAGATCTATAAATATTATTTGAAATTGTAGGAAAACAATATTGATATAGTACATCACTTTTTGAGAGATAATTTTCAAAAAAGAGATATCACTCTTGAATTTATTGGTATAGAACAACAGTTTGTTCATATGTTTACTAAGACTTTTAATTCTTAGAGAATGAACTATATCAAACATGATTTATGAATGATTAATTTTGGTTAAGTTCACTTCTTCTGGTATGAAACACCATTGGTATGACATACTATTGGGTGACACGCCATTAGGTGAAACACCATTGGGGAACACACTGTTAGGGGACACACCTTTATCTTTATATCACCATTGTAGTTGTCTCGCCATTGGGTTGTCTCAGCATTGTGATCGACACATTTTTTTTATGTACATACCTTTGGTTGTCTTTAGACATTGCGAATTTTGTAATTCTAATTTTTCTGAACTGTTGGTTTTATATTTTAATGATTTATTTTCATAACCTAATTCATATGTCTTCTTTAATACAAATTTCTAAATTTTTGTATTATTTTTATTTTTTGTAAAACTAAAGACCAAATGGTACAAAATAATCTATATATATTTCCAACACACCTTGATCCCAATTCGATACTCTCGAGCCCTGATCCACCTCTCTTCTCCCAACCTTCAAACCTACAATTTTTCTCTTAGACTTGATCGATCAAACAGAACTGATTTTCATGCCAAGGATTAAGGACCATTTCAAGTCTTCTCAAGGTGAGTCGTGATTAGCTAAGAATAACAAGAGAGAACTGAGTGTTCCTAC
The DNA here is from genome assembly GCA_963277665.1 of Viscum album. NCBI lineage: Eukaryota > Viridiplantae > Streptophyta > Magnoliopsida > Santalales > Viscaceae > Viscum > Viscum album. The sequence goes on along the minus strand of OY728159.1, from coordinate 1,202,172,946 downwards.
TCCAACTACACCAGCTCAACTGGAGCTTGATAACGGATTTTTAGTAGGTGAAAGGGAATTTGAGTCAAAGTGGTTGTTGTCCAGCAAGTATCTAGTACTCAAAGTAATCCAAAACCAAGTATGGCTAGAGTGGTTCTCATCAAACTAGAGACCCTTCTACCCTAATCTAGTTTATAAATTCTATTAGTATGTAGGATTTTAAATTGAGAAATATGGTTCTAATTCGGTAAGAATTTGTGTCAAAGTACACTTAATAGGTTTTTCATCGAATAAATGGGATAAATGTTTTGATGTACCCCATGAAGGAATATATGAGGATTACCACGGAACCATTCCTGAAGATAGTGAGATATTTTTGTTTGAATAGGCTTTGTCATAACTGATAGGAGATGGAATAACATGAAGATATGTTGCCTTAGATCTTGATGAGTAATGTAGTCTTCTCTTTATGTTTTTGCAGCACATGATATGCTCAATAAAGGGTGATTTAAAAACTCTAAGGTACCAATATTATTACCTTCTATATCTTATGAAAGAGGGTCATAATATAAATTTATGTAGATATATCATGGTTCACATGTGTGAGATGATCAATCCATATTCCAGATCCAATTCCTAGAACTACCCCATGTTTATTTCTGCCATGTTAAAGTCCAAGGACCTAGTAGCTGAGGATGAAGAGTTTACTACAGACTGTGATGGTTTCTTTATTTATAGAGCTTCTTGTTCAAGGATGAAGATTAGCTAGAACCCTAGGAAGAGATAGTGGCTTGGTGATAATGATAATTTTTACGCTGAGTTTAACTAGGTTGATCATTCTACCAGGCCGAGGGATGTTGTTAATCCAAGTCTTGACCTTGATGAAATAGTTTAATAATATGATGTTGATAAAGAATAATATGTTGTAGAATAATAAGAAAAAGAACCTTATATTGATAAATTTAGTGATCCTAAATTTTCTCCCAAATATTATCCCATGGAATTTGTAACTCCTAGCCCACCTAGAAAACTGTCAAAAAGAGAAAATCTTGTTAAAACTAGTAAAGAGGAAATAGTGGTTTTCAGAGAATATCAATTCAAAAGTAGTTCAAGAACTGATGATTAAGATGAGAATGGTGATGAATAAGAGGAAGAATAAAATGTTGAAAATGGTAATAAAAATGAAAGGGATGTATATTCTAGAAGTGATGATGATAATAACTCTAACTGTAATGGTACAAGTGGCTGAAGTAGGAGAAAATAAGTATAGATTCTTCTAAAACATCTTGATTCACCTAGTGAATCTTTAAAAACCCATATTTTACTGGAGTTATGGACCAAAATCTAAAATAAAAGGATTCACTTTTTGAGGGGGATAAATCCCTTTTTGTGGAGATATTTAATGAAAGTTAAGTGGCTGATAGAGTTGAGGCCAACTTTGTTTCCCCTTGGAAAAAAGTTTCTAATTCTACCTTGGTTGAGTATATGAGTGTTATGTTTTCTATGGAACATCAAGTTTTTTAGAAAGACTAAAAGGGGATGATTTCTTATGATCAAGGTAGTGGTGAAAAAATTGATGTTTTGGCTATTGATAAGCCTCCAATTGATAGTTGTATGGAAATATAATCTACTACTGTTGGCCAAAAGGATGATGCTCAGATGATAGTGGAATCTCTTATTAATAAATTGATAGAATATAAACCTTATATTGTTGAACAAACCTCAGCTGCACAAAACTTAAATGGATAGATATGTCTTGAAGTGTCAGTTTTATATACTAGTGTGGTACCTCCTACCACTGCATTTGTCTCATTTTTCTTTCCAGATTGATGGATTGATCATATGGAAGAAGAATGGGGCAAGTACTCTAGTTTTGTAAGGATTTCACCAAAAACTAGTGGACATGAGGTTTGAAATGATGGAGATCCTAATGGATCTATGATTGATCGAGTATACTTTTAAGGTTTATTAGAAAAAATGTATTCTATGAGAACTCATACACTTGAACCTGCACCTGTTTCTCTAACTTCTCCTATTATACCAATTTTTTTAGTCACAAGGAGTGACTTGCATGCCATTGGTGAAGATTTAATTTCATTCTTCAATGAGATGTTGAGAAGTCAGTCTCCTCATTGGACCAAAATTAGTGAAGGGGATCCCAGATATCTTTTTGATTTGGTGATCCAAAATATCCAACCATTGATGATGCATCACATACAAGAAGATGAGATTTATAATAAGAGGATTGTAAGTTAATTGGAATATTTAAAGGATATGCTTGAAGATTTAAGTGAACCTTTTCTACCACCATAGATGGAATCCCTAAAAGTCTTTATGATACATCTTCATATTCTTCTACTCATCTAGTAGTGGGCATTGATCAATTCAGAATAGTTGTCAAAGAGGAATTTGCAGCTACCTCCAGTGGACCCTCAAGTGCAGAATCTATGATCCCATTGAAAATTTTAAGTTAGTTTTAGAAAAGTATATAGCATAACCACATGATGTTGAGATCATATTCTAAAGATATAGATGCTGAAAAAGAAACAATTACCAAGGATATAAAGTATTATCTATTGAGGATCTACACTAAGCATGCTATGGAATAAAATTTCAAGTTATTACCTAAAACTTTAAGGATACCACCAATTTATAAGGATTTTAAAGAGAAGGTAAGTCAATTGAGAGATATGACTCTAGTGTTCAGCTGATTTATGGAAGAGAATGTTGATTTATTCAGTGCAATGGATTGAGGTTGCTAGATTATAATGGATTTTATAAATCTAATGAAGTTGTTTATTCAATTCCATAGAACCACAATTGTATCTTAAAAAACCATTCATATTACTCCATAGACCTCTCTCGGACTAGGTGTGACCAGGGATCCCAGAGCACCTCTACCTACCCAGTTACATCCTTTGCCCATGAATCCTATATAATCTATGATAAATATTAGGCCTTTCATTTTTGTAGAGCATACACCTCCTCGAGAACTACCTAGACTTCCAAATGGTGTGCCAAGTACCCTGACTTGAGAATCATCAGAATTGGTTGAACCTTATTCCTCATATCAGGAGAAATCCAAGTCTAATGAAAAAGAACCAATAGACCCCTCTACAATATCTTAAAACCTTTTCGTTGTTGGCTTAGAATGTATGTATTTTATGAGACTTGGTTTGTAATAACTTTTTTATAATCATTTTGAATACCTTTACCAACTCTTAGTATATTTATTATTACTTCATTTCCTATCTTTACATTTATAGTATTTACCATTTTGATAATCCCAAAAATGTGAGAATTTATATGGAATATTTTTTGGTTTATATTGGCGAACTTTATGTTTTATGGAATTTATTATTTATTACATTTATGTTTCTATGTTATATTTGATACTATTTGTTTTTAAATATTTCTATCTTTGATACATGATACTTACCTTTTATACTTACTATTTTCTTAATTTTTCCTTGATAACATATTCACATACTAAGTGTTATGTCTTGATTTATACTACCATTGATGACCTATTTTTACATTTATAATATTCCTTGATGAAATTATTTTTTATCACAAAAAAGGGGGAGATTTTTTACCTCCTTTTTTTAATGATCACAAAATCATGTTCTAATTATATTAATGGATATTATGTTTTCTATAAGTATTCTATTAATTTGAGACTGGTGATGAAATTGTCTAAGTATGAGTCACCACTAGTTATTTCTAAGGTCGAGATATCATTGAGACCGAAACTGCCAACTCGAGTCATTATTTTCCATGACTCGCCATCAGCATGGACATCTCACTACGTCTGACACACCATCAAACGACACACCATTAGGATGTCATTCTACTTGAACATAAATTTTTATTAGTACAAGATACCGCCAGATGAGGCATTGCTAGTGTCATACCATCAACATAAAATTTTAGAAGTATAAGACAGCATTAGACTAGACATTGAAAATTGATACACCACTAGAAAAGTGAAATTTTGGCTAAGTCTAAGACATCATCGGTTTCATGCCACCAGAACAACATACTGCCAGACTTCGAGTCACCACAAGACTAAGTCACCACCACTATTTACCTATACTTATTTTTGAATAAATTTATTCTAACGGCTAAATTATTAAAAATAATGTCATATATTATATTAATTATGGTCTCTTAAATGTTTTACATTTGAAATTGATGTAAGTGTTAGATGTGCAGTATGAGGAAGCAGAGAGGATTCAGATATTCTTGTTGTTGCTGATAAAAAGATAAGTAAACTCAATCATGAAAAATAATGATGCAATAGTAGATGAATATGACTGATAGCAAGCTAAGTGATTGAAATTACAGAACACATATAGAGATGAACCTTATTGCAATCAAGAAGACCTTACCAGCTACAAACACTCGACTGGAAATTCAAACTACATCATCACATCCAGTGCATTCCTCTAATTAAGAATAAGAGTCTATAACACTCTATTTTTTTATGTTTTCAAGAGAACATGACATAATCTTCATTGAATAATCAAATAAAGAGTCACAAGATATATTACAACTAACTAATTATTTCTAAACACTACTCTTTTAGAATGCTTTGTTATATTTATCTTTATTAAATTTTGAGTAGTGTGTGTGTACTCTATTTTATCACACACACACACTAACTCATGTACTAAACTAGAAGATACTTAGATATCTTATCATATTTTCTTATACTTGTACTCCCACAATAAAAAATTTTGAAGGTCCTTGTGTGACCTATTCATTCTTACCCCCACGTATAACTATAAAAGAGGTAATGTGTGACTTGGATAGTTGTAAAATATTATAAAACTTGATCCAGGTTGTGGATAAACTTGTTTATTTATATAAAATACTTGGTGGAATGTGATCACCAAGTGGAGAGGACTAATTCTAGACTTGAGACTAAACCACTTGTATTCAATATTTCCATTGTATGCTTAATTTTTTTTACATTATTTCTTCTTTAAAATTGAAAATTTTTTCTATTATCAACCAAATATATAATTTGATAGTTTATCTCTATTTGTGTTCATATAGTATTTTGATCAAGTAAATTTATTTCAAAGGATCTAATAATATTATATATTATTCATCTGAGACCTAATCAATCTTTAGAGATATCTTTAAAAAAAATTAAGATCTATATCATACTATATATTTTAATAAATTGGGTTGTATTTAAACATTTGGGGGATTTCAAACCAATCCATTTTAAATAAAATTTTTATTGGGTACTCAATTCTCCACCCCCATGTAACACCCCAAGATTTCATATTAAGTTATTCTCTTTAAATTAATTTAATAGCTTCCGCTACACGCAAGACCGGGTTTGAGCGCACCACGACTTACCAAACTAGTTGTTAAAAAATGGTTATGAATTGTATTAACTAAATTTTGAATTTTATATACTTCAAATAATTTTAACATCCATATATTTTGTTTCTTAGACATAATATAATAAGAAATTCAAATTTTTAGATAAATGATGTATTTTTAAAAAAATGAAATTTTACCGTCTTTTAATGGCGAACCCTTTTTAAATCCAATATTTGACAATTTTATATATTCAATTTGAAAAAATAAACTTCTTCTTTATAATCGGGACATAAAAATTTAATTGGATAAATTTTTGGTTCTTTTCTAATAACTTTCACATTTTTATGAATAGTAAAAATACAAAATTTTAATTGAAAATAACTTTTTTAATCAAAATAATTTATATTATTAAATTATAAATTTGAATTGTTTTTAAGTATAATTAGATTATATTTTTATCATTTAATCCAATGTTGTTCATTTGAATTAATTTTACATTTAAATGAAACATTAACACATATCAATCTTTCAATAGTTTTTACTTCTCAAAACCCTCTTTTTAGTTTTGACAATGGGAATATTTTTTAAATTAATTAATACAAATTATATGTTTTTAATTTGGTAAAATAGATATCATTTTTTAATTTGTAATATCATAATTATCTTAGGGTGATTTTTTGGTATTTTTCTGAAAACTTTCATTTTTTGATGAATAGTGAAAACACTATGTTATTGTTTAAAACCTACTTTTTATTTAAATAATTATTTATTTTATTTAAATTTATTTTAGGTAAAAATATATAAATAATACCTATATTAGTTCAATGTAATTCATTTAAGTCATTTTATAACAAAGTTAGACGTATAAAAATTTATTGAACATTTTAATGTATTTTACCCACCTTCTAGGCACATTTGCAAATTTGCATAAAACATAATTTTACCACTTCTGTGAATTGCATTTCAACTATATGAGAGACCCAATTTAAATCAGTATGTAAAATTTGGTTCAATATAATGAAAATAATTGTTTGTGAATAGTAACTTTTGAATTCAATTTTCCACGGTTAAAAGTAAATAGGGTAATTAAAGGTAAAAATGGTATTATAATTACTCTAACACATGTTCTAATTTTATTGGATAAATTTTTTTAACCAAAATAATCCTTAGTAATAAAATATGATCCTCTTTGACCCACTTGGATTGGATTAGGACATTTATTATTATTTTATTTAAAGAAGAGTTAAAAGTGTTAAATTCAAATTTTCATAACTAAAACATTTTTAATATAGCGTTATACATAAGAAATATTTGACTATAAATATTCATTATAAAGATATAAATATTTCATAAATAATTTTATTTTATTTATAATTTTTATACATTAAATAAATAAATTTATTTATGACACAATTAATGATGTAGGAATTACCCATTTAATTAAAGATTAAAATAATTGATATTATAAATATCCAAATAAATGTAAATTGAATCTTTTGATGCATTAAACTTATTTTATAGGTTAATATAAAATTTTAGGATTGATTTAATATATTTTGTTTTAAGTAATCAAGTTTTTTTTTACTTTCACAAAAACCAAATACTAAATAGTGTCAAAATTGATATAAATTAGTTTTTAAAACAAATACTATATTATTAAAAGATATAATATTCCTAAAAATATAAGGTTTCTAAAAAATAATCATATAATTATATATATGTAATTAATGAACCAATTTTGGTTCTCTTGGCTTTTTATAGTAATTTTATTAACCATTTATTATAATAATACAAGAACACATGGTAAAAGTAAAACTATTTAAATTAGAGTTAAATCTAAAATATTAGGTTAAAATGGTGACCTAGACCTGTATAAAACATATTGGTGGAGGGTAGTCGACCCATCCCCACCTTATCCTCAAAATAAATCCTTTTAGATCCATTATAAACCGAATATGATTGTATAATAAATTAATATTTCAATCTTTTCCTAAAGTGACCCTCACCTCTCTTATAAAAGGTTACTTCCCCTTCTCTCAAAATCACACCTCCAAAGCCATTTGGATTGGCCAAAACCGAATTAAATATCCTAAAAACAACAATCACTTAAACCTAGAGGTCTTACTTTGATCATAAATCCATTATAAGGATCCCTTTGGATCAAATCAAAAGGAATCACCCAAGGAAGAGAAAATAATTTCCTCACCTCTTTCAATGTTCTTTTCTTCTTCCACTTACTCTTTATTTGTTATTTCCATACCAAAATAATAACTACAGTACCTTACACATAATTTCATGTTATTATAAATATGTTACAACCATATTCATTATTCTATCCATCATATTAATGACAAGGTCATCATACGTGCGTACATACGACTTACTGTCTCCACGTCGTGGTGTAGTTTGTCATTTAACACTTCATTATTTGTATGGGCATAATAATGAGTATAAATTATGTAAATAATAAATATAACATGCTAATGATTCAGTATATATAATATAACCATCCACTTACATACGATTTCAGCATCAATAGAATGGTATTGTCGCTCGTTCATACGTATAGATTACTGTCTCCACGAACACGATGAGATTCATTCCCCATAATAACCATTCAAGAATAATTTTCCTTTTATGATTAAAAATAATGTTTAGGAACTTAATATCATTCTATATATGAATCCAATACATCCTATCCATAACAAACATGACTTATGTAACAAAATATATAAAGGAAAACAAATCACTTAACACCCAAAACAATGATACTACTGAAATATCATTAACAAAGAAATATTAGAAGATCATATATGATATCATATTTACGTATGTGGCTCTTGTAAAATTTAATAACAATTATTTCACCATTATACAGGAGGATAACATACCCTTTACTTGGGAAAAGTACAAGGTAAGGGGTTTTCATCTCACTTTTTATTCCTGTGAGATTCATGCTATATTGACACTATTTCCTTTTGTGTGGTGTATGTTCTACCCATGATTGTATTATTTGTGTAATATAATTTAATTTATTGGTATTTATATCTTCATTTTATGATCCTTCTTTCATGGGGTGTATGTTTTCTAAGTTACCAAATTGGTAAGGGAATTTTTAATTTTGATTTCTCCTCATTAGGTTTTACGCAAACTTCATTGATTATTTTACTCCAAGATTATGTGTGAAATCACTATTTATTTATTTATGTAGTAATTTCCACTCCCCTTTGTGTGGATATACTTTTGATACACCAAATCATTCCATTTATAAATTCTCAAATCATCTATATGAACTTGATAAGAGTAATCTTAACTCAATTTTTATTCATTGAGTTAAACATTGAAGTCTTTGGTGTTATTTTTACAAGAATATGTGTGAATGTACTATGATTGATTTACACTGAATATCCAGTAATATTGAGTGTATTTATATTTTTCACACATAATTATGTTCTTGATTAATCCTTAACCTAAGGATATTATCTTTATATGGGATTTCATCTCAATTTAAATTCTATTGAGACTTCTTTGTTGTTATGTGCCAATTCACTTTTATATGGTATACATAATGTACTTTGACATAGTATATCATGAATCCATTTATACTCATGATATTATAAAGTTTTTATTACCTCAATTATCTGTATTCAATCTTCTCTCATTTGGTGATTAACTCTAACTAAAATATCATTTTAAATGTTTTAAAGATTTATTCTTATAAATCTTTCTCATTAATGTCCATGTTTTAAAAATGGTGTTAAGGGTTTATTTATATGGACATAAATGTTTTAAAATTAAAATTCATTTCAAAAGTTTCAATGTGGTATGGGACACTTTGATTCAAAATTCTATTTTTAATAGCTTCTTGATAAATAGTGAGAATTTTAATTGTTTTCAAGAAAAATGGGATATTTCTCTCAAATAGTTTTACTGGTTATTTTAATTTATGTAAATATAATTAATTATTATTGGTTGAGGATGATTTATTATAATACAATCTTCTATATTGTATTTAATGAGTTATTTTTTACTATGGATGTGCTATTTTAATACCATTCATGGTTTATAGTTAAAATATTAACATTTCATATGCTAGTTTTAATACAAATATTTAGATTATGTTCCAAACTTTTCATAAGAGGAATGCATTGGACTTAGTAAGTGATGGGTGGAGCCTGCTATAGCTCCTCAATGCATTGGTAGGTCTCATGAGACAAACTAGTTTCTTGGCATAGGGCCTTGAAAAAAATCTTATTTGTAGTCTTGGTGCGAGGCCTTGACTACATGGTTATGATGTCCGGCGTTATGGATTCCATCATTATGAAATTAGATATTTCTATTACATGTGATTATTCAACTAATAGAATATCCATGTGAATAACTAAATGGAATTATTTGATTTATCTTTTCCATATTATTCTAAAGTTTAAGTTTAAAAGTCTTTTGTTTTATTCTTATACTTTGCCTTAAATGTTTATGTTTTCTTGTGATAGTTTCTGCTATATTATTATCCTTACTAAGCATCTGATCTCACCCCTTTCTTATGTTTTATTTTTTCTATGATGTAAAGAAGTATATTATGATTGACCTGTCGGAATAGCCTAAGGGATATGAGTGTTTTCAAATGAGACACAATGTTGTAGTTTTTTCATTTCATAATGTAATGTAAAACGTATGTATATATCTAGTACATACAGGGGTACTAAACTAATCAGTATTTCAAGACTTGATCTATTGTGATCATGCCAATGTTATGTAATAATGCACCGACTCTGGGTAACTAAGGTCATGGCATTACAGTTGGTATCAAAGAAGTTTAGTACAAACCTTGGAAGGTATATTTAGAAAAACTGTGTTTAGAAAACACTACCCTAAGATAGACATTGAGGATTAGTATAGAAGATACATCCAAAAAAATTGGTAATATAAATATTATGTTGGTTTTCCAAGAAATAAATCCCATTCTGGATATGAGTATGTAGAGGCAGCTCTGGTATAGATGTGCCTAAGGGTAAAACCTGAAAACACCGCTTTGAGATAGACTCAAACGGAAATTGGTTCACAACAATGGGCCTTGCTGCACTATTGGTTATGAAACTCCCATGTGATATACTTAGGATAATTCACATTTTCTTTATAAAACAATTTTGAAGGATTTCAATATAAGATGAGAATAAATAACCTTGGTTAATGCTAAGGTGTTTTAGATTGAAAATAAGGTCTCATGATATTCTCTAAATGATTTTATGACTATTGTTACTCACACTGTGCTTTTTGGTTTTATACAATGGCTTGATTCCAAGGAAGTCATAGTAACATTGAACATGATGTACAAGGTGGGAACGATGGTGGAAATGAGAAACTAAATGTAATTTTGATAGGCGTAAAAGATATTGTGTTCATGTCGAAGTAGGTTTCAAAAAATATGCTCAATAATATAAATATTTAGAAACTCCAAAACTCAACAAAGAAGAGAAAGGCGGAGAATGATAAGAGATCCAGCAGTTGAGACTATGGAGAAAAGAAATCTCAATTTCCATCATGTTGTAAATATGGAAGGAGACACCTAGGAAAGTGTCTCAATAGAACAAAGAAATGATTTATGTGTGGGAAATAAGGACATAAAATAAATATTTTTTGAGGAAAAATGAAGAGTACTATGAAATAAAATAAAAATGATCCTAAGAATCTATTTTAAGTCATTTTCCATAAATGTAGGGGACTTAGGCATTACCCGAGTCAATTCCCTATTCTATAGGATAACCACTATGTCAAGGAAGAACCTTTGTGGAAATAAATTTATGGAAAAATGTTTAAAAGTATTAATTCACTTTATTGATGGGATTACTTTGGAATACTTTTATCTTGTTTGTGTAACCCTAAATTTTTTTATGTGAAAATTTAATTTTATAAAGAATTATATTTTCTTTTGTGGATATATTTATAAATAACCATTGGGTTTATATGATCCTTGAATTTGAGTCAACTACAAGTTATTAAATTTTTGGTTGAAAATATGAGGTATGAGATAACATTTGTGGTTAAATTATGTTATGGTAATTTTGATGAATTTATCTAATTTTGATAATGTTATACAATATTGTTTTTGAAAAAGGACAACACGTAGACCGTGTGACAACCCATCGTGTCAGACAAAGCCGCGGGAATCGAACCCACAACCAAAGTTTGACTGGGATTTATCTCTTACAACTGGATGACATTAAGTCCCTAGTTAGTGTGACTAATTATTTTTAGTTAAATGATTTTATTGATCAATAATAAGTTGATTTGGGATATGATGTTTTATTAAATGGATATCCTTATTATTGGAAACTGATTTGGTGATTAAGTGATAAATTTTATATTGGAAGACGTTCGCACTGTTAGGAACACTATATGCCTAAGAAAAATAGAATAATATGGGATTTAATTTGAGGAGTAATGGTAGATTTTTTTGTTTTGGAAGAATATATGTTTTTTATAACTATTTAGGTTATTAATGGAAATGATTAACCTATCATTGAGAATATGTGATTTGGTTAATCACACTTCTTTATGAGACTTTAAGAGTAGTTGATGTTAGTTGTAGATAAATGTTAATATTTTCTATGAAATACTATGGTATTAAATTCTTCATAGTTTTGGGTTTCAATCTTAGTTTGGATTATATTGAAAGATTTTAAGGACAATTGTTTATTGAATGGTCTGTATTGAACTTCAGGTATTGTTTGTTTAATTTTTGAAATTAAGATTAGTATTTATTTCTATAAAGGATTATCTATTTTAGGGATCATATGATCTTGTACTAACCATTTGGTTTTGGTTGATCTCTAAAGACAATCGAAATATATAGTTCAAATTTGTGGATTATGTGATTCTCTATAAGTTGATTCTAGCACTTTAGGTGTGACCAAGTCATCTTGAATATTCATCATTTGGAGAAAAGATGACTTAGTGGTAGAAATTTATTAAAGGATGAAACTCTACTTAAAAAGTAATTATATATCTTTAATTTATTATTCAACCTCATAAATAGATTCCTCATCTTTATGAAATGAAACTTAAAACAAAAAACATTGTCCATTTACATTTCCTACTAGGAAACTAATGACTGTTTAACCAATCACAAGTTTGTGGTTTTCTTATTGTTAAATTTCTTCTGATCATTTTTTCTATCACTCTCCATTAGAACTTGACCCTTAGTTTATCTTCCATATCCATGTTTTCCAACATGGAAACCTAGTATGGGTTATCTTGGGTGACCTTTTTACTTCTCTTTCTTTCTTTTAAAGTGATAGTTTTATTGACTCTTTTTCTGATGTGGTAATTTCAATGAAGTTCCCAAACCTAATTTTAAAATTTAAAGGAAACAATTTCCAAAAGGGGGGAAGAATTTAACACCCCAAGATTTCATATTAAGTTATTTTCTTTAAAGTAATTCAATATCTTTTGCTACACGCAAGACTGAGTTCGAGCGCACCACGACTTACCAAACTAGCCATTAAAAATGGTTATAAATAGTATTAAATAAATTTTAAATTTTATATACTCTATATAATTTTAACATCCATATTATGTTTTTATTAGACATAATATAAGAAGAAATTCAATTTTTCAGATAAAAGAAGTATTTTTCAAAAAATACATTTTTACCTCCTTTTAATGGAGAACCCTTTTTAAATCAAATATTTGACACTTTTATATATTCAATTTGAAACAATAACCTTCTTCTTTATAAGCGGGACATCAAATTTAATTGGATAAATTTTCGGTGCTTTTCTAATAACTTTCATATTTTTATGAATAGTGAAAAATAGTAAATTTTAATTGAAAACAACTTTTTTAATAAAAATAATTTAAAGTGCTAAATTATACATTTCAATTATTTTTAAGAATAATTATATTATATTTTTTTCATTTAATCAATTTTGTTCATCGAATTAATTTTACATTTAAATTGGATATTAACACATATCAATCTTCTGATAGTTCTAACTTTTCAAAAACCCGATTTTTGATTTTGACAATGGGAATATTTTTTAAAATTAATTAATAAAACTTATATGTTTTGAATTTGGTAAAATAGACATCATTTTTAAATTTGGAATATCATAATTATCTTAGGTTTAATTTTTGGTATTTTTCTAACAACTTTCAATTTTTTGACGAATAGTGAAAAATATTGTGTTATTGTTTAAAACCTAATTTTATTTAAATAATTATTTATTTTATTTAAATTTATTTTAGGTAAAAATAGATATATAATACCTATATAAGTTCAATTTAATTTGTTGGAGTCATTTTATAATAAAATTAGAGGTATAAAATTTTATTGAACATTTTAACGTCTTTTACCCACCTTCTAGGCACAACTGCAAATTTTCATAAAACATAATTTTACCACTTATATGAATTGAATTTAAAATATTTGAGAGACACAGTTTACATCATTAAGTAAAATGTGTTTCAATAGGATGAAAATAATTTTTAGTGAATCGTAACTTTTGAATTTTATCTACCACGGTTAAAAGTAAATTGGGTAATTAATGGTAAAAATGATATTATAATTACCCTAACACATTTCATAATTCTATTGGATAAGTGTTTTTAGACCAAAATAAACATTATGAATAAAATATTATCCTCTTTGACCCACTTGGATTAGATTTAGATATTTATTATTATTTTATTTAAAGAAGAGTTAAAACTGTTAATTTCAAATTTTTATAAATAAAACAGTTTTAATATAGGGTTATAAATAAGATAAATTAAACTATAAATATTCACTAGAAATATAAAAAAATTCCTACATAATTATATTTTATTTATAATTTTTACACATTAAATAATTAAATTTTTTTATCACACAATTATGATACAGTAATTACCTTATTAATGAAAGATTAAAATAATTAATATTATAAATATCCAAATAAATGTAAATTGATACTTTTGATGCATTACACTAATTTTATAGTTTAATATGACATGTTAATATTTATTTAATTTATTTTTTTAAAAGTAATCATGTTTTGTTGACTTTCACAAAAACCAAATACTAAAATAGTGTCAAAATTGACATAAATGAGTTTTTAAAAAAAATACTATATTATTAAATGATATAATATTCCTAAAAATATAAGTTTCAGAAAAAGGACTCATATAATTATAGATATTTTATTAATGAACCACTTTTATTTCTCTTGTATTTTTATAGTAATTTTATTAACCATTTGTTATAATAAAACAAGAATACATGGTAAAAGTTAAACTATTTAACTAAGAGTTAAATCTAAAAGATAGGGTTAGTATGGTGAACTAAACCTATATAAAACCTATTGGTTGAGAGGTTTTCGACTCATCCCAACCTTAACCTCAAAATAAATCCTTTTGGGTCCATTATAAACCGAATATTATTGTATAATAAATTAATATTTCAAGCTTTTCCTAAAGTGACCATCACGTCACTTATAAAAAGGTATTACCCCTTCTCTCAAAATCACACCTCCAAAGCCATTTGGATCATCCAAAACCTACTATAATATCCTCTCAAATACCCTCAATTAAACTTATAGGCCTTAATTTGATCATATATCCATTCGAAGGATACATTTTGATCAAATCAAATGGATGCACCCAAAGAAGAGGTAATAATTTCATCATCTCTTTCAAAGTTCTTTTCTTCTTCCACATCCTATTTATTTGTTGTTTCTATACCAAAATAATAAATCTGGTACCTTATACATACTATGATGTTATTATAAATATGGTACAACCATATTCATTATTCTATCCATCCTATTAATTACAAAGTCACCATACGTTCGTACGTATGACTTACCGTCTCCACATCGTGGTGTAGTTTGTTATTCAACACTTGATTATTTGGGTGGGTATAATAATGTGTATAAATGATGTAAATAATAAATATAACATTATAATTATTCTGTATATATAATATAACCATCCAATTACATATGATTTCACCATCAATAGAATGGTATTGTCACTCGTGCATACGTACGGATTACCATCTCCACGAACGTGATGACATTTATTTCCTGTCATAACCATTCTAGAATAATTTTCATTTTATAATTAAAATTAAAGTTTAATAACTTAATATCATTATGTATATGAATCAAATACATCCTATCCATTACAAACATGACTTATGTAACAAAACATATAAAGGAAAACAAATCAGTTAACACCCAAAACAATGATACTATTGAAATATCATTAACAAAGAAAAATTAGAATATCATATATGATATCATATTTATTTATATGGTTCTTTTATAATTTAATAAAAATTATTTCACCATTATACTGGAGTTTGAATTACCCTCAACTATGGAAAAGTACAAGGTAAGGGGTTTTCATCTCACTTTTTATTCCCATGAGATTCATACTATATGGTAACTATTTCCTTTTGTGTGGTGTATGTACTACCCATGATTGTATTATTTGTGTAATATAAATTAATTTATGGGTATTTACATCTTTATTTTATGATCCTTGTTTCATGGTGTGTATGTTTCGTAAGTTACCAAATTCGTAAGGGAATTTCTAATTTTTATTTCCACTCATTGGGTTTTATGAAAACTTCTTTGATTATTTTACTCTAAGATTATGTGTGAAATAAATATTTATTTATTTATGTTGTAATTTACACTCCCCTTTGTATAGATATACTTTTTATACACATAATCACTCTATTGATAAATTCTCAAGTCATCGATATGAACTTGATAAGAGTAATCTTAACTCAATTTTCATTCATTGAGTTAAACATCCAAGTCATTGGTGTTGTTTTTACAAGAATATGTGTGAATGTACTCTAATTTTTTTACACAAAATATCCAATAATATTGAGTTTATTTATATTTTTCACAAATAATTATGTCATTTATTTATCCTTAACCTAAGTATACGGTCTTTATAAGGTATTTCATCTCAATTTGCATTCCATTGAGAATTCTGTGTTGTTATGTTCCAATTCACTTTTATATGGTGTACATAATGAACTTTGACATAGTATATAATGAATCCATTTATTCTCATGATATTATAAAGTTTTTATTACCTCAATTATTTGTATTCAAGAGTCTCTCATTTGGTTAGTAACTCTAGCTAAAATATCATTTTAAATGTTTTAAATATTTATTCTTCTAAATCTTTCTCATTAATGTCCATGTTTTAAAAATGGTGTTACGGATTTATTTAGGACATGAATGTTTTAAAATTAAAATTCCTTTAAAAAGTTTCAAAGTTGTATGGGACACTTTGATTCAAAACTCTATTTTTAACAGCTTCTTGATAAATAGTGAGATTTTTAATTGTTTTCAAGAAAAATGGGTTATTTCTCTCAAATAGTTTTACTGATTATTTTCATCTATGTAAATATCCTTAATTATTCGTGATTAAGGAAGATTTATTATAATACAATCTTACATATTTTATTTAATGAATTATGTTTGATTGTGGATGTGCTATTTTTATACCATTCATGCTTTGTGGTTAAAATATTTACATTTTATATGCTAATTTTAATGTGAATGTTTATATTATGTTCCAACCTTTTCATATGAGGAATGCATTGGACTTATTAAGTGGTAGGAGGCACTCGCTATATCTCCTCGATTCATCGGTATTTCTCATGATACAAACTAGTATCTTGGAACAAGGCTTTGACAAAATCTTATTTGTGGTCATGGTATGAGGCCTTGACTATGTGGTTATGATGTCCGACATTATGCATTCCATCATTATGAAATTAGATATTGATATTACATGTGATTATTTGACTAGTAGAATATCCATGTGAATATATAAATGGAATTATTTGATTTATCTTTTCCATATTTTGCTGAAGTTTAAGTTTAAAAATCTTGTGTTTTAGTCTTATACATAGACTTAAATGTTTATGTTTTCTTATGATAGTTTCTGCTATATTATTATCCTTACTAAGCATCTAAGATCACCATTTTCTTATGTTTTATTTTTCTTAGGATGTGACGAAGTATATTATGATTGACCTGCAATAATAGGCTAAGGGATATGAGTGTGTTCAAAGGAGACACAACGTTTTTGTTTTTTTATTTCATAATGTACTGTAAAACTTATGTATATATCTAGTACCTCCAAGGATACTAAACTCATAGGTATGTCTATAATTGATATCTTATGATCATGCCTATGTTATGTAATAATTCACTAACTCTGGATAACTATGGTTAGGTAATTACACCCCCCCCCCACTTGAGATACTCAATCCAAACAACAATTGAATTGACAAAAATCTGGTTTTGAACATTGAGAAATGTCATTTCATGGTAGGTCATGGAATTGGTTTAGGGAATGTAGACTTAAAACATAAAATAGATGTTGATAGATATAAGTTCGATATTGTTTTATCTTTTTCATATCCTACATGTGTGCATGATGTTATATATTTCTAAAGACATGTTGGTTTTTAATGATTCTTCATCCAATATTTCAGTAAGATTGTTCTACACTTATTGATATTACTTCAAAAATTAACCAAATAGTATATTTGGTTTTTATTATAGGGTATGATTTAATGAAGTAATGAATTTTCTCATCACTTACCCCAATTATATATCCTCTATAGTGGTATATTTTATTTGAGTTTATGTGTGATTCTGCATTTTTTTGTCAATAGATCTATCAAAACACAAAGGGTGGAGGGGCTCCCACATGTGATGGGTTATGCCTCCATGCCATTTTATTCATCCCAATAAAACTACATTACCATGGAAATGTAAATTCTTTATATTAAATTTAATTTAAATAAATTTCATCCTTACTTATTAGGAAATTAGGTGGTTGTTTTCTCTAATCATTCTACTTTGAGATACCTCTTAAATAATCCAAATACAAAACTATATGAAAACATGGGACAAGATGGCTTACAAGTTCTAAGACCTTATCAAGGATGATATGGCTATAAAGGTAAATAGACTCTATTAGAAATTATTTTGGAATAACGTGTCTAATAGGATTAAATTAGATTTCAATGGTTATGTTGTCTCTTATGGTAAATGATGATTTTTATTTTGTACTGCATGTGTTATCACTTTTACGTAAAAGTGTTTTCAAAATAAAAAATGTAATTTTCAGTTAGGAAACATCAAACTTGATACAAAGCATGGCATACATGATTAAATATATCCTATAATTATAAGGTATTCTATTCATTCTCTCTCTTTACTCTTGAGTTAAAGGACACATTTTCTTAGAGAGATATATACCATGTGAAACTGGTAAAAGTCATCTCTTGGGTTGTTCTATATTAAATATCTTCAATATCATGTTAATGTATATACATTGATTTTTTTCCAATATGCCTCTTAGATCAATCACCATGGATTCTGATACCTAGAATATCGGTCACTTAAACTAAGTATTTAACATAGAATCATTTGTTGAACCACACCTTAACTAGTTTTATGACTTTTATCTTGTTTCACATCAATAATATATTATCAACAAATGCTGCTAAAATAATTATTATACTCCCACAAAACATATTGTATACATAAGGCACAGGTTCATTCTTTCTGTAACGAAATACTCTTATAGATTCATCAAAATAAATTTTATATTATATTGATACTTTATTCAATCCATAAATAGATCTTTGTAACTTGAAAACCTTATCAGAATCCTTTACATTCACATACCATTCTGGTTGTATCATATAGATATCTTCCTCAAGGTTTCCATTAATGAACACTATTTCATAAAGTATTTAAAAATATTTTTTTATAACATCAGTTATTTATAAATAACCATCTAAACTATCTTTTACATTCTTTATTTTATAAAAAATGTTAAAAAATTAGTCTTCTATGTTTTTTATGTTGGTTATAATATAACTAATGTAAAAACCATTAAAAATTAAAATGTCATTCTCACGTTAAATTTTGTTTAGTAGTTATACATTTCTCCCACAATTCAAACCCCAATATATATTATTTTAACCTATAAACTCCATCAACTAAATTTTATTGTTCA
Source organism: Viscum album (assembly GCA_963277665.1). NCBI lineage: Eukaryota > Viridiplantae > Streptophyta > Magnoliopsida > Santalales > Viscaceae > Viscum > Viscum album. The sequence goes on along the minus strand of OY728159.1, from coordinate 1,202,153,584 downwards.
ATTTTCATTGTTTTAATCTACTTCATTAGTCATAGTTATTTTCTCCAACCACCATTCTTATTTTCTTTTCTTTTATTTCTATCTTCTATTGCATCTAATTTTCTCCCTAGTTCGTATTTTTCCATGGCATCTAAGTCTTTTTTTACTTCATTGATTTTTTATACTCTCTCTATAGTGTATTTAAAAATATCATAATCCACTTAATATGTATAGAAATTTTTAATAATCATTTAAAATATTATACTAAGAGTCTTCATCTAGAAGAAATGATCGAATGTGGAAACTATTAACTAGTTGTTAAAAAAATGGTGAGTTTAATTGACATTTATCACTATATAATTTAAGATATAGTGTATTGAATATTTTTTTGATTTTTTATGTTTAAAAATAATAAAATAATATGTAAAAAATCACTTAGTGCGTGATAATGGTGCTCTTCTATTTTTTATTTTCTAATATTTTCAATTATATTTAGAAAAAATTCCATCTATTTTTATATTTTACTTCTAAAACTTGGTTTTTTATGTTCCCCTTTAATATGTTAAAACTATAAAATAATTATTGAAATTAAAAATAATCATTTTTGTTTTTAAATTAAAATAGTATTTTATTTTTACAAGTTAAAAAAAATTGATTTATTTTTTTTATTTTTATTAAATCATATAATGAAATATTTAAGGAAATTACTGTAATGTACCATATTTTTAGATAGGTACAAATTCCATTAATTTTTATTTAAACCCATATTGAGGTTATTTTATTTGGATTATACCTAGAAAATTGTGCCTTTAGGTCATTTGGTTCATTATAGGAAGAAGGAAACAAAATGTTGGAGACTGGGTGCAGAACAAATACATGATGTGAATTGGTCTGGCCAGATCAAGTTTATGATGTGCATTGGTTTTTTCCAAGAGAAAAAAATCTAAATCTTTTCATGTCATGTATTCAATACATGGTGTTAATTGGTTAGGATATCCTCCATTCATGATGTGCATTAGTTTTTTCCGAGAGAGGAAACTTCAATATTTACATGACATGTAAAATATACACATCAAGAATATCTCATGATTTTTTTTAAAAAGTTAAAAAACTATCAGCGTTAATTATTTTTATTTTTCCCAAATTCTTCATCTTATTGAATCTTTTTCCATTCCTAACTTATGATTTTAGTTAGCTTCTTCATCCAGACTTCAATTGAGCCACCATTAATTATGTTGGAAGCACATCAGTAATATATTTGATATACTTCCTTATTTTCATGGTTTATTATGAAATATTTTGTACTAATTTGGTTTGAGCTAATATACTCTATTTTAGGGAAATTTTTATTCTTCAATTTTTATCCATTCTAGCTCATTTAAAATTCTGTAAATGGATGAGTGGTTGTTTACCAACCTAAGTTAGTTTTCCTAGTTCATTTACCTAAATGTATCATTGTATTTTATCATACACCATTGATCCATGAATTTAGCTTCTCTATTAACACCTCTAAAATGTTTTATAAATTAAATTAAACAACAAACCATGGATAATGTAGTCATAGATACATAGGAATTAACAATTCAGGGTTACCACCCTAATGCGAGCCACACTGAGGGGTATGTCTTTCATAAAGGCCTAAGATCCTCATGCCTTGGGTTTTCTAGAAACACCTTTTGAGTTTTGTGAAATGGTGATTGAAATGTTTATACTTATTTCTTTAAATGAAATTAATTTAATACTAGCTATACTCATACCCTTACCTCAAGATGAGGGAAATATAAGGGTCCTGACTTAAAGACACCTTGGATAGGATCATCATTCTTTATAATTGGAGTTTTTGAATGTGTATCAATATTCCAAGAGTGATACTTGGTTTATTTTATGGAATACCTTGTATGGTCTCACTGGGAAGATTCATTGTATACCTTACTCGTGACCGAAACATTGTTCCCTATTGGTTTGCCTTGGATGGTCAGGGTGGGAAATGTTGTTATACCATGCCACGACCTATGCATAGTACAATATGTATATTACCATTGATAGGATTAGAGGGTTATTACTTTAGACCATGCTAAGAGTGATACATGGGTTCCATTTATGGATCACCGTGGATAGACTCTTATGGTAATGGATTCTTCTCGTACACTTGGAGAGATACTTGGGTTTCTACTTAAGGATCACCTTGGATGGGATCAGGATGCTTATTTATTAAGAAATGTAGAAATTTGTTTTAATTAATAATTAAGTGTTTCTTTTTACTAAGGTTAAGGATGGGTTCCGCAATCTAAAGAACATGTTTGGGTTCAGTTCATGTTTTCACTTGGATCGTCAGTGGCCCAGTTTTTTTTTCTATATATGTATGTTAGTAGACTTACATAGTATCTATATATATATATATATATTCTTACTTATTACTACATATGTATACGTTGAACTTGGTTCAAAAATATTTTTCATAGTCCAAAGTAGTGTTGGTCATGTATCCCATGAGTAACCCAGACTGGCGTGGTTTATTTATTTGTTATTTTCTTTACCCTTGGATTCACTTGTAAACTACTCTTTTTATATAAAAGAACTTGATAGTTATAAACCCCATTGGTGGTGTCCTACTGATTATATCTCACACCCTGTTTGGTCCACCTATGGTACATGAACACACTTCATGATTGAAGGGACAGATAAAGGGAAGCACCGAGCTACCGATGTTTTATTTTTAATACTATGATGGAGTATGGGAGTAGAGGACCAAGTCTATGATCTTGATTCTAGTGGAGGTATTTTTTGTCTCTTTATCTTTTTAGTTAGCTTGTTGTATATGCATGTACCTCTATATACTATGTACTTCAATTTTTGTATATAATTATGGAATGGTCATCATTTTTGTATTTGATATTGATTTATATTTTTCCTATTTATTATCTAGATGATTTATTTTTTTATTCTTCTTATTTATTATTATTTATTTTTCTTACCATTATTATTCATCATTTTACTACACTTTGATCAACAGTTCATCGTCTCCCCATAGACAAACCCCAGTCCCTAATTGTTATTTAATAGCCTCTGGAATATGATGAGGCATGTTTAAGGTCATGTGACCAACCGTCTAGGGTACCTCTTCGACTAGATCCAAGGAGAGATGTTTTTATCTAAAATCAATTTGATATTAGGTTACCATTATGTGTGTGTGAGACCATTATATATACCACTTATGGAATTATGAAGTAGATATGGCTTGTACAAGTATCTAGTTATGTCATATGGCCTTATGAATGTGCAAGAAATTTTTGTGGCTCTAATGAATTGGGTTTTCTACCCATATTTGGAATAATTTGTGGTCATCTGCATATATGATATCTTAGTGTATCCCTTAACTTGACATGACAATTACGAATATATTAATATTGTGATGAATACACTAAGATATCATTAAATATATACTAATATCACTAAATTTCACTTTTGTATTGTTAATGCTCACTTATTGGGTTATATCATCTTAGAGGTAGGAGTTTTCATTGACCCAAATAAGGTGAGTGTCATAGTTTCCTAGGAAAATCCCATGAATGTCTATAACATATGACGTTTCTTGGGGATGAATGGATATTATAGTAATTTCATTAAAGAATTTTCATGCCTAGTAGTGCCTCTCATGGGATTGAAAAAAAGTGTAAATTTTTATGGTCAGATGCATACAAGTTAGCCTTTCATGATCTAAAAGGGAAACTAACTTCAGTGTTAATACAGATTCTTCTATATCCAAGAAGAAGCTATACAGTTTATTATGATGCCTCATAAATTGGTATAGGAGTATTAATAATTCAGGTAGATCTAGTTGTGTCATACGGTTCCCACCAGTTATGACCTCATGAGTAGAATTACCCTACACATGACCTCATGCTAGCAGTTGTGGTTTGTGCCTTATGTTGTTGGATACACTATCTATTTGGAGAATAGATCATCACCTAAACAGACCATAAAAGTCTCAAATAAATTTCCCCACATCATGAATTGAATATCAAGTAGCACAGGTTGGTAGATTAATTTCATTATTTTTACTTTTTGCTTGCTTATACACCCAAAAATGGAAATGAAGTAACTAATGACCTAATCTGGGATACTCAGACAGATGTCATCCAAGAGGCCAGTAGTGAGTGTGAGTTGATGGACCTATTTTTTAAGATAAACCTTGTGGTTTAGGAATATCATGGGATAATTTTTCAATTATCTTTGGCAATGAAATCATTCCTTATGGAATGGTTAAGGATGAGATAGATTTCAGATATCAGGGGCATAATCCTTGTGTTTTAGGAGCGGACCCACCTAATGGTTGAGTTCTCTACAATGATGATATCCTTACAGACATGTTTGGGTACCTAAAGACATTTGGGAAGAATTTATAAAGTAATATTATGCCTCTATTTTGGAACTACACCATGGGATTACCAAGATATATTGAGGCATACTTTGTAAGTATTGGTGAATTGGTATAAAGAGCTATATTGTAGGTTTCATTACATGGTGTTCCACCTTTCAGTTGGTAAATATGAATCACCAGTGGCCTTATGTAATTTTATAACCTATTTCCATTTTTGAGTGCAAATGGGATGATGCCACTATAGATTTTGTGATGAGTTTTCTGATATTGCCTCAAGTTAGTGATTCAGTATGGATTATCATCAAAAGTTTGACCAAGGTTGCACACTTCCAACCTATCTAAGGGAACTTCTCAACTGAATACCTCATGAGGATTTATATTTAGAATAATTTTCCTTTATTGTGTTCTTAATTATATGGTATCATATAGATTAGTAGTTATATAAAGGGTTGCAAAAATCATTGGGTACACAGATGCTTCTTAGTAATGTATATCACCCTCAGACTGATGGTCAATCCAAGCATACAATACGAGTGTTATAGGACATTCTTCAAGAATGTGTCCTTTATTTTAGGGTTTTATGGTATAATAATATACCTCTAGATGAGTATTCCTATAATAACAGCTTCTAGGAAACTATTCAAATGGTTCCTTATGAGTCCCTTTATGGTAGGTCATGTTGTTCACCCATGTGCTGGTTAGAGGAACGTAAGGCAGCGCCACTGGGACCTCATCTCATTTAGGATAATTCATGTTAGGTCCAACCATTTCAAAAATATATGGCCTCAGTTCAGTATATATATAATTCTCATAATTATGATCACTACTAACCTTTATAGTTTAAGGTGAAACATCTGGTTTTTCTATAAGTTTCTCCTTGACAAGTTCAAATATGGATTTAGAGACAGAGAAAGTAATCACCTCATTATATTGGTCCTTTTTAGATCTTAGAGAGAGTTTTATTATTAACCTATCAGTTGGATTTACCTTAGAGTTATTAGGCCATACATTACATCTTCCAAGTATCACAACATCACCCTTATTATTCTGAAGCATATCATTCATTTGATCCTAAGGATATGGAGCTGAAGGTAGATGCATCCTTTAAGGAGCATATAATACATATCATTGATCAGTTCATAAAGGTTATATGAGATAGGTAAGTTCCTATAGTATGGGTCCCATGAAATCAAATCCACGTATAGGAAACTACATATGAGAGAGATGCCAATGCATGTTCATAGTGGTTGTAACTTTTCTCAGATGATGTTTTACCACCATCAGAAGGGAAACTTGGGGATGATTTGTTTTAAGGAGGGAACGTTGTGACATCCTTACTTTTCAGATAGGTATAGATTACTTAATTTTTTATTAAACCCTCATGGAAGTTGTTTTTTTTAACCCATAAAATCGGGCCTTTAGGCCATTTGGTTCATTGTGGGAAGAATATAATAAGAGTTTGGAGGCTGGATATAGAAAAAATACAGACGTGAATTGTTCTAGCCAGAACAAGTTTATGACATGATTTGTTTTTTATCAGGAGGGGAAAACCTAAGCTTTACATGTCATTTATTCAATACACAACATGAATTTTTTGGGTCAACCTCCATTCATGATGTGCATTGGTTTTTCTTAGGAGGTAAAAACTCGAACATTACACATCTTATAAAATATACACATTATGAATATCCTGTTAATTTTTTTAAAAGAGGAAGAACCCTCATTTTAACTATTCTTATTATTCAATACAATATTTATACTCCCATTGAAGCTCCTTCCATGCCTAACCTTGGATTTGAGGTAGCTTCCTCATCTAGACTCTAATCGATCCATTGTTCATCATGTTGGAAGTGTGTCAGTAAGAGATTCGATCCAATTCCTTCTTTTCATGGTTAATTCCAATATCTTATTCTCTTTTTTATGTGAGATAATATTCCCTATTTTTTCAATCATTTTTTTTTCTTCCATTTTCTTTTGTTCTATCTCGTTTTAGAGGCCAAAAATAGATGAATGGTCATCTACCAACCTAAAGTAGGTGTTCTAGTTATTTTCCATGAAATTTTCATTATATTTTATCATGTATCATTGTTCCACGCATTGAACTTCTCATATGATGCCTCCAAAATGTTTAATAAATTAAATTAAATAATAAACCATGGTTAACATAGTCCAAGCTACATAAAAATTAACATCTAAGGGTTACTTCCCAATCTGATCCACTCCAAGGGGTGTGTCTTCCTTAAAGGAAAAATATCCTCATGAATTGTATTGTTTAAAACCACCATTTTAGGTGTGAAATGTCTATTTAAATGATTATACTACTTTCATTAAATGGTTTTAATTTCATACTATCTATACTGATACCCTTACCTTAGTCAAATGGGTGATATAGGGGTCTTGATTTAAGTATGTCTTGGAAGGGATCTTCAGGATTTATAATTGGCGTTTTTAAATGTATCTCAATACAGTAGGAGATATACTTGGTTTATTTTATAGAATACCTTGGATGGACTCATTAGGTGAATGCCTTCTGTACCATACCCATGACTGATACTCGGTTCCCTAGTGGTTTACCTTGGACAGGCTTAACGATAAATGTTGTTACAACATTCCACAAGCGATACATTTTTTCCTATATGGATTACCATGGATGAGATATAAATGTTATTTCTTTAGACTGTATCAATAGTGATACTTGGGTTCCACTTATATATTACCTTGGATAGAATCTTATGGTGTTGGGTGCTTCTAGTACTCTCGATGAGATACTTGGGTACCTACTTATGGATCACCTTGGATGGGGTTAGGAAGAATATTTATTAAGAAATAAGGATTTTTCTTTTAATTAATAATAAAGGGTTCCTTTTTACTATGGTTAAGAATTCATCTTCCAATTGCAATAACATTCCTGGTTTCAGTCCATGTTTACACTTGTCTCTTTAGAGGCTCAATTGTTCTTTTTGTATATGTATGTCAGTAGACTTATACAGTAAATATATATATATATATTCGTCCACTTGCTTAATACATATATACAGTTTTACCTTAGTTCAAAAATATATGTCTTATGGAAAATTAGTTAGTGTTGGTCAGGTATCCCATAAGGAAACCAAAACGATGTGGTTTATTTATTTATTATTTTATCTACCATTGGATTTACCTGCACACTACACTTTTTATATACATATTCTATGTAGTTCTAGACACCATTGGTGGTGGCCAACTGAGTATATCTCACACCCTATTTAGGCCACCATTGTGATGCTAATGAGGGAATATTTTTGTTTATTTTTATTTTTGGTTAGCATGTTGTATATGAATGTACCCATGTATCCTATTTACTTCTCTTTTTATATAGAATCATGGAATGATCATCATTTTTTTATCTAATATTGATTTAGATTCATCCTATTTATTATATAGATGATTAATTTTTCTGATGTTATAAATTTATTACTATTTTCATTACTTACCATTATTATTCACTATTTTGTTATACTTTGATCAAGATGGAATAGTCTCCCCATAGAAATTCCCTAGGACCTCACTACTAGTTAGAAACCTCTGGTATATGGGGAGGTGTGCTTGAGGTTATGTGGCCAACTGGATCAGGGATCCTCTTCAACCAACTCTGAGGAGTTATGGTTTTATCAAAGATATATTTGTGATCATGCTACCATCAAATTCATGTGAGACTATCAGATATACCATCTATGGTATTCTGGAGTGGATACATCTTGTATGAGTATCTGGTTATGTCATTAAGCCTTATGAATGCACCAGAAGTTTTCATATCTCTAATAAATCGAGTTTTCCTCCAATATTTGGATTCATTTGTGGACATATTTTTAGATGATATATTGTTGTATTCCTATACTAGACATGAAAATTAGAAATATCTTGATATTTGGTTTAATACACTGATAAATAATAAGATTTATGATAATATCACTAAATTCCACTTTTGGATCGATAACATTCACTTATTTTGTCATAACATCTCAAAGGAAGTAATTTCCATTGACCTAGATAAGGTGTTCATCGTAGTTTCCTCTAAATAGTCTAATAATTTCTTTAACCTATATAGTTTCTTGGGGTTGGATGGACATTACTGGAATTTCATTCATAATTTTTCACACCTAACAATGCCTCCCACATGCTTGACTAAAAATGGTGTTATGTTTTTATGGTTAGGAACATGTGAGATAACCTTTTAGGAGACAAAAGGGAGGATGATGTCATCTTTCATCCTAATTCTTCCAAATCTGGGAAGAAGATATATAATTTATTTTTATTCCTTAATAATTGGGCTAGGAGTATTTCTCATGCAGGGAGATCAAGTTGTGGAATACAGGTCCCACCATATGTGACCAAACCATTGGAATTACACTACACACGACCTTGAGCTGGTAGTTGTGGTTAATGTCGTACGTTTTTTGCGGCACTATCTATTGGGAGAATGGTTCATCCTTTTTACAGACCATAAAATTATCAATTACATTTTAATATAGTTTGACTTGAATATTATGTAGTACTGGTGGGTAGGGTACCTTCATTCATTTGACTTTGAGCTCACTTATGCACATAGAAATGGGAATGAAATACCAAATTCCTTGAGTCGGAAGACTCAAATACAGGACATCCAAGGGGACAATAGTGAGTAGAATTTGATGGACCTATTTTTTAAGATGAACCTGAAGGATTTTTAAGATCATGGGTAGCCTGTTTTAGTAGATTTGGCAGTGAAATCCTTCCTTCTGGATTGGGTAAGGATGAAACATATTTTAGATCCTGAGGGCCTAATCTTGAATCCTAGAATCTAACTCCTTCTTAGGTTATCAAAAATGATGAGATCCTACACTTTCAAAGATGTGTTTGGGTGCCTACAGACATATGAAAAGAATTGATGTTGGAATCTCACACCTCCATTTGGATAGTACACCCTGGGCTTACCAAGATGTACTCATACATAAATCATCAATATTAATCATTAGGTATGAAGAGGTAGATTTCAAGTTTTATCACATGGTGTTCCACCTGTCATTAGGTGAAGGTGGAGAATGTAACACCCTGATATTTTTTGAACTGTTTTTTTTTTCAAATTAATTTATCTTTTTGATATTTTTCATTTCAAATGAAACTGGAAATAGTTATTTATATATGTATGTATATATATATATATATATATTAAAACACTAATTTAGACATTCATTTCACATTTCACCAAGTTGTCTTGAACTATACACAATACCAACTTGTCTTGCGCTACATCTAATACTGACTTGGCTTTCACTACACGCAACACAGACTTGGAGTACGTTACACACAACACTAAGTTTCTACGAAGCATCATTTTATTATTTTTAAATGATATAAGTAAAACCTATCCATTAAATATAGTGATATAAATATTAATAACTAATTTTTAAATATTTTTTATAATGGTTTTATATAATTAAAAGAAATTTATAATGAAAGATATAATCTTTGGAAAAGTCATTTTTATGTTTAAAAACATTGTTTTCTCGAATAAACTTATTTTAATAATAAAAATAATTTTAGAATCATTTAGAAATTAAATTTTATAAAATAAAATTAATTTTTTAATTTATAATGTCAAAATTAACTTAGGGTGAATTTTTTGTATTTTTCTAAGAAACGTAATTTTTTTATTAATGGTGAAAAATACTTCTTTTTAGTTAAAAACTGCATTTTTGTTTAAATAATTATTAATGTTAATTTATATTATAATTTTTTTAAGGTCGCAAGGGATAAATTATAAATATATTAATATTATTTAGTTCATTATAATAAACTTCAATTTGAAATTTAATGTAAAAACTTAATAAACATTTGAACTTCTTTCTAGTTTAAAAACCCATAATTTCATTCCATCTATTGGATTAGCGTTAATATTAATCTTACCACTTATATGAATTGAATTTATAGAAACCCCATTTTAATTATTTTAATAATTATATTCTAATAATATAAACTTAATTTTTTGATCAATAAGATTTGTAAATGTGATTAAAATTAATCACAGCAATTAAGGTCAAATTAAGCTTAATTAGGGACTAAACCTTAATCTTAAGAGTCCAAATGACCTAGAAAATTGTCCAAAACTCATTTTTTAGAATTATTTAGTCCATAAACCTTAAATTATTTATTTATTTTGTTTTTTTATTACTTTTTTTGGTAATAACATTCGTACACCAAACTTGTTTTCAAAAATTCCAAGTGAGTCCTTTTCTGTCCCTATAAAAGGCCACCACCTATCTCACATACTCACACATCCAAAACCTATTAGGTTTGAAAAATATCTAACAAATCCAATTAAAAACAATACTCCCTTACTCCTAGAATCATTCCCTTGAGTATTAGGTAATCCAATGAAGCCTTTCGACACAAACCAAAAGGAGTTACCTAATTAAGAGGTAATGTCTTCTCTCAAATCCTTTCTTTTAATTTCCTTATCCACCCATCCAAATATTTTTGAATATATAAAAAACAGTATCCTAAATATACTAGTATGTTTTTATGTAAATTTTTCAACCTAAAATTACACATACATTCATATAATGGGTAACGAACATACTGTTTCTGTGTATGGAGAACTACTGCCTCATGAAATGATGATTGTTCATTTTATATTACTACCTATCATGGTGGAAATTATGATAGAAAATCTATTTATATATGATATATATTATATTTATAAATTATTTATGCTTCTTTAATTTTTATTTAGAAACTACCTTTATTCTTTCCATCTTCTATTAATACAATAATTTCATTTGAGGAAGTGTGGACTACCGCCCCCTCAAAATGATATGATTCGTTCATACACTCCATGGATTGTTTTAAGGTTGGTTTAAGTGAAAATATATGATATATATATATGATATCATAAATCTACTGTAATAATTATATTTATATACTTATATTTATTTTAATTTTCTTATTTCAATGCGACAATTAAACAAAAATAGTGTTCATGCGTATGTACGGCCTACCATCTCAATGAGCAGTGTATTCAGTTTCATAATTATATATTTTAAAGATTAATATAATATAAATATACTGAATATTATTTATATTTATATCAGTTTTTACATTCTATAACCATGATATAAGTATAAGGACCAAAGATATAACAAATTAAGACACATTTGAAGAACAAAGTGAATATTACCCTAAGTGAAACCTTAACATAGAATTTTTAATTAGCGGGTAATATAAGGTTGTAATAAAATCATGTATGGTATTATATATAATAATATGGTTATGTAAAATATTTATAATAAATTTATATTTATTATAGAGGTGTTTTTAATGAGTACGATGATAATCAAGACATATGGTATGAGGATTCTATCTCACTTTTTATTTTCGTGAGACACGTGCTATATTTTCCACTCTTTCCTTATATATTGTGTATGAACTGCCCATGATTTTATTCCATGTGTCTTATACATAAATTTATGGGTATTAACATTTCAATTTTATGATCTTTCTTTCATGGGGTATAAGATTAAAAAGTTACCAAATCATTGAAATAGTTTTGTCTCAATTTTCATTCTTTGAGACTCATGTTTTGTTATGCACCTAAATTATCTTTGAAGTGTTTATATTTACATTATACATGTTATATCATGAATATCGTAATTTAAAATATGTTTTAATATTAATTTAATTTCCTTTTCTTACATGTAGATTATGATCCCAAGTTACCAAGTTATAAGAGTTTGTTGAGACAATCCCCTCTCTTTTTGGGATTGTTTATGTTTATGCTTCTTTTGATTCAATATTATGATACATTTATTAAGAAAATTAATGACATTTCTTATCCTCTAGTTATTAATGATATATTCAGGTATTACTACCATGTTTTTATTCTTTAGTACATAAGATAGTTAAGAAAGTACTTTTAAGAAAGCCTGACTTTACCCTCTCTTTGGTCGGAAATCTATGTTTTCTAAAAAGGGTTTCTGGGAATATTCTACTATTATCCTATGATCATTAAAAAAATTACCCTTTTTGTCTTATGATAATTTTTTCAAAGTAATATTATTTTCACTTTTAAAATGAGTTATTTTTTTAACCATTTTATCATGAAAAATGAACGTTCTTTTTACCTCATGTGACATTTACAGATTTATCCATCATCAATCCTTTGAATCTTTCTTTTCATGTTTAAAGGTTAATTTTCTAAAAAATGTTTTTAAAACATAATTTCAAATAAAAGGTTTTCATAATGATATTATATAAATTTTCAAGAAAAATGGTTTTCAAAATGATTTCAAACCTCATTTATAAGTTTTAAATTATTTTCAAAGAAATAGTTTTTAAAACATTTTCAAGCTCTTTTCAATTGTTTTAAAGTAAAAAGTTTTTCAAAACATTATCAAAATTTCTTTATAAGTTTTCAAAATATTTTCAAATAAATGGTATCCAAAACATTTTGAATATTCTTTTGTATGTTTTCATGTAAAAATGTGTTCGAAACAATTCCAATCTTTATTTATAAGTTTTCAAATTGTTTTCAAAGAAAAAGGTTTTTAAAATTTTTTGAATAATATTTTATAAGTATTCAAGTAAAAAGGTTTTCAAAATTATTTTATGTATTATTTATAATTTTTTAAGTTATTTTCTAAAAAAAATTATTTTTAAATGGTTTTATGCATTGAAAAGTGTTTTTCAATTAAGAAAGGATATTTTCCAAAAGAAACATTTTTGAAGGATATTTCAAAATTATTTTTCATATAAGATAACATCTGTTTATGTTACTCATTCACTTCTATTAATTGATCCAAAGGTTCCATTCATATTCTTTCTATTAATAGTTTATTCTTAATGTCATGGTATTTATGAAACCCTCTTTTCTTTCATAGGTTATATGATTATGAAATCCATTTTTCTTTCATGGGTTATATGTTTATGAAATATGTTTCTCTTTCATGGGTTATGATTTTGATGAAATGATTATGAAACATGTATCTTTTCCGCATGGTATGATATGAATACATGTTTATGATACCCATTTCATTTCATGGGTTATGATATAATTGTTTATGATTTTTTGGCCCATGTATGTATGATTTAATTATGAGATGGGTGGGACCTATATCTATTTCCAATGCATTGGGTAATGATTTATATATTATAAGATAGACATGGCTAGAATGATAAATGAACTCAGTTCAGTATTACAGGGCTGGAATGGGAAATCATCTCAATTTAGTAATATAGGGTTGGAAGGAGGGGTGAACTCAATTCAGTAATACAAGACTGGAATGAGGGGTGAACTCAGTTCAGTAATACAAAGATGGAAGGAGTGGTGAACTTGGTTTAGTAATATAGCGTTGTAACGGGGTGTGAACCCAGTTCTATAAAGGAATTTTTCCACTAAGATGGTCTCAACAGTAATTACTTGACTACTATAAAAATCATTACATATTATTATGTTTCTTCCATAATTCCAGGTTTTATTCCTATGTCATAATTTCATGGATTATGTTCTTTATTTCCTTAAGATTCATGCCATATGAACTGCCAATCGTTATGCCATGATTAATGTATTTGATCTTTGATGTGCAGGGTATGATCTTATATTTTCATGATCATGTTATCATACCCTTATTATCATGATTATGCTTACATATCTCTCTTTTTACCCTTACTGGTCATTTGATCTCTCCCCTTTCTTATGTTTCATTTCCCCGGGTTATGAAGAAAGGTTTTAAGTAAGAGTACTAAAGGTGTAGATCATTATGGGAGATGTTGAATACATTTCACCAGGATAGAATATTTTGTTTCCAAGTTTCCAAAGACACTAAACTATTGTGGTCCTTAGTCGTGTTTTTTTTAATGTACTAAATATTCATCTAAAAATGATGTATTATCCACATATTTCAATTTTGGGTCATTATAGTTGGTATCAAAGTAAAGGTTTAGTAAACCTTTGGAAACAAGGATTAGAAAACTTTAGTGAGATCCCTAGGTATATTTCTAATGATATGTCTAGGTATGTCTCAAAGGATAAGTATAAAGGTGAGTTAACATTTAAGAAAATGTAATGGAATTTTGGTAAAAGATAAAGTGAGTGGTTACCTAGAAATACATCCATGTTTAGATATAACAACTGGATGTGGATTTGTCATAGATTTACCTAGGAGTAACAACTCCGATAAGATGTTTTGGGCCTAACTCAGGGTAATCTGGTACATGAAAAAATGCCTTGTGGAACATTTATTTTGACACTCCCGGGGGATATTATTTGGGAATTCACAAACTCTTAACAAACTATCATAAAGGATTTAAATATAAGTTGGATATGAATAACCTAGGATGAACCTAGGGTTTCATATACTAAAGAATTTTTCAAGATTTAGACATCCTATAATAAAATATTTTCATGACTATGGGTTTTTCTATATTGATAATTAATTCTCACATTGTGCTTCTGGTTTTAGTTAATGGCGGGAACCAGAAGAAACTGGATTAAGGTTGAATGTGATGGAATATTTTTTGATTATAATTCAATTGGGATGATAAATGGATTAAAATATGTTGTGATCATGCCTAATCAGTTTTCACAAAACATGATTAACAATGTATACCTTCACCAATTCTTGAACTCACTAAGGAAGAGAAAGAAGGAGTTTGCTGAGTGTTCAGGTAATAGAGACCATGGAGGAAAGAAGATTTGGTTTCCTCCGTATCAATAATATAGAAAGAATCACTTAATTGAATGTATTAGAGGAATGGGAAGATGTTTTGATTGTGGTAAAGAAGGACACGAAGCAAGTTACTACAAGGGAAAAATGAAGATTTCAATTAAAAAAATGGATGAGAATATTTCCCTCCCTAAGACATCATCAAAGGTTAAGTGTTTTAAGTATGGAATAAATGGTTATTATATAACTCAATTACCCAAGAGGAAAGATCCTAAAGAGGATTATAAAGTTTGTATGAATAATGGTTACATTTCTAATGATGAAGAGACTACAGATGAAATGTGAATGGAAAGAGGTATTGTGTAATAGGATGTGGTAGCCTTGATAATGGTAGAAACATGAAGTTGGATAATAAAAGTTTTACGTATTTGGATTCAAGAAGTATGTTATATGAAAGGTGAAATATATAAGGATTGTTCAGTTTATGTTTTTCACTATGGATTTACAATAACACACTGAATGGTTCTAATGGAATAGAAAGGTGATATAATGTCAAGGTGATGTCCATGGAAAACACATGATTAAGGGAAATATAACACATGATATGTTCCTTATTTTATGATAATGTTGTTTGGATAAAGATATGTGGGATATGAATAAGTAAATTGGAAGTAAATAATTACCTTGGAACTAATTAAGGACATGTTGATAAGTAGTTAATCCTATCATGGATGAAATTTAAAACTTATTGGATTTATGGAATATATTTAGTATTATATGGAATAAAGAAGCATGCATTTTTTTTAAAGGGATTTATGGTAATTCAGGTCATTACCATGTTCCAAGAGAATTTACCATGAGGGTATTCACATGTTTGGAATGTGACAACCAAGAGATACATTGTGATATATGGGGGATCAATGTTAAGCTTGTGTCATGATTTTCTTTCTATAGTTTTAAATTTTCATCTTTTAGAAGGGTTATAAGGTTATCCATTCATGAAAATATTAAGTTAAACTTCATAGGAAGCATTTATGTATTGATATTTTATTGAAAACCTTGGTTAAAAGGAAATATAATGATTAACCTTACTTTAAGGATGTCCATCATATTTTGGAAATTATATTCGTATGGTTTTATAAAAGGAAACTGGGTATGTCGAGTGACAACCAATCAAGTCTAGAAAGCCCTTAGGTCTTGAACCCATGACCTAAGGACGATAAGTTTTTCACACTTACCACTAGCCTACACAATGTCCATATTAATGTATAATTATTTTTGAACAATAATTGTTTATAATGAAACAGTGGTGTTACTTTTTTTTGTTTAGAGATTAAGGTATTAACCATATTCATTTTTAATAATAGTTATAGATAAATAGTTATACATTTCACTCTTTTATGAGCCTTAAGATCTGCTAAAAGTGTATTTTAGAACTTCAGGCATAAAATTTAATTTCTAGATGTACATTAAATAAAGTAATGGATGAATTAGAAAATATAATTTTTTTTATATAAAGTTTTAATATTTCCTTATATTATTGGTCAATAAAATAATTACTCAATGTTAGGATAATGATCATAAGAAAAAAATTCCTAATACCTTAATTTTTTTGAACTGGTGTCCTTTTAAATCATCACAGATTTATGAATTTGAGGCCCTAAACTTTTCTTTGATCATTCATTTATTTGTGATTGATGAACTCAATAACTTCCTATAAATATTTAAAATTTTCCTCAATGTCCAATATTCACTCACAAACTATGTTCTTCTATGAGGAAACCTATTTATATGTTACTTTGGGTAACAGTTATGGTTCCAAATTTCCATTTTTAAGTGGAGTTTTAGTATTAATTTTTACGATGTGGGTTTCTATGAATAAAACTTTCAATTATTAAGACTTTGATAACCTAGGAAAATTTCAAGGGTGAAATTCATTTTAAGGGGGGTAGAATTTAACACCCTGAGATTTTGTAAATTGTTTTTTTCGAATTAATTTATCTTTTTGTTATTTTTCATTTCACCTGACACTGGAAATAGTTATATATATATATATATATATTGAGTCACAAATCCAAACATTACTTTCACATGGCACCGACTTGTATTTCTCTACACACAATAATGAATTCTCTTGTGCTACAAGTAATACTAACTTGTCTTGCAATACACGCAACACGGACTTGGTGTACATTACATGCAATACCAAGTTTTTGTGAAGCATAATTTTATTATTTTTAAATGATATAAGTAAAAACTATCCATAAAACATAGTAATATAATAATTAATAAATATTTTTCAAATATTTTTTTATAATGGTTTTATATAAATAAAACACATTGATAATGAAATATATAATTTTTGGTAAAGTCTTTTTTATGTTTAAAAATATCGTTTTCTCAAATGAACCAATTTTAATAACAAAATTAATTTGATAAATATTTAGAAATTTAATTTGATAAAACAAACTTTATTTTTGAATTTATGATGTCTAAATAATCTTAAGGTGTATTGTTTGGATTTTTTTGAGAAACTTCATTTTTTATGAGTAGTGAAAATGTCACGACTCGTCCCCCGGGGCCTATGTCGTGACTGCCCCAAGCCCTCCTTCCATAGGCCAGGGGCTGGCGACTAGCACCAAAGGTGTAAATCTCTAAAATTGGGAAGACATTGCCTTTATGTAGAGTAACCTCACACAATAGAGTACGAGCTGAAAGCAAAACACTAAGTAAATATGTATACAAAAGAGTGCTGAAAAGTAAAGGGGGCAGGAAATACAAGCCCAACAGGAAAGTAAAAGTACAACTAAAAATAAAATACAAATGAAGAAAAGTAAAGTAGCCACAGGGTCATCCTCTGGGGTTCCTACCTGAAGGGTAGGTACAGATAGCCTCCTCAGCACTCCACGTCTGTCAGTCTCCTCTGTGCACCGACTCGTCATAAGGTCCACCTCAGGGTACCGTCCAGTCCTTCTACTCAGCCTCAGTCAGCGTTGTCCATCATCTGCATCCAACACAAGGTGGTGCGGGCATAGCCCGTGTAGGGGTGAGTATAAAAATACTCAGTAGGGACCCCGAGACCTTCAAGGTCTCACAAAATCCAACAAGGATAAACCAAAAAGTATGAAATCAACAGATAACCCCACTTAGGTATATGCCCATACATATACCTAAGTTATCAAGTAATCCATCTCAATCACGAGGAAACACAAGATTTACTAAATCATCTCACACAGGTATACAACTTATGTAGAGAGATAAAGATGATTAGATATAGCCACTGAATCATTAGAGTTTTCGGACCAACACATGATCCCGGACTAGCTATTCTGTCGGACCAACACATTGTCCAGGAATAGAAGTCAGAACTGTCGGACCAAAACATGATCCAGGAATAGTCGTCAGAGCTGTCGGACCAACACATGATCAAGGACCAGCTATTTTGTCAGACCAACACATGATCCAGGAATATAATTCAGAACTATCGGACCAACACATGATCCAAGAACAGTCATCAGAGCTGTCGGACCAACACATGATCCAAGACCAGCTATTCTGTCGGACCAACACATGATCCAGGAACAGAAGTCAGAACTGTTAGACCAACACATGATCCAGGAATAGTTGTCAGTGCAGATCCAGCCACAGGTTTTCCACAAAGCACTCTTGATTCGGATAGGGTCTGCTCCTCAAGACAAGTGTCAAAATGTCAACTACCACCAATTCCCATGAAGAAGTATCTCAAAAAAAATTCTCGTCATAGGGGTCTTAATGCAACAGACTACGCGTTAATCAGATGCTCGGTCTGTGAGTTATTAACTTTTTAGTCCCGGGGGCCCAGTTGGATTCATGTACAATCCAACCTGACCATATCTCAACATTACCCCAAACTCCAGTGGGGTATACTCAAAGGGACCGTCGTGATCCAAGAAAACCAGTGCCATTGACGGTTCATCCAATGGTCGTCTAGTGCCAAAGATACGGCCAAAGGAAGTAACAGGGTTGGTAATGGGCCTGGACTGGTCCGACCCGATCGGACCAACTCTGCCCAACCCAGACTGGGCCAACCCGATCAGACCCACTGGGTCTGACCCGGGCCGCTGGATGGGTCATCACGCTAGGTTTGGCCCGGTCCACAGGTCCCGGCCCAACGGACTGCAGGGGCGGTTCGGCCCGAAGGTCGTCACGTAGGCGGCTCGGCCCGGAGGCCGGGGTCGGTTTGGCCAGCACCACGTGGGGCGCGTCTTGGGCGGCTCGGCCAGGAAAGCCGATTTGGTTCATCCAACGACGTCGTGAAGGACGTCGTGGGCCGGATCGGGTGGCCGGCTCAGCCCGGCCGGTTCAGCCAGGATCCGGAGTGCGGGCAGGCCGGGCGAGGCACCTGGCAGGGTGCGGGGAGGCTCCACGGGGCGCGGGAAAGCCGGTAGGGCACTGATCAGGGTGCGGGCAGGCCACGCGGGGCACGGGTCGGCCGCACAGGGCATGTGCAGTGCGCAAATAGGCCGGTGGGGCATGTGGGCAGCGCACGGGCAGGTTGCGTGGGGTGAGGGTATGTCAGCGGGGCAGTGCACGGGCCGACCGCGAGGGGTGTGGGCAGTGCGCGG
The DNA here is from genome assembly GCA_963277665.1 of Viscum album. NCBI lineage: Eukaryota > Viridiplantae > Streptophyta > Magnoliopsida > Santalales > Viscaceae > Viscum > Viscum album. Next base: position 1,202,133,941 of record OY728159.1, on the reverse strand, counting down.
GCAGACTGTGGGTAGGCGGGCCGGTGGTCGGTGGCAGCCGGGCTGGCTGGTTCAGCGCGACGCGGGCCGGCGGTGTTTGGCCGGGAACACCGGTGTGCCGTAGGGGCGGCATGGTTCACGTAGGCCACGGGTAGCTTGGCCTTTGTTGTTGGCACCTTCGTCGCCTCATTGCCGCTTCATCACTATGCTGAAAGAAACTTCACAAAGAAATCGGCAGAGGGAGTCGGGCCATGTTAGTTTGGCTCGCACCCTCCGCATTTAGGGATGATAACAATTGGTTCAACAAAGAGGAAGAAAGTTTAACAACAATTGTTTACAATAAATCACATCGATTCCTTTTAAACGAAGATGAAAAGAAGGAAAGGAATAATACTCAAGGTAAACCCCCTACCTTTGATCATTGCTCGACGATGAAGTCACAGGAAGAAGACGATGTTGCCTTCGTTCGTCGTGTCTGGAACGCACTTCCAATCCAAGCTCGTGCATCGGTTCATTGACAATGATAAGGAGGGAAGATCGGTTGAAGACGTCCCGCATTGAAGGGGGTTCCAAGGAAGAATGTCAAGTAAGATCTTTCTTCGTTTTCGAAGGTGTTCTTTGTTGGATGTGTTCTTCGTTGGGAGCCTTCTTCCAATATTTCTCCCAAGTTCCTCCTTTCTCTCCACTCCACCCAAAATGAAATCTTATCCAAATAATAGATTTGGATCAATTATGTTCATTGGCGTAAATTCAAATTGAGTGATTTAATTAAATGAGTTGAGTCATTTAATTAATGGGGTGGAGTTGTCTTAACAATTCAAATTGGTTATTCAAATTAAGTGGCTCCACCTAATTAATGCTTGAGAGGTGGCACAAATTAAATTAAAGGGTAGTTGTCTCCATTATAGTGGATAAGGTCAAGGGGTTTCTCCCCCATTTAATGGGGAGTTGAGGAGGTTTTACCCTCCTCCATTAATAGGGGGTTAAGCCTCGTGTTTTCCCCATGTCATAACCTCTCATGGGAGGTTATGCTCAGGTGGGCCCAACCACCGTAACCTCCCAAGGGAGGTTAAGGTCTGGTGGTCCCACCTCCAACTCCCATGAGGAATATTTAACCACCCAACCTCTACATGGTGGTTAAAAATAAAATAATGTGAGCTTACTTTATTTTATTACTTCACATGAAAACCCAAAAACTAACTTTTATCCTCGACTCACTGTCATCGAAGTGAAAGTCTTCTTAAGTGATTACTAGTCTTGCGAGTTCAACGGTGCTCTTGGATTTCAATTCCGAGCACCGGTTCAAAAGTTATAAAAACCTACTCGTACATTTACTGAAATTACCTGAACAAAAAATCAGAAATTGATTCCGGGCACACCGGGCCTCGGAATCAAGCGCCGTCAGTTTTTTCGAACTCGTAAAAATCCCATGTATTAAATAAATCCATGGGATTTTAGGGACATTACATTCTCCCCACCTTAGGTCTTTACATCCTCATAAGCTACAAATTAAACTAAGGGAACAAATAGGGGTACTGAACACGCATCTGAGCTTCCCTCTCCCGTGTGCTCTCCTGGAGGTTCATGTGCTGCCAGCGAACGTGCACCAGAGGTATCGCCCATCCACGTAGGACCTGATCCTGTTGTAACACCCTGATACTTTATGAGAAGTATATTTTGTTTTATGTCTTATGTTTTACGCAACATCAAAGGAATATTTCACTGTACACAACACTAGCTTGGCTTGCGTTACACGAAATCGCGACCTTCCTCGATAGCGTGTGTAGTACGCAATACCGAGTTTCACTAAACAACGATATATTATTATAATATTATAAACTAGCCATTATGAATAGTATTAACTTAATTTTGAATTTTATAAAATTATTATTCATATTACATATTTTCTAGAACATGGTATGAGAACAAAATAAATTTTTTCGAGTAAAATAAGTATTTTTCAAAAAATGCAGTTTTGTCGTCTTTTGATGGCGCACCCATTTTAAATCTAGTTTTTGGAAATATTATAAGTTAAATTTGAAAAAATAAAATTCTTATTTATAATCAGGATATAAAAATTAACTTCGGATAAATTTTTCATATTATTCTGATAACTTTTATATTTTAATGAATAGTAAAAACAAGCTATATTTTAATTAAAAACAACTTTTTTCATCGTAATAATTTATATGGTTTAATTATAACATTGAATGGTTTTAAAGTATAAAGAGAATATATTTTTACCATTTAATATAATTTATGTCATTAGCATTATTTTTACATTGAATTCATAGGTAAAAACATTTCAATCTTTGGCAATGTTTTAACTTTTAAAACCTATTTGCTTAACAACGGGATTAATTTTAAATTAATTACTGAAACTTATGTGTTTTGAATTTTGAAAAATGGATTCCATATTTGGATTAAGTGGGTATAAATTATGTTAATAGGTTACTTTTTTTTATATTATGAATATTAACTACGGTAATTTTTACTTACTGTAGTTAAAGGTAAATCGGGTAATTAAGGTAAAAATAAGATTATAAAATTACCTTAACACCTATAAAAATTCTATTGGATGACTAAAACTCGACCCTTATCACCTAAGGGTCGGAATAAATTTATTTTATGGACTTTTGACCATTAAAATAATTTAATTATTATTAAAACCAAAGAAAGTGACAACATGACACTCTCTTAAATCTTATAAGTACAATAATTTTAATTTAGTGATAAACTTCATGAAACTTCGAACATGAATAGTCTCCAGAAATATAATAAAATTATCTAAATCGTGTTAATTTATTTATAATTTTTAGGGATTAATTAATTATCATTAATTATGACACAATAGTGACGTTGAAATTATTTTATTGATTGAATTATAAAATAAATGATTTTAGAAGTAATAAAATAAATATTATATGAACTATTTAATGTGCTCCACTAATTTTATAGATAAATATGACATGTTATTAATCTATTAAATCTTTTATTTCGAACATATCTTCTGTTTATTTTTTATTTAAATTCAAATAAATGTATAGTGTCAAAATTGACACTATTGTTATTTTATAAAAATTACATATTATAAAATCGTTTAAAAATCACAAAAATATTTAAAAATTATAAATTAAAATATATATTTTCTAAAATGTAATATAGTATACAATTATGGACAATTAAAAACATATAAGTAATTATTTATAATGATTTAAAATTTAGAATATTATTACCACAAATAAAATTAAATAGATTATATAAGGATAAATCATGTTGATAATGTTTAAAATAAATTTCCAACTGGTCTAAATTTTATTGGTTGATGATATTACAACCTTATATCATGTAAGCTTCGGATTTGAGTCATTTTTTGAGGTTTTTAAGTGGGTTTGGAATTTATTATCAATTAATATTTCTTATAATTCCAAAGGTGCCCCTCTCCTCCCTTATTAAAGGGTGCCTCCTCCCTCTACTCCTCACACCACTTTGAGTCTTCAAGATAATCCAACCCCTACCAATATCTCTTCTCCACTTCCCTATAAACATCCTAGAGGTCCTGGTCTTCCTCAAAGACCAATCTTAGTTCCCTAAGAGAAGGTTTCAAAGAGGCGTGTCGAAGAAGAGGTAATATCCGTTATCGATTCTTTCAAATTTATTTCTTCTTCTAATTCTTCTTCTTCAGTTGTTTCATTATGAAGTAATAACATAAGTATCACTCATATACTTATATGTTATTATAAATATGAAACAACCCTATTTCACCTTCTATCCATCCTACAGAAAATGAAATCAACGCGCATGCGTACGTATGGAATGCCGCCTCCACGCCGTGGTGTAATCTGTTTTCCACCACCTTACTTGGCTGGGTATAATGGTGTAAAGAATAAATATATATGATTATTTTAAAATTATATTGATTCTGAAATATTATACATACACTTCAATACAATTCCATGATCATGGGAATGATATCATCACTCGTGCGTACGTACGGCCTACCATTTCCACGATGTGATGCGACTCGTTCTACATGATCTTCATTGAATAATGATCATATAAATGAATTGAATGAATAAATATGATATATATTACATTAATACCATTATGAAAATGAGGTATCTATAACCTAAAAATAGGAATAAGAATTTATTCGACAAAACATACATAAGAACATAAAGCAATGAACACCCGAATAACAAGTAGCAATGAAATATTACTAATAAAAAAATAATAATATGATCATATATGATATAATAAAAATGAATATTATTCTTTAATAAGTCAATGACATTATTTAAATCATTATACAAGAGGTTTGGATACGTACAAAGCATATCGAACCTAATGTAAGGGAAAATCTCGCAATCTCATTTTTATCTGAGATTGTTTATACTTCAGAATTTACTGGGGAATATTTATCATCCACAACCATGTTTCCTCAATATGTTTTATTATTTCTATCCTCCTACAATTTTTTAAATCCAATTTTACCTATTAGTGAATTTTTAGTAAAATATATGAAAGGAATCTTTTTTCGTTTTCAACACGAGAAACTTTTTGACTTTTTTCGGCCAAATACGAGAAGAATGTTTTTTTAACTTATACAGCATGAATGGATTTTTTATGATTTTATAGAAAATTATTTCCATGAGGCTTCCTTTACAAGTTTTCATGTTTATTTTTAATCAACTTCATTTAGTTTAAGATTTTATGACATGTTAAGAAAAGAAAAATGTTTTTGAAGTAGAAAGGATATTTTCTTCAAGAATGGAGTTCAAGTGTTTTATCAAAATTATTTTCCATCTAAGATAATATAGGGTTCTATTTCTATCCCCATTTTTATATTAATTTGATTATTTTATGATCGAATTAATTTTATGATGTCCTTTTATCTTCTATGGATTATGTTATGATGGCATGATGTTTAAGAATCCCTTTTTTATTACATGGGTTATGCTATGATATATGATTTATGATTTTGTGGAACACATAAGAATAGTTTCATTATGAGATGGGTGGGACTTATATCTCCCTCTAATGCATTGGGTAAATATTTATATCTCATGAGATAGACATGGCTAGAACGGCAAGTTAATCTGGTTCAGTGATACAGGACTGGAACGAGGAGTGAAATCGGTTCAGTAATGGACTTCGTCCACTATGATAGTCTTGGAAGTGAGTCTTGACTAATATGAAATGATTTTCTATGATTATGTGTGTATGCCACAAAGCATCATGTTTTAAGTTATCATTATTTGGGATTACATTTCACCACTATGATTTATCCCATGTTATGATATTATGATCTCTTTTTCATGTTAAGATATTCAAAATGTTATGTTCTTATGAATATGATATGATTGATATTTCTTTTGTTTGCCCTTACTGAGAATTTGAGCTCACCCTTTGGTATGTTTTCTTTTCCCCAGGTCTGGATGAAGGGTATTAAGTAGAATATGCCAAAAGAGACTCTAGATATGATGAAATAAATGGGAGACAACATAGATGATTTATGAACCATTTGTTTATGTTTCCCAGTTTCTAAAGACACTATACCTATACGGTCCTTTCATGGTTTTTTTATATGTTGTAATAAGTATGCTTCAATTTTTAAGTAATAACAATGTATGTATAGTATGGGTCTTTATTGTTGGTATCAGAGGAAAGGTATAGTCAACCTTTAGAAACTAGTATGTGAAAGCCTTAGTAAGAACCCTAAGGATATGTCTAAGCATATAACACAATATTAGTGTTTTATAAATGTCCATGAATAACCTAAGATAAGACCTTAAGTGTAAAATTTTATTCTTGATTATGTGGTTTTCCTATTATGATTAGTGTTTATCACACTATGCTTATTGGTTTTAGTCAATGGATGGAACTCGAAGGAACCGTGTTAATGCTGAATGTGACGAGAAATGCAATGATTGTCCCCTTGAGCAACCAAACGTTATGGGACCTGGATTGAAAAATCTTATAGCCTTGCTCACACAAGTTTCTCAAGCTATGAACCATGCAGGAATTCCAAATGTGTAAAGGAAGGAGCAACATTCTGTTGAATCCTTCATGAGGCAGCGTCCACCTTCATTCAGCGGGTCTTCGAATCCATTAGTGGCTGAACAATGGATTAGTACCACTGAAAAGATATTTTTAGTTCTACAATGTTCTGAACATGACAAAGTCATCTTAGCAGTGTATCATTTGGAATGTGATGTTGATCAATGGTGGAATCTTATCAATAATACGAGGAAAAGAGATGAAATTGAGTCCATGGAATGGGACGAGTTCAAGAACTTATTTTTCAATAAGTACTTCTCTCGTATTCTTCGAACAAAGATGGAGAAGGGGTTTCTTGAACTGAAGCAAAATGATGATGAATCTTTTGGTACCTACGAAGCAAATTTTACAAGACTTGCAAGGTACGCTTCCAGAATTATTATCCAACCTAAGAGTAAGATCGATCGATTCTTTAGTGGCTTAAACCCAATTCTTCGAAGGGCGTTATCCATAAGGTACTTCAATAGCTATGATGAAATTGTTCGATGTGATCTCAAGGTTGAGATGGATATTAGATTAACCCATCAATCATATGGGTTTGATAAGAAGAGGAAAATGGAATTCAAAGGAAAATATAAAGACCACACTAAAAAGAAGATTAGTTTTCCTTTATGCTCAAATTTTGGAAAGAAACATGGAGGGAATTTTCTTAAAGGGACAATAAAATGTTTTAAGTGTGTAAAAGAAGGTCATCGGGCAATTTAATGTCAAAATAATGGGAAGAAGATGTCTAATGATGCGAACAAAGAAAGGGATACACAGAATGCATCTCCAACACTTCAATGTTTCAAGTGCAAGGAGATGGGGCATTATGCCAATCAATGCCCTAATCCAAGGGTTGTTGATGGTGATTGAAGTTAACAAACTCTTAAGGCCAAAGATAAAGGAAAGTCACATACAATTACTATCGGCGATGTGGAGTACGATAATGAAGTGGTGAAAGGTACACTTACCATCCACTCTAAAGTAGCAAATGTTTTATTTGATTCTGGATCCACCCACTTTTTTATTTCTGAAGAATTTTCTAAGGGTATCGTCATACTACCTCAACAATTAGATGTTGAGTTAGCTGTGATAACTCCTAATGTCACAACAATCACATCAAAAGTTTACAATTCTTCTCCGATTGAAGTTTGTGGGAAAGTGATTCCTGAAAATCTTGTGATCCTTACTATAGTGGAATTTGATGTGATTCTTGGCATGGATTGGATTTATTTATACAGAGCTCATATCAATTTCCAAAGAAAAGAAATCACATTTAATATTCCTGATCAATCTACTATCATCTATTAATGCAAGGATTAATATAACCTTCCAGTGGAAATTTCTTCCATATTATGGGTCTTGATTCCGATAAATGAAGGTTATTTATCTCAAATGGTTGGAGGGAAACTCATGATTAAGAATACACCCATTATACGGTAGTTTGATGATGTCTTTCCAGAGTAATTTCCAGGTCTTCCACCAAATCATGAAGTTGAGTTTTCAATAGAACTCATACCAGGTGCTGTGCCCATTTCTAAGACACCTTATAAATGGACCCAATTGAGTTCCAGGAATTGAAGAAGAAACTCCAAGAGAATCTTAATAAAGGATTCATACGCCCTAGTGCATCACCTTGGGGAGCACCTGTTCTGTTTGTTAAGAAGAAAGATGGATCAATGAGACTCTGCATTGATTATCGAGAACTTAAAAAGATCAATATCAAGAACAAATATCCTCTCCCATGCATTGATGACTTATTTTACCAACTACGTGGAGCTCAATACTTTTCCAAGATTGATCTTTGTTCAGGGTATCATCAATTAAGGGTCAAAAAAGAGGATATAACAAAGACGGCTTTCTATACAAGGTATGGACACTATAATTTTATAGTGATGTCATTTGGTCTTACTAATTCCCCTGTTATCTTCATGGATCTAATGAATAGAGTCTTTAGAGACTATCTTGATCAGTTTGTGGTAGTCTTTATAGAGGATATTCTTGTCTATTCAAAGAGAAAGGAAGAACATGAAGATAACTTGAGAATTGTATTAAAGACCCTAAGAAAGAAGAAGCTTTATGCCAAATTTACCAAGTGTGAATTTTTGTCTTCAAAAAGTTTCATTTTTGGGTCACATAATCTCAAAAGAGGGGATATCTATGGATCCAGCAAAGACATAAGTTATCGAAAGATGGTCGAGATCAACAACAGTAACTGAGATCTGAAATTTTCGTGGTTTGGATGGATATTATCTACGTTTTGTGAAATATTTTTCACGATTATCTAATCCACTGACCAGGTTGACTTGAAAAAGAGTTATGTTCGTGTGGATGGAGGAGTGTGAAGAAAATTTCAAGGAGTTGAAAATAAGGTTATCCAGTGCACTTGTGCTCACACTGCCTTGTAGTGGAGAAAGGTTTGTAATCTACAGTGATGCATCTAAGAAGGGATTGGGGTGTGTTCTCATGAAAAACGATATGGTGATAGCTTATGCCTCACGACAGTTGAAAATCCATGAGAAAAATTACCCAAATCATGATTTGGAGTTAGCTGCGGTAATCTTTGCATTAAATATTTGGAGGAATTATCTTTATGGTGAAAGGTGTGATGTTTATACTGATCATAAAATTTTAAAGTATATTTTCACACAAAAGGATCTGAATATGCACAAAAGAAGATGGTTGGAGCTGATTAAGGATTAAGACTAGTCAATTCATTATCATCCTGGGAAAGTAAACAAGGTGGCGGATGCATTAAGTCGACAGGACCATGCTAGCTTATCCATGATAAGGATCACAAAAGATCCAATATTTATGGATTTACAAAGGATGGATCTTAGAATTATAATGGAAGGGGAGAAATCTTATCTTTATCAAATGAATGTTTAACCATCTATGCATGTGAAGATTAAAGAGGCCCAAAAAGAAGATGTAGAGTTATAAAAGAAGGTGAGAAATGTTCCTGAATTCATCCTTGATTGTGATGGGATAATAAGGTTCAGGAATTGGGTTTGTGTTCCTCCCATCCCAAAATTAAAGAAGGGTCTACTGGATGAGGCTCATATTTCTTCATTCTCTATTCATCCTGGAAGCACGAATATGTATAGGGACCTGAAAGAGTATTTCTGGTGGGATGGCATGAAAAGAGATGTTGTTGAATATGTCTCTCGATGCTTGGTTTGTTAGCAAGTTAAAGCTGACAAACAGAAGTCTAAGGGGATGTTACAACCATTACCCATGCCCTAATGGAAATGGGAAAACATCACTATGGACTTTGTCACTGGACTTCCTAAAACATCCAAAGACAATAATGCTATCTGGGTTATAGTTGATCGTCTTATGAAGTTGGCACACTTTATTACTATTAGAGAAGATTTCTCTCTGGATCAGCTTGCCAGGATATATGTAAAGGAAGTGGTAAGATTGCATGGAGTACCACTTTCCATTATATCTGATCAGGATCCGAAGTTTACCTCGAAGTTCTGGCGAAGTCTTCGGCATACTCAAGATACAGAGTTGAGTTTCAGCACTGCTTATCATCCTCAGAAAGATGGTCAGTCTGAGAGAACAATTCAAACTCTAGAAGACATGTTGAGAGCTTGATCTATGGATTTCAAAGGTGGTTGGGATCAACACCTACCTTTGGTGTAATTTTCTTATAATAATATCTTTCACTCCAGTATTCAAATGGCTCCTTATGAATCTCTCTATGGAAAGAAATGCCGAACTCCAACTTGCTGGGATGAAGTTGGGGAAAGAAAGCTATTAGGACCTGATCTTGTTGATGAGATGGCAGAAAAGGTCTGATCTATTCAAGAACACATAAGAACAGCTCAGAGTTGACAAAAAAGTTATGCCGATAACTGAAGAAAAGACCTAGAGTCTGAAGTGGGTGACAAAGTGTTCTTATGAATATCTCCTTGGAAGAGAGTAATGAGATTTGGAAAGAAGGGAAAGCTGAGCCCTAGGTATATCGGTCCTTTCGAAATACTGAATAGTGTTGGGAAGGTAGCTTACCGATTGGCGCTTCCACCGAATCTCTCTCAAGTTCACGATGTGTTCCATGTATCTCTCCTGAGAAAGTACATACATGATCCTTCACATGTACTAAGCTCATAAGTTATACCACTGGAGCAAGATCTTTCTTAGGAAGAACAGTCGATAGAGATTCTGGATCTTATCGAAAAAAATTTATAGAACAAGACCACTCGCTTGGTGAAAGTTTTATGGAGGAACCACCAATTAGAAGAAGCTACATGGGAGCTTGAGGATATGATGAGGTAGATGTATCCTCATCTGTTTATTAGGAAGTGACGAATTTCGAGGGTGAAATTCATTTTAAGGGGGGTAGAATGTAACACCCTGATATTTTATGAGAAGAATATTTTGTTTTATGTCTTATGTTATACGCAACATCAAAGGAATATTTCACTGCACACAACACTAGCTTGCCTTGCGTTACACGCAATCGCGACCTTCCTCCATAGCGTGTGTAGTACGCAACACCGAGTTTCACTAAACAACAATATATTATTATACTATTATAAACTAGCTGTTATGAATAGTATTAACTGAATTTTGAATTTTATAAAATTATTATTCATCTTACGTATTTTCTAAAACATGGTATGAGAACAAAATAAATTTTTCTGGTAAAATAAGTATTTTTCAAAAAATGCAGTTTTGTCGCCTTTTGATGGCGCACCCACTTTAAATGTAGTTTTTGAAAAGATTATAAGTTCAATTTGACAAAATAAAATTCTTATTTGGAATCAGAATATAAAAATTAACTTTGTATAAACTTTTCATATTATTCTGATAACTTTCATATTTTAATGAATAGTAAAAAAACGATATATTTTAATTAAAAACAACTTTTTTCATTGTAATAATTTATATGGTTTAATTATAACATTGAATGGGTTTAAAGTATAAATATAATATATTTTTACCATTTAATATAATTTATGTCATTATCATTAATTTTACATTGAATTCATAGGTAAAAACATTTCAATCTTTGGCAGTGTTTTAATTTTTAAAACCTGTTTGCTTAACAACGGGATTAATTTTAAATTAATTACTGGAACTTCTGTGTTTTGAATTTTGAAAAATGGATTCCATATTTAGATTAAGTGGGTCCAAATTATGTTAATAGTTTACTTTTATTTTTATTTTTTTTATATTATGAATAGTAACTACGGTAATTTTTATTTACTACAGTTAAAGGTAAATCGGGTAATTAAGGGTAAAAATAAGATTATAAAATTACCCTAAAACCTTCCAAAATTCTATTGGATGACTAAAAATCAACCCTTATCACATAAGGGTCGGAATAAATTTATTTTATAGACTTTTGACCATTAAAATAATTTAATTATTATTAAAACCAAAGAAAGTGACAACATGACACTCTCTTAAATCTTATAAGTATAATAATTTTAATTTAGTGATAAACTTCATGAAACGTAGAACATGAATAGTCTCCAGAAAGATAATAAAATTATATACATCATGTGAATTTATTTATAATTTTTAGGGATTAAATAATTATCATTAATTATGACACAATAGTGATGTTGAAATTATTTTATTGATTGAATTTTCAAATAAATGATTTTAAAAGTATTAAAATAAATATTATATGAGCTATTTAATGTGATCCACTAATTTTCTAGAAAAATATGACATATTATGAATCTATTAAATCTTTTAGTTCGAACATATCTTATGTTTATATTTTATTTAAATTCAAATAAATGAATAGTGTCAAAATTGATACTATTGTTATTTTATAAAAATTACATATTATAAAATCGTTCAAAAATCACAAAAATATTTAAAAATTATAAATTACAATTTATGTGGTAGAAAATGTAATAAAGTATACAATTATGGAAAATTCACAACATATAAGTAATTACATATAAAGATTTAAAATTTATAATATTATTACCACAAATAAAATTAAATAGATTATATAAGGATAAATCATGTTGATAATGTTTAAAATAAATTCCCAACTTTTCTAAATTTTATTGTTTGATGAGATTAAAACCCTATCTCATCTAATATTTGGATTTGAGTCGTTTTTTCAGATTTTTAAGTGGGGTTGGATTTATTATAAATTAATATTTCTTATAATTCCAAAGGTACCCCTCTCCTCCCTTATAAAAGGGCACCTCCTCCCTCTCCTCCTCACACCACTTTGAGCATTAAAGATCAGCCAACCCATGCCAATTTCTCTTCTCCACTTCCCTAGAAACATCCTAGAGGTCCTGGTGTTATTCAAAGACCAATCTTAGTGCCCTAAGAGGAGGTTTCAAAGAGGCGTGTCGAAGAAGAGGTAATATTCGTTACTGATTCTTTCAAATTTATTTCTTCTTCTACTTATTCTTCCTTAGTTGTTTCATTATGAAGTAATAAAATTATAATCACTCATATACTTATATGTTGTTATAAATATTAAACAACCCTATTTCACCTTCTATCCATCCTATGGAAAATGAAATCATCGCGCGTGTGTACGTACGGAATACCATCTCCACGCCGCGGTGTAATATTTTTTCCACCACCAACTTACTTGGATGGGTATAATGGTGTAAATAATAACTATATATGATTATTTTAAAATTATATTGATTCTGAAATAGTATACATACACTTAAATACAATTCCATGATCATGGGAATGATATCATCGCTCGTGCGTACGTACGGCCTACCGTCTCCACAATGTGATGCAACTCGTTCTACATGATATTCATTAAATAATTATTATATAAATGAATTTAATGAATAAATATGATATATATTAAATTAATACCATTATTTAAATTAGGTATCTATAACCTAAAAGATGAATAATAATTTATTTGACAAAACATGCATAAGAACATAAAGCAATGAACACCCGAATAACAAGTAGCAATGAAATATTACTAATAATAAGATAAGAATATGATCATATATGATATAATAACAATGAATATTATTCTTTAATAAGTCAATGAAATTATTTAAATCATTATACAGGAGGTTCGGATACGTACAAAGCATATCGGACCTAAGGTAAGGGAAAATCTCGCAATCTCATTTTTATCTGATATTGTTTATACTTCAGAATTTACTGAGGAATATTTATCATTCACATCCATGTTTCTTCAATATTTATTATTATTTCTATCCTCCTATAATTTTTTAAATCCAATTTTACTGATTGGGGAATTTTTATTAAAAGATATGAAAGGAATCTTTTTTCATTTTCAACACAAGAAACTTTTTGAATTTTTCGGCTAAATACGAGAAGAATGTTTTTTTAACTTATACGGCATGAATGGATTTTTTATGATTTCATAGAACATTATTTCAATGAATATTCCTTTAAAAGTTTTCAAGTTTATTTTTAATCAACTTATTTTTGTTTAAAATTTTATGATATGTTAAGAAAGGAAAAATGATTTTGAAGTAGAAAGGATATTTTCCTCAAGAATGGAGTTCAAGTGTTTTATCAAAATTATTTTCCATCTAAGATAATATAGGGTTATGTTTCTATCCTTATTTTTACATTGATTTGATTATGTTATGATGGAATTAATTTTATGATGTCCTTTTATCTTATATGGATTATGCTATGATGGAATGATGTTTAAGGATCCCATTTTTATTACATGGGTTATGCTATGATATATGATTTATGATTTTGTGCCACACATAAGAATGGTTTCATTATGAGATGGGTGGGACCTATATCTCCCTCCAATGCATTGGGTAAAGATTTATATCTCATGATATAGACATGGCTAGAACAAAAAGTTAATCTGGTTCAGTGATACAAGACTGGAACGAGGAGTGAACTCGGTTCAGTAATGGACTTTGTCCGCTGTGATAGTCTTGGAAATGAGTCTTGACTAATATGAAATGATTTTCTATGATTATGTGTGTATGACACAAAGCATCATGTTTTAAGTTATGATTATTTGGGATTACATTTCACCACTATGATTTATCCCATGTTATGATATTATGATCTCTTTTGAAGGTTAAGATATTCAAAATGTTTTGTTCCTATGAATATGATATGATTAATATTTCTTTTGTTTACCCTTACTGAGCATTTGAGCTCACCCTTTTGTGTGTTTTCTTTTCCCCAGGTCTGGATGAAGGGTATTATGTAGAATATTCCAAAAGGGGATCTAGATATGATGAAAGAAATGGGAGACAATGTAGATGATTTATGAACCAGTTGTTTATGTTTCCCAGTTTCTAAAGACACTATACCTATACGGTCCTTTCATGGTTTTGTTATATATTGTAATAAGTATGATTCTATTTTGAGGTAATAAAAATATATGTAGAGTATGGATCTTTATACTTGTCGATCCTCAATCTCTACTAAAACCTTCGTGAAAGTCGCCCCATCATCGATGTCCAGCTCTCCATGGTCGATGATGTGAGAAGAGTTGTGCATGTATCCCCTTAGCTGGGATACATGGAAGACGTCATGAACCCAGTGCAACTGAGGTGGAAGATCCAAGTGGTAAGCCACCTCTCCTACTCTGCTGAGGACCTGTAAGGGTCTGATGAATCTCAAAGATAACATTATGCCTCAGCCAAACATCCGTAGACCTCGTCGAGGTGAGACCCATATAAAGATGTGGTCGCCATCCTCGAACTCCAGAGGTCTCTGTCTCTTATTGGCATACGACTTCTGCCTGCTCTATGAAGTCTTCATCTACTCCTGGATGATCTGCACCTTCTCTGTGGTAGCTCAGACCTTCTCTAGTCCCACTAGTGCTGACTCCCCAGGGTCTGTCCAGCCCAATGGTGATCTGCAAGGTCACTCGTACAATGCCTCAAAAGGCGTCATCCCTATGGTGGAGTGATAGATGTTGTTGTATGAAAACTCCACCAAAGGTAAGTGGTCCTCCCATATGTGACTAAAGTTAAGGACACAAGAACGTATCATGTCATCGAGGGTCTGAATGGTCTACTCAGTATGACCATCTGTCTGAGGATGGAAGGTGGTGCACAAATGAAGTTGTATCCCGAAAGCCTCCTACAACCCCTTCCATAGCCGGGAAGTAAACCATTCATCATGATCGGAAACAATCGTCAAAGGTATACCATGAAAACTCACAATCTTCTGCACATAGAGGTGTCCCAAGCTCTCTACTAAACCATGATCTCTGATCGGTAGGAAGTTAGCCGACTTGGTGAGTCGGTCGACGATCACCCAAATCAAGTCGTGACCCCTATATGTACGAGTAAGACCTGTCACGAAGTCCATGTATATCACATCCCACTTCCACTCTGGGACCTCTAAAGGATGAACCAATCCTGTTGGTACTTGGTGCTCCGCCTTCACTTGCTGACAATTGAGGTATCGTGAGATAAACTCTGCTACCGCCTTCTTCATACCTGGCCACCAATGCTGTCGTCTGAGGTCCTGATACATCTTCTCCACACCTGGATGTACCGCTAGAGGGGGTGTGTGGAACTCCCTCAAAACTTCCTCCTGAAGTAAAACTGGTACCATAGTACGTCCTCTGAAGAGGGTGACGTGCTCCCCACCTTCAGAAAATCCATCAGTTGTCTGCCCTGTGGATATCTGAGAACGTCCTATCTCGCAGTCAACATCTCCATGTTGTGCTTCCCTGACTCACTTAAGAAGTGGGGGAGTGACTGTAAGGGACTATAGAAAGGCTGCTCCATCCCTATCTATAAAGGATATCTATAAGGTAGATAGCTGCTCTATCGCCTCTCCTAATAGATGTATACCAGATCTCCTGTTGAGAGAATCCACAACAATGTTCCCCTTCCCAGGAGTATAGACTATCTCAAAGTCATAGTCCTAGAGGAACTCAAGCTAACATCACTGTCTGAGGTTCAGATCCTTCTGAGAAAAGATATACCTAAGACTCTTGTGATCAGAGTACATGGTAAAACATTCGCCCATAAGATAGTATTGCCATATATTCAAGTTGAAGACCACTACTGGTAACTCCAGGTCATGGGTAGTGTAGTTATGCTCATGTTGTCTCAGCTGACGTGAACCATAAGTGATCACTGCTCTCTCCTACATCAAGACACACCCGAGTCTGGTCCCTAATGTGTCGCAGTAGACTACTTACCCTACGACTTCCTTTGGAAGCCTCAATATGGGGGCACTAGTCAGCCTCTACCTCAGCTCCTAAAAGATCTGCTGGAATCTCTCCAACCATACGATGGGTTTCCACTTCTTCGTCGAGTATGATAGTGGTCCTAAAACTCTGGAGAAGTCTGGTACGAACCTCCAGTAGTGACCAACCAAACCTAGGAAACTTCTTACCTCCGTCACACTCCTGGGTGGCTCCCAAGAAATTACCGCCTTGATATTCGTTGGATCCACTGCAACTCCAGCCTCTGAGATGACATGTCCCAAAAAGTGAACCTCTCATATCCAAAACTAGCACTTCGAGAGCTTCCCATAAAGCCGGTGCTCTTGGAGTGTGTCCAATACTACCCGCAAATGGTAGGCATGCTCCTCCTTAGTAGTCGAGTAGATCAGAATGTCATCGATGAAGTATACAACAAAGAGATCGAGGTATGGATATAAGATCCTTTTCATGAGTCCCATGAACACTACTGGAGTGTTGGTTACACCGAAGGGAATAACCAAGAACTCTTAGTGGTCGTACCGACATTTTAAGGTCGTTTTTTGCACATCCTCATCTCAAACTCTGATCTGGTGATAGCCTGATCTGAGTTTTATCTTCAAGAACAATCGTGCTCCCTTCAGCTGATCAAAGAGATCATTGATCCTCGGAAGTGGGTACTTGTTCTTCACGGTCAGCTAATTCAGACGATGGTAGTCAACACAAAGCGTCAAGCTCCCGTCCGCATTCTTGGTGAACAGAATCAAGGATACCTAGGGAGAAACATTAGGCCGGATTAATCCATTACACTACAAGTCCTCTAGATGTACCCTCAGCTCGTGAAGCTCAACGGGAGCCATCTGATATGCCGGTGTAGATATCGGTGTCGTCCCGAGGTACAGTTCAATGTAGAAGTCCACCTCTCTGCGAGGAGGTAGTCCTAGAACATCATCAGGGAAAATATCTGCGTGTTGTTCCACCACTACATGATAGCTCGGACTCTCCACATCAACTACTCTGAGGGTAAGGCAGGCCAACTGATGAGTGATTGGCTACACCCTCCTCCGAGTAAGTCCGTCCTATGCTAGAAAGGCTCCCTTCTCGCCAGTGAAGGTGAACCCGGTCTCATCCATTCGGACACACTGCACTGTAGATAACCAGTCCATACCCAAGATGACGTCGTAAGGCCTCGACGCCGCTACGGGGAGATCCCAGCCGAAGCTCTCACCTCCTAGAGTAATCTCACACTACTGGCACCAGTGTGTAATCGTCAATTCTACTCCCGTAGGAGTCTCTACCCATAAGGATCGAGCCAACGGCTCTGTCGGAATCTTCGAGCTTCGAATGAGGGCAGTGGCAATGAAAGAGTGACTAGAACTTGTGTTTATAAGAACTGCAGATAAGGTGTAGTAGACACCGATCATACCTAGAATCATCTCTAGAGCACCTTGGTCGTATGCCTCAGCTGCCTGGAGCTGAGATCTCCCCTGTCCACCTGCTCCCTGTGGTTGGGGTGGACCTCCTGGTGGTGGTGGCGGTAACACCTCGAATCATTGTCCACCACCAGCTACACGGCCAGGTCCTCTACCATGTCTGCCTTCTCCCTGCAGTCTGCCTCGATCGAACCTCTACCTCAACCTGGGAGGTCCCTCAACTATCTGTTGATCTTCAGTATGGAGGGTCGGACAGTGACGATCCATGTGACCATGCCCGCTGCAAGAGTAGCATTGCCCGTTCCTAGTATGATTGGCTCTATCTCGTGTGCCCCGCACAACTGAACTTGTGTCCTGAGGTTATCCACTGGATGGTATGGTCCGCTTGGACCTCTGTGACATCTGTCTACTTCCAGCTAAAGAAGACTCCGTTGCATGTCAACTAGTGATGGGTCTCGCTGCTGGTGACTAATCATCAAGGAAACTCTCCACTAGGAGGGCTGTCTCTAACACCCCCGTCTGCGTCAGGATGTTGAGGGAGATCATCAAAGCTATGATCTATCGCATGAGCCCCTGCTCGAAGGTCCGGGCTATGAAGAATGGGCCACACACCATATTTGTGAAGTAACACGAGAGTTCGGTGAACCTTGCAAGGTACTATTCCACCGTCATTCTACCCTGCTGTAGATGCAGTAGCTTCTATATCCGCACAGCACGTAGGGTGGCTGGGACAAACTCCACCCGAAACAGGCTCTCGAAGTCTGCCCAGAGTAGTGTCACCTCGCCACGCACCTGGATCACTAGGTTCCACAATCTACCTACTACTTCTTGAAGGAGACTCGTGGAAAGGATCACTATAAGGTCGGCTGGTGTCCCTACTAGTCTGAAGACTCTCACCACAGCCTCCATCCAATCCTCAGCTACCTACGGGTCTGTCTCACCCCTGAAACTGAGTGTTCTCTAGTGCTGGAACTCATGCAATGTGCTCTAGCTGTGTGCAATCTCTATTGTTGGGGATGGAGGCCTCAGTGGACCAATGGGTAGTGGTACCGCTGGTACCTCCACTATGATAGGGCCCTGTACAAAGGCCTCATCGCTCGGTGGGCTATCCATATGCACAACTCTCAGAACCCAGGATGGCTGTCTGCATGCAGGAATCCTAAAAAGAAATAGGTGTTCCACAGTCAATAATTTATACCTGGTGAGTTGACTCAAGATATCACAAAGAAAACTTTTGAAAACACACACGCAATCAGTGTTTTCGTGCACTGAGTCGAAAATCAGAAGTCAGGGTCCTGGTGTATGGATACGTCAGCCACCGCACCAACACTGGACTCCCTGAACTGGAAACCACACTCAGTACCCTTAACACTATTTCTTCACAGAAAAGAAAGATCAGAGTCATGAGTTCTGCAGTAGAACCTCGCTCTGATACCAATTTTTCACGAACTGTCCCCTGGGGTCTGTGTCGTGACTACCCCAAGCCCGTCTTCTATAGGCCAGGGGCTGGCGACTAGCACCAAAGGCGTAAATCTCTAAAACTGGGAAGGCATTGCCTTTATGTCGAGTAACCTCTCACAATAGAGTATGAGCTGAAAGCAAAACACTAAGTAAAGATGTATACAAAAGAGTGCTGAAAAGTAAAGGGGCCGGAAATACAAGCCCAATAAGAAAGTACAAGTACAACTAAAAATAAAGTACAACTGAAGAAAAGTAAATCAGCCACTGGGTCATTCTCCAGGGTTCCTACCTAAAGGGTATGTATAGATGGCATCCTCAGCACTCCACGTCCGTCAGTATCCTCCGTGCACTGACTCGTCGTAAGGTCCACCTTTGGGTACCGTCTAGTCCTGCTACTCAGCCTCAGTTAGCGTTGTTCATCGTCTGCATCCAAAACAACGTGATGCGGTCATAGAACCGCAGGGGTGAGTATAACAATACTCTGTAGGGACCCCGAGACCCTCAAGGTCTCACAAAATCCAACAAGGATAAACCACAAAGTATGAAATAAACAGATAACCCCACTTAGGTATACACCCATACATATACCTAAGTTATCAAGTAATCCACCTCAATCACGAGGAAACAAAAGAGTTACTGACTCATCTCACACAGTTATACAACTTATGTAGAGAGATAGAGATGATCAGATATAGCCACTGAATCATTAGAGCTGTCGGACCAACACATGATCCAGGACCAGCTATTTTGTCAGACCAACACATGATCCATGACCAGAAGTCAGAACTGTCAAACCAACACATAATCCAAGAACAGTCGTTAGAGCTGTCGGACTAACACATGATCCAGGACCAGTTATTCTGTTGGACCAACACATGATCCAGGAACAGAAGTCAGAATTGTCGGACCAACACATGATCCAGGAACAGTCGTCAGATCTGTCAGACCAACACATGATCCAAGACCATTTATTCTATCAGACCAACACATGATCTAGGAACATAAGTCAGAACTTTCAGACCAACACATGATCCAGGAATAGTCGTCAGTGCACAGCCAGCCACAGGGTTTCCACAAATCACACTTGATTTTGGGAGGGTCTACTCCTCAAGCCAAGTGTCAACAAGTCAACTGCCACCAATTCCCACGAAGAAGTATCTCAGAGGCCTATCTCGTCATAGGGGTCTCAACGCAACAGACGGCGCGTCAATCGGACACACAGTCTGTGATTTATTATCTTTTTAGTCCCGGGGACCCAGTTGGATTCCTGTATGATCCAACCTGACCATATCTCAACATTACCTCAAACTACAGTGGGGTATACTCAAAGGGACTTTCGTACTCCAAGAAAACCAGCGCCGCTGACGGTTCGTCAAATGGTCGTTTGGTGCCAAAGATATGGCCAAAGAAAGTAACATGGTCAGTAATGGGCCTGGCTCGGTCCGACCCAGTCGGTCTGACTCGGCCCAACCTAGACTGGGCCGACCCGGTCAGCCCGATAGGTTCGGCTGGATCTGCTGGGCCCAGCCCAGTAGACTGCAGGGGAGATTCGGCCCGAAGGTCTCCACATAGGCGGCATGGCCCGGAGGCTGGGGCCAGTTCAGCCAGCACCACATGGGGCACGGCTCAGGTGGATCAGCCCGGAAAGCCAAGCTGGTTCGGCCAGCGACGCCGTGAAGGACGTCACGAGCTAGATCAGGTGGTCGGCGTGGCTCGGCCTTTTCAATCAGGAGTCGGGGCGTGGGTAGGCTGCGCGTGGCACCGGTCAGGCCGCGCAGGGCACGGGCAGGCTGGCAGGGTGCTTGGTAGGGCATGGTCAGGGCACGGGTAGGCCGGCGGGGCGCACGAGCAGGCGGCGCGGGGCACGGGCAGCGCGCGGGCAGGCCGGTGGGGCACGCGGGCAGCGCATGGGAAGGCTGCGGGGTGCGGGGGTAGCACGCGGGTAGGCCGCGGGGCGCGCGGGCAGCACGCAGGTAGGCATGCGGGGTGCACGGGTAGGCCGCAGGCAGGCCGACCGGCGGTCGGTGGCAGCCGAGCAGGTCGGTTCGGCGCGGCTCGAGCCATCGGTGTTCGGCCTCAAACACCGGTGCACCGTAGGGGCGGCGCGGTTCCCAGAGGCCGCCGGTAGCGCAGCCTTTGTCGTTGGTGCCTTCATTTCCTCGTTGTCGCTTCGTCACCATGCTGAAAAAAACTTCACAAAGAGATTGGCAGAGGGAGTCGGGCCATGTTAGTTTTCCCCACACCCTCCGCGTTTATGGATGATAACTATTGGTTAAAAAAAGAGAAATAAAGTTCAAAAAAAATTGTTTACAATACATCGCATCGATTCCTTTTAAATGAAGATGAAAAGAACAAAAGGAATAATACTCAAGGTAAACCCCCTACCTTTGATCATTGCTCGACGATGAAGTCGCAGGAAGAAGACGATGTTGTCGTCGTTCGTTGCGTCTGCCACACACTTCCAATCCAAGATCGTGTGTCGGTTCGTTGACAACGATAAGGAAGGAAGATTCGTCAAAGACGTCCCACGTCGAAGGGTGTTCCAAGGAAGAAAGTTTAGGAAGATCGTTCTTCGTTTTCGAAGGTGTTCTTTGTTGGAAGTGTTCTTCGTTGGGAACCTTCTCCCAATATTTCTCCCAAGTTCCTCTTTTCTCTCCACTCCACCCAAAAATGAAATCATATCCAAATAATAGATTAGGATCTATTATTTCATTGGTGTAAATTCAAATTGAGTGATTTAATTAAATGAGTTGACTCATTTAATTAATGGGGTGGAGTTGGAATAACAATTCAAATTGGATATTTAAATTAAGTGGCTCCACCTAATTAATTCTTGAGAGGTGGCACAAATTAAATTAAAAGGGAGTTGGCTCCATAAAGGTGGAGAAGGTCAAGGGTTTCTCCTTATTTAATGGGGAGTTAAGGAGGTTTTACCCTCCTCTATTAATAGGGGGTTAAGTCTCGTGTGGTCCCCACGTCATAACCTCTCACAGAAGGTTATGCTCGGGTGGGCCCCACCACCATAACCTCCCAAGTGAGTTTAAGGTGTGGTGGTCCCACCTACAACTCTCATGAAGATGTTTTAACCACCCAACCTCCACATGGTGGTTAAAAATAAAATAAAGTGAGCTTACATTATTTAATTACTTCACATGAAAACCCAAAAACTAACATTTATCCTCGACTCATTGTCGTCTAATTGAAAGTCTTCTTAAGCGATTACCAGTGCTGAGAATTCAACGGTACTCTCGGATTTCAATTCCCAGCACCGGTTCAAAAGTTATAAAAACCCACTTGTACATTTACTAAACGTACCTGAACAAAACTTTAGAAATTGATTCTGGGCACACTGAGCCTCATAATCAAGCACCATCAGTTTTTGCGAACTCGTAAAAATCCCATGTATTAAAAAAATCCACGGGATTTCTGGGTCTTTACAGAAAAATACTATTTTTTAGTTAAAAGCTTCATTGTCTTTTAAATAATTATTAATGTAAAATTTTATTTTAAATTTTTTTTAAGGTCACATTAGATCAATAATACATATATTAATACAATTTAGGTCATTATAATCATTTTCACATTGAAATTTAATATAAAAACTTAATAAACATGTGAACTTCTTTCTACTTTAAAAACCCATGATTTCGTCCTGTCTATAAGATTAACATTAATCTTAATTTTTTTCACTTCTCTGAATTAAATTTAGAAAAACCTAAATAAACCATTTTAATCATTTTAATATTTATATTATAATAATATTAAATTAATATTTTGACAAAAAATAATAGTAAAAGTGATTAAAATTAATTATAACGATTAAGGTCAAATTAATGTTAATTAGGGGATAAACCTTAATCTTAGGAGCCCAAACGTTCTATAAACATGTCCAAAACCCATTTTATGGAAATATTTTATCCATAAACCTTCCATTATTTATTTAGGTTTTTTTATGA
The DNA here is from genome assembly GCA_963277665.1 of Viscum album. NCBI lineage: Eukaryota > Viridiplantae > Streptophyta > Magnoliopsida > Santalales > Viscaceae > Viscum > Viscum album. The sequence goes on along the minus strand of OY728159.1, from coordinate 1,202,110,935 downwards.
CTTTTTGTAGGTAATAACATGTGTACACCTAACTTGTTTTTCAAAATTCCTAATGAGTCTTTTTCCTTCCCTATAAAAGGCCACCACCTCTCCCACATCCTCACACATCTAACCTATTAGGTTCAAAAAATATCTACCCAATAAAATTCCTAAAATCTCTCCATTCATCCTAGAATCCTTAATTTTTTAATAAGGCGATCCATGGAATCATTTTGGCACAAACCAAAAGGAGTTACCCGATTATGTGGTAACATATTCTCTCAGGTCCTTTATTTTATTTTCCTTATCCACCCACTCCAAATATCTATGATTATATAAAAACACTATTATCCTCAATATACTAGTATTTTTTTATGTAAATGGTTCAACCTACACATACACACACCTCCATCTAATGGGTAATGAACATATTGTTTATTTGTACGACGAATTACTGCCTCACCAAATGATGATTGTTCATTTTTCTATTAACACCTATAATGGTGGACATTATGATGAAAACTAGGTTTATATATGATATATATTATATTTATAATTTCTTTATGATTCTTTAACTTTTATTTATAACATACCTTTATGTTTTCCATCTTTTGTTAATACTATAATTTCGTTTGAAGAAGTGTGGGCTACCACCCCCTCAAAGCGATGTGATTCATTTATACACTACATGAATTGTATTAATGATGGTTTTAGTGAATATATATATATATATGATATATATTATATCATAAAAATAATTTAATAATTATATACATATATACATATATTTATTTTACTTTTTTTACTTTTAACGCGACAATTAAACGGAAATAGCGTTCATGCGTACGTATGGGATACCGTCTCCATGAACGGGGTCTTCCATTTCATACTTATATATTATATAGATTATTGTAATATAAATATAATAAATATAAATTATATTTATATAATTTTTTACATTCTTGAATCATGACATAAATATAAGGATCAAAGATATAACAAATTAAGACACATGCGAAGAATGAAGTGAATATTATCCAAAGTGAAACCTTAACATATGATTATTAACAAGAAGGTAATATAAGGTCTTAATAAAAATATATATGGTATTAGATATAATAATATGGTTATTTAAAAAATTATAATAAATTTATAATTATTATATAGGGGGTTTGAATGATTACAATGAGAGTCAAGACACAAGGTAAGGGGATTTTATCTCACTTTTTATTTCTATGAGATACATGCTATATTCACCACTCTTTCCTTCTATGTGGTGTGTTTACTACCCGTGATTGTATTCCTTTTATATTATACTTAAATTTATGGGTATTAAAATATCCATTTTAGGATCTTTATTTCATGAGGTATAAGTTTAAAAAGTTACCAAATCGGTGAAATAGTTTTGTCTCAATTTTCCTTATTTGAGACTCATGCTTTGTAATGCACCTAAATTCTCTAGGTGTATATATTTTCATTTTACATGTTATATAATGAATATAATACTTTTAATTATATCTTAATATTAATTTAATTTCTTTTTCTTATATGGAAATTATTGTCCCAAGTTACCGAGTTATAAGAGTTTATTGAGACAATCTCCTTACTTTTTGAGATTGTTTATGTTTCTTCTTTCTTTGATTCAATAATATGATCCATATCTCAAGAAAATTAATGAAATTTATTATCCTTTTGTTATAAATGATATATTCATGAATTTTTTCCGCATTTCTACTCTTTGTACATAAGATATTTAAGAAAGTATTTTTAATAAAACCTGACTTTACCCTCTCTTCAGTAAGAAATCTATGTTTTCTTAAAAGGGTTTCCAAGAATATTCTACTATTCTACTATGATCATTAAAATACGTTTTTACTATTTTTTATTATACCAACATTTTTCAAGGAATATTCTTGTTTCATTCCAATTGACTAATTTTTCAAAACTTTTATCATGTAAAATGAATGTTCTTTTTTCCTTGTATGGCTTGTACAGATTTATCCACCATCAAATCTTTGAATATTTATTTTCATGTTTATAGGTTAATTTTTTAGAAATTTTTTTCAAAATATATTTTCAAATAAATGAATTTTAAAAAAAATTAATCTTATTCTATAACTTTTCAAGTAAAATGGTTTTCAAAGTGATTTCAAGCCTCATTTATATGTTTTCACTGTATTTTCAAAGAAATGGTTTTCAAAAAAATGAGCTTCATTCAATTTTTTTCAAGTAAAAAGGTTTTAAAAACATTATCAAGATTTATTTATAAGTCTTTAAATTGTTTTTAAAGAAATGGTTTTCAAAAAAAAATCAATATTATTTCATATGTTTTCAAGTAAAAAGGTGTTCAAAACATTTTCAATCTTTATTTATAAGTTTTCAAAGTGTTTTCAATGAAAAATTTTTTAAAACGTTTTGAATTATATTTTATAAGTTATCAAGGAAAAAGGTTTTCAAAATTATTTCAAGTCTTATTTATAAGTTTTCAAGTTATTTTCTAAAAAAATAATTTTCAAATGGGTTTATGAATTAAAAATTTGATTCTAGATAATAATGGATATTTTCCTCAAGAAAATTTTTTGAAAGATATTTCAGAATTATTTTCCATCTAAGATGAAATCTGTTGATATTACACATGACCTTGTGGTAAATTATCTAAATGTTCCATCCATATTCATTCTATGAATGGGTTATTCTTAATGTCATGGTCTTTATGAAACCCTTTTTTCTTTCACGGGTTATATGTTTATGAAATACATTTTTATTAAATGGGTTATATGTTTATAAAATTTGTTTCTCGTTTATGGGTTACACTTTTAATGAAATCATTATGAAACCTGTATCTATTCCATAGGTTATGAGATGATTACATGTTTATGATACCCATTTCATTTCATGGGTTATGATATGATTCTTTATGATTTTGTGGCACATATATTTTTTATTTCATTATGAGACTGGTGGGACCTATATCTCCCTCTAATGCATTGGGTAATGATTTATATATCATGAAATAGACATGGTTAGAACAAGGGGTGAACTTGGTTTAGTATTACAGGGTTGGAATGGGAAATTAACTCAGTTCAATAATATAGTGCTAGAATGAGGGGTGAACTCGATTCGGTAATACAGGGCTGGAAAATGGGGTGAACTCGGTTCAATAATATAGAGAAAGAATGAGGGATGAAATCTATTCAGTAATACGGGGCTAGAATGGGGTGTGAACCCAATCCAGTAAAGGAACTTTTCCACTAAGATGGTCTCATCAGTAATGTCATGAATATTATTAAAATCATTATATATGATTATGTGTCTTATATAATTCCATGTTTTATTCCTATGTTATGATTTCATGGCTTATGTTATTTATTTAATTAAGATTAATGTCTTATGAACTACCAATATTTATGGCATGATTCATGTATATGATCTTGGATATGTAGGTTATGATCTTCTATTTTTATGATCATGTTTTCATACCTTTTTTCTCATGATTATTCTTACATATCTCCCTTGTTTACCCTTACTGATCATTTGATCTCACCCATTTATTATGTTTTTTTCCTCATGTTATGAAGATAGGTTTTTGGTATAAGTATTAAAGGTGAAGATAATTATGGTAGATGTTGAATATCTTTCATCAGGATAGAATATTTTGTTACCAATTTTCCCAGGACCCTAAACTATTACAGTCCACAAGCATGTATTTTTTGTAATTTACTAAATATTCATCTAAAATGATATAATATTCATTTATGTCAATACTGGGTCATTATAGAGAACCAGTAGCCTGCTAGAATTTTATAGTCTCAATCCATTATTAAGTGGAAATGGTACAGTGACACAATGGAGTTTTTGAAGGGTTTTTCGAGATCCCCTCAAGTCAGTGATGAAATATGGGTGATCATCAACAATTTAACCAAGGTATAACACTTCCTATCTATCCAAGAGACCTTATTAGTTGATGATATTGGGAGGATTTATATTCAGGAGATTTTTTGCCTTCTTGGTGTTCCCTGTTCTATCGCATCGAATCAGGATTCCCAATTTACATCCCAGTTCAAGAAAGGTTTTCAAAAAGTACTCAATACACAGGTGCTTCTTAGTATATAATATCACCCTCATATTGATGTTCGGTCAGAGCGTATGATATGGGTGTTAGAGGGCATGCTCTAAGCATGGGTCCTTGACTTTATATGTTTATATGAGAAACACCTACCTCTATTTGAATTTACTTATAATAATATATTTTATCTAACTATTCATAGGGATCCTTAAATGGCATTTTATGGTAGGATGTTCCATTCACATGTGTGCTAGTTTGTGGAAGGTGAGGGAATTCTAAGGGGACCTCATCTCATTGAGGAGACTTCATAGTAGGTCCAGATGATTTAGAAACATATGGATATAGGTCGATCTTGATAAAAGTCTTATAGTGCTCATCACTATTGGCCTCAAGATTTTGAGGTGTGAAACAAGTTTTTTCTATGAGTTTCACCTAGACTAGTTCATAGATGGATTCAGAGATAGACCATGCTTTCACCTTATTAAATTGGGCCTTTTGAGATCATAGAGAGAGTCAGGATGATATCCTATTAGATGGATTTACCTAAAATTTATTGGTTCATTCCCCACGTCTTCCATGTATCAAAGAATTTCTATTATTACTTGGACCCATCTCATTCATTTGATCAAGAGAATATTAACCTAGAGGTGCATAAATCCTTTGAGGAGAATTTTATATGAGTTGTTGATTAGAGAATAATGGTTCTCCAAGGTAGGTTAGTTCCTTAGGTATGGGTGTTATGGTAGTATCATCATTTATAGGAAGATACTTGGGAGAGAGAGGATAATGGGCATGCTCAGTGGCCAGAACTTTTCTCAAATGATATTTTACCACCCTCATAAGGGAAACTTGAGGATGAGTTATTTTAAATAGTGGAGGTTGTTACGTGCTTTATTTTCATAGAGTTATAGATTCCTTTCATTTCTGTTCAATCCCTTATTGAGGTTGTTTTAATTAGACATGGAAAATCATGCCTTTAGGAAAGTTGGTTCATTTTGGAAAGAAGGGATTAAAATGATGTAGGATGACTGTAGAACAAATACATGATGTGAATTTAATTCACAATGTGTATTCAATACATGATGTGAATTGGTATGGCTAGAATAAGTTCATGACATGCATTGGTTTTCCCCAAGAAGGGAAAAACCTGAGCTTTATGCATCATGTATTCAATACACAATGTGAATTGGTCAAGTCAACCCCTTTTCATAATGTTTATTGGTTTTCCCTGGGAGGGAAAACCTAATATTGACACGAAATGTAAAATATACATGTCATGTATATCTCGTGACTTTTTATAGGGATTTTAACCCTAATTTTATCTATTTTTCTTCTTCTACACATCATCCCTCTTCTCGTTGAATCTCCTTCCATGACAAACCAAGGATTTGAGGTAGAATCCTTATCCAATATCTGATCAAGCCATTGTTCTTCATGTTGGAATCATTTCATCAAGAGATTAGATCCACTTCCTTATTTTCTTAGTTTATTCCACTATATTCTACATTATTTCAGTACGAGATAATATGCCCTATTTTTAGGTCATTTTTTGATCCTTACATTGTTTCCAATAGCTCATTTACAAGGTTATAAATAGATGAGTGGTCATCAACCAACCTAAGGTAGATGATCTAGTTCTTTTCCCTAAAATTCTCATTGTAATTTATCATGTGTCATTGTGTCACATGATGAAATTCTCTAGTAAATCCTCCAAAATTTTTAATAAATTAAATTAAATAATAAACCTTGGTTAAAATAGTTCTTGATACAAATAAATTAACATAATAAGGTAAGCACCCCGATGTGAGCCACCCCTAGGGGTGAACCTTCCTTAAAGGCCTAAGTGCCTCATTCCTTAGAATTTTTAAAACCACTTTTTTAGATGTGTGGAATAGATGTTTAAATTATTTTACTACTTGATTTAAATGGTATGAATCTCATTCTATCTAGAATAATACCCTTACCTTAGGTTGAGGGTGATACAAGGATCTTGACTTAAGGAGGCCTTGGATTGGTTTATCAACAATTATAATTGGAGTTTGTAAATTTGTATCAATATTCTGGGAGTGATTCTTGTTTTATTTATGGGAGTGATACTTGGTTTATTTTATGAAATACCTTAGATGGTCTCACTGGGTGGATGCCTTATGTACCTCGCCTATGAGTGGTGCCTGGTTCCCTAGTGGTTTACCTTGGAATGGCTTAGTGGTCAATGTTTTTATAACACTCTATGAGTGATACTTGGTTCTCTGTGTGGATTACCATGAATGGGCTCAGAGGGTTATTCCTTAAGACTATTCTGAGAGTGATACTTGGGTTCCACTTATGGATTTCCTTGTACATACTCTTATGGTGATGGATACTTCTAGTGATCTTAGAGCGATACTTGGGATCATCCTTATGGATCAACTTAGATGATATCTGGATTCTTATTTCTTAAGAACCGAGGGTGTTTATTTTAATTAAGAATAAAGGGTTCCTTTTTAATATGTTTAAGGATGCTTCTGCCAAGCCCAAGAACATGCTTGGGTTCAGTCCATGTTTAAACTTGTCTCTTCAGTGGCCCAGTTGTGCTTTCCATACCTGTATGTTAGTAGATTTATATGGTATATATATATATTTTAAGAAACCGGTTTTTTCTATAAAAGACTTTGGAAAATTCTTGATATTATTCCAGAGCAGTGCCTTCAGACGGTATACGATTCCGAGCCCAGGTGTGGCCGGAATTAAATTTTCAGTGCGTTCACACTGGGCTTGCCAAAAAAATGGAATAACTCCTAAATGGTAATTAAGATCCTAAATCTGAGAGTATGGATGGGTATGAAATGGGTTGTTTACCCCTGAATGACATAGAACATGTCGGCGTGGGACGTTGGGACCCCTCTCCCATTACCAAAACGTTAAATGGATAAATAAAATAATTAATTTATTCTTTTAATGGTTAAACTTAGGTATCTCTTAAACGGTTGCTTGGATGGGAAAACTGAGGGGACCGTTGAGTCTGAAACGTGTCGTTTACCCTAGGAGGGGTGTAATTTTTGCGGTGCGTGACCCCTTGGGGGAACAAAGACCTGCCCTCGGCGGGTCTTCACGCGGTGGGATGACCAGCCACGAGGGCCAGTCTGCGGGTGGACCGCGGGTCCATGGCCGGTCCAGGCCGGTCCAGTCCAAGGGGCTCACCCCCTCCGATTTCGGACACCTGTATCTCCCACTACGGGTGTCCTTTTTGCATGTCGTCTGTGGCAGTGCGAACCTCAGCTCGAGCTGGAGAATATGAGATGGTTTTGGGGGTTTTAACTCCAGAGATGGGGGCCTCGGTGGAGCGACGCATACGTTAAGTGGCTTAGCGCTTTTCCTGAGATTCTTGTTTTGAGTGGCACAGACACATCTGATGTCTGTTTTGAGTGTCGTAAGCGGAATTGTGATCCTGGAGTCAAGACGAAGATTTACAAGGGGTTTTCAGGCATTGAAACTAGAGTTGATTCATGGTCCCCACGGGCCGTCTTTTAAACTGCGAGAAGCGTTTAGCAACTTTTTCATCGGACGTCCGTTCGGGCCGTGCGAGAAGTCGATTCTGGGTGTTTTTCAAAGGGAATTGCAGTGGCGCAATCCTCCTGCTTTAATTCTTCACGATGGTACGGGCCCCATGAGGGCCATTTGGGGAGTTGGAGGTGATTTCTATCTTTATCACTGGGTGTCCATTGCGGGTGAATGATTAGTCAATCTTGTGTACTTTTTTGAGAGAATTGCAACGGTGTGATCCGTTTGTGGTGCTTCGAGACCGGGATGCGGGTCCCACGAAGCACCTCTCATGGGCAATACGGAAAAATACATATTTTTCTCTGGATATTCATTACACTCAAGTGAGCAGTCAATTTGACGTGTCATTCTGAGGAGATCACAATGGTGCGATGCGCCCGACTGTTTTCGGGACTGAGGCTCGGGACCATGGGACGTTGTTCGGGCGTAAAGCGGTGTTGGCGACTTTTCCATCGGATATCCATTGGAGGCGAGTAAATAGTCTATCTTGCATGTTTTTATGAGATTATTACAATGGTATGATTCGTTTGGATGTGCATAGTCTCTTTCGGGCTCTCATTAAATGTGGAAGCATGAAAGGTGTACCAGTGGGGGTTCTTCCAGCGGTGTTTGTAGAGAACCCTTGGTGTGTGATCGTGTTCACACCCGTGTGAGTAAAAGTTGATGTTTGAAGAGATGTGGTTGGTCAGGCTAGGGTCGTGGAGGCGGTCTTGGGCTAGTTGTGGCTCGATCCCGGGTAGGGTCGGGTCATGAAAAAGTGGTATCAGAGGTGGTTCGTTCCTTGGGACACTGTTCGGACGTCCCTAAAAAGTAATTGGTTGGGATTTAGGGAAATAGTTTTAACATGTATCAAGAGCGGCTCTCAGGCCAGGGAGTCCAGTGATGGTGCGATGGCTGATGTATCCATTCACCACGACCCTGATAACCCGCTTTTTGACTCGGCATGCTGAGACACTTGTTGTAGGGAAAATTGGTTTGTACATCACATAGGATTGAGTCTTTGACTGTCCTTCTTGATTCAGCTCCCCAGTGTTGTTACTATTATATATACATATATGCTCATCTGACTGTGGCACTCTTTCATAACATTTAGGATGTCTCCACGAAGACAACCATCCAGGATACCATCTTTGGTTCGTGATGATGACCCTGTGAGCTATGAGGCCTCAGTCCCAGACCCATCATGCGAGTCCCTTTCTCTGGGTGGGCTGGTAGTATCACCCCCACCTATTGAGAAGTAGACAACTTCAGCAGAGCAGAATGAGCTTGAGTGCAGGATGAGCGCGCTTCGTGAGTTCCAGTGTTATAGACCGCTGAGGTTTAGTGGTGAGCTAGGCCTTCAGGCAGCAGAGGTTTGGCTTGGGATAGTGGTTCGCCTTTTCAGGCTTGTGCAGCTGCCGATAGATTTTATGGTGGCTTTGGCCGCCATCCTTTTCCATAGAGCAGCTAGGCGTTGGTGGAGTCTGGTGACTCAGTTTCTTGACGAGGCGTATCTTTCGTGGGGCGACTTTCAGCTGTTGTTTTGTGAGGAGTTTTACCCCTCCTGCTTACGATCCGTTTAGATCCAAGAGCTCCTGCAGTTTTGTCTAGAAGGGATGATGGTGACTGAGTATGCGACTGGTTTTGCAGACCATGCACACTTTTTCTAGGACTTAGTCCATGACGACAACTTTCGAGCACAGAAGTTCGAGCAGGGTCTCTTGTGCTGTCATAGTACTCTTGGGCATTCCCACTTATATCGGGGTGCTAGAGTAGGCACTGGTGACAGAGAGATTCCTGTCACACTTTATAGTTGATGGTGGTAGTAGGCACAATAGAACCGAGACGTCTGTCGCAGCTAGTAGGTGTCAGCATACAGAACCTCAACGCAGTCAGCCTTCCACCCACCGGTTTCAGAGACGTGGTCATGCACCACTATGGCAGCAAAGTGTAGGGCCTCAACCGAGGAGAACCTTCTGTGAGTGGACTTTGGGTCGTGGTCATACACCACAGTGGCTCCAGAGGTCACCAGGGCAGCCCAGAGAGTGCCAGTGCTAGGCTTGTGATGGCTGAGGTCACTTGGCATGGGACTGCCCAACCAGGAACACTGAGAATATCGAGCAGGCAGCGGGTACACCACCACGACGAAGGCAGCGCCGTGATCAGAGTAGTCCCCAGAGATATGGTGCTAGCAGAAGAGAGGGAGGAGATGGTAGTGGGGGACGTATTTATAAGGTCTTCCCATAACCACTAGGCGGTCCACGTCAGGCTCCTAGAGCTGACAGTTGGGACCGCGGACAGTCGCGAGCTTTGGATGTCTACGATCCTGTGGAGTATGAGGTGGTAAGAGGTATGATCTACAGCTCTTCTACTTTTTTCAAGTATAATTGTTAGACTCTATGTTTGAAATTATTTCTCCCTGCTCCTTTTTTGAGTTGTTACTAGGGTGACATGGGGCGTCGGTGTAACCCTATGTTAGTGGAATAGAAGGTGTGGAACCTTTCTCTTTAGTCGATGGTGGAGACTCCTTCACCTTTCGAGCGTGTAAGAGAGTCTTGGTCATGGGACAGTGATTGTGAAACCTTGCGTGACTAGATATCCTTAGGTGTTTCACCATATGGATATTCTGAAGGAGGGAATCACTAGGCTTTGTCCCAGGTCCAAACTGTGATTCCAATCGCAGCGTGAGATGTAGGAGTTCGGTCGGGGAGGTGAGTTATCCTCGAGGGCCTTCGGGCCGTTTGAGACCGTGTGGAGGGATGCAGAGATTCCCTACCGCCTTACCCTAACCCTAAGGTCGGCACTGGGTGCATGAATCCTCCCACGTGACTCACCTGAAGAGATGTGTGTGTGATCCTATGAACATCATCACAAAGGGCAAACCTCACGTGAACATATCAAATCCTTTGGTCTGTGTGCGGTGACGCGGGTCTGTGCATGAGTCCTTCTGGGTACGAAAGAGCCAGGTGCGGGCTTAGTACCCTGAGTTATTCCCTTGTTTTGCTTTTCAGGGATGAAAATCTTGAAGGATGGAATGATGTAAGAACCCGGTTTTTTCTATAAAAGACTCTGGAAAATTCTTGATATTATTCCAGAGAAGCGCCTTCAGACGGCGTACGATTCTGAGCCCCGGTGTGGCTAGAATTAAATTTTTAGTGCGTTCACACTGGGCACGCCAAATAAATGGAATAACTCCTAAATGGTAATTCGGATCCTAAATATGAGAGTTCATAAGGGTCCAAAATGGGGTTTTTACCCCAGGAACGATATAGAACATGTCGGCGTGGGATGTTGGGACCCCTTGCCCATTACCGGAACGTTAAACGGATAAATAAAATAATTAATTTATTAGTTTAATGGTTAAACTTAGGTATCTCTTAAATGGTTAATCATATGGGAAAACTGAGGGCACCGTTGAGTCCGGAACATGCCATTTACCTTAGGAGGGGTGCAATTTTCACGGCACGTGACCCCGCGGAGGAACAAAGACCCACCCTCGGCGGGTCTTCACGCGGCGGGATGACCGGCCACGAGGGTCGGTCTACGGGTGGACCGCGGGTCCACGGCCGGCCCGCGTGGCTAAGCCATGGGCCGGCGTTGTGATCTGGGCCGGCTGGTGCGGGCCGGCCCAGAATGGGTGGACTGGCCGGTCCAGGCCGGTCCAGTCCAAGGGGCTCGCCCCCTCTGATTTCGGACACCCGTATCTCTCACCACGGGTGTCCGTTTTGAATGTCGTCTGTGGAAGTGAGAACCTTTGCTCGAGATGGAGAATATGAGATGGTTTTGGGGGTTTTAACTCCCAATATGGGGCCTAGGTGGAGTGACGCGTACTTTAAGTGGCTTAGAACTTTTCCCGAGATTCTTGTTTTGAGCGGCACGGACACATCCGATGTCTGTTTTTGAGCATCGTAAGTGGAATTATGACCCTGGCTTCAAGGCGAAGATTTCCAAGGGGTTTTTGGGCATTGAAACTGGAGTTGAGGTATGGGCCCCACGGGCCGTCTTTTAAGCTGCGAGCTGCGTTTAACAACTTTTTCATCAGATGTTCATTTGAGGCGTGCGAGCAGTCGATTCTGGGTGTTTTTCTGAGGGCATTTCAATGGCGCAATCCGCCTGCTTTAATTCTACATGATGGTGCGGGCCCCACGAGGGTTATTTGGGGAGTTGGCTGTGATTTCCATCTTTATAACCAGGTTTCTTTTGCGGGTGAATGATTAGTCAATCTTGTGTACTTTTTCGATAGGATCGCAACAGTGTGATCCGTTCGTAGCGCTTCGGGACCGGGATGCGAGTCCCATGAAGTACCGCTCATGGGCGGTAAGGCAAAATACATATTTTTCTCTGGATATTCATTTCATTCAAGTGAGCATTCAATTTGATGCGTCTTTCCAAGGAGATCGCAATGGTGCGATGTGACCGACTATTTTCGGGACCGAGGCTCGGGACCACGGGATATTGTTCGGGAGTAAAGCAGTGTTGGCTACTTTTCTATCGGATATCCATTGGAGGCTATTAAATAGTCTATCTCGCATGTTTTTCAGTGAGGATTAAAACGGTACAATCTATATGGATGTGCAGAGTCTCTTTCAGGATCTCATTAAATGTGGAAGCATGAAAGGTGTACCGGTGGGGGTTCTTCCTACGATGTTTGTAGAGAACCCTTGGCGTGTGATCGCGTTCACTCCCGTGTGAGTGAAAGTTGATGTTTGACGAGATGTGGTTGGTCATGCTAGGGTCGTGGAGGTTGGCTTGGGGTAGTTTCGGCTCGATCTAGGGTAGGGTAAGGTTGTGACATATATATATATTCTTCATATTTTATAATACACATGTATAAGTTGACCTTGGTTTAGGGATATTTGACTTAGGTTGAAGTAGGTAGTGTTTGTTGAGTATCCTATAAGGAACCCTGACTAATGTGGTTTATTTATTTTTTATTTTCTTTACCCTTGGATTTACTTGAACACTAATCCTTTTATATACAAATATTAGATAGTTATAGAAATCATTGGTGGTGGCCTAATGAGTATATCTCACATCCTATTCGAGCCACCTATGTCACTTGAACAGACTTAATGATTTTAGGGATAGATAAAGGGAAACACCTAGCTTCCGATGTTTGATTTCAATACTAGGATAGAGTATGAGAGAGTAGGATTGGGCCTATACTCATGATACTAGTGGAGACAGCTTTTGGACTCTTTGTCTATTTTTTTATTTTGTATATTCTTTTACCCGTGTATCTTGTGTATTTCCATTTTTATATATCATCGTTAAATGATCATCATTTTTATATATAATATTGATTTATCTTCCACCTATTTATTTTCTGGGTGATTTATTTTTCTACTATTGTTTATTTATTATTATTTCCACTACTTACCATTTTTAATCACTATTGTGCTACAGTCTGATCAAGAGGGAATAGTCTCTCAATAAAAACACCCTAGTTTCTCACTGCTAGTCGAAAGCCTCTGCAATCCAAGGAGGCATGTTTGAGGTCATGTGTCCAACCATCTTAGGGAACCTCTTAGTGGATTCTGAGTTGGTATGATACTATTAAAATATCAAGTTTTATTCATTTATATTAGTAAGTGAGTTCAATGGAATGCATTAAATTTATTAACTTAAACCCTTACACTGATTTCTATCATTGTAGTCTCATAGGATTTCTTTATGAAATTTTCTATTTGGTAAATTCACGAGTTTAAATTCATTGAGAATGAAAATACTGTTATAAAAAGTATTGAGGTTGAAAGTAAAATTTGAAATTCTATTTGAACAATTTTCATTAGAAAAATATAGTGAATTTCCTAAAATAAATAAAAGTTGAAGATGATTTATAATTGGTTGAAATAAGTCTCTAGTTTTTAAGAGAAATCAAGGGGTTAAAAGTGATAAATGTTATAAGAAAAATTATTGATAAAACTGGATTTTAATAAATTCTTTAATGGAGTGTTATTTAATTAAAATATAGTGTGTTATTTGGTTTGGAAAATGAAAATAAATTTTGATTAAGATACCCTTATATTTTCTAAGGAGGAGAACATATAGAATCATCTAATGGATATGATGGCCTCAATTATTACATAAATTGTTTAATTTTTAATCAATTTCATGGATTCCACAATATAATTATCATTTATACCATATAACAAGAAAATAATTAAATCATTTGATTATTTATATTATTATATTTACTTATATATTATGAAAATAGTGGATATATAATTATAAAATTATATAATAAAAGTAATGAAAAAAACATTTCATTAGTGGTATGACCCTCTAAAACCAATGATAAGTTTTTCACTTACATACCATTCTATTTTTTCTTTTAATTTTTTCAAAAAATGTGATAATTTTATATTTCAAATGTGGTATTTTTTAATGAAATATTTTGTCTTTATTTTATTTGTGAAATTTTTTGTCTTTATTTATTTGTATTGTTATTTAAAAAAGTAAATTTTAAATTAAATTTCCAAATACATTGATATATAATTAATACTTGAATTTTTTTATAGGTGATAATTATACATAGTTATATTACTTTACAATGATCAATTAATGAATATAAGGAAGGGATTAATGATTTTTTGGAATTTTCTAAATGAAATTTTCCAAAAATAACTTTTTTTCTATCCAAGAAAAAAATATTTAAATATGAAAAAATTCAAAGAAGAGAATAAAAAATCATTAATTTTTTATAGATTTAATTCAGGTTATAGTCCTTGGATTTATAATAAAGAAATTGGGTGTAATTTAATAACTATTGATAAAGAAGATTTTGAAAATGATAAGTCCAAAAAAATGAAATGAAAGATTATTGATATTGATGTATAAGAAACTAATAAAGCATTATTGATCAAGATCTTATATGGTGGTGATGAAAAATTATTGAATCAATATTGGATTAAATTTATGGATTTACAAATGGTGTTAAGATTGATTAACTTGAAGGCTAGAAATGGATAGAGTTAAATGATTATAGTGTTATTACAACTGTTGAAAGACATAATTCCTAAATATAATGATATTTCAAATTCAAATTATAATGCAAAGAAATTATCATGCCAGATGGGTTTGTAGTATAAGAAGATATATTTCTACCTTAATGATTATGTTCTATATATGAATGAAGACAAAGGTCTGTCAAAGTGTCCTAAGTATGGGATATCATGGTATAGGTTGAAAGAAAATTTATAGTCTTATTTAGTTATTACCAAGACTCCAACTAAGGAAATATTTCATCTCCTATAATTCCACTTCTAAAAAAATTATTTTAAAATTCAAATGTCATGAAAAAAATAATATGGAATGAATATTAGAGAATATTTGATAGAATATTATGTCATTTGGATTACGTTTTTAATGTAATAAAACTGATCAACAATTTCCTAAATTTAGAAATGAAGTTAGAAATATAATACTTGGTTTGTTCGTAGATGAAATGAATACATATAAAATAATTAATAGAAAACATAGTTCATGGCTAGTTTTTTTGGTAATTTAAAACTTATCTCCTTAATTTTGAATGAATCAGAAATACATCATGTTGAGTTTAATGATTTCTAAACCAAAATAGCCTGGAAAAAATATTTATGGTTTATTGTCACCATTAATTCATTATTTGAAACATTTATTGGAGGAAGTTATTAGAGTTTATTATTATTATAAAAAACATTTTAAATTTTATGCGATGATTGTTTTTATAATAAATGATTTCTCATCATATGGAAATTTTTTTACATACAATGTTAAAGGAAATAAATCTTGTCTAATTTTTTAAGGAATAACATTATTTTTTCAACAAAAAAATAGGAGGAAGAAAATTTACATGGTTTGTTAAATTATTTTTTCTATGGATCACTCTTATCAAATATTAAAAGGGACTTAAATGGATCACAAGAATGTAATATCACTCCAAATACTTTGTAAACTATTAAATATTTTGAGATAGTGGAAAAACTTTAATGTCATATTTATAAAGGCGTAAAAATATGGTAATAATATAAATATATGGAATAAATGATCAATTTTGTTTGAGGTTCCATATTAGAGATATCATGAGACTAGATATAACATTGATGTGATGCATACGAATAAGAATATCTATAAAAGTTTTATTGGAACATTATTTTATATTAAATATAGGATTAAGTATGGTTTGAATGTAATATTGGATTTATTTTCAATGTGAATACATTTGAAGTTAACTCACAATCATAAAGGAAATTGAACATACTTACCTCCATATTTTCATAAAATATCCAAATAGTGAAAAAATCATTTTTTACCTCTAATGTATCAAAGTACCTCAGGGTTATTCTTCAAATGTAAAAAAAATTGTCACTAAAATATTTGAAGTCAATTTCCATAAAATCTAATGATTTTCATGTTATAATACACTAGATACTACCAGTTTTATTGTGTGTAATACTACCCATCTATGTCATAATAACTATAATGAAGGTTTTTTTATTTTTTTCAATTCAATTTGTAACAATGTGATGGATCTGAATTCATTAAAAAACTGTATATTGATGTATTTTATAGAATTTTTCAAATGTAAATGTGTTTTCCACTATATTTATTGATATAACAGTGTATTTAAAGGTTAATTTGGTGAAAGAAATAAATATGTGTGGTCTTATATATCTACATTGGATATATCCTTTTGAAATTTATATGAAGATATTAAAGGGGTATGTTAATAATCCAAATAAACCAAAATCATCCATGGGTGAGAAGTATATTTCTGAGGAGGTTTCATAGTTTTGTAAAAAATACCCTTCTACAGTGGAGAACATCATTTTTACTATGTCTCTCTATGAAAGAGTCAGTTTTGGGTGGAAGGGGATCCATGGCTTGAAAATATAATCATTGACATGTGAGAAAATAAAGTAGGTAAAATTATACATCTTGAATAAAATAGATGATTCTCATACATACATAACATCACATATTAAAGTGTTAAAATAATGTTATACAAATAATAAAGATATGTAGGTATTAAATTATCATAAAAAAATCTCATGGTTTAAATAAACTCTTCACGGTCGATCAGATACGTCATAAATATTGAAATGGTTGGTGGGTAGTCTATGTTTAAGTGTGATAACATGGCCTAGGTATAAAATTAATGGTTATACATTTTATACTAAATATTATGAAAACAACACTATAGTTTAAAATAACAACGTATTGGTGTTCATTGAAGTCACACATTTTTTGAGTGTAAAATAAAAAACCCTAATTTCCATGTCCATTACAAATTACGGAGTTATTAATGAAATATGGGATATTATTTGTGTTAAATTTTAAATTTTTTGTTAAATTTTGAATGTTTTTTAAGTAAAAATAGTGTTAAACATGATCAATTCGGTAAGAGACTAGTAAATCTACATATATTGGAATATACATATAACCTTTTTATCATAGAAACTTGTGTGGAACAAATTTTCAATGTCCTTGATATATCAAATGTGTAGTGTTACATCATTTTGCAATGAAAAATAGTATTTTGGTGATGAAAAACTTAATGATGATAATGAATTGTATGAGAATCTAATTTCCAAGGAAATATTATTAGAGGATATTGATGACCATGTTATAGATATGGTTTATGTCATACGAAGTGATCATATGGAAATAATATGGGAAAAAAATCCTTTAGTAATATTATAATATTATAGGTAACATATATATATTTCTTATTTAAGGTTTAAAAATTTTAAAAAATCTAGATATATAATTTTTTATTTAATTTTTTTACTTAATTCACGTATTTTAAAAAAAACATGATAAATTTTTTATTTATATTATTTTAGTTTTATTTATATCATTTTCTAATTATTCAATTTTATATGTAACTATTAGTTTTTTCTAAATTTTACTAAATATTTGTTTTCTTCTATCTATATCATTTCAAATTTCATAAATTTTTTCTTTATTTTTGTAGTATTTTTGTTTACTACTCTAATGGATATAATAAAAATTTTGTTTTTTTTGTATCATTTTATAATTGTTACTCAACTTTATATGCAATAGTTTAATTTTTATAATCTTTTAATCATGTTTTTTTATTTCTTTTTTTTTTTGAATCATTTTACATCTCATAAACATTTTCAGTATTTTCTAGCATTTTAGGGAACTAATTTAATGAATATTAATAAAAATGTGTAGTTTATTTTAGTTTCTATTAGGTATTTTTTAATTTATATTTAATTTTATATGTAATAGATGTATTTTTATAATATTTTACAAATTTTTTATTAATTTTATTTTCATGATAATGTAGGATAAAATAGTTAATTCACCTCGATCTTCTAGGGAGAACCCTACACATACTTCTACTGAGGAGCCTCATCATCCTTCTCTATAGAATTATTCTACTTCTATAGGGATAGAGAAGGATCACAGGGTTTGTAAACATGGTAGTAAAAATTTACCTACACTATTACTGGATCGTTGTTAGGACCAGTGGATATCTATTCAGTTTGATGATAATTATTATCTTAGGGGTCCAAATTCAAAACAATTTAAGAGGTTTTATAGATTTCGAGCATAGAGGAAGCTCCTATTTGGCATGTAAAAATCATCCTTTTAGTCTTAATTTACAAATAATCATTGTTGAACATAAAAATTAATGTAATTACCAACAAAAACTTTAGATTAATTGAGTAGAGAAAAATGTCAGAACCAGAAAAGGATGAACTTCACATGTAATTTTTGATTAATGTATAAGAAGATATGGAATTACCTTAACTTGTAACTCTCTCTTAGGTGATGATCTAGTTTAATAGATATTATGGAATCATTATTATGCTGTATAATACTAGTACATAATCCCTCTAGTGATGATCCACACATTCACCAAAATCTCTAAACATCATCATATAATCATCGGGTTCTAGCACAGCTTATCCTGATCATTAGCATTGTTTATGGTTGATCGTATCTAAATTCTTCTTAAAAGAAGAATAAATCTTGATGTTCTATTAATGGCTCGAGAGAGAAGGAAGAGAGATAATTTTCTAGATATCTAGATCTCTCTCTAGGGATTTAGAGAGTCTCTCTCTATCCATTGTAAACACAAAGAGTGATTATCAAAAATGATATAATTAGATATTTATTATTGTAGGTATAGGGTTGGAAAATCATACACAATCCCCTTTCCAAATTTATAATTCTTAGTTGACACCATGTCCAATAATAATATTATTATTATTAATCACTTGACATGTTCAACACTTTAAGAATAATTAAATATCATTTAGACCATTTCCATTCAGACTATTAAACTCAGTCTGATTTTCTTATTGATATTTACTGATTCTTGAATAATAAATATCACTATATTATTATTCAATAAATATAATAAATATTATATTTTACAAAATTTGAAAATTAATATTTATCATTATTATTTATCTCACTTATTATTTTGAATAACTTGTGACTAAATCTTTTCGATCAAAAAAACCTAAATAAATATTATTTATTCTAACTTGTTAAATTAAATACTTGAATTTAACTATGATTGTGGATATAATTAATGTGTGACCCTCTAGGCCTATTTCAAGGTGACATTAAGCATAAACACATAAATTCCAAGGTTAGAATCTAGAAAATTTTCATGGATCCCATAGATAAATTAGTTAATATTGCAACGACATTCAACCTCCTATGAATGTTAACCATGAAATATAATCCTTTATCATGATATTTCAAATCAAACAGATTTCATGTTGTTTTCATCAACTTATATGCTTGATATCTCTTAGTTTTAATTTTTTAAAATAAAATTTACCACTAAACACCATGGCCATGGATTTATCTAGGTGGTTCCATTCCAAAAAAAGGGCCTTAGATACCAAATTTTTTTAAGGTATGGAAGGGATAAATCCTTTCTTTAATTATCAATTAATGCAATATCACTTATGATACACCCAACATGTCCTGTCTCGCTATGAGTATATTTCAACAAGGTTTTTTTTCAATACATCAAATTGCATGAGTCGTGATATCTACTAATGATAATATCAATGTATAATGATAAATACACATGTTCAATAATAGGAACATCCAATGAAATATGGAAATGTGGATTTCCTACTGATGGGTTTGTTCTCATAACCTCATTTATTGGAGATTACTGAGGGAGAATGCCATGAGAATGTGTCTTAATGTCTTATTAGCCTTCTACCTATAATATCATATATATTATATATTCCATCAAACAATATCATTCAACTATATAATAATATTCAATAATATAATCATGGAACCTCTAGGATCTCATTATATCAGGGATCTTCCATGATCTTTCAGTGCAATGTATATTCTAAGGACATTATCAAATGTAAATTCCACGTATATTAACAATCAAGATGTTATAATAACTATCACTAATAATGAAAACATATAATCAAGTACTAAGTAAGTTGGTTCGAGGTCATTGAATCCAATAGGATCTGACTTACAATAGAGCCAACTGATAAAAACTTTCAGTTCACTAGATATCACATGATACTCTTGAATCTGATAATACAACACCTTCATCAAGCTTCCACAAAATTTTATTCCATGTATACTCTTCTCAAAACAACTTCACCTTATTTATAAAAATACATAAAAATATAAAACTTTTGAAGCATGTGATTTATCCTTTGATATGACCTTGGATATTTCAAAAGGCCCCCTATTGTAGTTTTATCATAGTATTCTATGATAGGATCTTGACTGTTATGCACCACATTAAGCTCTTAGAAAAAGTGTTGAATCTAAAATACTTCCTTGGATGCATCATAATCCATAATATACTCAGAATCCACTGTAGAATCAGTGATAACTGACTGCTCTAAACTCTTTTAGATCACATCTCTTCTTTTGAGAAAAAATAAATATTCAAATTATAACTTCAGATAATTTTGATCTATCTGAAATATAGAATCTATATAACCTATGATGACTAGATCTTCACCTCCTCCATGCACTAGGAACATATCCTTAGTTCACTTCATATACTTAAGTATAGACTTAATAGTAGTCCAATATTATTTACCTGGATCTACTTGATATCTTTATATCGTGCTCAAAGCATAGGAAACATCAATCGTTGTATATAACATAGAATATATTATATATCCTATTATATAAGCATATAAAATCTTACTAATTATATTTCTTTCCTCTTGTGAATAAGGACACATTTTCTTGGATAGATGTTTATCATGTGATCCTAGAACCAGTCCCCTCTTGGATTGTTATATGATAAACCTCTTCAGTATCTGATCAATGTATGTACCTTACTTAGTCCAAGTAGCCTCTTGAATCTATCACTCATGACCTTGATCCCTAGAATGTAGGATACTTCACCTAAGTCCTTCATGGATAAACACTTCATTAACCACACCTTAACCTCTTGAAAGTATGGTTTCTCATTTTTTATTAGTAAATTTTATTCAAAATATAAAACTATTAAAATAACTACACTTTCACTAAACCACATATAAATACATGGCTCACATTCATTCTTAATGAAACCAAATTCTTTAATGGATTCATCGAACCAAATATTCCACAAAATATATGATTTATTTAATCCATAAATGGATATCTATAAATTTCATACCTTTTTTTAATTTTATCGAGTCACAAACCCTTCTAATTGTTCCATATACACATCCTCCTAAAGGTTCTCATTAAGGAAATCATTTTTTACATCCATCTTCCAAATCTCGTAGTCATGGAAAGTTGATATGGAAAGAAAAATTATAATGGATTTAAAAATGGAAACTAGATAAAATGTTTCTCATAGTCAATTACTTGATGTATTCTAAACCATTTATCTACTAGTCGTGCTTTATAGGTATTTAATTTACCTTTCATGTCTATTTTTCTCTTGAATACCCATTTATATTCAATGGGTTTTATGTCAACTCGTGAATCGATCCGAACCCAAAATCGATTTTGATAAGTGCAATCCATCTCAGAATTAATGAATTATTTCTATATTGTAGTTTTTGATCTCTCTAATACCTCTATGTAGGATATAGGATCACCATTATCAACCAATAATGATTCAAAATCATCAGTGACTATAAACCCATTTCTTTTTTTCTCTTACATCTCTATAAATCCTATGTAATACTTTTGTTTTAGTAAAAAATTATTACATGGGGACCTATATAATTTTTTCTTGTACCGACTCTTCCATGTCTTGAGCATCAAATTTATTGAATTCAATATTGATCCTATTATCTTCCTTAAGTATGTGCCCCCTCTCATGAAATATGGTTTGTCTTGTGAGAGTTACTTTCTTGTATGAGGGGTTATATATATAATATCCTCTTATTTTCTTAGGATTACCTATAATATTCCATTTATGCATTAGGTTTTATCTTATTACTAGATCTATCCTTAAAATTTTCTCACAACCCCATGCATGTACATGTGACAAAAAGGGTTTCTTATACTCCATAACACAAAGGAAATATCATTTTCTACTTTAGTTGGTACTCAATTTAGTAAGTATGATTTAGTCTATAATTTATATCCCTAAAAGAATATTGGAAGCCTTGTGTGTCTCATAATTAACCATAGAATTTCTAGTAATGTATGGTTTCTCCTTTCAATAACACTATTCCAATACATTGTATAAGGTGGGGTGAGTTGAGATATAATCCCACACTCCCATAGAAAATCGATAAACTCTTATTTAAGATATTCACAACCTTGATACAATAAAAGTTTCTTTATATTATTACCAAGAAAATTCTCAACATTGTTTTTAAACTCCATAAAAGTATAAAATGATTCATACTTATACCTCATCAAGTTGACATAACAATACCTACTCTTGTAATTGGTAAAAGTCATAAAGTATGAGAATCCATGTCTAGATTCCACTTAAAAATATCCACACACATCAGTGTGTACTAATTCTAGAATCTTTATGGAACTTTCACCTTTCCCACTAAATGAGGGTTTGGTCATTTTACATTATAAAAAACCATGATATATTTCAAGATTTTTCATCTTAAAAGAGTCTAAATAACCATCTTAATATATCTTTCTCAAATGTTTATCATTTATGTGACCAAGATGGTGATGCCACAATTGGGTGTTAAATGATTTGTGCATGTTTATTTCATTTTCAATTTCCAATATTTTTATTTCATAATTCAATACATAAATAATGTTATTTAACTATTCCATACCATAAAATATTCTATATTTATAAAAGTAGTAGCTATTATTTGCAAAGATGAAAATATATTCATCCATGTATAAAAAATGAATATGATGTTCTTGGTAACACAAATCATATAATAAAAAACCATTAAAACTATAATTAATCATTTTTTAAATGTGATATGGTAGTATCAAATGGATGGATCATCCATCCTCACTCTATTGGAAGTTTGTAGGTCTGCATCACCTCTATAAACTTTCTGAAATCTACTCGATTCTTATATTTGGATACAGACATGAGAACCACATATAATATCTAATACCTAAATTATAGATATGGTAATATTACAATCAATGATTAATTTTCCTAAATCTTACACTCTATTATTTTTCTAGGTATAATTCCTCTTCCAGTGGCCCCACACACCACATGAAAAACATACCACATCATGTTTCTTTCCTTTCCTCTAAATCTTCTTCTTCTTGTAAGGATGGTGCTTTGGAGCCTTAGACTTGGAATGACTCTTCAGTATATTTTCCTTGTTCCTAATCTTTTTATTTACCCTAAATACCATGGTTTTTTCACACCCCGTGTATTTATCAACTTGGTGAATAAGATTAAGAAGTTCTAAAAGTGTCTTCTCGCTATTTCTCATATTATTATTAACAATAAAACTAAATAAGTTTTTAGGTAGTGAGAATAGAATAGGATTTGTATGCATATAATCATGGATATTAAATCACAAGATGTAGAGGTTGTCAATGTATCCAATAATTATGAATACATATGGCCCTACTGATGCTGAATCTCTAAGCTTGTATGTGAATAGTGCATTGAAGATCTCATAACTCTTTGATCTCACCTTCTCTTTATAGATATCCTAAAGGTGAGAAATGATGTTATGGGAATCCATATCCTCATATTACTTTAAAATATCATTTTACAGGGATGATATCATGAAACATTGGTAATCCATTATATGTTTCACATGTTTTATAAAGAGAGTTACTTCTTCCTCACTAGCCTCTTTAGTAGGGGACTTAGTAAGTGAGGTTTCTAGCATATATAATTTATGTTCCTAGTGTATTATAAACCATAAGCACCTATACCATTCCTAAAAATTCACACCAATGAAAAGGTTATCCATTTATAGTATGGATCACAGTGATATTGTTAAAATAGTTTTCTTTTTTATTTCTGAAAATTAAGAGAAGATAATTAGTACTTGTTTTATTATAAAAACATATTAATAAATTTATATTTAATTAAATTCTATAAATCACCCACTATATTTTTGAAACCTTATCGGCCTCACCTTTATTTTCATATTATCTTTTTTATTAAATATTATAGTGGAAATGATATATATTCTCATCCTAATAACCCATACTTGGTCCTAAAAATTTATTTGATGAATTTTAGGTAAGAATAACTTTCCAAATACATTAACTCATAGTTTCTTGATCTATTGACTGGATTCCCCATTCCTGGAATCCTAAATAAGGGTTTCCTTAACCCTTACCACTTGGTTACACCAATTATTACTTTTCTAGTCGGCCCTTGATGTGAATCAATTAAATCTTATCCAAAACTTAAAGATAAAGGTTCCATGATAATTGAAAGCATCCTAACTTGTGTTGGTCAAGCACTTTAAACTGTGATGTCTATTCTAACTTAAGTAGTGGAAGGCTATACCAACTTAATATTTTATTTGAGTGGTTTATATATTTATATTTAAAAAACCCAATTTATATATAATTCCATGACCCTAGAAGCCCAGAGTCGGTGCATTATTTTAATACATTTTCATGATTACAAGGAATCAAGTCTTGGAGGACTGATCATTTTAGGAGTCTTGGAAAATAGATTACAAACATGAATGTCACATTAGATTTTAAAACATTAAATAAAACATAGAAAGTATTTTGAAAATAGTATTATTCCTCTAAATTAACCCTTAATATCAATCATAAAACACTTCTTGGCATCCTGAGAAAATAAAACATAAGAAAGGGGTGAGCTCAGATGCTCAATAAGGGTAAATAATTCAGAAGAAACTATAAACTTTTAAGTAAAGATATATAATAAAAACAAATGGCTTTTAAACATTATATTGAACATAATATGAAAAAAAATCAAACATTACCATATAAACATGCACATGGATATTCTATTATTCAAATAATCACATGTAATAATTAATTTCATAATGAGGGAATACATAATGTCGGACATGATAACTACTACGTCAATTCTTGTGCCAAGACCATTCATAAATATTTTTTCAAGGACTTGTTCTAAGACACTAGTTGGTCTCATTAGACCTACCTATGCATCGAGGGGTTATAGAGGGCCCCTCCCGTCACTTACTAAGTCCAATGCATTCCTCATATGAAAAGGGTAATACATAACATAAAAATTCGTATTAAAACTAACATACGAAATGTCAATAATTTAATTATAAACCATGAATGGAATAAAAATAGCACATCCATAGTCAAACATATCATAACTCATTCAATACAATATCACTATTGGAAAATGGGTCTATACCAACGGTTTTCCCAAAAAAACGTGGGTATAGACTCACCTATACCCACAGTTTTCATGAACTGTGGGTATTGGTGACATTTTATGACCTATAACCACGGTTCATGCTAAACTATGGGTATAGGGTGCCCGCGTAAGCACGGGAAGCCAAAAAATTTTGTGAGAAAATCGTGGGAAAACCTATACCCACGGTTTACATTGAACCATGGGTATAAGTGGCATATATACCTATAGTTCTCATGAACTGTGGGTATAGACTTTAGTATATAATACTATACCCACGATTTCCAAAAACTGTGAGTATAGATGCCACCTATACCCACAGTTTTTCTAAATTGTGGGTATAACCTTTCGTATTAAATCCTATACTCACAATTTTCTAAAACTGTGGGTACAACTTCGACCTATACCCAAGGTTTTACTGAACCGTGGGTATAGGCTCCCTTATTTTTTAAGTGCGAACAAATATATATAATATAATAAAATTATATATGTTTTAAAGTCCACTTAGTGTAGTGGGAAGCCGATCTCAAATTGTATAATAAACGCGGGTTCGAGATTTCTGCGGGTCATTATATTTAATGTAGTTTTTTAAATATATATATATAACAACATATCTCTAAATTTCACAAGAACTCTACATACCACAGTGGTACAGGACGTCAAGGGGTATCACAGCAATGCAGGTTCAAAACCCATCTTTAGTTTTTTCAAAAGGTAGTTAAAATTAATATTATTAGACAAATATATAAAAATATAAACCTAATTAACTCAGCTTAGTTGGTGAGATGGTGTGTTATGGTGCAGAACGTCGCATGATCAAAACCCGTTGATAGATCTTTTTCCAAGACGAGTGATATATATTAATATATATTTGAAGATGGAGACATATATATGAAAAAGTTTTGCAGATTAGTTGTTCAGGATGTGGGATTTCAGGAAGTAGGTCACATGATCAATATTTTGTGGTTACTTTTTATTACTGACATTTCCTCCATTTTCCTGATATTTTATACCCACGGTTCACAGAACCGTGGGAATAGTAATTTTCATGATATTTATACCCACGGTTCAAAACTATGCGTATATGTCCATGACACAGTGGAAAATAGAAATACCCACTATTTACGAACTGTGGTTATAGGTCAGGGACCTATCCCGACACCTCGGTTTCCCACGGTTCCCAAAACCATGGGTATAGGCTATACCCACGGTTTTGGGGGCTATACCCATGGTTTAAAACCACGGGTATAGGTCAATTTTCCAGTAGTGTACATAATATTGTATTTTAATAAATCAACCTCAATAAAGAATGATATCCATTAAAGGATATTGACATAGTTGAAAATGATCAGTAAAAAACTTTGAGAGAAATATCCATTTTTCATGAAATCATTTAAAAGTCACACAATTTATAAAGGAAGTCATTTAAAAGAGATTTTTGAATCAAATTTTCCCATACCACTTTGAAACTTTTGAAAGTAATTAACATTTTAAAACATTCATGCCCATAAAAATAAATCTTTAAGACCATTTTGAAAACATGGACATTAATGAGAAATATTTAGAATAATAAATATTTAAAACATTTAAAATGATGTTTTAGTTAAATATTCCCTTAAAAATAATCCTTTTGAAAACTCTTTTATGAAACATTGACATGGATGATAAATATTTCCCAGTATATACTTTCACATAAACAATCTCGGATAATAAAGAGATTGTAAAATTAACCATTGCCTTGTATTTCCCTTTATTCTAGGGTACATTTAACCTCATATATAATTTTTAATTCATTTTTATTAAATTATACAAGAACCACATACATAAATATGATATCATATATGATCCTCTAATATTTCATTGTTAATAATATTTTAGTATTATCATTGTTTTGGGTGTTAACTGATTCACTTTCCTTTATAAGTTTTGTTATGTAAGTCATGTTTATTATAGATATGATGTATTTTATTCATATATAGAATGATATAAAGTTCTTAAACAATATTTTTAATCATAAAATGAAAATTATTCTAGAATGGTGATCATTGAAGATGAATCTCAATGTGTCATGGAGACAGTAAGTCGTACATATGCACTAGCGAAAATATCATTCTATTGATGGTGAAACAATATTTAATTGGATGGTATATTTTATATAAAGAATAATTACCATGTTATATTAATTATTTACATTAATTATACTAATTATTATACCTATCTAAATAATGTAGTGTTGAATAAAAAACTATACCATGACGTGGAGACGGTAATCTGTACGTATGCACATACGGAGGTATTGTTTTTCATAAGATGGGTAAAAGGAGGAATATGGTTTTCCCATAATATTAACAAAATATCAGAATATATTATATTCTGGAAATATTATTTTATTATGGTAACAACTTAGTAATAGGAAGTAGAATAAGAAATGAACTTTTAAAGAAGGGATAAAACGATTACCTCTTCTTCGGGTGTCTCCATTGGATTTGCACAAAAGGACTCCTTAATTTGGCTTCCTACCCAATGTTTTTCCTCTAGGTTGAATTAAATGAAGTTGGGATGAGATTCGGGAAGTTATTTGATGATAAAAAAGGATTTGAAGATGTGAATTAAAGAGAAGGGGAAGTGACTTTTTATAAGAGTGGTCAAGGGCACTTTAGGAATAGCTTGAAATATTAATTTATTATAAAATTAATTTCTGTTTCTAATAGCTAAAGATTGATTTATTTAAAGGATAAGATTATTATGGGTCTCAATCATATTAAAAAAAGGTTTTAGACATGTTTATTTCAAAAAATTATACTTATATTTTGGGATTAACCCTTAGTTAAACAGTTTAACTCTTACCATGTCTTCTTGTGTTTTTATACAATATGATTAATTTAGTTACTATAAAATGCCAAGGGAACCTCAAGTGAATAATTAATGAAATTTTTAACATTATTTACGTTGGTTAGATGAATATTAAATATTTAGGATTTTTATATCATTTAATAAAATAGTATTTGTTTTAAAAACTCATTTATGTCAATTTTGTTACTATTTAATACTTGATTTTTGTAAAAATCATAACAACATGATTAATTAGAAAAAAATGCATTTAATCAATCCTAAAATTTCTTATTCACCTATAAAATTTTTGGATGTCATAAAAAGTTTCAATTTACATTTATTTTAATATTTACAATATCGTTTATTTTAATCTTTCATTAATAAGGTAATTACTGCATCTTCATTGTGTCATAAATAAAATTAATTATTTAATTTATAAAAATTATAAATAAAATACCACGATGTAGAAAATATTTTTATATTTATAATTAATATGTATATTACAATATATATTATGTATAAACCTATATTAAAAATGGTTTAGTTATTAAAATTCAAAATTAACACTTTTAACTCTTCTTTAAATAAAATATAAAAAATGTCCTAATCTAACCCAAGTGGATCAAAAAAAAATCATATTTTTGTATTAAGGTTGATTTTGGTAGAAAAAACTTTTCCAATAGAATTAGGACATGTGTTGGGGTAATTTTATATTAATATAATATTATTTTTACCTTTAATTAAACTATTTACTTTTAACCGTGGTAAATAAAATTCAAAAGTTACTATTCACCAAAAAATATTTTCATCCTATTGAACCACTTTTTACTTACTGATTAAAATAATGTCTTTCGGATTGTTTAAATTCAATTTACATAAGTAGTTAAATTACGTTTTATGCAAATTTTCAAATGTGCCTAGATGGTGGGTAAAAGACATTAAAAAGTTCCATAAAATTTTATATATTTAATCTTATTATAAAATGAATCCAATGAATTAAATTGAACTAATATAGGTATTATGTATCTATTTTGACATTAAAATAAATTTAAATTAAAAATAATTATTTAAATAAAAAAGTCAGTTTTAAACAATAATGTTGTATTTTCACTATTCATAAAAAATATAAAGTTTTCAGAAAAATATCAAAAAAATCACCCTAATCTAATTTTGATATTCCAGATCCAAAAATGAAGTCCATTTTGAAAAATAAAATTTTTAAATTTTTAAAAAGTGGGTATTACTATTCATAATTGCTCTTTAAATGTCTAGTTTGATTAGTCGTGGTGTGCTAGAACTCAGAGCTACGTACAACGCAAGCTATTGAATTATTTAAAAAGGACAAGTACCGTAGAATCTTGATGTGTTACATTATCCCCTCATTAAATAAATTTCATCCTCTCAATTTAAACCCAAGATTGAAAACTAGGGGTTTGACATTTCAAAAAATCTTAGTTGAAATCCCACATCGAAAAATGGATTAATGTGGCCTCTATAAAGAAAGGTAAATATTAAGGTTATCAGAAATAACATATACTAGGGTTCCATGTAGAAAAACATGGATATGGAAGAGAAAACTAACCATCAAGTTCTGATGGAGAGTGACATAGAATATTATTAGGAGAAAGTTAACAATAAGAAATCTATAAATCTATGATGATCTAAGGGGCTATTTGATTCATTGAAAAAGAAATTAATAGGAAACCATTTTTTGTTTTATTATCCTTTACCTAGTGTTGTAGAATTAATTTAATTTATAGTCTAAGAACATGAGGAACAATACTTAATTTACATGTTGAGTTTCATCCTTTAACTAATTCCTACCACAAATTCATATTTCTCTTCAAAAGATAAAACTAAAAAATATTCTATTTATCTCAATCGTATAAGGTTCAAAATATAAACATATACCACTTAAATGAAGAAAATTATTTTATAATAACCAGGGAATTCTTGTTGGCTAGTGGTAGGTGATAAAGCCTTATCGCACTTTGGTTGTGGGTTCAATTCCCACACCTTTGTCTGACGCAATGGGTTATCACCCGACCTATAAGTTGTCCTTTTTCTAAAACTATAGTATTATACCATTCAAAAAATAATCTTTAGAAATGTTTTAACCTTAAACAATACTATACAATGTTCAATTTAATCCATTCCAACCTTTAGAGTTATCCAAAATACTTTTGTCCAATCTCTATCTAAAAGGTCTCTAAATTGACAAAATTAATTGTAACATAAGATTCCCCAAACAATGTAATGTTTCTCTTATTTTCACATAATAACATGTGAATACCTTCATCATTTATTCTATTAAAACATGGTAACACCCTGAATTACCATAAAACATTATTGAATACATTCATGCTTCCTTATTCCTTATAGAATACTGGATATACTTTTTAAATCCAAAAATGTTTTAAACTCCAACAATGATGGAATAAAAAAACAATTAATTAGTTCCAAGGTAGTAAAGAATATCCAATATAATTTATAAAAATCAATAATCTCTTATTCCAAAATCACTACCTCAGTATCAAGACCATATTAAGGTTTATTTGTCCCCCAACCATGTATTTTTCAAAAAAATAACTTGTTATTGAGTCACTTTTCTTAATTCCATACAATCTCAAATCCTCAATCAAATAGTACTGTAGTACAATCCTTATTTATTTATATAATTCATATAACCAGTACATCATTGATACAACACTCAAATTACATAATTATTCAATTTAGAAACACAAATACATTAATTATTCAACATCAACTATAGTAATATCTTATTCTTGACCATGATCCCTTTGATTCTTTTCATCTATATTTACTTAATGCTTAGGAAATTTATTTTTTTAATTCACCATTTCACTATAGTTGAAACACTGAATATTAGACTTTTCTTTCTTCCCTTTGCATTCCTTTTCCTGATGACCCTTTTCTCCACACTATAATAAACACCCAGTCCTTTCAAGCACTTCCCAGTATGATTCTTTCTATAGTTATAACATATGGGAAAATAATTATTTCCCTTATTCCCTTTATCCATATTTCTCTTTGTCTTCCTCTTCTTCTCTGTCTTCCCTTAAAATCTATAGTACTCAAATAATTCTTTACTTATATCATTAACACATGATATTATTTCTTCATATGATGAGAATAAATGGGAGGAAATTTCCCTTCTAAATGTTAGCTTAAGACCATGAAAGATAGGATCCTTCTTACTCTTTTGAACATGTGCATTGGTGGGGTAGTCATTCCAGATACTAGGATCCATTTATAAACAATTTCATACACTAGATTAGGTTATGAATCATAATGCATGATTCTAAACTAGTGGAATACTTAACATAAATTGAAAATTTTAGGCATATCTAATCTTATAATCATAAAAATGGATTCTTTGAGGATATATTTAATAGTAAATAATTCATAATGGTTTGTAATGAAAATGTGAATTATCTTAAGCATATCTCCAAGGAGTCTCAAACCAGGTGTAGTAAGGCTCGTTGTCAGGTACCAGGTTACCCCGAGTCAGGCCTGGAACACCTTGTCATAGTTTTTACCCCAAGGTAAATTTATTCTAGAACCACATCCACTTGTAGTATCCAGGCATGGATGTATTTATTGGAAGACCCACATAATATCTATGTTACCAAAATTCTAGGAATTTCTTCTATACCAATCCTCAAAGTCTATCTTTGGGTAATGTTACCTAATTAGAGTTTATCTAAATGTGGTTTCCAAGGTTATTGATAAACTTCCTCTGATACCAACTATAATACCATGACCCTAGAAGCCCAGATCTAGTTCATTATTTTAATACATTCATATGATTACATGAAATAAAGTCCTGAAGGACTGATCAGTTTAGCAGTCTTGGAAAATATATTACATACATGAACTTCACATTATAATTTCAAATATAAATTAAAACATAGATAATCCTTTGAGAATGCCATTATTTTCATAGATTAACCCTACACATCAATCATAAAATTCTTCTTGGCATCCTAGGAAAATAAAACATAATAAAGGGGTGAGCTCAGATGCTCGGTAAGGGTAAATAATTCAGTGAAAGATATACACTTTTAAGGAAAGATGTATAATAAAAACAGAATCATTTTAAACATAAACTTGAACATAATATGGTAAGAATAAATAAAACATTACCATATAAACATGAACATGGATATTCTAATAGTTTAATAATCACATGTAACCACTAATTTCATAAAGAGGGAATGCATAATACTGGACATAATAACTACTACGTCAAGGCCTTGTGCCAAGACCATACACAGATATTCAGTCAAGGTCTTGTGACAAGACACAAGTTTGTCTCATGAAACCTACCGATGCATCGAGGGGTTATAGAGGGCCGTGTCTGTCACTTACTAAGTCCAATGCATTCCTCATATAAAAAGGGTGAAACATAACATAAACATTCATATTAAAACTAGCATACAAAATGTCAATACTTTAACCATAAACCATTATGTGGTATAAAAATAGAACATCCATAGTCAAACATATCATAACTCATTCAATACAATATAGAATATTGTATTATAATAAATCAACCTCAATTAAGAATAATATCTAGTAAATGATATTGACATAGTGGAAAATTATCAGTAAAACGCTTTGATAGAAATATCCCTTTTTCATGAAATCATTTAAAAGTCACACAATTTATAATGGAAGTCATTTAAAAGAGATTTTTAAATCCAATTGTCTCATACCACTTTGAAACTTTTGAAAAGAATTGACATTTTAAAACATTCACATCCATATAAATAAATCCTTAAGACCATTTTGAAAACATGGACATTAATGAAAAGGATTTTAAATAATAAATATTTAAAAAATTTAAAATGATGTTTTAGTTAAGAATTCCCTTAAAAATAATACTTTTGAAAACTCTTTTATGAAACAGGGACATGGATTATAAATATGTCCCAGTACATACTTACGCATAAACAATCTCGGATAATAAATAGATTGTAAAATTAACCCTTACCTTATAATTTACTTTATTAGATGGTACGTTTAACCTCCTATATAATTGCTAAATAATTTTTATTAAATTATACAAGAACTACATATATAAATATGATATTTTATATGATCCTCTAATATTTCTTTGTGAATAATATTTTAGTATTATCATTATTTTGGGTGTTAACTGATTCATTTTACTTTATATGTTTTGTTACATAAGTCATGTTTGTTATGGATAGGATGTATTTTATTAATATCCAAAATGATATTAAGTTCTTAAAAATTATTTTTAATCATCAAATTAAAATTATTCTTGAATGGTGATCATTGAAGATGAATCCCATTGTGTTGTGGAGACGGTAAGTCGTACGTACGCATGAGAAACAGTAACATTCTATTGATGGTGAAATAGTATTTAATTTGATGGTATATTACATATACAAAATAATCACCATGTTATATTCATTATTTACATTAATTATACTCATTATTATACCCATATAAATAATGTAGTGTTGAATAACAAACTACACCATGACGTGGAGATGGTAAGTCATATGTATGCATGCATGGTGGTATTGTTTTTCATAGGATGGGTAAAAAGAGGATTATGGTTGTACCATAATCTTAACAACATGCCAGAATATTTTATATTCTAGAGTTATTATTTTAGTGTGGTAATAACTTAGTAAGAGGAAGTAGAATAAGAAATGAAATTTGAAATAAGGGATAAAACAATTACCTCTTATTTGGGTGTCTCATTTTCATTTTCACAAAAGGACTTCTTAAGTTGTCTTTCTACCAAAATTTTTGCCTCTAGAATGAAGTGAGGAAAGTTGGGATGAGATTTGGGTAGGGGTTGTCTGAGCCAAAGGGCTTTGGAGGTGTGAATTAAAGATAAGGGGAAGTGCCCTTTTATAAGAGAGGTGAGGGGCACTTTAGGAAAATCTTGAAATATTAATTTATTATAAAATTATTTTCAGTTTATAATAGCTAAAAATTAATTTGTTTCAAGGATAATATGATTATGGGTTTAAATAATCTCAACCAGTAGGTTTTATACATTTTTAGGTCATAAAATTATCCTTATCTTTTGGGATTAACCCTTTGTTAAATAGTTTAACTCTTACCATGTCTTCTTGTATTTTTATACTATAAGATTAATTTAGTTACTATAAAATGTCAAGGGAACCTCAAGTGAATCATTAATGACATTTCTAACATTATCTAAGTCTGTTGGATGAATCTTAATTTTTTAGGATTTTTATATCATTTAATAAAATATAATTTGTTTTAAAAACTCATTTAGGTCAATTTTGTTACAATTTAATATTTGATTTTTGTAAAAGTCACAAAAACTTTATTAAATCGAAAAAAAATACATTGAATCAATCCTAAAATGTCATATCACCTATAAAATTCATGGATGGCATAAAAAGTTTCAATTTAAATTTAATTTAATATTTATAATATCATTTATTTTAATCTTTCATTAATAAGTTTATTACTGCATCATCATTATGTCTTAAATAAATTTAATTATTTAATGTCTAAAAATTATAAATATATACCATGATATGGGAAATATTTTTAAATTTATATTTAATATTTATAGTCAAATTTATCTTATATATAACCCTATATTAAAATGGTTTAGTTATTAAAATTTGAATTTAATACTTTTAACTCTTCTTTAAATAAAATATAATAAATTTCTTAATCTAACCCAAGTGGATCAAAAAAGGAACATATTTTTGTCCTAAAGTTGATTTTGGTCTAGAAACACTTATCCAGTAGAATTAGTATATGTGTTGGGGTAATTTTATATTATTATAATATTATTTTTACCTTTAATTACATTATTTACTTTTAATCGTGGTAAATTAAATTCAAAAGTTACTATTCACTAAAAATTATTTTCATCCTATTGAACTACATTTTACTTACTGATGACAAACATGTCTATCATATTTTTGAAATTAAATTTACTAAAGTGATAAAATTATGTTTTATGCAAATTTGCAAATGTTCTTAGATGGTGGGTAAAAGACGTTAAAAAGTTCAATAAAATTTTATATATCTAATATTATTATAAAATTAATAAAATTAATTAAATTGGACTAATATAGGTATTATTTATATATTTTGACTTTAAAATAAATTTAAATTAAAAATAATTATTTAAATAAAATGTCAGTTTTAAATAATAATGCAGTGTTTTTTACTATTCATCAAAAAATGAGAGTTTTCAGAAAAATACCAAAAATTTACCCTAATATAATTTTGATATTCTAAATCCAAAAATGAAGTCCATTTTTTAAAATAAAATTAATAAAATTTTAAAAGGTGGGTATTACTATTCATAACTGCCTTTTAAATGGCTAGTTTGATTGGTCGTGGTGTACTAGAACTCGATGTTGTGTATAGTGTAAGCTATTGAATTATTTAAAAAGGAAGAGTATCATGGAAGAATGAGGTGTTAAATTATCTCATCACATTACATTTTAATATTAAATGGATTTCACTTAATTGGTTAACCATGTTGTGATAAAATTTATGCATAATTCAGTTTTATTTTATTTCATCTTGAATTCTTGTTAATTCATTTATTAAGTGATCACGTGGAATAAACAAGAATAAATAATTAACCATGAAACTAGTATAAATAAAAAATAAATGGAATGATCATGATATTATTTAATGGTTATTTTATCAAGAAGATAATAAACTTACCCCTGACCCTATGGGAAAACCCCTTGAATCGTAGCTTCGTTCATGTTGAAGCATTCCACCCTGCTTCCTATATATTTATTTGATGGGTTTTTCCTTGGATCCTAAACTAGTACCACTTCATATCACCTGGGAGAACCATCCTTACATAATAATTTACTCACACACAGGTGAGGGGATCCAGTAGAATGGATAAAGGGGTTTACATAAAAGAAATCATAATCACGTAGGCACTTACATAATAAGTTGCAGGAGATGACATGTGGGTGAAAATTTTTAATTTTATCATAATAAATTAAAATAAACCAATCACATACACATGGATGTTATAATCTCATTATCATCCACACAACATGCATCGATTATATATTTTTAATATTATTATCAATTATTTTTTTCATTCATTAATGAAGATAATGCTCTATCAATTAATCAAATTAATTCAGTTTATCTTAATTCCATCCAAACATCCTTAACTCACCATCATCTATAATTTTAAACAAAATTAATTTCATTTAAAATTAATGACTTAAAAAGTGTACTTGGAGGTAACAACATATACTTTTCCAAATTACCTAGTCTTCTAAATTTGGAATTTAACATGGAAATTAATTCAATATACAATTATAAATCCTATGAAATTGTATGTATCATAAAATAAATGACACATGGAACACATGTAAATAGTTTTAATCTAATATTTAGTTTTTATCATTAGGTTAAATTAAGTACACTATCTGTAGTAGACTACAAGATGTGTACTTTGTTACATGGTGTGTATTGTCTTCTACCTATGTCTACAGAACATGCCTAGGTACTAGGTTTGTTGATTGTTGTGGATTGTTTTGTGGTACACAATATGTTTTCCATATTGCACTTAATGTGGCCTCAGAGTTACAAAACATTTCAGTCCCCGTGTCATGTGTCTAATATATGGCATCCTAAGATACCCTTTGTTATCAGCTGTGAGAAAACAAGGAGTACACATTATGTACAGAGGTTACACGGCATGTAGTTCTTTAAAAAAATGTTTTAGCCTATCTAAATAAACTCATGGGTCTTATTTTATCAAATAGTAGATCGAATTTTATTATATATATCTTATTTTATCATGAGATATGGATGATAAAACACTAATACACTATGTGTATTTAGGAAGTACACGTTGTGTGCTCTGGTTTTGTTCGGGCAGAACCTCAGCCATCTCCAGATGGTTTTTTTAGATATTTATTCATTTTAATATTTACTATTTACTTGTGATGTAAGTGAGAATGAATAAAGTAAGAGATGAAGATGTTCCAATATTTAAATGAATCGATCTAAAGTAAAAGAGATAAAAAATTCTGAAAATAATCAAAAAATAATAAATAATTATAAATTAAATATGTGATGGATAGGATACTACTTGTAGGTTTTTGGTATAGTAGAAGTGCCTATTTGTCATTTCCAACTCATATTTTTAGTCTTAATTTATGAATAATCATCATTTCACATGAAAAATAATTTCATGTGAAACAAAAACCACAAATTACTTTACAATATAAAAACACTAGAACTAGAATAAGATGATCTTATCATGTAATTTATGATTAATTTATAAGAATATATATAATTACCTTAACATGTAATTCACTCTTTGTTGATGATATGGCTGGATAAATCTCATTTAATTGTCATTGCACTATAGTGTCCAAGTGAAAAATGTAAAGACCCCGACTCAAGTAGCCCAAATCTGGTGGTTACTTTATTACTTTAGAATAAGATACAAGAAATCATATCCCAAAGGACTGAATAGTTTAGTAGACTTGGTAAACTATTTACATACTTTAATCCTACAATAAATTTGAAAATATAAAAAAAACATATTTAAAGTAAATATTATACATCCTTAAACTCATTCAAATATTCCTTCTTCATATCCTAGGTAAAGGAATCAAACTAAGGGGTGATGTCAACTACTTAGTAAGGGTTATGTGCAGTGTAATATATCATGATTAAATAATACATAATCAATATGTCAAGGTAAGTAACTGAAAATACATTCCATTTAATTAATAACTTGATCATGAAGAATAATATGGAATAAATAAATGGTGATCAAATAATTCCAAATATATAATCACATGAGATATAAAATTTCCCATTGGATATCATAACTATTCCCATAATCACATGTATATCAATAAAAAATATTATAATTATGGAATGAAAGATACTATACATCTTAAACATATCATTAAGGCCTCATTCTAAGACATATTACATAAATGGGTAAGGCCTCAACTAAGTACCCAAACTATTTTTTCTATTAAGACCTATCGATGCATTGAGTTTTAATAATAGGTTGTTCCTATATATTTCTAATTAAAATTCATTCATTTTATGAAAGTTTAGAATATAAATTCAATACATAGAAAATATGAACATTTATATTTAAATGCTAGTATATGATATATTAATATCACCCCAGTCGAACAGATCATAAACCATCCAGATAATGAATAAGGATAGTATAACGAAAATATATCCCTAGTAGTGTATAATTGAAATAAATGGTTATTATCATTTATGAATATAAATACCATAAAAATATCAATAAAAAAATTCTTGAGGAAAATGACCTTTTCACTTTAAAAATCAATTCTAAAAACTAAAAGTTTCGATAATATTTGGAAAAACAATTTCCTTGAATATAATCATGGAAACTTTTTAAGGAATATTCAAATAATTTTATGGTAATAATATTGGTAAATTGATTTCATGTTTTATAAATTAAAAAACATTCCTTTCACTCTTTAAAAAAGTCAAAAAGTACCTCATTTGTAAAACAATGAGAAGATTCATTTTAAACCATTTTGTAAAAAAATAAAACTTGGGTAAAATTTTATTCACTAAATAAATTTATAATAGTAAAAACACTTTAAAAAAATTTAAATAAGATATGTATATGGAATAAAAAGATTCTTGGTCAAGTAGAAAAACAAATTTATTTTTCCTTAAAATTTTATTTCAGTATATTTAGTACATAAAGAGAATAAAAATAAAGAAAAACTTGTAATTTATATAAATAATGATAGGATATAAAAAAATTTGTTTATAATATAGAAATATCAAATAAATATCTTAATTGAGACTTAAACAAAAATAATCCTGAACAATGATGAGATTGTGAAATAAACTCTTACTACTTTTGTAATTCTTGAATCATAATATCAATGAAATAATAACTTCCAATGAAACATTAAATACTATGAATATAAAAGATTAATGATATAACATATAAAATTTAAGTTCATACACCACTCAAAATAAAAAATTGGTGAGTATGAAATATGACTCACAAAAGTAAAAGTGAAACGAGAAACCCTTACCTTGGGTCTGCATTTCTACATACATGTTAGAACTTCATGTATAATAAATATATATTTATTATAAATATATTATTAAACCATAATCATATATATCATACCATACATGATTTACTTATAACCTTTTATCACCTTTTTATTAATAATTATTTATTAAAATCACTATTTCAGTAGATAACTGTTTTGTTTTTCATGTATGTTTTGGTTTGTTTGTTTTGGTCCTTGTACTTTGATCATGGTTCTATAATCTCAAGAATGTTATTAATGGTATAAATATCACATATTTAACCAATATATTTATATTTAGATTCATCTATAGAATTTATATATAGATAAATGAATTACACCATTCATAGAGACGGTGGGCTGCACGTATGTATGAACGTTGTTTTCACTTTTTGACGGATGGTACGAAAGAAAGGTAAATAATAATTTACATTTTCTATAAAAAAATTATATCATATATATCATATATATTCAATAAATATTTTCTTATTACCATCTATATAAATCTGAAATGAAAAAATTAATCATGTCGCTTCGTAGAGGTGGTAGTCCACACATACACA
Organism: Viscum album; assembly: GCA_963277665.1. Classification (NCBI taxonomy): domain Eukaryota; kingdom Viridiplantae; phylum Streptophyta; class Magnoliopsida; order Santalales; family Viscaceae; genus Viscum; species Viscum album. Next base: position 1,202,071,125 of record OY728159.1, on the reverse strand, counting down.
CGAACGACGTTAGCATTTTTCAATAGATTGGAAGGTCAGGAGGTAATAATGATATAATAAATTAATAGGAATAACTATTTCATAAATTTAATATATACTCATTATTTTCATATTTATAACCATCCTTTTAAATTGGTGATTAAAAATGAATTACACTACTATATGGAGATAGTAAGTCTTACGTATGCACGAGGGATGTTTTAACTTTTCTTAGGAAAGAAAAGAGAATTAAATTGGCCATACCATATCATAATATCATTTTAGTATATTTATATTACTATATTTATTATTTTAGTATGGTTAAAACATATTTATATGAAGTATAAAAAGAAATAAATTTGAAATATTTGTAAAAATGATTACCTTCTCTTAAAGAAACCTCATTTGGATAACTTATTAAGGACCCTATGGTTGGTATTTTGGGAATACCATCACCTAAAAAACTTATATAAGGATTTTTATAAGATAATTTTTCTTGTTTTTGTTTGTTAAATTTCTCAAATGTGTGCCAATAATTGAGATAAGGGGGGTCCTTTTATAAGTGAAGGGTGGGGTATTTATGGAATTTCTTATAGTATTAAATTAATATAAATTATACTTATCTTAAAATGGATATAAATTTATATAATTAATATATAATATTATTATTATTATTAATCCTCTCATACAATAAAATTTTAACAATTTTTTGTTATTTTTTTACCCTTATCTTTTAGTTTTAACCCCTCCTTATCCCTTTTGACAATTACTACAATATTAAAATTTTCTATGCTTTAAGGGTCAAGAATGTTATCATAAAATGATAAATGACCCATAAATGGAAAATGGATAATTTTTTCAGACCCATACCATTCATTTTTCAAATATAGTATTTTTATGAATTTTAAATCATTTAATTAAATATTATTTTTTATTAAATATTATTAATGTCATCTTTGAAACTATTAAATTAATATGACATTAAATACATCATGATAAAAGGTTATTTTGAATATAATACTTTAATACTTCCCTATAATTTCATATAGATGTTTAAAATTTTTGGCACACGTTAATTCATTCAAATTATATCACTTTTAATATTTTAAAATCATTTATTCTATTTTTCTATTGATTGAATAAATATTTTGTTGTTATTGTGTAAGAATTTTAGGTAATTATTTCATTACTAAAAATTAGAAATAAATTAACAGGAAATAAAAAATCTATTATATTTCAATTAAATATTTATAATTTAACACGGCCTCTATTTTTCCTTGTTTAAAAAAATTAAATATAATAAAATAATGATTGAGAAATTTTTTCTTTTCCTTAAATAAAATAATATAAAGGTCAAAATCACATCCAAAAGGAAAAAAATCTCATGTATTCAAATAGTGGAACATTATAGAAAAAATATGTTCATCTAATGAAATTAAAGAAAGTTTTAGTTACATGCTCTTCACAAGATGTGCCAATTTAGTTCCCTAAACAAACAAACTAGGTAGCTAGTGGAAGTTGGGTTCGATCCCATAGGGAGATAACAGAGAAGAAATTATAGTCGTAAGTCAAAGAGAATTATCCGATTACCTAGATAAATAAAAGATTATGAAGTAACAATTGGAGTGAAATGATTTTCAAAAATAATTTAACTCATAAAAGGGAGAAGAAAACCTAGTAAATAAGTGTGTCAAGGTTACAATTTGATTAGGGTTAATCAAAAAATCCATACCTTAGTAATAAAAATAATTTATGAAATATATTACCATGGAGATTCAATTAAATTATTATATCTTGGTTTGATAACAAATAATTGTGTATTTAAAAGTTTAATCCATTATTATGGTGATTGATTGCTTAAAAACATATTTTTCAAATCATTACCCTTAAAACAGTGGCAATAGGCTCACCCAATTGTCATGGATTCTCCTATTAAAACTCCTTTAGTTCTCACTTCTGGCGTCATTCATGGTCTGATATGACACTACTGGTGAATATGAAGTTAGTTCATTATTTATTCATAAAAATATCAAAATGAAAAAAAATACACCATAATTTCAATTACAACACACCTGAAACCTTGTTACAACCCCAAAACAATGAAATTTTCCTCTTATAATCATGGTCATGATGTGAGGATTGAGTAGAAACTCAATCCCAGCCATGAATATAATATAAAGAGAGGATAAGAAAGTAATTATGCAAAAACAAAAATAAAATGAAGTAAAAACTCATAATGGTTTCAGGAATAGATCGAGTTGGATGAGTGGAAACACCTCCCCCTAGAATAGCCAACCTTGAATTCATAGGGATGCATCTCTATTTATAGAAAATAAAACTACATGGAATGTACTATAAAGTACTCCTTTGTATACTCTGTTCAACTAGAATTTTATCTTTTTTCTCTATTGGTAGGTGTCCAACTATGCCAACCATTGAATTATGTGTGTCAGTGGTCAGTTAGTATAAATACACAGCATGTGGTGAAAAATGCATGCCATGTATCCTCACTTTTTTCCACAAACCACTTCTATAAGAGAGTACATGGCGTGTTCCATGAAATAAACAATGTGTGTGATCTGATTCGAAACATGGAAATTTAATTGGGATGGATAGGCCTTCAATCTTACAAAAGTACAATGCATGTGTTTATTAAGTACACACAATGTATATTCTGATGGTTTCTATGATTTTTCCATGATGTGTGTTTTCTTCTACAAACTCCTGAAAATCATCATAAACACAAAAACAAATAATTTTATCCATAAAACAAAAAGTATCCAGTGAAAATGGATTTTATATATAATAAAATTAATTAATTAATTTAAAAAAATCCATAACATCAAACTCCCCCAGACTTAATCATTTTTTCCCTCAAACAAAATCTCAACATTGAATTAAAATAAACCATACTCTAAAAAGGGAACCATTAAATCAATTACACATATAAATATTATATCCATGGTATATTATTTGAAATGGCACAAAAAAAATTTCTAATTTCAAATATATTTTGATCATTTCTCTTATATAGTTTAATTAAATACTTTCATCCACTTTTATTCACCACTACAACATAAACTGCATTTAGTGGAGTTTTTGTGGTGGTGGTTCACATTACCACCACTAAACGTTTTTTCTAAAACGGTTCTGTGGTGGTTTTTAATAAACTACTGAAAAACCCATCTTTTTTTAACTCCCAACCCTTCCCTACCCCGACCCCCGTTCTTAACCCAACCCCCCGTGACCCTGCACCCCTCCCTTCTTCCCCCAACCCCCTGGCAACCCTGCAACCAGCGTCTCCTATGACCCCACAACCTGCATCTCTAGCAGACCCCGTGACCGGTGACGCTGACGACCCGCGACCCCCCTTCTCCCGACGACCCTTCTCACGGCAACCCGTGACCCCGGCGACCCTGCGACCCGCGACCCCGACGACCTGTGACCCCCCTTCTCTCGGTGACCCCTTATCACGGTGACCCGATGTTCTTCCCTCATGACCCTAACTTCTCCCCTGACCCCTGCAACCCCATCTTCTGCCCCAGACTCTGATGAGCCGGAAACCCTAGATCTGGCTCCCCACCCGTGCCATCAGCGACTGGTTTTGTTGTTGGTGTTTATTTGTGAAGGTAGTCACTTGCATTGATTATTATTTTTTTGAATTCACTTGCATTTTTGTTTATGTTGTGAAGGGGGAGTCCCATAGCATAGGGGTGTAGCATAAGCATGGTTCACATCATTACCTAAGTATCATTTTGTGGACTATCTCCCTATATTTTTAAATTTTTGTGCATATCCAATTTTACCCCTACTTGAATTAAAATATTTCTGTGTTCCTTCCACTTCCCTTTGAATAACATGCCCAAACTATTGGATATATTAAGCAGAGATCCTCTTTACCTTCCTTTTCTTCCAAGTTCCCCTCTTTTAGTTTTCATGTGGTTTGGATGGCTGATTTCCCCATTATCTCTTCTTTCTCCACTCCCTATACCATCCCCTAAATTTTCACTTTCCCCTAGAAACCTAACTCCATTGATGGAAAACACTAGTGTTTGGTTAGGTTATAATCTTTTTGTTATGATGCCTACAGAATTTAGAGCTTTTTCTTTTCCGGGTTCATTATTTTTCTTTCGATGATGATTATTGGTGATTTTTTTTCATAATTGATTTTGGTGTTTTTGTTTGATTCATTAATTTTACATATCATGAAAAGCTTACTATTTGTAATTGATTTTATTATTACGTAAAAAATATAAATAATACTAATTTGGGGTTATAAATTTTTTTCAATCACTTATATACATGGAATAAAAGTGTTTTCTATAATTTATTAGTTCTTGTTTTCTTATGTAAAGGTTTATGCATTCCATATAATTCAATAAATTATTAGGAGGCTCTTTTAAATTAATTTAACTGTTAATATAGGTTTGTGATATTTATTGTGTCCTAAAATTTGTATTCTATATTATCATGCACTCTAGAAAAATAGATTTTATAGTTATATTTCATTATTGGGCAAGAATATGAGTGTTACTACATGATCAAACTTGTTAGTTGTCTTGGAAGACTAGATAAATACATAAATAACATTTTAAAATGTAAGATAATAAATGAACACATTTCAATAAAATTATTATATCTTACTTTATATCCTTTCAAATTATATATTGTTCTCCCATAGATATAACGGGTAATAGAAAAAAGGTAAAGTTGATCTCAGATTATTAGTAACATTTAGCATACATTTGATGTTTTCAACAAATAAGCATAGCATAAGTGAAATAGTTGGAATAAATGAAAAATATGAATTCATAATCAACTAAAACTAAGGTAATTCTATATCATTGACAATGAATCTCTTTCTCTATATATAGTATTACCCCTAGTACCAATGTTATTTTTATACTATACCATATTCTAGAACAATATGCATCTTGATTCACACTCTCATGGGATACATAATGATGCTTAGATGTCCTTTTTTTGGGTCTAGATGTAAATTTATTAAGCCTTTGGCCCCATTTCTCCATTTACGGTCCACGGATTATAACATTAAATAATGTTCAGTTCATATCAAAATGTTCATGTGGTACCTGGGACTACATTAACCCCTTATACATTGGTTTTTACCCATACCATGACACATAGATACCATGTAGAGAATCATCATCCTAGTCCATGAATCATGACATTAAAGTTTTCATCATGGTCTTGGTTGTATGATCTTACACTGTGTTCAATCATATTCAGGATTTCTTCATATGTTTAAGGGCCTATTTTATCATATAACCCCAGGTTTTATTCACCACAAAAACATTCTTGATTCCCCCACCTCACTAATATATACTATAACAGTTTATATCAAGAGATCCTTATTCCAAGCATTATGACAATAAAATATGCTCATACATCTATCACATGGGTTTATTCATCCCTAGAGTTTCATCAAACATCTATTTCAAAAACATTCTAGAACTATGGGTGGATTGATTCCCATTTCCATGGGATACTTAATGATGCATATATCTTCTATCATTGAGCCTAGCTGATGATTCACCATATAATAATCCATTACATAAGGTGTCATTGCCCCAAAACACTCACATGAGCCTCTTTTTTAGCAATAATATCCTTTCATTTATGTTGACACATCAGTGGGCCAAGATGCTCTCATTTCCTGATATGAGGAAGTAAATAATGGGTATATAGATGCAAACGACCTTCTAAAATCCTAATAAGATTAATTTAAACTATATCATTACCCCGTGTAAAATATATATACCTATTAATTATAGATAATTTAACCCCATAAAAATTGATATGTCTCTTAAAGAGAGATAATTTCACCTCTTATAAATTCTTGATGCCTAATATTATAATATGTAATTATTCAATATCATCATCCAAGAAGGTAAACCCTTCTGGAGTTGGTATCCTATGACACTGTGAATCATAAAAACATGTGGATTGATTCCAATAATCACAATATAAGTAGTTACATATAAATATTTAATCCATGGCACAACTCTATCACTGACTCATTATAGCCCTTTCCTATCTACAATGGTCAAAGCTTAGAGACATTTAACTCAAACCTATTCATATATTTGGAGCTCTAGGAATTTAAACTAGTTGTAGTCATAGTCCATGTTGTATGATTTTAAACATCAAATCCCAATGTCCTCAGCAAACAATGTTAATTAACAACCATGCCCTATTAAATGAAATAAGGATGCCTCATCCAATAAGTGTGGGATGATTATAAAAATAATTACCACGTATAAAATTAAGATTCCTCATATGATAATTATGAAATGAACCACACATTACCCGTATGAAACTTGTATTTATCTGAATATGAGATGATATAATATCCTTGCCAGAGATGAAATCACTCCACCAAAAATGGTCTCTTACCATGTCACGCATAAAAACTATGTTTGTCTTGATGCCCATTATGAGGAGACACATATTGATGCATGTATATTTCATCTCAGTCTCATCCCTACCAACAACTCATCATGGGGACGTTTCCCTCAGGGTTAGGCTTGAATCCTGTCAACCCACATGTTTAAGTAGAACATTTGAGCACATGAGGAAATATCTCCCATAGAACCTAATATTCTATATGGTACATCTCCACATACACTTGTGTGTTTCACACATTCTACTCTTTGGATAATCCTCACCCTACCAATCTGAAAAGGATATCTAATGAAATGATTCTTGGACACAGTGTATTACATACCCTCTCAGGAACATTCAATGAAGTACATTTACTGATAAACAGTGGATCTCATGCTTTGATCCCCATGAATAGTAGATCATGATATTTTTCATCCTATCCTCAACCAGATCAAGTATCCTATGTTTCAAACATGGTCAATAATAATTCTATTTCTGTCAATTACTCTCATTTCACTTCCCAGTCCTAAAAAGTTGTAATTGTCATCGTGATATTTTTCAGGTCACTTCTTCCCCTCATTGGGTTCACCCCTATAATCAATTATAACTATATAAATATCCTTGATTCTTGAATCAATCATGGCTCAGCAGGGCTTAAGGGTTGGAAGGAAGTCCACCTCAAGCATGGTTGAGTTGCATGATCACCACATGGTCCTAATTCTATAACCTTAAATGAGTATTCCATGTCCATGAATCACTGATCTAAACTAATTTTAAATCAACCTTAGAATGTGTTTTGTGGTGTTGTACCCATTCTCTATCAATTAAGGTCATGCTTTTTACTCCTCCTCACTACACATATCCATTTATGATGTTCCACTATATTTTCCAAGAATCACGACCATAAATATTTTTACTAGTTGTCTCCATTATTTTTTAAATTTTGTGTGCATTAATCTATTAGGATATTGGTATTTCTGGTTTGATTTGTTTTTAAGGGCAGTGGTGTAGTGGAAGAAAAATAGCTATTTTTTCTGGTCATCTTTTCATGGCATTTTTAACATCCCCTAAAGTATACTGGTAAGACATTAGTGGTGGTTAAAACCGCCTATAAATGTAAGTCTTTTTTAATTAGCGGCGGTTATAACCGTCGCTATTGGCTTGCATTTAGTGGCAGTTTTAACCGCCGCTACTGAGTCGCATCACCCGCGTGCATTCTGTGATGGTTTTTGCGACTTTAGGGTTGGTTTTACAGCCGCTGGATTTTATTTTATTCATGGTGGTTATAACTACTGTGAATAAAATAAAATCAAGGGCCCATAAAAACCACCACTAAAATCAGTAAAACCGCTGCGAAATGAGGCAGCTACGATGCTTCCCTTAAACCGCCGCTAAATGGAAACAACTGTCACTAATAGATTGTCGACACCCAATTTCGCAGGGGTTTCTGTAAAATTACGCCCAACCATATAGCAGCGGTTTGAATCGCCGCTATATGAAAAAATAACTGCCGCTAATAGGTGGTTTTCTTATAGTGTACATTTTTCAATTTTTCATAAATATTCATGCCACTTGATGATTTACCTCACTAGTAAAATTATAAAACCATCACTCAATATAATTTAATCATAGTTATGCTCAATATAATTTATATTAAATATATCCATAAGCTTTCATGTGATCAAAATATCCACTTTAGAAATTAAATCACAAAAAAATGAGATCTTTCAATAAGGTAATAACAATTATGAGGATAAAGGCAGGTAGGCAATGATGTGAAAATAATCTATGAGTTAGAAAATGGAGGCTAAATTATTTAATAATAAATCATTATATTCAATTAAAAATCTAAATGAAAATGCAAAATTTTAAAAATATCTCAAAGTTCAACCTAAAAATCATCTTCCCTTTCCAACACGGGTTCACAAACCATCTATGAGTGTAATGAATGAATTTTTTCCTCTTGGTTTTTTCCATTTTTCATTTTTTTTCAAGTATGACTTAGGAATACAAATAATGGTGGTTTTGAATCCTTTTTTCTAGATGAAAAAGATATACTCTACCCTACACTCAATTTCACAGTAGCTCACCAAAATATATTATTAATCACCAAACTCTCTCTTTAAAGCATAAATTTATAATCATGAAATATAATCAAATAATTAGGGTATTAATGATAATTAGTCCTTTAATGAGGCTTACTATCAAGTTAGTTCTTATTTTATATGGGTTTTATAGAGATAAAATGTATGTTGGGTCTCAAAGTCAAAAAAATGGCTTAAAGTATCAATCAAATGCCTCAATCATTTTCATGTGATTCAAAATCTTCGTGTTTTGATAAGAAAAACATTCAAGTTATAATAGTTATGAATATCCCAAGAATATATCTATAAATAGGGTATAATAAAAATATAAAAAAGGGTTTAGAATACCTCTCATGAATGAGGATGAAAATTAGGTCAATCCGGTCATGAAATGAATATAAATGAACAGTCGAATAAAAGAAATTTTTAAAAATTAATATAAAGAATCAAATTACATCAAAAATAATTTTAAAACACTTTAAAAATAAAATAATAATGTTACTTTAAAAATTCCCACCTATGTATTTATTATTTATAATTATAATTAATCAAAAAAACATTTGAAATATTCTATCTAATTAATGATTTCTCCTAGATTAGTCAAAGGAAAAAAGAGTATAATAGCCAAGAGACTCTCCCCCACACTTAGTATTTCACATATTCCTCTAAGTGAAACACCAAGTAGAAGAATAGGATGTGAAATGACACAACTGGACTAGACTGATGGAGAGTAATGGAAGAAGTGGTCCAAATAAAAGGAAATAAAATAAATGAAAAAATAAATACTTCCCTCATAGCGAGCTTGAAAAGTGGGAAAAGTCTAATAAAGATTCCCATAATACTTCAGTGTACCTGTGATTGTTGATTTCATGGAAATAGATTCTACATTCATGAAAATTAGCACATTTAAAGAACAAATACCAAAACATATATATAAATTATAAATGGTGCAGTAGAAATAGTCACTCTATGGACTTAGGAGAGGTAATTTATGATCCTAGTGGACCATGTATAGAGGAAGCAGCTAGATAATATATATATATGATGTGGTTTGATACATATTATTTGTCAACTACAAAAAATTTATGGTCCCCAATAGTGTAAGGAGTTCCAGTGCCATCAAAAGAGATAACCATGTAGTCTGTGGTTGAGGCTAATGGTTGAGGGTTGGGTTGTGAACCAGGTATCAGTGGAAATTCTATACCAATTTTTCATAGAATTGCATCCATCATTACCTCCATGTGATTGAAGTGTTTATCTAAAGCATTAATTTGACAGTTGATCATGTTGAAGTGGGAAGAGTCTGATGGAGTCGTTGATGGTGCGGGTAGAGGTGGGGTTGTGGATGGGTCAATAGAGGGAATGGTGGAAGAGGTGGGATCAGAAAAAGTTGTGAGAAGGTAAGAAGAGGAATGGGCCACTAGTGGAGGTGGTGGTGGTGGCGATGGGATCTAAGAAACAATACCATTGGGGGTAAGAGGGTCCTCTCTCATAGTGGCTAGTGTTGGGCAGTCCTGCATGGGAATAAAGGTTCTCCCCTTCTTCTGGACCATTCTCATGAAAATAGTTCGGAGATGGTCCATCTATTTAAGATAGCCTAAATGATCATAAGGGAGATAGGGTTAAAAAACCCCAAAATATTTTTCCAATTAGGTAGCATATAAACCACCATTTAGGTTACCCTAATAGTCGATAAGCATGGGGAATAAGTAAAAATCATCTAATTATGAGTGGTCTAGGAATTCATGTCAGATGATAAAAGTAAGAAAATTCATATCTCATATGGACACTACACCCTCATCCTCATGGTGGGGAAAAGGATGGATTTGAAACAATTATTGATGAAATAGAGGGTTGTGGAGATGATCAATATGATCTTCTATAATTTGGGACCATACTAGACACATGGTCCAGAAATCTCCCACCACACAGTGAGTGACTCTATGTGGTAAAGGTGGGTAAAGGTGGTTATAGGGGATGGGGTGGTTGGAAGTGGGTAGAAGCCTCACTATCATCCTAACTCCACCATGTTTAGTGAGAAAAATATTCTACCAAGTCAAAATTGTACAAACATAACCATGTATTTTGGAATCCCTCAGTATATGGGCCCTTCACACTTGAAAGTCACAGCAAACTCCAAAAATATGTCACTATAAGTAGGAGTGATGACCTGGAGAACATAAATCAGATGTGTTTTCTTGAGAATCACCTCGATATCTTCCAAAATGAATAGACTCTTTGGGATACTAGTATCCAAGAAATTAATTCTCAGCTGAATTTTCTTCCATGAAAGTCACCATAGTCAGTCACTGGTAGTATTTTTCTCATCAAAGGTGAGGTAGGGCTATGCCTGGGGCCATAAAAATGTGGACTTTGGATGTGTTAATATGCTAACCAATAGATTGGAATTATATGATAGAAAATTGGATGGTGGGGGTGCTATAAAAGCTCATTTTTTCCATGTGATACTTTGTAATATTATTAGGAATAATTTTGGAGTCAGGCGCTAAGACAGTGCATGATGTTGAGGCCCGGTGTGCCCAGAATTAATTTTATAAAAATATTAAATATATTTTTATTTTTTATGCACAATTTTTCATAAATAATTAAATATATCTCAAACAGTTGATCGAATCAGAAATCTGAGACCACAGTTGGGTCTTGAACATGGAATTTACCCTAGGTATGACATAAAATGAGTTGACACAAGACGTTCAGACCCCTCGTTCGTTGGAGGTGTGTTTAAATGATTTAATTGATTATTTAGTTAATTGATTAAATTCATTTAACCTAATCCAATGTGATTATAAATATATCTATAAACTATATTTTCTAGGGTTGGAACATAATTCATGCAATCACCAGTGATCTCTCTCCTCTCTTTCTAGTTGGCGAATGACGGCGGATGATGACGAAGTTTTGGATCCAGGTGGATAGAAGCATGATGAACATGGTAACTTATTCTAATCATTGTGAAAGTGCGATCTTCATTAGTAGTGATCGATCCAATCCTAGTAGGACTCATCTTTGGTTTTTTTATTCCCTTGATTAAACTTTGAGAATAATGATGATTAATTATTCAATTTCCACCCATTGCATGATCCCCAAATACTGAAAATAATTTATTTTTTCAATTTTTCTAACCTAAGATGTTTGTACTTGATCAGTAGGACAAGAACGTTTGGCCAATTATCCAGGCCTTCGATTATGTGCCTTTCCCTCCCCAATTCTTTATGTTCTTCACCGGTGGAACCCTGCAGTTCTTAGCTTGACAATTTCCAGGGGACCCAAGCTCCATCGAGCACCTAGATTCGGGGTGTATTTGTGGAAAGGTGACGGAACTGTGAGCAGAGACTAGGTCTATGTATATTGGGACCCAAGAATTACATATCTGAAATTGATTCCTTGTTCCATGTTGGATCTTACCTATGGAAAAAAAGGCAGCGGTGGTGAAAGTTATTCGGGACAGTGGTCTGATGTTGGTCTACAGTCGAGCGGGGTGTCTGAATGATGGTGTGTGGTGGAATGGTGTGTGGTGATGGATCTGGGTGAGCTCAAGTGAGGTCGGTGGGTCAGTGGCTCAAGGTGGCTCCTAAGTGAGTACAGCAGCATGACAGAGTGGGTTCTGAACTGGCATCCATGGATATAAACAGTGACAGTGGCTCCAAGTGGCGAGGCAGCCATTGGAGATGGTAGGCCGAGGTGGAGATGGTGTCTCCCAGAGATAGCAGTGGTGGATGCGCCAGATGCGATGGCTATGGAGGTGGGGCACATGGCCTAGCGACGGTCCGTATGGGAGAAGGGGGGACCCTAACCTTAACCCAAAAAAATTGAAAATATTAATAATATTATTATTTTTATTGTTGTTATTATTATTATTATTATTATTATTAAAATGTTTAACCCGCCATAACTCCCCCATATGGCGTCCAATTCACGCTCCATCTGTGGTGGCATGACTCTATATTTAAGTAGGTCTTCTTAAGACCGAATTTGTATGACTTATTTTTTTTCATATCACTTACTTGGAATTTCCAAATACTAATAATATATTATTATTATTAAAAATTCAACCCGCCATAATTTCCACATGTGATGTCAATCGATGTGTCGTCAGTGGTGTTATAATCCTGATGTTGAGGTGAACTTTTTGAGACCAATATTGGGATTTTAAATCGAGATTGAGGTGCGGGACCTGTGAGATACCATTTGAGCATAATGTGGTGAAATACGACTCTTTCATTGGGTGTCTGATTTGGGTGAATGAATAGTTGATCCTATGCCCTTTTCCGTAAGGATCGTAATAGTGTGATCCACTTGGTTATCCATGACCTCCCAGTTTTTATGCTCACAGTGATGTGTGGAGCCTTATTTGTGACCTCTTTAAATGTGGAAACATGAAAGGAATATCATTGGAAGATCTTTTTGATGTGTTTGAAGAGAATCCATGGCTTAGTTCAGCACCTACTCTTGTGAGAGTGGAGAAGATGTGTGAATAGATATGGTCAAAGCTTCCAGGGACACTCAAGGAGGCATGTCAGTGAAATTATGTTTTTTCCTTTAGGATAACAATGTGCATCATGCGCTCTTCAACCTCTTGACTAGATATCCCACATACGCTGGGAGTACATTGGCATGACAATGGGTACATGTACACAGTTTAGTACCTGAGGATGGAAAGGTACACGGTCAGGCGATGAGGTGGGGTCACATGTTTTGTGGGCCCCATATGCACCATGTACCTCACTAAAAATATTTTACCTCTCATATACCCTTCTTTTGGACTCGGATTTTGGCCCACAAGATGCATTTCTAAGTGTATTTTAGTGTAGAATGTGATGGTGCCCTCGAAAGTGGATTTCGAGATACAACATGAATGTGCTGGGTTTGGCACGCATAGAGGCGATGCCTGATGGTAGAATTGATCATAAATGATAACCATAGAAGTACTAGGAATAACCTATAGCTGGTCTAGGTAGTGTATGTCACACCTATATCTTCAATTCCATGCTTTGTTTCAAATCTTATTTTGGTTCTTAGTTTTCTCTTGCTTTCTGGGTGTTTCGGGATTATATTTGGTGTCTCGGATGTTCTTGATGTAAGTCATTAGTCTTGGAATTATTAGATTTTATTTGGACTTGTATTTTTTAAAGGGAATGTATAAGGATAAGGTTTATTGGAATTTAATTTGTGACACTCATAGTGGCTCCTTTTGTGTGGTATGTTTATTTTGGTCGTTTCTTCAAGATTTGGGTCAAACCACGAGCTCATTTCCAGATTTAAAAACAAAATTTGTTTCTTTTATAAATCCTTCCTTTTGCAACGTTTTTCACCCATTCCACTTCCCATTTGGCCTCCCCTCATCTATAAAAACTAAAATATCCATTTGGACCCCTTAGGAACTCATAATCATGGTGGAATTGGGTGATTTATTCATGCATTGGGCCAACCTGTGAGCCCATTTCCATATTTAAATAAATAATTTATTAATTTTATATATCATACATTTTTTAACATTTTTTTGGCATTAAACCTCTCACTCGAGCCCAAAACCCATAGACGCACCCTGATGTTCCATTTTTACTCCTTGGAGATCATTTACATTGTGGATTAGGGCGAATTAACTCAAGGTTTCTCAAATCATCCAGATTTAAAAAGGGAATTTGTTTCTTTAATAAAACATTAAATTTTTATTCTTTTCCCCCCATTTCAGTCTCCAATAAACCTTGTCATCCTTATTTTAATATACCTTCCAATTTTTTCTTCTTAGAGATTCAACTATTGGTGTATTTGGGGTGAGTTCTTCAAAGTTTCTCAAGTAAGTGAATTCCTCACTTGTCCTTCCATTTCCTTAGGGTTTCTCCCCACCTACTTGAAGTTCTAAATGTCCAGAAACTAAGGTTTCGAACCTAGGGTTTTATTTTGGGTTTCTTGGTCCAATATTTTGGATTTAGGTTCGTTTTCACTTTCTTGTGGTGTGGTGGTGGTGTGGTTGATGTTTCACACAAAGATTTGGGGGTTTTGACACAAAAGGTAGGTGATTCCATGTGTAAGCATTATTTAATGAGTTAAATTGATTTATTTACTTATTTATAATGTTCCTCATATGTTTTTTGTGGTTTGAAATCTATTTTTGATGTAATTGGTTGATCATTTAATTTTAAATTTGTATTTTTTCTTGAAATGGAATGTTTTTCTTGTGTAACTCTTTTGGTATCATTTGGGGTCATTTTATAAAATATAAAAATGGTTTATTAAATGTGTCTTGGGCTTAAAAATATATTTTGGTAGAGGTTTGGTGTTTTTTTGTCCTTGAAAGAGTATTTTTTAATGGGTTTTATGTGCAAAACATTTTTATACTTCTTGTAAGTATTTTAGGAAAATTGTTAATGGTTTATTGAGTTAAACAAATTGTGCAAAGGATGTTTATGTACTGTTTTAGTGGGTGTATGCTATTAAAATGGGTTTTTGAAAAAAAAAATATTATTTGTGATGTCAAACGTTTTGAGAACATTTTATGAATTCTTTAAATGTTTTATTAAATTGTAATAAGGGTGTGAAACATGTGTACGGGTTTTTTTGTGAGAGTATGATGTTAAAATGAATTTGAATGTGAATGGAGTGTTATGTGAAATGATTGTGATATTTTTGGTGTGTGTGTTTGTTTTTGAAATGGAATTTTTATGTAAAAATGGTATTTTATGAGGTGTGGAACTTGATTGAGCACAAATAGGGAAACCCAGGTATCTAGGTGGGCGAGCGTCTACTAGTATGCTAGTTATTCGAAGTGGTTTTGTCCATGTTTCACATAGAAAGTTTGATGATGACTACACTTACTAAACTATAATGATGAAATTGGGAAAAACTAGGTTATAGGTATGTTATCTACTATTGGTGCATGAATAATAATAGATATTTATTATGGTTACTTTTCACAGAGATATGAGGTACCTAGGGACCACATCTAGCTAGTGCCTAGGGGTGTTCTTGTGACTAGTTCTCATTGACTAAATGATAATCACTATTGGTATATGGTGTGTTTGTATGGAAAAATATGTATCTTGTGCATTTTATTTAAAATTATTCATTCCTTAAAATAATCCCCTTGAAAACTGTTTTCATTTAAAGTTTCATCCTTTCTAAAATTGTTACTACTTTTTCTTGTTTATGAAAACATGCAAGTTTTTTATCTTATAATGTTTATCACATGGAATATTTTGGTTGGTATACTATTGGTATTAGGATCACACCCTACATACACCCTTCTATGTGAGTAGACTTGGTAATCCTTTTCATAGGTATGGAAAAATATTTTAGTGTCAGTGGTTCAGGTTGTTAGCTTCCATTCTTACTACAGTGTTGTAGATAAGGATTGGGGATGATGGAAACTTGTCATGTGGTTGACCTTGATTTCTTTTTTCTGCTAATTTTGAGTTTTTTCCCTCTTAGGATTTGTCTAAAACCATGTATTTCAATTCTGAATTTTATTAAAGGCTTATTTGGATTAAATTTTTAGATTTTGTTTATTTATTGTTTTTGGTTGTTTAATGATTCTAAATTCAGGTAAATTGTTCCCAAACACTTTGTTTATGACACTCGGGCACTTGTTCCAGCCCATGGGGATCGTTAATCCTTCCCAGGCCTTTCCACGGACCCAGTTAGGCATCGGTTTTGATAGATACCATATTTATTTCATGAAAAAATGTATCAATGGTAGGTTCACTCTTTTGGGTCATGTTCTTTTGGGAAAGAGTCTGGGTAGAACAGAGCTAGGATTTTCGGGACTTCACATTCCAATTACGAGTAGTGTGCCTAGACAGTATACCTCGTGATGGTATTCATGTAACCAGGGGAAGTTGGGTTTTATCTGGGTTCTTTTGTTCTCATGGTTCGTCGATAATTGGGGAAATGAAAAGAGAGTTGGGTTAATGGTCATAGTGAGCTCGTAGGGCCTGGAAAACCATGTGAAGCTGGAGATATTTTCCTAGAGCACTATCTAGGATAGTGAATTTATTGGCTTATTTCATCCAAATATATGTATAAGATACCCTACAGCACTAATTTCCCCTCGCATTGTCTTGTTTCTTTTTTAATTTGGAATTTTGGAAACTTGGTTTTAAAGGAAAAAATGATGACTTGATTTTAAGAAGTGTGAATTTTTGTGAAATTATTTTCTAGTAAATAAGAAATGTTTTAATTTCTAAAATGATAGAAATGAAATTTCATAATGGTTTTGAAAGATTAAAGGGTGTGTTTACACCTCTTTTGAAAGTGTTAATTATGTTAAGGTGGGTTTTGAAAATCTATTTCAAATAGAGTTTTTTGAGATATTGAAAAGTGTTTTGAATGGAATGAAGTTTTTTGGAATTTATTTGTGGATTTTTAAGATGAATTTTGATTTATTAATTGGTGGTCTCTGGAAAAGATTCATCAATTTTTGGGAACTTTTTTTAAATGGGGATAACTGGGTTTTAAAATAAATGGGTGTTGTTGAAATAGAGTTTGTCATAAAACTAAAACTATTTTGAAATGGGCTAAGATGTTTTTAAAGTAATTTGTATTACTTTAAAGTGGTTTTTAATTAATGTTTGGTGTTTTTATGAAAAGTCTTGTAAGATTTTAATTGGTTTTTGATTTTGTGTTTAGTGGTTTTGTGAAAAATGAAGTGTCGGTTGAATGTCTTGGTTTTGAAAAGTGGAAAGAATGTTTGTTTTAACCTTTGGTATTTCAATGAGTGACCAAATGCATGGATTTACATGGTAATATGGATAATTAAGGGTGTATCTAGATGAGTACTGGTATGTATATGAGTAGGGTGCCTGGTGTGGCACAGAAACGTGCATTTGTGAAGCCCATGGGGTATCATTGGTGGAGGCACCAACTGCCAACCCGTTGATTTTCCAAGAGATGATTTTAAAGGAAATTTTGATTTCTTGATGACTGGTTTGGGTGGTGTGTCATATGTGTTTTTGGGAATGTTGTGGTGGGGTTTATTTAGTTTGAGAACCCCTCTTGTTTGAATTATTTTTTGGTTTTTTGTTTTGTTGGTAAGTTGGGTTGAATTGTTGATTAGTGGCCCTTTATGAGAAATGTCCTAGAAAGCCCTTGCGGATACTCTCCTCATGTGTTTGGACCTAGTTTGTGGTGTGTTTTGACCAAAGGACCATCTTTTTTGGGTCCTTGTATTTTCTGGTTGGCTAGGGTAGTCCCCCATAAATATTTAATGTACGATTGAAGTACATCCATGGGTGATTCATTATTGGAAATCCCTCCTGTTGATCAATGTACAGACTTGCTTCCTAGGTTGTAGGGTTGAGTCTACCCCTATTCTTTTTTGGTTAAGTGGATCCTTGTGTGGTATGAGATTGGTTGTGGAAGGTTGAAATACACATTGGTTCCTTAAGTTTCCATAGTTTCTTAAATCATCAAAGGTGAATTTTGACAATGTTGTGTCTACAAGTATTGTTGGAAGGGGTAAAGAGGAATTCTAATGAGGATGGTGAAAAAAATACATGTTCATCATTGTAGAATGATTTCCTCAAGGGCCTTTGGGTTTTTTGTCATTCTCATCAAGGAAAGGGTTCATGTTGGGCAACCAGTGTGGGAAAATTGGGTCATTCAAGGATGTTATGATTGCTTGTGGTAATCTCATTCTACTTGGAACTCTGTTCAAGGTTTCACTCCTGATAATGAACATGTCACTTTCAAGGGTCATGTTTAGTAGTATATTATTGTGTTTTGTTTTGTTTTGAGGGAAATATGGATGTTTTTTTTCCTCGGAATTCGGGGATGACCTCTTGATGGGAGGTTCAAACATTCCGATCGGTTTCTAACGGGTTTGTTTGTAGAACCGGAAACATCAATGATTCCACATCCATTTAGACCTACTTTCCAAAGGTAGGCGCTCATTAGTTTGTGGACTGATTAGGCTTAGGAATTTTCATTGGTCGAGAGGATGGGAGGTCGGACTCATCACACCTTTTTGAGGGGAATTATTGTCTATTCCAGGACTCTCTTTATAGATTTAAGTTATGTTTGTGAATCCTTATTACATTACCAAGTATAAAATGATCTTTCCTTTAGATCTTATAATCAATGATAAAATATGTACGAAATTTATAGAATCTTTTATATGTATTCGAGGTTCTTCATCGATAGAGAATCATCTATATTTATTAATGGTTCTTGGTCATTGGTATCCTTCGGCATATTTATATAAAACTCTCTTGGTCATTATGATGACCATGCTGGTTTCAAAGCCACTCAGTGGGGCACTTTAAGTTTATTGTCATTCAGAAGGACATGGATTATTTCAGAGTTGGGAATGAATTCGCAGATGGGCTACCTACATATCCTTTGTTTTGGAAAAGGAATCAGAACCCACGTAGTTCGAGTAAGGGAGAATGATGTTTATGATTGATGGCTCAAAGAAGGATGTCATAATTACTTTTACACTCTAAGCTCACGTGAGTCATGCTCGGTGTGAGAAACAAGAGGTATTGGTAAAAAATTAGACAATTGTGCCATGAAAGATGCAATCATGAGAAATAATGTGGGGCTTATGTATGTATGACTTCCCAGATAAATGAAAGGTTAGGATTTACTTTAGGGAAGAAATCCAGGAGCAGGGTACATAAAGGTATATGTGCTTTATGGAGATTTTGAATACTCTAACTTTGGGGCTTACTCTTGAAAAAGAGTCCCAAATTAGGAGAGGACTTATGATTTGGGTTTTACTCCTGAAAAGGAATCCCGAATCAAAGGAAAATTAGGACTGGTTAAGAGAATTATGACTGGGGATTACTCCTGAAAAGGAGGCCCAGGTTAAAGGAATTATGACTGGGACTTACTCCTGAAAAGGAGGCCCAGTTTAAAGGAATCATGACTGGGGCTTAATCCTGAAAAGGAGGCCCAGGTTAAAGGAATCTCTCATCTTAAAGGATGAGGTTGATTGAATGAAATCTCAATCTTTAGTGATATAAAGATGTGTAAATCACTATGCTTTGAGGTATATTCCACAGAATTCCTTTCAGATAAAGAAGTCAAATCACGAAATCATGTCATAAATGGCTTTGAAGAGTGTCTTGAAGACTAAATCTTTAATAGGAAAGGTATAATGGCTCAATAGGGGGAAAATGGGCAAGAAGGGCACCCAAAAAGGCAGGGGTGCGCAAGTCCTGGCAGGCGCGCAGGTACTGCGTGGGCGCGCAAGTCTTGGTCGCACAGGTATACATGTGCGACACGTTGGGTACTTGCGCGGTGTTCAACCAGCAGGGTAATACTTGAGCGAATTTTGGTTAAGGCCTTTAGAATCCTCCTGAGGTTCTTCCAGGAGAGGGGCGCGCAGGTTCCATTGAAGGAGTAAGGCGGCGTGCAAGTGTGGCCATTTCCCTTAAGGGCTGGCCACCTAGGTGCGCAAGTGTTGATGAGTTTCAACACTTAGGCCTTCCTCCCCCTCTTTATATCTTCCGTTCTAGGTAGGAAATTACCTTATAAGTGTTCTGGAAGCTTTGAGAAGAGACTAGGGCGCCGGGAGCTCAAATCTGAGTTTCTGGGAAAAAAATCCTCTCTGGAATGGGGGGCCCACAGGGTCTATTTATAGGCAGAAGAATACCTGAGGCGGTTATCACTTAGGTCGCGCAAGTCACTTGCGCGACCATAATTCGCCGCGCAAGTGGACTTGCGTGACGATGAGAAAACTTGCGCGACTTATGGGAAATATTCTCCTTGTTCATCCCTTTGCCGATTTTTGATATTTTCTTCAAAGGATGAATCAATTTGAGCTAAGATATTCCCCTTATCCAATCTTTAGACTCTGTGGAGAAAACGGAGCGTCAAAAAAAGTCCCCCCTCAGATTTGGATCCAAAAAGAAATGCGGATTTGACTCTGAGGAAATCGAGAATCATAAGGAAATTGGGGCGCTCAAGGTAGGGCGCGCAAATGAGATTTGGGCGCGCAAGGCCTGACGCGTAGGAATACGGCCCTTAATCGCGCAGGGTACGGCGCGCAGGGTCATGGCCGCATCTATAAATAGAGGGCCTCACTTCCGTATAAGAATATGGATTTGCGAATTTCAAACCTTCGAGCTCTTGCCACGCAGGTTGCTCTATTTTTTGATGTTTATTTGCTGTCACGCTGCTGTATAGGTATTTTTACTTGTGCGGTTTATACTTGTGCGTCAAAAACTATCGCAGTACACGAACACTTGCGCGTAGAGTTTAGACTTGCGTGCCTTAATTCCTTATCCATTTCTTTCTAATTTCTTTCACAAAGTTTATGAAAAAATCAATCCATTTAAGAGTTAATTTATTCAACTTTTGTGCAGATTTAATGACTCCCAAGGGAATTAAAACGGCTGATGAACTGGCTAGAAAGCGGATTGATGACATGATGAACATCATTGGCCATGATTACTATGAAATCTGTGACAGCACTCTCCTAGATTTTGCTAAGTACTTGAAGAAATATCATCTTAATTTCCCACAGAACATCTACCCGCCTCTATATGGTCATGGTCATCTGCAAGGAGTCAATGTTCTAGATGCAAAGAACTATACGCCAGAAATGTAGCTGCACTGCTACTCCTCTATTTCGGTTATGTTGTGCATTAAGAGCAACAACAATGGTGTGAACTTTCAAATTCTCCTTCCATGCCATTTCCTTGTAGATATGAAAACGGAAAACCCATGGGCTGAAATTATTTCCGCTGTCGGTTGGTGGAGAGAAGACAAACATGGAATTAGATCAATATCTAAAAAGAGTACTCTCTCCAAATGGATCTTTACTTCCAATGCTCCATTCTCAAATCCATGTATCCATCTTCTAAGTCTCTTGGATAGAAACAGAGTCATTGTTTGATCAGCAGAAAATTTTCTCAAACCGCACTCAAGAACATCCTTTTACAACTGTTCCCAGAAGAGCTAGTATTACTGTATCTCTTATTGTATCTAGTTGAATGAATGAATTCCAGGTGGTTGCTGATGAAGCTCGGGATGCCGTAAATCAAATGAAGAGTTATGTTGAAAGCCTCTTGTAATTCTTGAAAAAGAGAAGAGACTCCAGTCTGTGGATGTCCTTCTAACACTTGTGCATCAATGAAAAACACTTTCACCTTCACTCATTTGTACCTGCATTCTCTTTTACTACATGATTTATATTTTACCTAAGCCAATGGGCCTAGTAAGAACAGTTTGATTTTTACTAGGATTAATGTAAATAACCCTACAAACTTCAAACCTTTTAATTTCTCAATGTTACCTAAATCATACAAAATGTATGTTTAGTGAGCTGGAAACTTGACTTTTATTCAGAGTTCCCTTGTCTTTTGTGGGCAGTTTAAAGTCATGCTCATCAGACATAAAAAGGCTAATGTTTAAGGTCAAAATAGCTTTGACCGAAATGGATTAGAATTGACTCAATTCCTTGAAAATTCAACTGAAAACATAGTACCATACTCAAGTATGAGGGAAAATATGTAAACTATGACTTAAGAATATTTGAATCTGAGGAATGATATGAAAAAGAGCTAAAAGGCATTAGAAGAAGTAGTTTCCAAGAATGAAGTTACCATTATTTAACAAACCCGTTAGGGGGTTGAATTATGCAGGGCCACCTAAGGGCATTGGCTGCATAGTTAAATAAAATAGTATATTTTGGCTAATAAGTCTGTTATGTAGACTGTTTATGCAAGGCCACCTATGGGCACGTGCTGCATAGTTAGGCAAAAGAACTCTCATAAATTTACTTTCCTAGTGCTAAAAGCCAGTGAAAGTTTATGGAGATTCAAATCTTCCAAAGTATAGAGTTTGCTGTATCGAAAGAGGTACTTGAATATGGAAAAGATATTTCCAAACAAGATTATCGAAGAACTGGATGAATATCACTCCTACGAAGGTCTGACCCAAATGTAGGGAAGGATAATATAAGCCATAGACTTGAATACTTTTAGATCATGAAAAAGGATATGGGACAAGTATGTTAAGGATGGCTATTTTTTTGGATCCCTACATACTGTCATTTAAGACAAATAAGGACAAAAGAGGCATTCTTACCAAGAATGAAGTTACCACTATCCGAAAAACCCGTTAGGGGGTTGAATTATGCAGGGCCACCTAAGGGCATTGGCTGCATAGTCAAATAATAGTATCTTTTGGATAACAAGTCTGTTATGTAGACTGTTTATGCAAGGCCGCCTATGGGAATGTGCTGCATAGTCAGGCAAAAGAATTCTCAGAAATTTGACATTTTTGTTACTAGAAGTCATGAAAAGGGTTATGCGGATCTAAAAATATTTAAGGTTAGGATTATGACACATAAAGATGGGTATTGTTCAATGTATACAGAGATACATAGATCAATGCTAACCATAATCATGTTATGGCTGGGTCCTGAATTGAAATATTGGACTTCACTATGTATCCCATAAGGATGAGAATCAAGCCATACGTAGTTCTTAAACTACAGTTTAATGTCATGTGGGACAAAAGGATTAGAGATCTTAGTTTAGGGTCATAGATCTTGGACCATTGTAAGAAATACACAGTGTGTGTTTTCATGGGGACTTTTCAGCCAAGGGACTGAAAGTGAAATTTGGGGTTAGGCCCAAAGACTTGGGGCTGGATTCAAGGGACACTCAAACGTTCCTACATATCCCATAAGGATGGGAATCAAGCCCACGTAGTTCTAGAAATACCCTTTGTACAAATTTGGTTCGTACATATGAAGGGTGAAAGGGGACTTTAGTACAATGATGGTTTAACCCAAGATAAAAGGTTTGGGCATTTCCATGTATGCATATAGTCTTTGAAATGAAACATGATTGAAAAATCAATGTAAATAATGGTTCCCTCTCAGGTGAGGGTATCAAAGAATATTGTAGTTTATTGTCATACTGGACAAAATTGTTGTATAGTTTAACGTCGTATAACAAGGATGAATGTGAACCAATGCAAAGATATTGATTCTATGGGTGGTTTCATGAATCAACATCGTATGAGATGGAGGTGAACCGATGTGAAGAGATTGGTTTTGGGCTTGAACCTTGGTAGGTTTCTTACATACCCATCCTAGAAGGCAAGGATCAAAGTCTGTGTAGTTCAATTAAAGAATGAATTAATGATCAAGTTGTTCTTGGGGACAACGACCTAAAAAAAATGTTGTTGGGAATTACACATGGTTAGCGGCCCAAAGTGAGTGTTATGGTTGAGGTTTGATCTAATCTCACGTGAGTCATACTCGGTGTGAGAAACAAGAGGTAGCAACAACCTTAACGATACACAGTTTAACGTCATGTAGGACGTATGAAGGGACTATGCAGTTTAAAGTCTTGCAGTTAGGACTATTGGTGCTGCATAGTTTAGTGTCATGTATTAGGGACAAAGTATAGTTTAATGTCATGTAGGATGTATCACGGACCTTCTGTATAGTTTAGCGTCATGTAGTTAGGACGATGGGGACAATAGAGTTTAACGTCATGTTGGACGAAAGGGGGACTGTGCAGTTTAATTTCATGCAGTGAGGACAAAAGAGTACACCATTTATCATCATGTTGGACGCATTGCGGATTTTTTCCACAGTTTAGCGTCATATTGGATGAAAGTGCGAATAGTTTAAGATCATATGCATGGATCGTGGATGGTGCAGTTTAATGTCATGCTGGACAAAAGTGTAGTTTAAGGTCATACAGGACCTTTGATGATTATGTAGTTTAATGTCTTTCTGGACGTAAGGTACTTTTATACAGTTTAGCATCATGTAGTTAGGACATCACAGTTTAACGTCTTGCTGGACATAAGGGACTTGCAAACAGTTTAGGGTCATATGCATGGACCTTTGATGATGCAGTTTAAGGTCATACAGGACCTAGTTGCAGTTTAAGGTCATACTGGACCATTTAGGGAACTTTTTCACAGTTTAACATTGTGTGGGACGAAGTTGCAGTTTAAGGTCATACTGGACCATTGCTGTATAGTTTAATGTCATATAGCAAGGGCGAACTGGTGTTGCACAGTTTAGTGTCATGTTGCAGGGACATAAAAGGTACTTTACAGTTTATACAAAATACTTCTTCAAAAATCTGGCATTGGTTGGAGTAGTGATGAGTTCTTCATCCATCGAGATTAATGAATAAGCTCCATTGGAGTAGACCCTATGTATTGAATAAGGTCCTTCCCATTTTGGCTCAAGATTGGGAGGTTTCTTTCCTGGTATCATTGGAGTTCTGAGAACTAATACCAATTCTCCTTGAGTGAATGAATGAAGACAAACTTTTTTGTTAAAAGCTCGTGTTATTCAATTCTGATAGACTTCCAAGTGGTGAAAAGTGCAAAATCTTTTCTCATATAACCGTTCCAATTCATTCAATCATTTTTGAGATTGCTCATCTGTAGATGACTGATCGAAAATGGCTACTCTGAGCGAGGGTAATTGAACTTCAATTGGTAAGACTGCTTCCGTTCCATATACCAATGAATATAGAGTCGATCACGTTGCAGTGCGGGTGGTAATCCGATAAGCCCATAAAGCGTGAAAGAGTTTATCAGGCCATGACTTCTTATCTTTATCCACCGTCTTTTGCAGTATATTTGAAAGAGTCTTGTTGAAGGATTCTATCTGGCCATTGGCCGCTGCATGATACCGAGATGAATGGTTGGATTTGATGTTGTATTCTTGATACAATTTCTTCACCTCAGATGAACAGAAATTGGTGCCATTGTCAGTCAATATGGTATGAGGGACACCAAATCTGGTAATGATGTTAGACTTGATGAAGCTAACAATGCATTTAGAACTGACATCCTTGAGAGGTATCGCCTCTGCCTATTTGGAAAAGAAGTCAGTAGCAGTAATAATGTACTTAAACTGATTGGTCGTAGCCGAAGGGTAAGGTCCCACCACATCCATTCCCCATGTGGAAAATGGCCATGAGTATTTAGTTGTATGAAGAAACTCTGGAGGTTGATGAATGAAGTTGGCATGTACTTTGCATGAATGAAAATTCTTTGTGAAATCAACACAATCTCATATCATTAAAGTCCAAAAGTATCCAAGCCTTCGAATTTATCAGACAATCTATATCCAGACTGGTGGGTACCACAGACTCCTGCATGCACTTCTTTCATGACATCCATTGTCTCTTCACCATCAATGCATCTGAAGATAACTCCATCAAAAACACATTTGTAGAGAACTTTCTCTAGGTGATCTGGGCTATCATAAAGAGTAAAATTGACCACACGTCGCCGTATTTGTTCTTTCTCGGCTCTATCAGGTGGAACTGTTCCATTTTGAAGGTATTCCCTGATAGGTGACCTCCATCCTGTAGTATGACCATACGGTTCAGGAATGGGACTAATTTTATTAATTTCCTCTGTTCTAATTCGAACATAAGGTGAAATTTCATGACAGTGGGCAATACTGATGGTTGTCTCGTCCCGATTTGGATCTTCCAGAGTTGTGGCTATATTATCCAGTGCATCAGCTTGAGCATTTTGTGATCTTGGGACATAAGAAAATGTCAGTTCTGAAGGGAATTCCGCCATTAACTCTCTGATGTAATCATACAAAGGGATTAGTTCTTCTTTTCTGATGGAATAATTCCCATTGATTTGTTTGATTACCAGGTCTGAATCACCCTTCACCTTTAAGTGATTCACTTGTGCTTGAAGCGCTAATTCCAAGCCTTCCATAAGATCTTGGTATTCGTCTTCATTATTGGTACCACCTTCCACAATAAGAAGGAATAAGGTAACACTGCCTTTTCAGGAGAAATGAGCACAATTCCTAAGCCAACATTATTGAATTTAGGATTTTCCATTTTCTTCCCTGTTGGACTTCTAGAAGCACCATCAAAATACATTTCCCATGCTTGAGGACTTTCTTGAAAAGAGAAGACTTCCTCATCAGGGAGTTAAATATCTGAAGATGTGTCTTCCACTGAAGGGTGTTTAGCCAGAAAATCATCCAGAGCTTGGCCCTTTATCGCCTTTTGAGACACATACTGAATGTTGAATTGCTGCAAAATAACTGCCCACCTTGCTAGACCTCCTGTAAGCATTGGACGACTAAGGATGAATTTGAGCGGGTTATTGCGAGATACCAATTGGACCTCATGATGTTGCAGGTAATGTCTCA
Source organism: Viscum album (assembly GCA_963277665.1). Taxonomy (NCBI): domain Eukaryota; kingdom Viridiplantae; phylum Streptophyta; class Magnoliopsida; order Santalales; family Viscaceae; genus Viscum; species Viscum album. The sequence continues at coordinate 1,202,044,524 of OY728159.1, read as the reverse complement.
ACTTCTGAACTGCAAAGATTAATGTCAGGAAGCACTTCTCAATACTTGAATATCGGGTTTCTGCTTCAAGCATAGTTAGACTGAGATAGTAGAGGCTGTTTTCATTCCCAGCATCATTCTTTTGAGCAAGAAAGGCACCCAATGATCACTCTGGAGCTATCATGTAGAGGATAAGTGGTCTTCCTTCAATAGGTAGCATGAGTACCGGTGGACTCAAGAAATATTTCTTGAGAATATCGAATGATTCTTGACATTCTTCAGTCCACTGGTAAGTGACTCCCTTCTTCATCAATTTGGTAAAGGGTAAACATTTTCCTGCCAAATTGGCGATGAAACGCCGAATATAGGCTAAGGGTCCTTGAAGTCCTCTTAATTCTTTCAAATTTTAAGGAGGTGATATACCAAGGATTGACTTAGTCTTCTCAGGATCGACTTCAATACCACGATGGCATACAACAAAGCTGAGAAATTTTCCTGAGGTTACCCCAAAAGCACATTTTAAGGGGTTCATCTTCAAATTATGTTGTAGAAGCTTGCAGAATATGACTTCCAAATAAGATAAGTGATTAGAACGTTGTTTGGATTTAACCACCAAATCGTCTACATATCATTCAAGAAACTTCCCTAAGAAGGGTTTGAAGATACGATGCATGGCGCGCTAATATGTTGCACCTGCATTCTTTTAGCCAAAGGGCATTACCCGGTAACAAAACACACCCTGAGGGGCTCTGAAGGCTATGGATTCCTCATCTTCTAGGGCCATTCGGATCTGATTATATCCAGAATATCCATCCATGAAGGAAAGTGCTTCATAGCCAGCTGTTGCATCAATTAAAAGTTCTGTAATCGGAACTGGGAAATCATCTTTAGGACAATGCCAATTAAGATCTCTGAAATCGATGCAAACTCTAATTTGTCTGTTCTTATTCTTTATAGGGAATATTTTATACAACCACTTGGGATACTGAACTTCTCTGACTAAGTTAGATTTGATAAGCTTATCCACTTCATCTTCAATTTCAGAAGCATAAGTTGGGTGTGTTCTTCTCGCGGCTTTTTTAAATCCTCGATGTTCTTCTGGTAAACCCAAATGATGAGTAGCAACATCAGGATCAAGACCAGGCATTTCTGTATAGTTCCAAGAAAAAATATCTCTATTTCGCTTTAGAAAATAAATATACATCTCTTGATCTTCAAGGGTCATGGACGCACTAATTAAAGTGGGGCGTGGATCTTCCTTTGTTCCCAGATTTATTTCTCTGATTTCATCCACAGTGGTAGAGATACCATCTTCAAATGCTGGAGGAGCATCTCTGAGATCTTCCTCTTCTTCTTCATCATGTGTTATTTCTTCTGTTTCTACTTGCATGGTAGATGATAAAGTAGAATTCTCATAATCCGAATAAATGTCAAAATTTGCATATCTTGAAGAAGAAGCTTCTATTTCCGACCCAATTGATGATGTAGGGTCTTCTTTGGGTAATAAAGAGGAGATTATGGATTGAGAATCGACATCATTGTTCACCTCTGATGTTTCTATAACTTCTTCTGGCCTAATTGGCGAAGCATAGACTTGTTCAATTTTAGAAGATGAAATGAAGACGTCGCCATTTGTGCTTTCATCACTTCTTGGTAGATTACCAATTACTCCCATGTTTTCTGGCTCGATTTCCATAGTTGACATTATGGATCTTTCCATAAGAGTATTTTGATTTGGGTCTATCTTGTCAATTTGACTGATAGGAAACACATAATCTGTACTCACATGTGTAAATGGATTTACTGGAATCTTCTTCAAACCATATGGAGCATTAACTTTGGTAATTTCCTTTGTTGTGGATTTCTCCTTTCCCTTCATGTGATAGAATTCTACCTCAATGTATTGAGACTCACATGTCTTGAATTGGGCCTTATCACCATATAATGTTCCAACTTGACCATCGAAATAGTATTTGAGACATTGATGGTATGATGAAGGGATAGTCGCATGCTGATGTAGCCAGGGTCTTCCAACCAAGACGTTGAAAGATGAGTCTTGATCAACAATCATGAAATCTGAATTGGATACAAGATCTCCAAACTGAGTTCTGAGTGTAACTTCACCCAGTGGTTCTTGTTCATTTTTATAATATCCTTATAACATCATGGTAGAAGGAGATAAATCAGATTCTGTGAGGCCCAATCGATGAAGTGTACGAATGGGCATAAGGTTTACTCATGAACCATTGTCAATGAAAGCTCTTCGGACGTCTACAACATTGACCTTTCCAGATAAATAAAAAGGTCTGATATTCCCATGCACAACATCATCTTCATCTTTATCAGTAAAAGATATTATTGCATGGAATTCTGCAGGATTATTCTCTATGTGATAGACTTCAGCTGTAGCAATTTCAGTTTCAAACTCCTTAGGACTTGACAAAGCCTCGATGAGTGCTTCCTGAAGATATTTTGACAGATTCAGAGCATCTAGAATTGATAACTTGGCTGGTACTTGGGCCAAGTGTTTCAATATATCATACTTTTGATCCAGAGGTCTGCGTTTCCCAATAGGAAAATGTGGTTTATCAGGTACCTTGGAAGCAGATGTTTTGGAAGTTGATGCATCTTCTATTGGGATAAGAGTTGGTGACATCCTTGGTTTTGGAAGATTAGACCGATTATATCCATTTGCTTGCTGAGAGGAAGAATGTGGAATCTTCAATCGGTCTTCCAAAATAACTGTTCCAGGACTGAATTTGCTATTGGTAGAAGAACTTGCTTGTTCTTGCTGAGCTCATTGAAGGGCTCTACCACGAGTTTCTGTTGCGTACACAGTTCTAGCAGGGGTAGAATTGGAATAGTGGCTTCTGAAAGATCCACGTCTTCCCCTGTATCCTGAGCCCCTAGAACTTCCTCTGATTCCTCTGTTTGATATAGGGAATTCAGGCTCATTGAAATCGAAACTGCGACTGGCATATGGATCTGTTAATTGAATCATATTAACAGAACCGAAGATTAACTCTTCGTCTGATGAAGATTTTGCCTGATTAGCCTGTTTAGGTTGTGCCGTTTGGTGGGGCGGTGCCCTTGGATTTGAAGTAGATGGCATAAAGTCCGCCAAAGTCAAAGATAACTTAGGATTTGACACATACTCATCTTCTTCTGATTATTTCTCTTTCTTTGAATCATACCGTTTCTTTGAGGTCTTTCCCTCTGACGAAGAGGGTTTTTCCGCAACATTCATGGCAGAAAACACAATTGGTTTCTTTAATTATGTTCGCAAAATAGCATGAGTTCGATTGATTGTCTTTCTGACCATCCAATCATCATACTTCTGTGCATTTTTTCTTTTGACTTCTTTCCATTCACCTTCTTCCTCTGGAACTGTAGTAGTGACACATGCTACTTGGGCTGAGGAGCCTTTCAATGTGACTTGTCCCGAGTTGACCATCTTTTGCAGGAGGTCCTTGAAGACGAAACACTCCTGGAAGGGATGCCCCAACATTTGATGAAAAGGGAAATAATTAGGACGGTCTTCATCTCCTTTCTTGTTTGGACTCTTGGGTATTGGAAATTGAACCAAATTGTTTTCCAGAGCTGAAATGAAATAACCAGGAACTTATTCATTTTGGAAAGAGTATGTTTTGCTCTTCAGGTCCTCAAATTGTTTTTGTCTTTGATCTCTTTGATCATCTGGATGAAACGGCCTTTGTTGTTGGCGCTCAGAAGGTGGATCCCTTCGAGAAGATAATGGTTTTGAGGTAGAAATAGGTACGGGTTCTTGTTTAAGCATAACTATAGCATTTTCTGCTTTACCCATTCTCCTTCTTGGAGATGATGGAATTACACGAGATTTAGCCTTATCCTGTATAAGGGAATCTTCAACCTGCTGAGCGATTGAAGTAAGGTCTCAAAACCCTCCTGTGTATTTCAAAGGGATTAATGGCGTGTGTAATTCGTCACGCAGATTTTCCACACAGATTGGCAACAATTATTCTTGAGGGAGTACTAAACTCAAGGAATATGTTAATCCCTTCCAGTGAGCAATGAAAATAGGGACTCTTTTATTCTCCCTTTGCTTAAAATTTGTAAGATCAAAAACTGTTGTCTTTGGCAAAGTTGAGCTGAACTGAAGGAGGAATTTTTGGCGAAGATCCTCCCATCCGGTAATTGACCAGGATTTCAAGCTTTTATACCAAACAAAAGCTGGTCCTTGCAAGGTTCGCACGAAGCATCTGAGTTTTACTGCTTCTTGCTGCTCCAGAGTTCCCATCATAGGATCACAACAAGACACGTAATGCGTCAAATGCTGTTCAGGATCGCCTGATCCATTGAAAATAGGGAATACAGGATTCCCAAAACTGGATGGAGGAGAAATTGAATCTACCCATTCAGGGTAAACTTTCTTTTCCGGTTGAACTTGCACATGTTTCCCTTCCATAGTTTCTAACCGAGATATTAATGACTCAATAGTAGTTATTAGCTTTTGATAAACATCCAGTTGAACTTGGACTTGGGTAGGTGCAATGACTGGAGCTTGGTCAGATGTGGCGATTGGTGCTGCAACTGATGGTAGCACTGCCAACTGTTGTTGCACTTGACCCATAGGATTAAACCTGTAAGGGTGTACTGATAGAGGAGGATATTCCTGATCCATCTCAGTAGCTGCAAAAAATTCCTTTGGCTGACTGACTCCACCATGCTCACGAAAAAGACTACCCTGAAGTAGTTCTGCATTCAACCTCCTTAATTCCTTCATTTCTTCCTCCTATTGTGCAAACCTTTTCTCTAGTGAGAGCGATTGACCTTCTCCAGAGGAAGGATATATAACCTGGTTTTTTCCCTTCCCTTTGTTGGATCCCTTTCAGAGAGGGGGAAGTGGGTTGCTCGAAGGATTACCTAGATTCTGAGTAATCCTTTGACTTTGTGTACACACACCTTCTTCATTTGTGTCGGTGTGTACATCTTCTTGAGCAGGAAACTCTTCATCTGAGTCCCCTGAGTGAGCCTCATTTGGTGGATCAGCAACAACGACATTGATGACATTTATTGATGCATAACTCATTGCATCTCTTCTATCAGCATTTCGGTGATATTGTCTTCTTCCATGTCTTTGATGAGACATTTCCTTTTGTTGATTCGATCCCTCAGGAACTTCTTGACGAACCGTAATTTGGAGGGAATCTCCTGATAATTTGGATCTTCGTTCCTCTTGAGGTTTCTTCTCCAATCGAGAAAAGACCGACTTCCTATGAGGAGGGGATTGATGATTTGAAAAAGTCCCCAGTCCAGTGGACTGGGGATATTCTTGTTGTTCCCGCTCAACTCCTTGGAACCTATTTGTTGATTCTGAGGGTTGGTTTAAAAGAGTCCCCAGTCTGGCGAGATGGGGTGGTTCTTGACATGCTATGTCTAAGACTTTCTTGAAAGTCCTTCTGATCTTGCAAACCTTAGTCCAGAAATTAGCTGGATGCATTAACCTATATCCACTTTTATCACCCGATTCAAAATACCGTTGGATGATTTCTGACACTTCTGTCACTTGTTGACGTGCTTTCTCCAAACGAGAGGCATGTTTAATATTCTTGTTTGCTTGATGCAAGAGTAATTCAACAACTTGTTCTTTGTATTCATGATTTTGAGAGAAACTAGTTTAAGCTTTTTCTTGGGAAAGCTTTTGATTACAAACAAAGCCCATTGACTGTGGCCGGTTATGGGAAATAACATTGCATGAGACCATTTTCGGAGGGCTTTGTTGACTGGAGATCACTATGAAATATAGTGCTCCATGAACACCCTATCCTCTAACACGAATACTAGATGGGGCATTGGAAATTAACTGACGCAATCTTCTTAGTGCGCCAAGGCATGAACGTTGAAGGGATCTCTACTGATTTTCAGCCTTCGGATATCGAGAGACTGATAGAGACGCCAAATCAATCTGACGTTGTAACCCTTCTATTATCTTAAGATGATTTTCATATTCATCATAAGATAATACTTTCTTTTTCAACTGACAAGGATTTTTCCATACGTTGAGACAAATATCATGAATTTCATCTTCCGTCAACATTTCTGGAATATTATACTGAGAGTCAGCCAGAGGCCAAAACATAACTGGCACTTCACCTTTCGCCAGTTGTTTTCTCATGTTCAGAATTTCCTCTTTGTCATTTGATGAAGATTCTTCTACCTGATTTGACCAGAGTTGTTATTTCCTTGTTGCTTCATTGGATTCAACAGGATTGGTAGAGAAATCATTGATCAAACTAGAAGATGCATGACTTAGGGGTGGTTCGGAGAATGACCTACACCCTGGGCTATCTTCTGATTGAGAAAGTATTTCACCTACTAGCGATGAAGGTTTAGACATGGCTGGTTTCGCATTTGCAATGCCTCAAGATAAGAGTGCTTTCTCGGCACTACATTGTCCACTGGAGCATTTTCCGGGAAATGTGCATCACTACTACAGAGAGGACTTTCGCAGTGAAATTCATCATCATGGGGAGGACCACCATAATGGGTTATAGAAAAAGATGAGATCTTTTGCTCCTTGGTCTTCTGACCACACAGAGGGTTCTTGTGGCTCTCATCTGAAGATGAAACTTCGAGATCGACTGAATTTTCATGAAGCAAGCCTTCATGAGGAAGTGTCTGTTGAAGACCTTCGGAATTAATGTTCCCACTATTGGGAACTAAAGGAGTAGAATCTTGAATTCCAACAGATAAATGTCTGAGGGCTTCAAGAACTCCATCATCGAGCAAGGCCTTGTTACATATTGGCTCTTGATCTCCTGACTGTGCTAGGCGGGTCTTTTTTTTAGATGCCTTCTTACTCGCTTTGGAAACCACTTATTGACGAAAGTGGCTGCTCTGAGAAGGTGTATGTGCCTGATCAGGAAAGATGGATAGGTTAGGCTGACGATCTCCACTCAAATTAGGTGTATGTGCCTGACTTGGTTGTCCGTATAATATGGGGGAGTATGCCCCACAACCCTCTTGGACTAGAACAGATGTGTGTGTCTGTTCCGGAGTGAATTGTTGATGTGTCACTCCATTGGTAGGGATAGATTTATGTGTCTTTCCCTGAGATTCCGTTGAAGTTATAATATTCTGGCAGGCATCCAGAATATGAGCAGGGATTTTCTTCTGCTCTTTCACCATTGATAGAATATGCTTGGTGACTTTAGCTGCCGGAATGGGAATATACGTCCATTCCGGGCTTGGATCAGGTGTATGTGCCTGCTCCTTTCCTCCTTTTCCTATCAGTGAATCCTGACAGTACTCAAGTGTGGGGGCATAGAGTTGAGTCTGCTTCTTATTTGTTGTCGGGGCTTTCCGACTAACTTCTCAGAACGCTACCAAGTGAGATTTTTGGTAGGCTTGATTAATACTAGCAGGTGTATGTGCCTGCTGATTGCACTTCGCCAAACGTGGTGGACGAGATCCATCATATGTAGTCAGAAGAGCCTACTGACTAGTCGATGATGTATAAACAGGTGTATGTTCCTACCTATAATACTCCTCCAGAATTTCCTGGCGGGATTGGCATGATGATACCAGAAGAGTCTGCTGGACAGAGGAATTAAAATGGTCAGGTGTATGTGCCCGCTCGTTGCTTGCCACCAAGTTAGGTTGGTGGACTTATCCAAAGATGGAAGAGATGAGAACCTTCTCACTGTTGACCGTATTCCACCTCTGGTGGTTCGTCTTGCTTGCTCGGGTTCGAGGAACCTGAGCCGAACACTTGGAGTCGGTACCCTCATCATGTCGAGGGTGCACTGCCACACGAATCTGGCGGCGATTGTTGGAGGGAGCCCTCAAGAAGGACTCTCGTCTGTTTGAATTAAGGTCCTGAGGGACCTTCTCATTCACCTCCCCAGAATAAGGTAGCGAATGGTGATTGCTTTACGGGGATAACGACCTGAAACGGTTGGAGACGGTAGTCAGCACCACCTGCTTCTTGATCACTGGTCGTCATTGTCCGGACGACCGATGTGAGTTGTTTACTTGGAGGGCTTGTCGGGCAGCCTCCAGAGTAGGGATGGTACCGTGTTGACGGTACTCCTTAACCAGCGCATTTGATACCCAGCGTTGAAGACACTGAGTAGGTGATGTCATCCTCATAGCGGATGACGATCCAGTAGGAATAGCAGCAGTGGCATTTACAGCAGCAGTATTCACAGGTGTGAATTTGAGAGCGGCCATTATGGAAATGCAGAAGATCTTGGAAAAGAGTGCCTATTTGATATAACAGATGTAATCAAGATAAATTCAGATACTATATCTTTTGGATGAGCACATATGTTATTGACTGTCTTGTTGGTCCACTCATTGAGTTTAAATCGGGGACTAACAAATAGGTAAAACATCATTTTTAATTTGGTTAAGGATTCACGTCGGGTTCACCATTTTTCTTTCCCTCAGAATTCGGGGATGACCTCTTGATGGGAGGTTCAAATGTTCCGATCGGTTTCTAACGGGTTTGTTCGTAGAACCAAAAAAATCCAATGATTCCACATCCATTTGGACCTACTTTTCAAAGGTAGGCGCTCATTAGTTTGTGGACTGATGAGGCTTAGGAATTTGCATTGGTCGAGAGGATGGGAGGTCGGACTTATCACACCTTTTTTAGAGGAATTATTGTCTATTCCGGGACTCTCTTTATAGATTTAAGTTATGTTCGTGAATCCTTATTACATTACCAAGTATAAAATGATCTTTCCTTTAGATCTTACAATCAATGATAAAATATGTACTAAATTTAGAGAATCTTTTATATGTATTCGAGGTTCTTCATTGATAGAGAATCATCTGTATTTATTAAAGATTATTGGTCAATGGTATCCTTCGACATATTTATATAAAAGTCTCTTGGTCATTATGATGATCATGCTAGTTTCAAAGCCACTCAGTGGGGCACTTGAAGTTTATTGTCATTCAACAGGACATAGATTATTTCAGATTTGGGATCGAACCCACAGATGGGCTACCTACGTATCCTTTGTTTTGGAAAAGGAATCAGAACCCACATAGTTCAAGTAAGGGAGTATGATGTTTATGATTGATGGATCAAAGAAGGATGTCGTAATTACTTTTACACTCTAATATCACGTGAGTCATGCTCGGTGTGAGAAACAATAAATATTGGTAAAAAATTAGACAATTGTGCCATGAAATATACAATCATGAGAAATAATGTGGGGCTTATGTATGTATGACTGCCCAGATAAATGAAATGTTAAGATTTACTTTAGGGAAGAAATCCAGGAGCAGGGTCCATAAAGGTATATGTGTTGTATGGAGATTTTGAATACTCTAACTTTGGGGCTTAATCCTGAAAAGTAATCCCAGATCAAAGAAAAATTAGGACTGGTTAAGAGAATTATGACTGGGACTTACTCCTGAAAAGGAGGCCCAGGTTAAAGTAATTATGACTGGGACTTACTCCTGAAAAGGAGGCCCAGGTTAAAGGAATTATGACTGGGGCTTACTCTTGAAAAGGAGGCCCAGGTTAAAGGAATCTCTCATCTTAAAGGATGAGGTTGATTGAATGAAATCTCAATCTTTAGTGATATAAAGATCTGTAAATCACTATGCTTTGAGGGATATTGCACAGAATTCCTTTCAAAATAAAGAAGTCAAATCAAGAAATCATGCCATAAATGGATTTGAAGAGTGTCTTGAAGACTAAATCTTTAATAGGAAAGGTGGAATGGATCAAAAGGGGGAAAATGGGCAAGAAGGGCACCCAAAAAGGCAAGGGTACGCAAGTCCTGGAAGGCGCACAGGTACTGCGTGGGCACGCAAGTCTTGGTCGCGTAGGTATACCTGCGCGACACATTGGGTACTTTCACGGGGTTCAACCAGCAGGGTAATACTTGAGCGACTTTTGGTTAAGGCCTTTAGAATCATCTTGAGGTTCTTCCAGGAGAGGGGCGCGTAGGTTATATTAAAGGAGTAAGGCGGCGCGCAAGTGTGGCCATTTCCCTTAAGGGTTGGCCACCTAGGCGCGCAAGTGTTGATGAGTTTCAACACTTAGGTCTTCCTCCCCCTCTTTAGATCTTCCGTTCTAGGTAAGAAATTACCTTAGAAGTGTTCCGGAAGCTTTGAGAAGAGACTAGGGTGTCGGGATCTCAAATCTGAGTTTCTGGAAAAAAAATCCTCTCCGGAATGGGGGGCCCACAGGGTCTATTTATAGGCAGGAGAAGACCCCGGGCGGTTATCACTTAGGTCACGCAAGTCACTTGCGCGACCATAATTCTCCGCGCAAGTGGACTTGCGCGACGGTGAGTAAACTTGCGCCACTTATGGGCAATCTTATCCTTGTTCATACCTTTGCCGATTTTTGATATTTTCTTCAAAGGATGAATCAATTTGAGCTAAGATATTCCCCGTATCCAATCTTTAGACTATGTGATGAAAAAGGAACATCAAAAATGTTGCAGAACCTATTAAGGGATTCTTCTTAAGTGAAATTATGTTTCTATTATGAGAATTTTGAATTCTTTATTATACGTGAATATGTCATCTATGTGTTTTCTTTTTGTAGTTTATTTTTTGGGGTGAAATAGGTGATTCATGTGCATCTCCCAAGTCCCTATTTAGGTAAAGGTGTGTTGTTTGAGCTAAAAAAAATTTTGGGGTGTTGTGATCACTAGCTTCTAACTGTGGCACAGAAGATTCTTCAAACATCAGGGCTCCATCCATAGGCCTCAAAGTGAAGCTTTTTACGTAGTCAAAAAATCGCTAGTGGTGTAAGGGATCTTGGTTTCACTTTTGTCTCCAGTGTGGGATGTGGAGATAGTTTGAAGTATCGATGTGGTTGTTTCATTTCAAGTGGTCATGTGTGGTGGAAAGGTACATGGGAACCCTATCCTTCATGGTTGTAATACATTTTGGTGGAGAAGTCACTCATTTTTTAGGGGGGGTGGGGTGTTTTTGTTTCCTCAAACCCAGTTATTGAACCCTTGTGGGTGCAACCCTCGGTATAGTTGTTCATGTATGAATAAAATGGTATACTCTTATTTATCTCATTCCTGGTTGGGCTCAGTCAAGGATGGTGATTCCTGTGGAAGAAACATGGAGTGTCTTTGTTGGTTTGGAGTTTCATTGACCAACCCCCCCCCCACCACCACCACTTTTGTAGTTGGGATTGGATCATATGGGGTATTCTTCGTGTCCTACCCTTCTAGTTGGTAAATATGGTCAGCTATTGTGGTGGGGAGACCCACCATGTGTCTCATATAGGTTCCTTTGGAATAATTATAATATTATTATATCCCTTATGGTGGGTATTCTATTCTATCTCTCATTGTGGGTGTCCCAATTCTGTCTCAGGAAATTAAGTTGGCTCTTATGGTGGGGAGTTTGTTCGGGTCTCCCCATATCAGTAATTCAGTTGTGTTCCTAGTGTTGGCATGGAAGTAGGTAGTCTCGATCGGAGCTATCTAACCACCAATTTCTTCCTTGGGTAAACGTGGGATTGGATAATGACCAATGGGATGTGGTTTGAATATGTTTGATCATTTCTGGTAAGTGAGGTAAATTTTGGTTGGTGAGAGTATCCCTTCCATTAATTGATCAACTGTAGTTGTTTTGGCCTTTTGGGGGTGGGTGAACTTGGAAAGGGAGTCCATCTTTGACTATCAATTGGGTTTTGTTTTTGCATATTCCATTATTGTGTATTTATATGTGAGGAAAGATTTATGGTGAGGATAATTGTTACACCTAGATCTTCAATTCCAATATTTATTTCGAATCATATTTTGGTTCTTAGTTTTCTCTTACTTTCTGGGTGTTCTGGGATTAGATTTGGTGTCTCAGGTGTTCTTGATCTAATTCATTAGTCTTGGAAGTCTTGGATGGTATTTGGCCTTGTCTTATTTTAAAGGTAAGGTATAAGGATGATGTTTCTTGTAGTTGAATTTTGGACACTCCTATTGGAACCTTTTTTGTGGTATGTTTATTAGGGTGGTTTCTTCAAGATTTGGGCCTAACTGTGAGCTCATATCTAGTTTTAAAAACAAAATTTGTTTCTTTTATAACTCCTTTTTTCAACATTTTTCACCCATTTCACTTCTCACTTGGCCTCCCATGACCTATTCAAACCACAAAATCCATTTTTACCCCTTATTAACTCATAATCGTGGTGGATTTGGGTGATTTATTCAAGCATTATGCTAACACGTGATCCCATTTCCATATTTAAGGAAATAATTTATTTATTTTATATACCATAATTTTTTTAACATTTTTAGGTCATTAAACATCTCACTCGAGCCCAAAAACCCTAGGAACACCCCCATGTTACATTTTCCCTCTTTGAAGCTCATCTTCATTGTATATTGGGGCGAATTTCCTCAAGGTTTCTGAAATCATCCTTATTTTAAAAGGTAATTTTTTCTTTCATAATCCTTAAATTTTTACTCTTTTCCCCCCATTTCAGTCCCCAATCGACCTCCTTAGCCTTATTCAAACATCCCTTCCAATTTTTACTGCTTGGAGATTCAATTATTGGTATATTTGGGGTTATTTCTTCAAAGTTTCTCAAGTAAGTGAATTCCTCTATTGTTCCTTCTATTTCCTTAGGGTTTCTCCTCTCCTTATTGAAGTTACAAATGTTTAGAAACTAGGGTTTAGAACCTAGGGTTTTATTTTAGGTTTATTGGTCCAATATTGTGGATTTAGGTTCATTTTTACTCCCTTGTGGTGCAGCAGTCGAGCGGTTGATGTTTTGCACAAATATTTGGGGGTTTTGACACAAAAGTTCAGTGATTCCATATGTAATCATTCTTTTATGAGTTAAATTTCTTAATTTACTTATTCATAATTTTCCTCATTTGTTTTTTTTTTGTGAAAAATCTATTTTTGATATAATTGGTTGAGTGTTTAATTTTAAAGTTGTATTTTTTCTTAAAATGGGGTGTGTTCTTGTGTAACTCTTGTGGTATCATTTGGGTTCATTTTATAACATATGAAAATGGTTTATTAAATGTGTCTTGGGCTTCCAAATATGGTTTGGTAGGGTTTTTTTGTGATTTTGTCCATTAAATAGGGTTTTTAAATGGGTTTTATGTGCAAAATAGTGTTAAACTATTTGGAAGTGTTTTATGAAGATTTTAAATGGTTTATTGAGTTATACAAAGTGTAAAAAGGATGTTTATATACTGTTTTGGTGGGTGTATTCTATTAAAATGGTTTTTTAAAGATAAAATGATTATTGGGGATGTCAAACATTTTGAGAACATTTTATGAATTGTTGAAATGTTTTATTAAATTGTAATAAGGGTGTGAAACATGTTTACAGGTTGTTTTGTGTGAGTATGATGTAAAAGTGAATTTGAATGTGAACAGAGTGTTATGTGACATGATTGTGGTCTTTTTGGGTTGTTTGTGTTTTGGAAATATAATTTTCATGTGAAAATGTTATTTTATGAGATGTGTAACTTGATTGAGCACAAAGAGGGAAACCTGGGTATCTAGGTGGGTAGAAGTGTATTAGTATGCTAGTGATCCGGAGTGGTTTTGTCCCTATTTCATGTAGCAAGTTTGACGATGACAACACTAACGAAGCTATTATGAAGAAATTGGAGACCACTAGGTTATGGTTAAGTTTCTTACTAGTGGGTCATTCATGAGAACATATATTTATTATGGTTACGTTTCCCTGAGATACGAGGTACCTAGGGCCCACAGCTAGCTAGTGTCTATAGGTGTTCTCGTGAATAGTTATCACTGACTAAATGATACTCACCATCAGTATAAGGTGTGTTTGGATATAAAATTAAGTATATTTTTCCTTTTATTTAAAAAATTACATTCCATAAAATAGCCCCCTTGAAAACCATTTTCATTTAAAGTTGCATCCTTTAGAAAATTGTTGCTACCTTTTCTTGTTTATGAAAAATTGAAATATTTTTATCTTATAATTTTTATCACATGTAATATTTTAGGTTTTATCCTACTGGGATTAGGATCACACCCTACATACACCCTTGGGTGTAATTAGACTTCGTAATCTTTGTCGCAGGTATGTAAAAATCTTTTAGTACCAGCAATTTGGGTTATTAGCTTCTATTTTTGGTGTAGTTTTATAGAGAAGGCTTGGGGATGATAGACCCTTGTCGTGTGGTGGACATTGAGTTCTTTTTTCTGATTCTTTTTAGTTGATTACCTCTTGGTATTTTTCTAACACCATGTATTTCAGTTCTGAATTTTATTAAAGGCTTGTTTGGATTAAATTTTCAGATTCAGTTTATTTATTGTTTTTGGTTTTGTAAGCTTCTAAATTCAGGTAAATCGTTCCCAAACACTTTTTTTATGATATCTGAGATCTTTTTCCAGTCTGTGGGAATAAAGAACGCTCCTCAAGCCATTCCAATGACCGGTTTAGGCATTAATTTTGATGGCGACCAGATCTGGTTCATGACAGTGGCGTTTCCTAAGGGCAGTACCGAGATTACCCTCCGGCTGGGATGGGTAGTGGTGTTCCCTGATGGAAGTTTCAGGATTACCCTCTATTAGAGCTAGGAAGTGTAATTCCTAGATTATCTTATAAGAGTAACCCTCCATCTAGTCAGGTTAGTGTTGTTTCCCTAAAAACTCATCAGGCTTACCCTTAAGTAGTGTTTAGGTAGTGTCATTCCTTTGTGACTTTCCTGAGTGGTACCCTCCAGTTAGGTTGGGTAGTAGCATTCCTCAATTACTATTAGAGAATACCCTTGACTATACATCCTAGTGACAATTCGTGTTTTTACATACCTATGGACTCATTAGAATGATGGGTGCTTTCCCCCTGAGATGTGTTCTTGTGATGCAACTTAAAATCATGCGGGTGAGTGAGGGCCTCCCAAAGAAGATAGTATCAAGGTGAAATGATTAAACCCCTTTGACTTATGTCTCCTAGGTATATGTATGGGGTTTTGGGAATCTAGATATATTTTACTTGGAACTATTGGCTACTCACTTTCTTGGGGTAAGCTATGAGATGGAGATCACCTTACCCTCTTATTTGGGCTTCTTTGACTGATCATATATATCTATCATGTTACAGTACCCACTCCTTGGGATTTGGTTACTCTCTTTCTAGGAGAGGTGAAGACACACTAGGTATAGCACGTGCTTTCCATGTCTATCTTCTCATGTTTGGATAAGTCTATTCTCTGGCTATAGGTAATGAAGACTCGACATGGAGTTTATCTCCTCGTAGTTTCTAACTCCTTATATTTGAATGAGTCAACTTTTACTCTCTTTGTGGTTTGAGTTGTACTCTTTCCATTATATTTTACTGTACCTTGTTTTATATATTACTTCTATTCAGTTGTATCTATTATTGTTTTCCCCTTAAACTTTTCAAGGTGTTCTATTTGTTATGTATATACTCACCCATGCATAGGATTTTCCCAACACATGTTGTATCTTTTGCAGATAGTGATAGGTTGATCGTGATCTCATAGGAGCTTAGGGATACGAGTTGTAGGGACCACATATGGTGGTTAGAGTTGGGATACATGAGTGTGGATCTCTTAGATATTACTCTTTTTCAGTTTCCTTCAGGTTGGGACAAGTTTTTATTTTGGGAATGTGTTTTTTCCTTTACTTTTCAGTTGAATCTACTGTACTCTTATACCATCTTGAGGTTTATGCATGTTCATTTTACTTTATAGAAGTTTTCACTTTTTATACTTTTCATCTTCACTTTTTCATTGATTTAGTTGCGTGTGTGTACAGGTTTTATGAAAAGGCCTCCCCGATTTTAGTTATTCCTTCAGTGCTTGTCACCACCCTCTTGCCTATTGATACGGGCTTGGGGTGGTTACAGCTTGATCCCCAGATTCGGTTGGGTCGTGATAGAGTAGTATCATAGGTGGTTCATTCCTTGGGATATTGTTCGGACGTTCCTTAAAAGGATTGTTTGGGATTTAGGGTAACAGTGTCGAAGTGTCTCAAGAGTGGCTCTCAGGCCAGGGAGTCTAGTGATGGTACAGGCGGTCGATGTATCCCTTCACCATGACCTTGGTTGCCCATTTTTTGACTCAACTCCCTAAGACATTTGTTAAAGGGAACTATGGTACATACATCATATAGGATTGAGTCTTCAACTATCCTTCTTGAGTCATATCCCCATTTTCATTATTAATATATATATATATGGTCATCCGATCAGGGTACTCCTTGATAACTTTCAGTATTTCTCTCTAAATACATCCAGCCAGGATACCAGCTCTGGTTTATGACGAAGAACCTATTAGAGATGAAGCCTTAGTTCAGGGTCCTTCCCATGATCCCCTACCTCTAGGTGGATAGGTAGAAACACCTCCACCTATTGAGTAGTATATAGTCCTAGCAGAGTAGGTAGAGGACATGCATAGGTTGAGCGTACTCTACTAGTTCCACCATCAGAGACTGTTGAGGTTCCACAATGAGCCAGATCCCCAGACAGCAGAGGATTGGCTAGATTTGGTTGTCCAAATCTTTAATCTTTTTCATACACTAATGGATCAGATGGTGGATTTGTTACCCAGTCTTTTCCACAAAGTATCTAGGCATTGGTGGAGATTAGTTATTCAGATTCACGATGAGTTGACACTCTTGTTGGATGACTTCTAGTAGATATTTCATGAGGAGTACTACCCCTCTATCTTATTCTCCATTTGGATTCAGGAGCTTATGGAGATTCAATAGGGAGGGATAAAAATGGCAGAGTACGCAGCGAGGTTCATAGACCTTACGTGCTACTCTCTCTACATGATTAGAGATGGATACTTATGAACACAGAAGTTTGAGTAGGTACTTCATAGGGATATCTGACCCATAATGGTACCCTTGTGAATCCCCATATATGTCAGGGTGCTGGATAAGGTACTTGTAATAGATATATTTCAATCATAGGGACACAAAATAACTCGAGCTGAAAATGGGTGAAACAGAGTTGAGATGTCAATGATATCTAGAAAACATTAGTTGATAGGATCTCAAGGTAGGAGGTCTCTTCATGATTGGACTCAAGCACATGTTCAAGGAAAGCGTAGACCACTGGGGAAACATGGAGAGGTCTGATTCTATACTTGTGACAGGTGACATCATGTGGCATGGGACTTCTTGACCAGGCATGCTGAGTATCCAAAGAATGTAGCAGATGGACCGCCACGAAAGAGACAACGTCGTGATCAAGGATCTGTTAGGTGGGTACAGGGTGGTCCCTATGGAGGGGGAGCTAATATAGGAGATAGAAGAGAAATAGGTGGGGTATGAAGCTATGAGGTTCTTCCATCACCACCACCAAGAATCCCACATCAGGCTTAGAGAGATGGTGGTCGGGGTCACAGATAGCTGCAGGCTTTGGATGTATATAATCCCACAACAAACTAGATGATAAGAGGTACTCTCGGTGTCCTTTCTACCTTCTCTAATAGAAATTTGTAGACACTATAACGAGGTACTATTTTTATTCCTCTCCTTGATTGAGGTTCAATCGGGGTTACATGGGGTATCGATGTAACCCTGTGTCAGTGTTGTATGATGGATTGTGGGAGTAGGTCCTAGCATTGCTAGTGGAGTTTTTTTCTTAACCCTTTTTTCTTGGGATTCCACTAGTAAGTTTGGCGGAGTTTCTGGTTTGTGGGTTACTATCCTTCTAAGAGAGGTGAAGACATGAAGGGTATGCCATGTTCTTTTCATGTCAAGATTATCATGGTTGGATGATTCTAATCACCTTCCTTGTTTATTGGTACTCTTGCATGCTCGGTATCAACCTTGATGCAATGGTGGAGAAGGAGGGTATAGTTTTTCTTAAATTGATAGTGTTGACTCCTTTACTTCTCAAGGGTGTGAGAAAGTTTTAGTTGGAGCACATCAACTCTGAGGTCTTGCATGACTATATATACTGAGGAGTTCCACCCAGTGGATTTTTTTGAAGAAGGTAATCACATCATTTAGGTACAAATGCTGATTCTAGTCACATTTCAGTGATTGTCAATGAGGGAGTTTGACACTTCTCCTTTGGAAACATCCTAATGTAGGGAGGATCTATGTGTAATCTCAATTTCCCCACCTATTTTCTTAGTTTGTTTTTTTGGATTAAAAGATTTGAAGAAGATAATAATTTAGAGACTCTATTTTTTCGATGTTAGAATTTTGAATATTCTTAAAAATAATTTCAAATCCAGATGCTGAGATAGTGTGCGATTCCATGGCCCAGTGTTCCTGAAATTAATTTTATAAAAATATTAAATATATTTTAATTTCACGTGCATGGTCTTTCATAAATAATGGAATATCTCTCAACCAATTCATTGGATAGGAAATATGATACCATGGTTGGGTCCCAAATGTGTATTTTACCCTAGGAGAGACATAAAATGAGTTGGTGTGGGGTGTTCAAGACCCTCTCTCATTGGAAGTGCATTTAAATGATTTAATTAATTATTTAGTTAATTATTTAAATTCATTTATCCTAATCCAAAGTGATTACAAATATACCGCTAAAGGACTTTTTTCCTATGGTTGGCACACAATTTCCTACAATCATCGGAGAGCTATCTCCTCTCCTTATCATTGGTGAACGATTCCAGACAACGAAGAAACCTTTGATTCATGTGGATCAAAGTGCGATGAATATAGAAGCTTCTTATAATCATTGCAGAAGTGCGATCTTCATCGGCAACGATCGATACAATCTAGGTAGGACTACTCTTTGATGTTTTTACACCCTTGATTATACTTTTATAAGTTTTATGATTATTTAGTCAATTTTACCCCCTTATGTGATTCCAAAAGAATGAAAAAAAATTATTTTGTCAATTCTTTCTAACCCTAGATGCCCGTTCTTGATCGGTTGGCCAAAATTTCTTGGCCAACAATACAAACCTTATCTTATGTGCCTTTACATCCCCAATTCTTTTCATTCTTATTCGGAGAAACCATGTGGTTCCAGGATCGACAATTGTTGGGTGACCCAATCTTGATTGGGCTCCCAAATTCAGGGTAGATTTGTGGAACAGAAACGGCTTCATGAGTGGAGAGTAGGATAGTGTAGATCAGGATTCTAGGATCGGATATCTGTTATCATTTCATTATTTCATGTTGAATCAGACATGCAGTAACAAAAATATGGTGGTGGTGGCATGAGTTGGTCGAGATAGTGTCTTGGTACCAGTCTGGGTTCGAGCAGGGGATTTGGGCAATGGTGTGCAATAAAGGCTTTGTCTAAGATTAGGTGAGGCTAGTGGGGAAGCGGCTCACGGTGGATCCTGAGTGATCGCGGTGGCATGACGGAGCAGGGTTGGCACTAGAAGGTGCATCTCCAGTTAGTGAAGAAAACTCTAGGTGGTGAGGCGACTGGTGGTAATGGTAGGCCGAGGCGGCGAGGCGGAGATAGTGTCTCCTAAAGATGGTGGTGGCGGACACACTAGATGTGGTGGTTGTAGAGGCGGGATGCACGGCCTAGAAGCGACCTGTATGGGATAAGGGGGGCCCTAACCCTAGCCCTAAAAAAATTAAATATAATAATAATAATATTATTATTATTATTATTATTATTATTAAAATGTTTAACCTGTCATAACTCCCCCGTACGACGTCCAATTCACGCACCGTTAGTGGTGGCATGACTCTATCTTCAAGGAAGTATTTTTTTAGACCAAAATAAAATGCCTTCTTCAGGTTTTTGGATTGGTTCCCCTCAATTTCAAAATAATAATTATATATTATTATTATTAAAACTTTGACCATCCATAATTTTCGCATGTGACATCCAATCAACGTGCCACTAGTGGTGTTGTGATCCCAATGTTGAGGCGGACTTTTTGACACCAATATAGGTATTTTAAAATTACATCGAGGTATGGGACCCATGAGACACCATTCAAGTGTAATGAGGTGAAACGTGACTTTTTCATCTGGTGTCTAATTTAGGCAAATGAATAGTTAATCTTGTGATCTTTTCTGCAAGGATCGCAATGGTTTGATTTGCTTGGTTATCCGAGGCCTCCCAATTTTTTTACTCACTATGATTTATGGAGCCATATTCATAACCTAATTAAATATGGAAACATTAAAGGAATATTTGTGGAAGATCCTTTTGATTTTTTTGAATAGAATCCACAACTTTGGTCAGCATCGGCTCTTGTGAGAATAGAGAAGATTTATGAAGAGATGAGGTCAAAGATTCTGGGGTGGTTCAAGGAGGTATGTCAATGACATTATGTTTTTTCCCTTCAGACCAATGATGGTCATTTTGTGCTCATCAGCCAATTGACCAGATATTCCATGTATTCTAGGAGTACACTGACACGCCAAGGGGTACATGTATATAGTTTAGTACCTGAGGGTGGATGGGTACATGTCCAGGTGATGAGGTAGGGTCACATGTCTAGTGGGTCACATACGCACCATGTACCTCATTAAAAATATTCTACCTCTCTTATCCCCTTATTTGGACTCCAATTATGTCCTGCAAGATACCTATCCTGAGTGTTTTTTTACATAGAACATGATGGTTCCTCCGGAAGAGGATTTCGAGATACTACATGAATGTTCCGGGTTTGTCACACATAGAGGTGACACCTGATGATAACATAGATCATACAAGATTACTGTAGTAGTACCGAGCTTAATCTTCAGCTGGGATGGGCAGTGGTGTTCCCCGATGGCATTACTGAGATTACCCTCCAGCTGGGCTAGGCAGTGGCATTCCCCGATGGAAGTTTCGGGCTTACCCTCTAGTATGACTAAGCAGTGGTATTCGCCGATGATTTTCTAGACATAACCCTCTAGCTAGGTTGGGAAGTGGTGTTTCCCTAAAAACTTATCAAGATTACCCTCTAGTATTGTTTGGGCAGTGTCATTCCTCGATGACTTTCCCGAGTGGTGCCCTCCAGTCAGGTTAGGTTGTGGTGTTCCTCAATGACTATCAGAGAAGACCCTCAACTATGTGGCATAGTGAAGAGGTTTGGTTTTACATACCTATGAACTCATGAGAAATATGGGTGCTTTCCCCACCTAGATGTGTTCTTGTGATACGACCTAAAACCATGTGGGTGAGTCAGTGCCACAAAAAGTGGATAGTATCAAGGTAGTGTGATTAATCCCCTTTGTCTTGTGTCTCTTAGGAAGATACATGAGGTGATGGGAATCCAGATGGATTATATTTAGAACTGTTGGAAACTTACTTTATTGGGATGAGTTGTGAGATTGAGACCTCCTTACCCACTAATTTGGGCTTCTTTTACTGATCATATATATCTATCCTATTACAGTACCCACTCCCTATACATAGAGTGTGTCGAATGCACACATTTTGTTTGGGAACATGGGCTTGCTGTCCATGTGGGGTTCGTAACATAGGCCCTTACTAAGTGGGGAAGATGCATAGGTACATAGCATGTGTCAAATTCATAGCTAGTGTGTTTTCAATATTAGTGTAATAAAAAAATGTGTGGTCATGTACTATATGTACATGGCGTGTGTTGTTTGTGTGTTCCCGTGTACAAGCATGGTTTTAGCCGAATACCACCCAAATCCTAAAATCACTAAAAATGATTAAAAAACTAAAATAAGAGTTGATAAAGCGCATACCTGGATCTAGAAATGAAATGTGAAATAAATTTAGGCCTGAATCACATTTAAATGTAGTTTTTAAATTGGGATTTAGGAGGCTTCCACCATATGACATGAGAAGGGGGCGAACTTGTCATGGGTAATACCTGTGTTAAGGGTCCCAAATTTTAAATAGATGATACATGATGTGTACATTCCTCCATAAATAGTTTATTCATTTATTTTAAATAATAATTTTTAAAAAATTTACATATATTTTATTTATTTATTTATTTATTTATTTATTTATTTATTTATTTATTATTATTATTATTTACAATATATGGTTATGAACTATTTATTTATTATTTTCAAGAAAAATATATAAATATATATAAAAATAAACCTATACATAGTCTATCATGATAATACATTTCATGGGTTATAGAAATGGAAAAATATAATTAAAAACATCATTCAATTGCTCAGGGAAAGGTTCGTTCTGGTGACCGGTTTGATCAAACTGAGCTCCCTCAACCATTAGATAAAAGTTTATAGTACTGAAAGTTTTATTATCTTTTTAAAATTTTATGAATAGTTTAAATACTAACATGGTTAAAGAAAAAATTAATTCAATGTGGTTTTATTTTTATAAGATTGGGATGATGTGGAGTGATTAGACTAATTCGAACTCGGGATGACTTTTGGATTGTGGGTTACGACTCTTCCAATCAACCCATATCATATTCATGTGGATTCTAATTTTTAAATGAATTTTAAATTATTTATGGAATTACTTTATATATAACACATATAATATATGTAAATAATTTATTTGTGGTTTTTATTTTTGGAAAAATGATAGAACTAAGTTGACTAGAAGGACTCGAACCTGGGTCTTTTGAAGCTTGGACTATAAACCTTCTAGATAATTCATCCCCACCATCAGTTTTCCTTTATTTTGAAATGATTTTATTACTTTTGAAAACATCACACACATAATTTATTAAAAAAATGGTCAAAAATAATGAATATTGTACCAAAGGAGGGTATGGAGGGATTCGAACTCGTGATGGCTCAGATACACTCTAGAAATTTTTCCAACAGCACAGGCTTCATTCCTATTTATTTACTTAATAATTATTAGTTTATACTAAAAGTAATATTATAATATACACTAAAAAAAGGTATAAGTTGTGTATATTGATTCACAAACTTTGTAGTATCACTTTATTCACATTTAAATAGTATTTTTGAGAAATGAAGAAAAGGATGTTACACAACATGTAAAGTAGAAATGCATGTCATGTATTTATTGAAGACGGGATATAAAGAGAAAAAGAGTGTTTAGGTTGTTTCCTAGAATGTGTCTTTGTTTCAGGTCTTTGGCTCTATTTGAGTGAGGGTACCAACCCGTGTGTTGAGGGAGTATGTGGATTCTATTATGAAAACCACCACTTGTGTCAATCTCCCTCATCTTATAACAAATTTCCTTAACCTTCATTTGGTCTGGGTGGTGGATTGATGTAACCTAGATCTTTGTCCATAAGATGCCAAATGTTTTATTCCCTGGATATATCTTTTATATCCTATAACTCCTTGGATTCTTTCTTTTTTAGTACTGAAACCCTGAAAATAACTTTAAGAGTCCTCTGGATCAGGTGAAAAATAAATTAAGGGGTCAAAATCAAAGGATTGATCAAATTGAGTACTAACATGACATGATGTGTTCCCATATTCAAATTCAATGTTTAGAATATTATTTTTAGAAATTTTAAATTCAAAACAATTAGGTTCTACATAATTGAATTCTTCCTCAGTTGATACATAATAAGAACACCTTACTTCACACTCAACCGGATTACCCATATTAGTAATTATCATGGAAACTTTCTCTACCAAATTTTTAATTCATACCAACTTTTTGGTTTGATATAGAATGTTTGTGGTAAATTATTCTATCATCGATAATAAATCTTAATTTTTAGCTGATAATGGTTCCAAATAAGAAGAAATGGGTGGGGAGAAGGATGACCAAGGGTATTCCTCATACTAGAACTCATCACCCATATATGGATAGTATTCTTATGGATAAGAGTACAACATAATTAGATCATATAGATATAAATCCTCTCTAGGTGAAGTATACCAACCTCTAGTTGAATAAATATCCATAAAGATGTAACATTGAGGATCCCAAGAAAAGAAAAAAAAATGAGAAAGAAAATTTTGATGTAACCAACATTAACTCTAAATTAATGTTGCTACTTTATATTTCATTACCTAGAAACGACACTAGAATTTGACACACCTATCATGAGAGTAACCAAATTAGTTCCCTAAACCAACTAATTGGGTAGCTATTGGAAATTGGGGTCAATACCATGGGAAGAAAATGGAGAATAAATTATATTTGTAAGTCAGAAAGTATCATCTTATTATCTAGAAAAAAATGAATGATTAAAAAGAAATGACAAGAGTGAAATGGTTTTTGAAAACAATTGAATTTAAAAAATATAGAAGAAAACCTAGAAAATGAGTGTGTTAGGGTTTTAATTTGATTAGGGTTAATTATAAAAGTCATAATTTAGTATTTAAAATAATTTATGAAATAAATTACAATGGGGATTAAATTAAATTATTATCTCTTGGTCTGATAACAAATAATTGGGTATTCAAAATGTCAATCCCTTATTTTGGTGATTGATTTCTTAAAAACACATTTTCAAATAATTTCCCATAAAATAGTGGAAATAGGCTCACCCAATGGTTATGGATTTACTTATTGAAACTCCATTAGTTCTCTCCAATGGTTTCATTCATGGTTTCATATGACACCATCGGTGAATATGGAATTAATTCATTAAAAGAATCATAAAAATCACAATGAAAGAAAATACACTGGAGTTTGAATTAAAACATGCCAAAAACCTTATTAAAACCTAAACACAAAGAAATTATCCTCTTATGACCATGGTAATGATGTGCGGATTGAGTAAAAACTCAATCCATACCATGGACATGATTGGAAAAGGGGAGAAGAGAAGAATTACACTAAAACAATAACAAAATCAAGTAAAAATTTATAATGGACTTAGGAAGAGATCGATTTGGAAGAGTGGAAGCCCCCCCCCCCAGAATATCTAACCCTAAATTCAAATGTATTCCTCTCTATTTATAGAAAATAAAACTACACAACACGTAATATAAAGTACATAGAGTTTACTCTAGTCATCTAGAATTTTAACAATTTTCTCTGCCGATAAGTGGCCAACTGTCCTGCCCATTGAGTTTTGTGCATCAGTGGTAGATTGGTATAAATACATGGCATGTGGTGCTGATATAAATGTCATGTATCCTCAATTTCATCCACCAACCACTTCTAGAAGGGATTACATGGAATGTTCTATAAAATACATGGTGTGCATGATCTGATATGGAACTTGGCCATATACTTGGGCTAGCCAGGCTGTGTATCTTACAAAAGTACACATCATGTGTTTATAAAGTAAAAGACATGTATATTCTGATTTTTTTTATCATTTATCCTTGATGTGCTCTTTATACTATAAACTTCTAAAAATTATCATAAACATTGAAATAAGCATTTGATCCATAAAAAAAAGTATCCTATGAAAATTGGTTTTATATAAAATAAAATTCATGAATTAGTATGTAGAAATAGGTCACATCATTTAGGTTCATTTTCTAGTCCTTATCATGTTATTTTTAATCTTAATTACCTGATCTACCCTTACCATGGTGATAATTATTTATTATGGTTACTATTCATAAAGAACAAAAAATAAAAAGAGACTATTTACCAATTTGGGACCTCCTAATTCCAAAGAAGGAATCTATTTTTAAAGATTCAATTTCTATATGTTGTATTAATTGATTTAAAATCAAAAATGAAAAATCCAATGAAAAAAAATCAGAAAAATATTGTTTTGTATAAAAAAGTTTTTATACCAAATTCAATCATAAAATTGATTCTAATGAACTTAATTGAATTATTAATAATATAATATAACTAATATTAGTTTTTAATTATTTTAAAATACAATGTTACTTTTTAAATTCATGAAACAAAAGTAAATTTTTTCAATAAAAAATGGTTATTTTCACTATTTTCTAAAAAATCAATCATTTTAAAAAAAATATAAAAATTTCACCCTAATATAATTTTGATATACTTATTTAAAAAATATACATATTATTTTATAAAATACAATTTATATAAATTCTATAAATTAATTATAAAATTTTCTTACAAAACACAATAAGAATCATTTTTAAAGAAAATGTACTTCTGAATCATAAAATAACTTTACTAAAAAATTATTACTTATATCCTAATAATTCATCAATGAATTTATTTTGAGTAGGTACTTTGTATATATTTCATAATTTATTTAATTCTATTCATACCCTCTAATTTAATGTCTAGGTTATAATGGTTATAACATATGTTTTGGTTCGTTTAGGCTTGATTCACATGTCGCATATGATATCGAACATAGTATTATATTAAAATATCAGGGTGTTACATTATCCCCCCTCCTTTCAATAAATTGTGTCCTTAAAATTTTAACTTATTATTGGAAATACATTGTTTTAAATTTTAAAATTATTTTTTATAAAAACCACATCATAAAAAGGTTTAATAAAACTTCCTCTTAAAAACAGGCAAAGGGAAATACGGTGGTCACCTAGAATAACATATAACTAGGTTTAAAAATAGAATAACATTAGTGGGAAGTGAAAATATGGATATGGAAGAAAATAATAGTGTATAAATAATAATAGATAGTGACATAGATCATTGATCATAACAGAGTAAATGATCATGAGAACGTTAATGACCACAAAACTATAAATAAAAGAGGTTCCAAAAAGACCATTGATTCATCAAAAATAAAGGTAATAGGAAAAAAATTTGTTTAAATATAGTTTTTATAAATTTTAGAAGTTCATTTACTCTATTGACTAAGATTATAAGTAAATATACTTACTTTATAAGTATAATTTCATCCTTTAATTAAATTTCCACCACAATCTCATCTTTTTATCCAAATGATTAGTATTAAAGATTAAATTTTTATGCCTGAAGCACTAATATCAACTTATAACAAATAATATAATCCATAAATAATGATAAAAATATATTCCCACTATATTTATACATTATCTACAAATGAAATGGTTACCAAAAATTATGATAATACCCAAAATGTAAAAAAAATCATACTAACCAGGGCATTATGTTGGCCAATGGTAAGTATTGCATCCTTGTCTCCCTTTGATTGTGTGTTCCAGTACTATGGACTTGAAAAATGTGATGGGTTGTCTCCTAGCCTGTGGATTATCCCTTTTCAAAAAATAGATTAATATAATCACTATAACATTCCCAAAAAAATTTTGAACATCCTAAAAAATAACATTAGTCATAAAATCAATTTTTAACCACTATGGTTTTCTATACAGCCTATCTTTCCACAAAATCAAATAATATTAATTGACTATAATTATCTTAACATAAATAATCATATTATCCATAAAGGTTATTGATAACTTAATTATTTACAAAAAATATAAAATTATTATTCCCCAAATAAACTTTTCACTAAAATATATACTAAACAAAAGGGTTGTATTCCCATAAATGTCTCCCAAAATATCCTTAATCATGTTAAACTCACATTACATAAAACATTAAAAGTGTTATATATTCCCTTAAAATTATGATAAACCTTAAAATTATCATCCCAAAATACTTTAGGTTTACCCAAACGTAAAACACATATTAAGGGTTATCAGTCCCTCAATCATGTGTTTTCCAAAAATATCACCTTATCACTAAATCACATTTCTAGGTTATCGATACCATTTAACATATGTTTTCAAATATGAAAAGAAAAAACTAATGTGGAAAAATCCATATATTTTACATTATTATTATATCTTTAATATCATTGATATAATACTTCTTCAACATAATTCTCAAATACAAATACATAAACACTTCAATCCTTTCACTTCATCGATTTCCATAGAATAGTTCCTTCTTTAGTCTAGGAGTTAACCCTTGGATTAGGGTATTGAATAAAATAATTCTCATATTCTAAACACATATAAAATTAAACTAAAAATGGTTTTGTGGTATTTAATTTATTATCTTTCATCATATTCTTCATTTTTCCTCAATAATTCATTGATTTCTTGTCTTATTTTTCACACATAAAACATTTTCTCATTCCATTGAGACATTATCCACGGTTAATTCTTCCACATTTATGACATGAGTAAAATTTCCATTATTCCATATATGGTATCCACTACCTATTATCTCACTAAACTTGATCCTTCTCTTATTTAGTGAGTATGGGAGTTGGTTAAGATGAAATTTGGTAATCATATATCATCACAATTGATTATTCATAATCACAATATATTTTAATATATTAATAATCCCATCTAGTTTCTCACAATCACCACATTTTCCATCACATTCAATGTTATCATGGTTCCTGTTGGTGTCATCCATTGACTGAAACCAAAAATTATGGCATGAGAAAAAATAATCATAGTGGTAAATCTTGAAATATCATTCATCAAGTTTCTAAATCATGACACCTAATTTTTAATCTATGACACCTTAGGTTTAACCTAATTCATAATTCGTTATTATCTATTCAAATACATCATAATGGTTCATAATTAAAATGTGATTTAACCCAATAATATTCCCTAGGAGTGTTAAACCAGGTGCATAGTAATGGAACACTCACTATGCACCAGAATAATGGTCATGATATACTCAACCAACTCTTTTCAGGGTTATTACCCCTAGATGCATCTATTACAAAACCACATTCACTTATAGTATACAGATAGGAATGTATTTCAAAGAAAACCATATAATATTTACCATACCAAAAATTGAAGACTTTATCCAATAATTAGACTTATCTTTAAAGTCGAAAAAGGGTTGTGTTCTATAATCTATGTTTTCCTAAATCTAGTCCTCATGGTTTCTAATAAACTTTATATAATACCAAATATAAATACCTCTAATCTAGTAGCCTAGAGCCAGTGTTTATATTATTACATTGGCATAATATACAATCAATCAGATCCCAAATGACCAAATATTTTAGTAGTTTTGGTAAACTAGATATATACTTGAATATCAAATTATATTTGAAATCATAAAAATAAAACATGGTGAAATTAAATATTCTACATCCTTGAACTCATTCAAAGATTCATTCTTCATATCCTAAGTAAAGGAAACAAAATAAGGGTTAAGATCAAATTCTCAATAAGGTTTATGTACAGTGGAAGTTTTCATGAGTAAATGAGAAAAAATCTATATGTCAAGGTAAATAACTGAAAACACATTCCATTTAATCAGTAACTTGAGAATAAATAATATTATGGTATAAATAAATGATGATAAAATAATTTCATACAAATAATTACATGATCTTGAAATTTATTCATGGATATCATAACTATTCAAATAATCAAATTTAAATCAATAACTAACCTCATAATTATGTAATTAATAATTTCAGGCACCTTAAACATACCGTTGAAGCCTCTTTCCAAGAAATATTACATAAATGGGTAAGGATACTACTAAATAACCAAACTAGTTTATCTCATGCTAACCACTAATACATATAGGGTTTATAACATGCCATTTCCATTACTTACTAATTCTAATTCATTCATCATATGAAAGGGTAGAATAAGAATTCAATACATAATCAAGATAATCATTCATATTGAAAAACTGGCATATGAAATGTTAATATTTATCCAATAAAACTGATCATAAACCAACCAAATAATAAATTATAATGGTATCATTACAACATATACCTAGTTAATTATAATTAAAATAAAGTTTTATTGTCATTTATTAATATAAATGCCCTAAAAATGTCATTAAAACATTCTTGAGGAAAATATACTTTTCACTTTGAAAATCACTTTTAAAAACTAAAAAATTTAAAAATATTTGAAAAAAAATCTTTTAAAATAATCATGGAAACATTTTAAGGAATTTTCAAATCATTTTATGGTCATGATGGTTGGAAATTCTGTTCATGTCTTGTAAATTGAAAAAAACACTTCTTTCACACTTTTGTAAAAAAGAAAAAAGTACCTTATTTGAAAATGATAAGAATATTCCTTTTAAACCATTTTATAAAATATAAAACATGGGTGAAAATTTCTTTACAAAATAATATCAGGATATTAAAAACATTATTTAAAACATTTTAAAAAAAATGTGGATATGGAAGAAAAATATCCCCGAATGGGTAGAAAAACAAAAGTAGTTTTCATTAAAAACATTAGTTTAGTATCTTGAGTAAATAAAAAGAGGAAAACGAAAGGAAGACTTGTAATTTATATAAATAACCATAGTATAATAAAATATATTGTTTATAATATATAAATATCAAGTAATTCTCTAAATGGATGCATAAACATAAACAATCCCAAACAATGATGAGATTGTGAAATAGACTCTTACTATTTTGGTAACCTTTGAATCATAATCCCCATGAAATAATAACATAAAATAAAAAATTAAATGCCATGAATATAAAATATTCATGATATAATATATCAAATTTTAGTAAATACACAGAATAAATAAGTTGTGAGTATTTCATAGGTCTCACACAAGTAAAATTGAGATGAGAAACCCTTAACTCGTGTCTAAATTCCTTCCCACGTGTTCAAAAATTGTGTATAATAAATATATATTTATTATACATGTTTATATATATTTAATCATATATATCATACCATATATTATTTACTTATAACCTTTTATCACTCGTTTATTAACAATTTTTTATTAAAACCATTATTTATGGGGAAAACTTCCTCGTTTTTCATGTATGTTTTGGTTTGGTAGTTTTGGTCCTTCTACTTTGATCATGTTTCCATCATCTATAGAATTTTATTCATGATATAAATATTATATATATATATATATATCAAATGTATTTATATTTAAAATAATCTATAAAGTTATAGATAGAAAACCGAATTACATCATTCATGGAGACATTAGGTCGCACATACGCATGAACATTGTTTTCAACTTTAGACAAATGGTAAAAAAGAAAGGTAAATAATAATTCAGATTTCTAGAATCATTTTTATACTAAATATAACATATAAATTCATTAAATATATCCTTATTACTATCTATATAAATTTTAAATGAAAAACAAATCACATCTCTTCGTGGAGGTGGTAGTCCACACATACACATGAATGAAGTTATCATTAGGGGTATCCAGACCTGACCCAACCCGACCAACCCGATGTGACCCAATCGGGTCGGGTCGGGTTGGGTCAGGTTAAAAAATTTATACCATGGGTTGGGTCGGGTCACGGGTTGGGAAAAAATTGACCCAACCAGACCCAACCAACCCGACTACTGTGAGTCACCTCTTCGGACTTTACCCTCTCCCCCTGCCTCTCGACCCAATTTCCCCTCACCCTCGCCCCACGCCGCTGTCTTTCTCCTTTCTCACACCATCCATTGAGTCCATGCTATCACCCACCATTACATGAATACTCTATTAATATCATAAATGATTGAATCTTCCATGAAATTTCTAAGATAAACATAAAAATAAATTCAAATGAATTGAGACGTGAAATCAGCGGAAAAACAATGCCTGATCAACAAACAAAAATATGAAGATAACTGGATTTCATTTGATTTCGCTACAAAAACTAAAGAACAAGAAAAAAACCAAAGGAATATAGGACAATTTTAATGATTCAAATATCTGACGGTGGAGGATCGACTAAGAAAATGATCATTGAACATCTCCCTCGCTCTCACCAGTCCAGTGTATCCACTGCGTCGCAGCTGCATGTATCCTCTGCCTCTGTCACCACCTCCATCTCCATCGTAACTATGTGTAGTGGAAAATCTATTGGTGTCAGGCACTACCCCATTATCATCACCCTCTTGGTCTCACCTTGAACCTCCTCAAACCTTGATAACTACTTGCATGCAAGTTAATCACATCACACCATTGAGTCGCAGACTGACGTATTTGGGGGTCGATTTATTACAGGTCGGAGGATAAGGGCGTTCCCTAGTATGTAAAAGAATATGAAGCAGAGGAATACGTAACCCGATCAACCCACGGGGTGATAGCCAAAAAAATAACTGAACAATTTTTTTTTCGTAACCCAGTCAACCTGTGGGTTGGGATCATAAAAAAATACCAAACAGTTTTTCTTCCTTAACCCGATCAACCTGACCCTAACCAACCCGATTTGAGGCAGGTTGGGTCGGGTCGGGTCTAAATCCAAAAATAACTCTGACTCGACCCAACCTATTTTTCTTGGGTCGGGTCCAAAATAGCCCTCAACCCGACCCAACCTAACCCATGGATACCCCCAGTTATCATTTTCCAAAGGATTATAAGGAAAGAATTGTGACATCCCAGACATGGATGCCACTTAAATGGGTTCCCCGAGCCTAGTGGGCTACATGGCCTGAAGCACCTCTCCCCAAATTCTAGATTCTACTGAATAGCAGTGGGGGCCTAGGGTGTGTCTGTGGGGAGACTATTCCCTCATTACCAAAGTGTAGCATAGTGGATGAATGTAAATAGGGGTAAATAGTAGAATAAATATAAGTAAACAGAAGTCACAGTGGAAAATAGAGACAAAAATAACAATAAATTAAACAATTGTAATAACATTCAATAATAGATGATGATATGTCATGTTTTATAAATCTGGAAAACATGGATACAAACAATAGGCATAACATGTTCTGTAAAGTATAAAGGAATTAAAATAATATCCAAAGCATATTGAGCTCTGAATCGATCATATGCTATTAAGATCCATACTAAAAAGCAATCAATAAAGTGTTTGAATCCATATTATTCCCTTTTCCAATACCTGAAACCATTTAATATACTTTGAGTACCAAACAGCGCCTGAAGAGGGTGTGAGATAAATCTCATTGGGTCACCATAAACAGCGTCTATAACATCCAGCCTGTGTAATTGAAATGTAATAGTGTGCAAGCATGCATGTATAATGTAAAGCAGTACAATTTAAATAAATACCCAAGTGCCTACTTCAGCCCTCATCTGGTGTCTGAACATGTAAACAATTAATTATTTTATTATTATCAGTTTATAAATAAGTCACATGTTAACAATTGAAAAGGTTCAAATTTGTAACAAGGAAACCTGTAATGATATTTAATAGTGAAGTCCCAAGGTAATAACCAAGTCAATGTAGACCTTAAGGGTCACTAACTCAGAAATAACTGCAACCTGGCATTGTGTAAAATTGTAATCCAAGTATCATATTCCAAGGCATTCCACAATGAGATGCCTACTGAGTCCAAGGAATTCATCCAAAGTAAAATGGGTCTAAGTAATGATTGGGCACAATGGGCTTTAACCATGGAACCTACTTGTCAATGATGGATCCAATTAGTGTATCCAAGGCATACTATAATGATATGTAATGGATCTTATGGTGTCATATTGGGCATTTGAATAATAGACAAGGATCGGTATCTAGGTGGGTCTCAACCTAATCAAGTCGTATCCTTGAATCGGAATGGGGTTCTCGACTGCTCACGACATTCTCAGATCAAAATACAAGGAGATCTGAAGTCAGGTCATTCCTATTTTATTATAAAGTTATGTAACATTTCATTTGGTTCAATCCTTTATTTTATTAGTGTGATAAGGTCAAGTAGCATGCAACGTTTTAATCAAGTCATGATTAATCAATAATTCTATTTGGTCCAAGCCTTGCCTTTCATTAGTGTGACAAGTCCAAGTATCTGCAACCTTTATTAATTCCATTTAAA
The DNA here is from genome assembly GCA_963277665.1 of Viscum album. Lineage (NCBI taxonomy): Eukaryota > Viridiplantae > Streptophyta > Magnoliopsida > Santalales > Viscaceae > Viscum > Viscum album. Next base: position 1,202,011,109 of record OY728159.1, on the reverse strand, counting down.
ACATATAAAATAATTAAAGTTCATTCTTCAACCTTTCATTAATGTGGTAAGGGGTTTTATAGACATGCATCCAATTAATCATTCACAATTAATCTGGTCAAGTCATATACTCAGTATACTTTCCAAATTTTCATTTCACATTTAATTATCAATTTAATCACTTACTTTAGGTGGGTCAAGTGGTGATCATACATGGTAATTTCCATTATTCAATTCACAATATAAATAAATCCATTTAATATATAAAATCTTACCCTTAGAATGGTCAAGCCAAGGCACACTCAAACGGTGGCGCAAATGTGTCAAACACTAAACAACAATTATGGCATAACCTTTAACATGGAAAAGATGGATTTGTGGGTGTAACTACTAAAAAATAATCACATATTTTGAAATAGAATAACCATATGGTTCTAATAATTATAAACATGGAATATAAATTCTATAAACAACACCCAATGAAATTGTTGGGCCCCACACCACAATTCCTAAATCAATGAACTTGAGGGATGAGTTATAGAACACCCACCTTAGGTTTTTATGACACTCCTCATTTATTATTATCTCTTTATTTGGATAATATTAGAGTAGATCTAAGAAAAGTAGAAAAACTTCTATACCTCGATAACTAGGTCGAGAGCACAAGATAAGAGGAAAGGCTTAAATGGACTAGAGTATTTACCATTCTGCATCCAACATGACAAACGAAAGCTTGATCGAATCTCAAATAAAGGAGAGATTTCAATCCCTATATTTTTTCTTCCAAAAGCTCCAAAATGAGAGACATGGAGGTAAATCCCTCATAAACTTAGATTCAGGAAGAAGGAGGGGGATAATTAGATCATTAAGGGATAAAAGGATAATTTATCTAGAAAAAATATCATGTGTATAGTTTTTTTGAACAGTTTGAAAAACCATGAGAAAACCGTGCATGGTTAACTAGGTAGAAGGGGAACTTGCATGGATAGGATACATGGTCATGTGCAAACCATGTGATTTGGTTCTGTCCGTAATTTTCCATCTACACAGTTAGGAAAATTATTCGCCAACTATTCTCTAACCATGAAACGTGTCCAATTTTCACAAAAAGATGTGTTTCAAGCTTTGAACAATCCCCAAACACCCTTAATAACTTTTATAACCCATAGGAATTCATATTAGATCCAAAATAAATATTTATACCTCAATTTAAAGGATACATGCCTGAGTTAAAAACTGAGTTCTTACATTATTCCCCCCTTGAAATAACTCATCCTCGAGTTCACCTTCAAATGGTAGAGAAACACTGTCTGAGAAAAAATATGGCCATTGGGCATATAATTTATCCTCCCTCTCCCAATTCTCATCCTTCACGTGGTTTTACTGCCATAGCACCTGTACTAGAGGGATAGAACGGCCTCGGAGAGTCTTTATTCTCTAATTAATGATTTGTATTGGATACTCCTCCAAGGTAGCATTAGCATCTAACTCAACTTATTTTGGATGAAAATTATGATATGGATAAGCATGATACTGGAAAAGTTGTGAGACATGAAATACGCCATGCATGGAATGATACCTCTGAGGTAATAACAATTTATAGGCTACTAGTCGGACTCTCTCTAGAATCTCAAACAGCCCTACGTAATGAGGATATATCTTTCCCTACTTTCATAAATATCTATTCCCTATCCTGGGTGATACCCAAATGAAAACACGATTCCTACCCTCAAAATAAAGAGGTCATCGATGGAGATCAGCATAATATTTCAATCTAAACTATGCAGAATTCATATGATTTCTAATCAACTGAACTTTCTTTGAAGTATCCTGAATGAGATGAGGACCTAGTAGGGTCGCCTCACTTATCTCTAGAAAATAGATGGGTGAATGGCATGGCCTACCATATAAGGACTCAAAACGATCCATCTGGATTTTCTCTTGAAAGATATTATTATAGGAGAACTCGATGAGAGGGATATGTTTTTTATAAGAACCTTTGAAATCAAGGACACATACTTGAAGCATATCCTCTAGAACCTATATTGTCTGCTCTGATTCTCCATTGGTCTGAGGGTTAAAAGTTGTGCTTAGAAGCACCTAAGTTTCCATATCCTTATACAATCCCTGCTAGAATTATGACATGAAATGAGAATCCCAATTTGAAATTATAGTACATGGGACACTATGGAGTCATATGATCTCACGGACATATAGTCTTCCCAACTCATCAATTGAGAAAGTCTCCTAAGTTGTAATGAAGTGGGATAATTTCATCAGTCGGCCAATAACTACCTAGATAGAATCACTACACCTTAGTGACCTAGGTAATTCGACTATGAAATCCATAGAAACATACTTCCATTTCTATTCTAGGACTAGAAGAATTTGTAGTAATCATGCAGGTCTCTGGTGCTCCTCCTTCACCTTCTGATAGGTGAAACACCTCATGATAAATCCTTCTATCTAAAGTTTCATCCCAATCCACCAATACTGGTGTCACATATCTCGATACATCTTTAAGATTCTTGGATGAACTTCCCACTAATAGGTGTGGGACTCTTTCATAAACACCTATCTTATATCTTTAGAACCCCAAATATGTCCACATAGACACAAGACATCATCTCTATCCATAGACCAATCCAGAGGTGGATTATCTCCTAGTATAATCTCATGGAGAACCATGCCTTTAGGATCTGAAAATTGTATACTCTTCACCTTCTCAAGGAGGGAAGAGATAACTATCAAGGATGGGAGATAAGATTTCTCATGACTATCATGAAACTCTAGATGTAGCTCAGAAAATAGGGCCATTAAATTCCATTCATCACTGGCTTCCCGTACTACTTATGCTTGATTTTTCTGACTCAGTGCATCTACAACCAAATTTCCCTTCCCAGGCATATAGGCAAGCTCAAAATCAAATTATTGTATATATTCAACCCATATATATTGTCTGAGGATCAATTTACACAGATAAAAGATATATTTGAGTCTCTTGTGGTCCATTTACACTACAAATCACTCACCCAATAGATAATGTCTCCATCAATGTAAGCCATGCACAACTGCTACTAGCTCAAGGTCGTGCGTTGGGTAATTTGTCCCGTGAATCCTTAACTGCCGAGATCCATACACAATGACTTTTTCCTCCTACATCAGCACTATTACTAGGCCAATTCTTGATGCATCGCAGAAGATAGTATAACCTATACCCAGCTTGGAAAAAATTAGCATAGGTGCTGATACCAGCCTTCCTTTTATCTTCTGAAAGGCTTTCTCACATGCTTTTGACCATAAGAACTTGACTCCCTTATTTGTCTGAGTAGTAAGAGGTGAAACAAGGTGAAAAAATTATTACATGAAATACCTATAATATCCATCCATCCATAATAAACTCTGCATATCAAACACATTATTGGGTTTCTCCCAAGAAACTACAGCACTAACCTTCTCTGGCTCAACATAGACTTCTGATTATGATATTATATAACCCAATAAGTGGACTTTTTTTATATAGAAGTGTCACATAGCAAGCTTGGCATAAATATGATTCTCTCTTAGTGTACTCATAATGATCTCAAGATGTTTTCCATGGTCTCTATGAGTGTGAGAATACACCAATATGTTGCCCACAAAGACCATGAGAAAAGAGTCTAAATAGGGGTGGAAAACCCTATTCATCAAATCCATGAAAACAATGGGTGCATTCGTCAGAGCGAATGTCATAACAAGGTACTCATATAGATCATACTTCCTATAGAAAGTTTTATAAGGTATGTCTAATGGTCTGACTCGTACCTGATGATAACCCGATCTTAGGTCAATCTCAGAGAAGACCTTTTCACCTCAGAGCTGGTCAAATAGATCATCTATTTGAGGAAGTGGATATCGGTTCTTGACTATAATCTAGTTCAACTTTCTATAATCCATGAATATATGTAAGGTTCCATCTACTTTCTTGGAAAAAAGCATGGGCGAGCCCCAAGAGGATGTATTGGACCGTATAAAACCTTTGGTCTCTTAATCCTCTAAATTTTTCTTGAGCTTTTGAAGTTGTGTCATCCTATATGGAAGAATAGACATTGGAGTTTCTCCTGGAACAATCTCAATTGTAAACTCTACCTCTCTCTCGGGAGGTAATCTAGAAAAAATGTTGGGAAATACATCCCTAAAAATGATCCACTATTGGAGGGAAATAAGATTGACATAAACTCTAATCCTCCATGAAGAGATTTGAAATCTGGGTAGTCACTACACCTAGCCCATGATGTTCTAGTCCTGATCTACCAGCCTGGACATCCCACTCACCATTATTTAGATAACTTATTCTCTTTGGTGATTTAAATGATACCCTACCGCAGTTGCAGTCTCCAAAAGCATGATAGGGAACCAACCAGTCCATCCCAAGAGTGAAATCGAAGCCTATCATCTCGAGGACAAAGAGGTTCCATAAGAAAGGGTAATTTTCTACCTCAAAGGGGCAGTCCCTACACTAGTTTATTCCTTCTATTAGTACCCCTAACTGTGTATTCAGATTCATTACACCATAGTAATATTGTATCTATAGTCTGAGACTCTCCATGATATATACAGAGATAAAAGAGTTTGAAGCACTTGTATAAAATAAAGAAGATACTACAGTAGAGGCTACTAGAATAGTACCTCATACTATAGATAGTCCCACAGCCTGATCCTTGAGTATTGGTTGTAGTGCATGCAACTAACCTGATCCATAGCCCTATGAAATAGATGAACTATTGCAATCATAACTGCTCTGTTGGTGTTGCTGGTGATCAAGGGTCTAGCTACCACAGCCACGACCTACTCATCAACTAGACCTATAAGTTTTATTCCAACTCCCCGCCTGACATGGCGTAAAATAACTCACTCCTAAAGGTGGATCTGGTGTGGATCCTTTTTCACTCGAAGATAGTGGAAAGGTCCTACAGAGAAATTGGAGATGCCCTATACGGCCACAATCCCAGCACTCCATTGGGTCTCTATCACATTGATTATTCTTGTTCACCCACCGTCGACACTGATGACACTCTATAGAGCTATTGAAGCAGGCACTCTGGTTGTCACTCTCCTAATGAGAAACCTTGAGAGAACACTTCCTTCCAACTAAAGAACTACTGGTCTGACGCAACACTATTCCTCTAAACCTGGTACTTTTTTCATCTCTCAAGTTGTGCTCAATGATAAGATCCTGATTTACTATCTTAGAAAAATTAGGTAGGCAAAAGACTTTGACCTGCGTATAGATAGCGTACTGAATCCTATCCTCAAAACCTCTAGCACGCGAAATCTCCTCACAGGATATAAGAAGTGAAAAGTGGTGTGACTCTATGAAATGCACTGAATATTCCATAACTGACATAAAACCCTACTAGAGATGTGTGAACTCTCTGGATTTTTCATCTCTCAGTGTCTGAGGAAAGAACTAATCATAGAAGGAAGTTTAGAAATCAACCCATAACATGCCCTAATGACGATCAGCCTGGGTAATCACATCTCACCAATGCTTGGAAAAATCCCTAAGAATTTATGTTTCAAACTTTAACCTCCACTCTAGAGGCATTTCCATATGCTCAAATATAGAAAAGGTGGCATTAATCCAAGACTCAGAAGCTTGTGGATTTTCATCCCCTAAAAAGGTAGGAGGATTTTGATGCTGAAACTCGTGAGTCAGATCATCCATCATGGGTAAAATCCATGGAATACCATGCATGGACTGCATCATATATAGGAAACTATCATGAACATGAGAATCGGTTCCCAAATCAGGTACAAAAGGCAGTGCCTCAAGTCTAAATCCTAGAGGTAAGACTGGTAGCTCAGGGCCCACCATGTTTGTATCATGGTCATCACCACCTTATTGGTATACGATACAAGTATTTCATGGCGTCATTGGTCTATAGTTTCCAAGAACACTCCATAGAATAAGCTTAAGAATAAATATAGAATCACTAGCAGAATCTGAATGTAGGAAAACTCACTACCCAAGGCATACTACCCCAACTACCTGCTTAGACGACCAGACATCGGTAAGTTCTCAAGTATAAGTTCTATTTAATTTTTCATTTAATTTTCAGGTTCACTGCTTTACCTTTCATAAAAAAGATAAGGAAGGATAAGGATGTACAACCAATTAATTTTAGATTTCATGATTCACTTTATAATTGATATCCATTTCCGATGAATCAGTTCCCATACACTTATCACCAGATTTGACACCCATTTATTTATACCATAATGGATCAACTAGGTAAATTACTCATCCTAACCCATGAGGTCCCATACACATCATGAATTCAGATAGAAAATCACTCAATCACAACCAAGAGTAATACATGTACAAGAAACTATCAAAAAATAACTCAACAATCACATGCATATCAAGTAATACAAAGCAGTGAAAAGCACCTATATGGCATGGAAATATGAATGAAATGTAAATTCTAGGTGCCTATAATGATGAATGTAACAATGCTTCTTTCCCTCATATCATTGGGCCAAGGATGAGAGAAAATCCTCAAACAGAGTAATAATCAACAAAACCACACAACATGTGCATCACCCAATGGTGAAATAATATCAACTATAATAGACAAAAGCAAAAACAATTATGATTTTTGGAAACTTGGTTTTTACCCTGAACATGGGTTTTCAATGCCCAAGAATGGATTATGACCAAGTCCCAAGTATTCCTAATCTCTAATATATTGTCTCCAAATAGTAAATAAATAAAATAAAACTACTTTTATGCCACTTTGTGATGTCCCAGGCCCATATGCCACTTAAACGGGTGCCCCAAGCCTAATGGACCACAAGGCCTCAAGCGCATCTCCCCAAATGCGAGAGGATACTGACTGGAAGCAAGTTCCTAGGGTGTGACCATGGGGAGACTATTACCTCATTACCAAAGTGTAATGTAGCAGATGAATGCAAATAGGGGTAAATAGCTAAATCAATATAAGTAAACAGAAGGCACAGTAGAAAATAGAGACAATAATAACAATACCTGAATTAACTAGAATAACATTCAACAATAGTTAATGATATTTCATGTACTATAAAGCTATAAAACATGGATACAAACAACAGGCATAACATTATCCAAAAAGTATAAAGGAAATCAAAGACAATCCAAAGAATTATGATCTCTGACTCAGCCATATGCTATCAAGCTCAATACTAAACAATAATAAATCAAGTGTTTGAAGTCATATTCTTCCCTTTTTCAACACCTACAACCATGTAATATACTCTAGGAACCAAATGGCACTCGAACAGGGTGTGAGATAAATCTTAGTGTTCCACCACCAATGGTGTCTATAACATCCAACCCGTGTAATGGAAATGTAATAGTGTGCAAGCATGCATGTATAAAGTAAATAAGTACAATTTAAATAAATACCTAAGTACCTACTTTAGCCCTAGGATAGTGTCTAAACATGTAAAAAATTCATTATTTGACTATTATAATTTTATAAATAAGTCAAATGTTAGCAATCTAAAAGGTTCCAATTTTTAACAAGGAAACCTATAATGATATTTAATAGTGAATTCCCAAGGTAATAGCCAAGGTGATGTAGACCTTAAGGGTTTCCAACCCAGTAATAACTATAACTTGGAATGGGGTAAGAGTGTGATCCAAGGATCATAGTCCAAGGAATTCCACAATGAGATATCTACCGTGTCCAAGGAGTTGATCTAAGTTAAAACGGGGCTAAGAAATGATTGGGCCTGATGGGCTTTAACCATGGCACCTACTTGTCAATATTGGATCCAAGGAGTTTATCCAAGGAATCTTGTAATGATATGGAATGGATCCTATGGTTTCATACTGAGCATCTGAATAATAGATAAGGATCGATATTTAGGTGGGTCTCAACCTAAGCAAGTTGTATCCTTGAATTGGAATGGGGTTCCCGAGTGCTTATGGAATTCTCAGATCAGAATCCAAGGTGAGCTCGAGTCATGACATTTCTATTTGATTATGAAGTCATGTAACATTTCATTTGGTTCAATCCTTTCCTTTAATTAGTTTGATAAGCTCAAGTATCATGTAACCTTTTAATCAAGTCATGATTAATCAATAATTCAAGTTGGTCTAAACCTTGACTTTCATTAGTGTGACAAGGCCAAGTAGCAAGAAACCTTTATTAATTCCATTTAAATACTATTTAATAATTAATGTCCATTCCTCTACCTTCCATTAATGTGGTAAGGGGTGTTATAGACATGCAACCTATTAATCATTCACAATTAATCTGGTCAAGTCATATACTTAGTATACTTTCCAAATTTTCATTTCACATATAATTATAAATTGAAGAACTTACCTTAGGTGGGTAAAGTGGTGAGAATACATGGTACTTTCCATTATGAAGTTCACAATATAAATCAATCCATTTAATATAGAAAATTTTACCCTTATAATGGTCAAGACAAGGCACACCTAAATGGTGGTGCAAACGTGTCAAACACTAAACAAAAATTATTGCATAACCTTCAACATGGAAAGGATAGATTTGTGGGTGTGACCATTAACAACTAATCGCATATTTGGAAAGATCATAACTATAAATTTCCAATTATTATAAACATGACTTGTAAATTCTATAAACGGTGCCCAAAAAAATCAGTGGGCCCCACATGACAATTACAAAATCAATGAACTTGAGTAATGAGTTATAGACCACCCACTTTAGGATTTTATGACTCTCCTACTCGAGTATTGGCCCTTGATTTGGATTATATTGGGTTATATCTAAGAAAAAGTGAAAAACACTTGTACCCTGATAACTATGTTGAGAGCAAGAGAGAAGAGGAAAGGCTTAAACAGAATTGAGTACTTATTGTTGTGCATCCAACGTGGCAAATGGAAGATAAATAGGATCTCAAATGAAGGAGATGTTTCAATCCCTAGATTTTGACTTAAAAAATCTCCAAAATGAGATACATGGAGGTAAATCCAATATAAACTCATATTAGGGAAGGGAGGCATAATTAGATCATTAAGGGAAAAAAGGAAAATTTATTGAGAAAAAATAGCATGTGCACGGTTTTTCTGCACTTTTTTTCCACACAGTTTGAAAAACCATGCGCAAACCATGAATGGTTACCTAGGAAGAAGGGGCACATGTATGGTTAGTCTACAAGGTTATGTGAAAACTGTGTGATTTGGTTCTGTCTGAAATTTTCCATCTGCACGGTTAAGCAAACTATGCGCCAATCGTGATCTAACTGTGCAACATGGACATTTTTCAAAAAAAATATGTTTTCCAGGATCCGAACAATCCCTGTACACCCCTAATACCTTTTCTAACCCATAATCATCCATATTAGGCCCCAAATAATGATTTATACCGCAATATAAAGGATCCATTCCTGAGTGAAAAAACAGGTTCTTACAATAATGTAGGTATGAAATTATAACTTTATAAGAATAATTATTTCATAAAATCCATATATATATATTAATTTTATCTCTATAACCATCCTTTTAAAGTGGTGATGAAAAAATAATTACACCGCTTGGTGGAGACGGTAAGTCGTACGTATACACGAGCAATGTTTTCATTATTCATAGGATGAAAAAGATATGGGAATTGGTTATCCCATAGTAATAATAAAATATAAGTATATTTATGATACTTTATTTGTTATTTTTGTATGGTTACAATATATTTATAGGAATTATAAGAATAAATAAATTTGAAATACTTGTAAAAATGATTTCCTTCTCTTAGAAAAGCCTATTTTGGATCTCTTCTTATGGATTCCAGGGTTGAAATTTTGGGAAGAAAAGCACATATAGAACTTATATAAGGATTTTTATAAGAGAATTGGTGTATTTTTTGGTTGATCTAGATGGATTAAATTGATTTGAAGAATTGAGATATGGGGTGTCCTTTTATAAGTGAGGGGTGGGATATTCTTGGAATCTCTTAAAGTATTAAATTGATATAAATTATTTTTCATGTAAAAATGGATCTAAATTTGTATAATTAAAATAAAATATGATTATGAGTCTAAATAATATTATAAAATAAAATTTTAACAATATTTGGTCATTTTTCACCCTTATCCTTTAGTTTTAACTCCCCATTAACCTTTTTGAAAGTTACCAGAATATTAAAATTTCATACCCTTTAAGGGTAAACAATGCTACTATAAAAGGAAAAAACACATAAATGGAACATGGTTGGTGTTTAAAACACTATAATATTCATGTTTCAAAATTTTATATCTTTATTAGTTTTAAATCATTTAATAAAATATTATTTATTATAAAGTATTATTAATGTCATTTTTATCACTATTATTTAATATGACTTTAAATATATCGAGATAAAGGGGGTTTGAATATAATCCTTTATAACTTCATTAAAATTCTATATAGATATATAAAATTCATTTTAAACATTAATTAATTCAAATTATATCACTTTTGAAAACTTAAATTCATTTAATTTATTTTTTATATTAATTGAATAAAAAATTTCTCTGTATTGCGTAATAATTTAAGTTAATTATTTCATCACTAAAAATCATAATTAAGTTACCATAATAAAAAAAATATTTATATTTCAAATAACTATTTATAACTTAAAATAGTCTCTCTTTATCCTTAATTCAAAAATTTAAAGATAATAAATCAAAGAGAATTACATTTTTTGCTTATCTTCAAATAAAATAATATAAAGGTAATAATTTCAGACAAATAGAAAAAAAAACACTAATATATTAAAATATTGGATGATTATGGACAAAATATTTTAATATAATTAAATTAATTAATGTTTTAGGGTAATTTTCTAGTCCTTATCGTAATATTTTTAACCTTAATTACCTGATTTACCCTTACTGTGGTGGTAATTATTTACTATGGTTACCATTCATAATGACCAAAAATAAAAGGGGACTATTTAAAAAAATTTGAAATAATAATTCAAAATATGGAATCTATTTTTTAATATTAATTTCCATAAGTTTCATTAATTAATTTATAATCAATATTCAAAACGGAATAAAAAATAGCTTTTTTCAAAAAAAATCCTTTTATGTATAAAAATATTTTTATACCAAAATAAATCATAAAATTTATTCCCATGAAATTAATTTAATTATTAATAATATAACATAAATAAATTTATTTTTAAATCATTTTAAAAAATTAGACATTTTTATTTCTTAAAACAACAATACAAATTTCAATAAAAATCGGTATTTTTCACTATTCACAAAAAAAATCAATCTTTTCAGAAAAATATGAAAATTTAACTCTAATATAATTTTGATATTATAATTTAAAAAATTATATTGTTTTTATAAAATAAAATTTATATAATTTCTATAAATTAATTATAATATTTTCTCACAAAAAGCAACAATGATCATGTTAGAAGAAAACGTACTTCTAAAGCATAAAATAACTTTACTGAAAATTGAGTAATTCTTTACTAAGAATTAATAAATAATTTTATATTGATTAGTTCATTTATATATATTTAATAATTTTTCAATACTATTCATAACCTCCAATTCAACGGTTAGTTTAAAACTGTCATAAAATATTTTATGGTTCATTTAGGCTTGGTGTCGTATGTCGTATACAGTATCAAACATAGTATTATTTTAAAATATCAAGGTGTTGCATAGAATCCTTATAGTAATGATCCACACATTCAAAAAAATATTTTAATGTCATCATAGAATTGTAGGGTACTAGTAGATCCGATCCTGATCACTTGCCTTGTTCATGGTTGTTCGCAGCAAAATTCTTCTTGAAGGAGGAAGAAATCTTAGTATTCTCTTGATGGATTGAGTGAGGAGGAAGAGAGAGAATGTTATATATCTCTATATCTATCCATATGTATTGATATGTCCTATATCTATACATTTTTCACATTACGAGTTATTAAAAAGTGATATAATTTGATATTTATTAAGGAAAGTCCAAGGTTTGAAAATCGTACACAAGGCCCTTTATAACTTTATAATTCTTAGTTGACCCCATGTACAATATTATTATTACTACTATTATTAATTTATTTAAATTCACAAAACTTTAATAATAAATAAATATCATTTATCCCATTTTCAATTGGACCATTAAGCTCGATCATCTTTACTCATCAACATTTACTGATCCTTGAATAATAAATATCACTACAATATTTATTGATAAATATAATAAATATTATATTCATAAAACCTTACAAAATTATCATTTTTGTTTAACTCTTTTATTCATTCAAATAACTTGGGATTAAATCATGGAAATCAATCATACTTGAATATACATTATTTTTTTTAACTTGTTAAATTAAATACTAGAATTTAGCTGAGATTGTGGATACACTTAATATGTGACCCTCTATGAATATTTATCAGTGTCATTATGCACATCCACCTAAAGTACAAGGTTATCATATAGAAACATGCTAAGTCTACCATATAGAAATAATTTAATGTCATAGTGACATTAAACCTCCCATAAATGCTTACCATGTAATATAATCCTTTATTGTGATATTTCAAATTAAGCAGGTTACATGAACGTGTCATAAACATATATGATCGATGTATCTTGCATTTAATTTTTGAAAATTAACTCTCCAACGGAACACCATGTCTATGGATTTATCTAAGTGGTTCCATTCTCATCAAAGGGCCTAAGATATCAACTTTTGTTAAGGAACATTAGGGATAAATCCTTTCTCACATCATCCATTAAGGAAATATCAGTCATGATATTCCCAATGTGTCTTACCTCATCATGAGTATATTTCATCACAATTTTCATCAATAAATTAAATTATGTGATTAATGACATCCATTAATGATAATATTAATTTCTAAGGATCAATACAAATGTTTGTTGATAGGAAAATCCAATGAGACATGGAAATGTGGATTTCCAATTGATGGGTATATTCTTATAACCTTTTATATTAGAGATTAATGAGGGTTAAAACTATAAGATGGTGTATCAATGTCTTATGATCCTTCTACCACTGATATCTTGTATCATATATGTCCCATAAGATAATATCATCTTGATATAGAATAATATTCAAGAATACTATCTTGGAACCTCTAGGTTCTCATCATAGTGGGGATCTTTTATGATTTTTGAGTGTGATATATATTCTTAGGACATTATCACATGTAAATTTCATGAATACACTACTACAAAACTGGGTTTATCCAGTGTTAGGGCTTTAACAGTGCTAGCTAAAAGTGCTATTAAAGGGGGTCTTTAATAGTTCTAAAAAAGGCGATGTTAAAGGGGGTCCTTTATTAGTGTTTTTTATAAGCACTGATAAAATTATACTTCAAAAAAATCATTAAAAATAATATATTAACATATAAATATATTTATATTGATATAAATATATTATAGATTTTTTAAAATATGTTTTAGATAAGGTAAATGGTAATTTAAACTTAATATATAAGATATTTAGTGAAAATGGCTTATCAAATAATTAAAAAAATATTTTTATTTAAAAATTTTCTTATTATTACTGATTAAGAGTCATTTAATATCAATTTGAAGATAATAAAAATAATAAAATTAATAAAAGATCTAAAATAAGTTTAAAACATAACTGGAATTTCAAATGGACATAAATTTTGATTTGGATGTCTGTTTGGGATCTACCACATATCAAATTGAATATTGTGACGCGAACTATTCCCTTGGTGATATAGTTAAATTTCTATACCATTCTTCAAAGCCAAAAAATGTCTATAAGGCCTCCAAAACTGATTTTTTAGTTGGGGTACCCCAATTTTTTAACATTTGATAGATTTCCAACCTCATTTAAGGGGGGTCTTGTTGTATTTTTTTGATGGAGACTGAATTTATTTCCAGGTAATATATTCATATTCATATTATGGTTTTTAAATTTTATCATTTTTCACAACTTAATTTTATTTATAATTAAATATGTTCATTTTTTCTTATATTTTCTTATAATAAATCACTCATATGAATACATATATCACCATATTTACGTAAAAATGTATATTATAATATATGTAAATAAATACATATTCTAAAAATGTAATTAAAATAATATCTAACCATTTTTTACATTATAAAATTATATTTATAATGTTTATATATATATATGTGTGTGTATTAATAAACAGATATATATTTATATTATATTCTAGTATGTGTAAATGTATATAATATATAATATATTTAAATAAATATAAGTATATATATCACACACACATATATTGTATAAATGTATTTAAAAATAATTATATAAATATATGAATAAAAAAATATATGTAAATATATATGTAAATATATATATATATATAAATATAAATATCATTAAATGGATAAAAAATAACATGGTGTAGTGGTAAAGGCATTCCATATTCAAAGGAGAGGTGCAGGGTTTGAATCTAGGAGGGCGCACATGAGGCTGGAAATTTACAAAGCTCTGATAAAAGGGGTGGCGGGGTGAAAAGTGCTGATAAAGGTGGTGGGAGTGTTGATAAAGGTGGTGGGATCATTGCTAAAGGTGTCCTGGAAGTTCTGATAAAGGGGTCAGGATCATGGACGATCGAAAAAAAATACTCCCATTAACAATGTTGCCTTTAGGAGTGCTAAAAAAGCAATGTTAAAGGTCCCCTTTAACATCATTAAATAAAGAATTGTAAAAGGACTCGTTTAATAGTTCTTTTTTTGGCACTGTTAAAGGGGGCCTTAACATCACTTTTTTAGCACAGATAAAAGTTTCAAGCCTTTAACTACACTCAAATTATCATCACTTTTTTAGCACCGATAAAGGCCTATTCTAGTGCTGCCAAAGGCCTATTTTTTAGTAGTGATGGGAATAATCATGATGTGATAAGAAACTTTATTAATAATAAAAACATATAATCAATTACTAATTAATTAAATTTTAGTTCATCAACTCTAAATGTTTTTTAGAAATTCAAGTTTGAGTGAAAGTAAGAATTTTTATTTCTAGTTGAAGAAGTTTTGAAATGATGAATCTAGTTTATCAATGGGAGATAATTTTAATAGTATAATTTGTTATTATTTTACATATCATGGAATTTTTTTTCTAATATATATTATTTTTTCCTTCTCATTAGATGAAATATAATATACCTGACACTAAATAGGTTAGGAAGGAATGTGTATCTTTCACTGCTAGGAGATGGAAATATTTTAAGTCAACCCTAACTTCATATTTCATTACTAGTGATAGAAAAAATGAAAATACATGTGTTATATATCCTTTTCAAGATGATAATGATATATGGAAGAAATATTTTTAAATTGGATGGCAAGAATCATTTTTGGTAAGTGCACTATCATGTTTTTGAAAAAAAAATTGTATAATCAATAAAAATGGTCGTTTTATTGATTTTTTGTCCTTTATTAATAGTAAATGAGGATATATCATCCATAGATCACATTTAAAAATGTATACCCTCATAATTTATCTTGTGGAGTGTATACATTATTATAAGAGAAAATAATGGATGAAATATTTTAAAAAATGAGAGTAGATTCTTCAGAAACAGTAAAGATTGGCCCTCCTCCCCCTAGAGAGACATGAAAAATAGAAGAGTGCCTAGATGAAAAAAAATTGATCATGTCTTATATATGACTCAAAGGATATATCTGATAATATTATAAGGATTTATTTAAGTATTTAATCTATTTTTAAATTCTTTATATTTTTTAATTCACTATTAAATTTTTCAAATATTCTATACAGTAAGCCATTAAGGAGAAGAGAACATAGTGGACCTTCATACCTAAGGGTGAGAAGGATATTTTAGCTATAAAATTAGAAAATCATAAACACTTGGGTTTATTATGGGGACTTAAGGTGAGTGTATCGATTAATAAATTATTTTGTTATTTTGGAACTTCTTCAATGGTGGATGTATATAAAGGAAAAACATATGCTTTAGAAGATAAAGATCAGGAGATGGGTAAGATGATGAAGGAGAGGATTAAATATTTAGTAAAATTGATGGTTTTTGAAATGAAGATATATATTAAGGAAACATATCCCTCTCCACCTCTGGCTATATATCTCACTCATCTAACTCTACCAGCATATCCCATTCCTACGCCTACCCCACTAAGGCTTCCCATCTATTTTGAGTTATATATTGTGGATATCCAGTATCATATTATATCATATGGTATCGTATATTATATTAGGTATACCTTATTTTAGCAGAATATGGAGATAGATCAACATAGGGTAATGGTATGGGATATTATAGATGCATTAGCTAAAGTAATATTCCCTATAAATGAGGTTTCTATTGATGGAAAAAGTGTTGAACATTTTTTTACTTTGTCTATATATACTTTTTTTAAAACTTACCATTGAGGTATGTATATATTATAAACTTTATTTAATATTGGTGTTAAATTTATTTTAATATTTTAATATATATATATAGTGAAATAAATTAAATCCAGGTAAATTTTTTATAGAAAGAAAAAACATATTGATGACCCTTCAACTTCGGATACTAATTTTTCTGAATAGATTTCTAAATTATCAATATAGGCATTTATATTGTCAAATATTTATAAGCTTCTAATGTATGTTAAAAAAAATTTTTACAATATGATTATTATGATTTTTAAGTGAGATATCATGAATCTTGTAACTTCATAATTGTTGGGCATTACTATGATACATGTATTTTCCATGTAAGTCGATTTTCATATTTATTTCAATTATACTAATTTTTCTATATAACTTAATACTTATATTTAATTTTTATTAGGTTTATTTATACACTTTTAATTCATTATGATATGGTATCAGTGTGTGGATTCATGGACCCACAATTTATTTCCCCAATAATGAAGGTAATGAAGGATGATGAAAGAACAGTAAATATTTATAAAAGATTTCATAATAATGAAATTAAATGTTGGATGCTTACTTATCTTGATAAATATGAAACATATATTTTATAAAGTTTTGTTTATATTATTTAAAAAACTACTTACACTATATTTTTATATATTAGTGTCAATTGGATGTTTTGTGTTTTTTTATCCAAAAGAAAATACATCTTACTAGTTATGATCTATATATAGTGACATGGGATAACAATTTAAAGAAGTATTATAGAAATAAGTTTTATTATTTGAATAATAATATATTATAATAAATTTGAATTTTATTTTATATATATAATTTTCAAAAAAAAGAATGGGATTATTATAGAGAGTAAATACAAAAGATGAAATAAAATATAAAATATGTGTGTGAAAATGTGACATGATTTTTAATTATAAAAATTTAATAGATAATTAAAATGTTATTTTCAATTGAAAATTTCTTTTTAAATAGAATTGGAATTATCAAGAAATATCAAAACAATAAGGATATTTTGTTCTGGGATTTATGTTTGAAATAATTTGAACTATAAAAATTAAACAATTACACAAGTTTAGATTTTATTATAACCTTTCTTTTTATTTATTTCATCATTCTATTGAAAATACATATTGAATACTTTCATTTTAATTTGTAGCTTTTTTATGACTCTTACCCTTATGCCGAAAAATATTTAAATCGTTTTTTATTGGAATTGGTGGATTAGTTTACATGTTTGATTCGAATTTAGTTTATCTCTATTTTTATTATAGATTTTGAAGTTTAAATTTAAAATTGTAAACTTCTTTTGATTTGAAAAAAGTTGTGTTGTAAATATTTTTTATAAAATTGTTTTGGTTTTGGTGTTTACTACTGGTTTTCTTCACATTACTTTTTTCTATTTTCTTCCATTTACATGTTTAATGTATTTTATTTTGAAATTAATTTTTTTTTAAATAATTTTTTTCATTGGTTATTTAATAACTGACATAAAAACCCATTGATTTTATAATTTTTAAGGTTTTTCTATAGGTTTTGTTATAATAACTGATGTGGAAAATATTTTTAATAATTGATAGAATACTTAATTTAAAAAATTATCTATAATGACATTTTTAATTAACTAATGTTAAAAATTAAAAATAACTAACATGCAAGACCCTATTTTGCACTAGTGGAAGACTATATTGATATCCAATTACCCAATATTATAATCCTGGTAAGCTATTATGGTAAGTATAATTATAATGTATTTTATCATGGTGATGGATTAAAAGGTTTATTCATAGTCTACTCCTTGACATTTATTAAACACTTAAGCAACTATTCATGCCTTATCTGTATTAAATTTACCATCGATGTCCAAATTCTTCTTGAATATTAATTTTCACCCTACAGGATTTACATAAATGGTAGGATCTACCAAAACTCACACATAGTTATAATACATTGAATCTCTTTTATAATTTATGTCTTATTACCTCTTTGAAACTTCTGATCTACTTACCGATTCCTTGTAGAAGAGAGGTACATTTTCTCCAACTAATAATGTATTGCCTTCATCAGTGACTAGAAAACCATATCTCTTTAGTTATATATCCACTCTAGTTATCCTATTTAGTATTTTCATCTCTCAAAGAACTTATTATACTAGTTCTATAGAAATTTGTTCTTATTCTAACTCTTGCACACCTAGAGCTTCAACTTTATCAAATTCTACCTTACTCCCACTATCTATTTTATAGATGTATTCCCTTTCAAGAAATGTGGTATTTTTTTCGACCATAATATTTTTATCTCTGGTATCATATATAAAATGTCATTTGGTTTCTTTATAATATCCTATAAAGATACACTTCATTCCTCATGATGCTAATTTTTTGCTAGAGATTGCTTTAACAAACACCTCACATCCTCATACATGAATATCTGACAAATGAATTTGTTCCCAAACCATAAATCATATGGAATTCCACTTACTAATTTAGTTAAAACTCATTTCAATATGTGTAATCCATTTTATAATGCATATCCCAAAAAGGATAATGTAATATTTTCACTACTCATAATTGATCTCACCATATAGAAAAAGGTGTGGTTCCTCCTTTCACTAACGCCATTACATTGTGGTGTATGAGGAGGATTTGGTAGATATTTTATCCCAAAATCCCTTAGTTAATTGATAAATTATTCACTAAATATCCCCTGACATGGTCTAAGTGGATTTTCCCTATCTTATAACCAATATAATTTTCTACTTTATTCTTTTATTATTTAAACATATCAAATAAATAAAACTTATACCTCATTAGGTAAACATATACACATCTAATAAATTCATCAGTAAAAGTTATAAAGCATGATTATCCACCTATTGCTTCTATTGGAAAAGATCCTCATATATATGTATGGACTAATTCTATAATCTCTTAATCCCTTTCACCTTTTCTACTAAATAGAGATTTGGTTATTTTTACATGTAAAAAATAATGACATATATCCAAGGGTTTTTAGTTCAAAAGAATCTAAATACCATTCTTGATATAATTTTTTCAAACATTTATCATTAACATGAACAGGATGGTGATGCCAAAATTAAGTGTGATATGAGTCATGTGAAATTTATTTTTTATATATTAATAATACTTGATTTTAATATTATAGAATGTAAAGAATATTTTTTAAATATGATAACCCATACCATATGTTATGTTTATAAAATTATAAACTCTTATTTCAAAACATGAAAATAAATCCATACATGTATAGATTGAACATAGATATTATGTTTTTAATTACACTAGGTACATAATAATAATTATTTAAAACTAAAATTGATCTGGTTATAAATGTGAGATGGTAGTCTCTGATATCAAGTTTAGATATTCTTTCTCCATTAGAAACTTGAAGATCCAACTCAACTCAGGTAATATTCCAAAATCTACTTGGTTCCTATATTTAGATACAAATATTATAACCAAAAGCTATATTTAATACCCAATTTTTATAAATATAGATATTACACTTTATAATGAGAATACCTAAGTCTTCTCTTTAGTTATTCACTAAGGCAAGGTTCTTCTTCCAGTGTTATTTCTTTCTATAGGTAAAATATACTACATCATGCTCCTTATCCCATCTCTTGATCTTTATCTTCTAGAAAGGATAGTGAAAAGGTTACTTATACTAGAAATTATTCTTATATATTTTATCATTTCCTTTACTATAATTTACCATAGGGGGAAAATAATTATCTTTCTTCATGTACATATCCACTTAGAGAATAAGAGTCAAGAGATCTAGGAGCATCTTCTCTTTTTTTATTGAAAATCGTTATAAAACTTATGATGTTCTAAGAAAGTGAGGTGAGTATGAGGTATACACATAATTACTTAGGTATATTGAAACCTAGAAATTTCAAATGCTCAATATAGCTAATCATATAGACTACATGAGGTCCAGATGGTGCACCTTCTCCATGCTTTCATGTAAAAACTACTTGGATATCTCATACCTCTCTTGTCTTTCCTTCTTGTAATAAATAACATAGAGATTATATGGCATGGTGTATGCATCCATGTATTCATAAATATTACAGAGTAAACTATTCATGTATCATAACATGAAGGCATTGGATATCCAATGCATCATCTAAATGTTTATATAATAAACTTTTCCCCTCATCACTTTCCTCTTTAGAGGTATTGGTAGGAACTGAGGACTATATCACATAAAATTTTCACTCTTAATATAGTACGATGTTCAAATACCTATACCAATATTAGAAGTTATCACTAGTTAAGATATTATCTTTATAAAATATAGAACATAGGTATAGTGTCCTAGTTGAATAAAATGTCATTTTCTATGAAAAATAAAATAATATTGTAGTATTTTATCTTGATTACCAACTATGATGTAATGAATTAATTTTATTAGTCTCATACTATATTATCAAATCCCAATGTCACTCACCATTTGATTCAAAATATCTCATCTCATGGATATTCAAGTGATGAGGATTCATATTTCCCATTTCAAAACCTAGTCATTATCACTGAAAATTAATCAAAGGTATTTAGATTGATGGGATTTATAACTACATTAACTCATAGTTCCTTGATATATTGAGTGGCATCCTTAATCCTTAAATCCTAAAATATGGTTTCATCAACTATTACTGCTAAATTACATTAATTAGACTTTGTTCATTTCCCTTAATACCAATTTGGTTGATTCAAACCATTATATTTTTTAAGACTCCTCAATAATTGAAAAGTTCCCCTAACTTTGGATTAACCAAAAACTTTAACTATGGATGCATCTTAACTCTGAATATGGAAGTGATTATCTAACTTAATATTTTCTTTTATTGTTTTAAATTATGAATAAATTTTATTTTTTTATACTTCATGTTCTAGTTAATGTTATATTAATTTTACATAATTAATTATATATGTTCGGTAAAATAATTTATACATAATGGTTTATTATATTTTATATTAGAATTATTATTATTTTATTTATTTTATGTTATTATGTTTAATAATAAAATATGTTGAACCTAAGTGTTACATTTATTTTCAATGATGTTTCAATATGTGTTTGGTGAGTTTGGATGAACTGGTGATTCCTATATAATCGTTATGGATTGATTTAATGGAACTCGACATCATGCTTGGGAAATTATCTTTGTTAATGAGTCATATGTTTGTCTAGATGAAGTATTGATGCCTAAAGAATTATTATGGATTCGTTTAAAGACATTGGATGTCATGCATGAAAAATTATATTTTTCAATGAGTCATATGTATTAGTGCATGAAGTGATGATTCTTGTAGAATTGTAATGGGTTTATTTAATGGCATTAGATGTCATGCTTGAATGATTCTCCTTGAAATTGTGATAATTTTTGAACTGGTCTTAAGTTACAAGACGTATGTATAAGTATGACACATTGTTTGCAACAAGTAAGAAGAAGCGATGACTATGCAATATTTTATTAAATAAGTATTTATGTTGAAGACCGTGAAAATATTTATTTTCCTGATGAATATTTTAAAAGAAAAATTAAAATAAATCCATGTAAACTAATATTTTATCTTTCATGAGGTATTTGAGGAAGTTTTGATGACGTATACTATACTTATAATATAATTAATGTATTTTTTTTTGGAATTATAAAATATTAGAGGCCAACCACATGAGCTAGTCAACCAACTCAACCAAAGAATTATGGGATAATGGATTAACCACATGAAAGGTAGCTAGACAGGCTATCCCACATGGTACTTGAGAGTGGTCTAGTGTATATTCCTATAAGAGTGCATGGGTTAGTGCTCATATGGACGGGTTGAGTGACATTAGGCTAGTGTAGGTGCAGTGTGGTCCATGAGGTGAGTGTGTGGTGTATTTACGGCTTCTAAACCTACTGTTGACTTTAAGTAATGATGGAATGGGAATATATATTAAGTGTTGTTCATCCAAGAACTTCTTCAATGTGGGAGAGGAGCATCATGGACTTGTTCACCTGTCTATTAAAAATACAGACATAATGTTTTAGTGAAGGTAAATGCACCATGACATCATCTCCTACCACCCATTGAGAGTCTACTTCACTGATTTAAATCTATAATTTTATGGTTCAAGATCGAGACAACCAATCATCTCTAGTGATCATTCTAAGGGAATGATACATGATCAATCGTATCGAGCACATGCATGAAATTTTTTACTTCCATGCATGCAATTATTCAAATATTGTTATTCAACTAAGGATAATTCAAGTTGAACATTTATCATAAGAATCCATCATGTGATGATCCATGTATCATGTGACCATATGGTGACAGTAAATCAATCCATGCTGATAGTCATGAGTCCATTGCATAAAGAATGCATAACTTCCATCACATGAAATTTACATCATTATTAGCTTCTATCACATGAAGACTTCATTGATTTTCCTTCGATTATTCATAATTACATCACATTAAGAAAAATATGATCATTTTAATTACCAAGGATTCTCATGGTCAATCAACTAATTACATGAAGCACATAGGTGTCGCATGATCAATGAAGTGATCATACTAAGTGATCAAAGAAATCGTGTGGTCATTCCATTATCACATGAAGAAGTTAAGAAATTCATCATTTAAAATATTAGTGAGATAATGAGATCCTTAGGAGCTTTGAATGAGTCTTCTACATGGAATAAAATTTAGAGGTAAGGTGGTGAGAATATTTCTATAAAAATAGAGGAATGGTTTGAAGGTGGATGATGTTTGGGACTTCATATAGATCTCTCATTTCTATCTAAAAAATTGAATATGCGTGTCTTGATCACATGAAAAAATAGAATGAGTTCATGTGATATATTCATGAGAAGGATAATCCACTCTCATGATCTATTCATGCTAAAGATAAATTGTAGATGACCCTTATCACATGAAGGAACCCACAAACAACCCTTGTCATGTGAAGGAGGCCAAAGAGGTTTGCATGATCCATTCACATTAATCCCTTATATGAAAAAATTCAAGAATCCATGATTCACCATGTTAGGTTACATGAAGGAGAAGAAGAAAAATATATGATCCTTATCTGGGTTTCATAAAGGAAGAGTAGATAGATCACATGAACCCTACCTAGTCATGTGAAGTAAATAGAAAACATGATTTGCATATAACCCATGCATGTCATGCACCATACATGTCAACATTGAAATAATTTACTATCTTGGAATAAAAATCCATGGATAAATATTAAATGGTTCTTTATATATTTTTGACATCAAATAATTGAATTTAAATTAACATAAATTAATGAGAATTATTAAGGGTTATGTGCAATGGTTATATACTATGTATTTTTACATTAATGCTTTAATTGAATTGATAATTCAAGAAGACATTGAGTTGACATTGTATAATATATTTCTTGAATAAAATATTATTTAAGAAGTTGTGTTCACCACTTTCACACATTATAGTGAGGATGATATGTCATTAGATAAAGGAGGAATTTTCCAAGCATTATTTCACTAAGGTAATTTATCTTACATATGTTATTAGAGGTATTTGAATAAGACTAGAAAGCTATAAAGGTTCTTGAAGTGTACATGAGAAATTAAGATTTAATAAGCTTATAGAGTAAGATTAAGAGAAAATCATATATTGGATCAATCGATATAAAGAATAAGGTTATAGATGGGGGTTTAACTGGTTACTGAAATATTTTGATTGGGGTTTCTAACCAATCACTAGAGAATAAGGTGCATTTGGGGGGTATAACCAATAGATAAAGGTTATTTGGAACTAGGGGTATAACCAATTTGTAATTGGGTGGAATAACTAGTTACTATTTTTAATCACCTTCTTATATAGTGGAAGATACATGTTGGGGAAACTAACCAATATAGAATGGAGTAGGAATTTTCACTAAACCTTATAAATACCATGTATTTTCCTCTCTATTATTATTTTAGTATACAAAGTGAGACTATGTTATATCAATAAGTGGATCAAGAACTATAAAAAATTAAATAGGTTTAATTAAAAATAAATAATTTAGAAAAAATAAATCAATAATTCAATCCCCCTCAGCCGTCAATCTGTCATGGGGTTCTTTAATTGGTATCATAGGATAGTTTCCCTCTAAATATCAATGTGAGATTTTATGAAGTACATAATTTAGAAAATAATTGATCTACCTTATATCAAGAAAAATGAAATTACTCTTGAGGATATTAATTTAGAAATTTTTTCCAAGACTCAAAATAATAGAAATAAAAGACATTCAACAAAGATAGAGAACAATCTTACAGTAAAGGAATAGACACCGCTAATTGAAGGTAATAAAAGTGGTATATGTTGAAACAATTATTTTGGTTATGATTCTTATAATAAATCATGATAATGTTGGGATAATGATGGATCACTTAGTGATATTATTTTTGAATTAAAATAACATCTGAAGAAATTTCCCAAATAAGTTGTAAAGCATATTGTTAAAAGTGTCAAGGGTCTTTGGGATGAAAAAATAAAGTTGGAATAATAGGCTAATGTCATAGAATAGACATTGGATAAAAGGGTTGGAATATCAAACACTCTCTCAAAACATGTGAAAGAAAAGGATGACACAGTTTATATTTTCAATGAAATATATCATAGAGCTATTAAATAATTGAAAATAAATTATTATGAGAAATATTTCTTTGAGATGGTTTTTAAAGAATCATTCAATGCACTTCAAAAATTTCACAATGTTTCTATGGTTTTAAAAGATACCCAATTAGATTATAAATCAAAAAATGTAAAGGATGTTGATAATTCTTTACAATAATCAAGAAAAAATCATTGAATAAAAAATAAATAAGATAAAGAAAGATTGATAAGACAAGAAAAGTTCAGTTGAGGATTAGAAGAACTCCCTTAACATGAAGTATTTAGAACTAGAGGTGATATTGGGTAATTATGAATCACTATAATCTAGAACTTTCCAAGTTGTTAGAAAAATAGATGCTACCACATGAGTTTTTATTGAGGATCATGAATCTAATAAGATCATGTGATCATTGTATTGTACCAACTAGTATTACACTAAACAGTGCCCTGAGATAGTGGGTCACATAGCCTCAAGCACACCTACTCATATGATATAGGTCATTTACTAGTATAGAGGGGCTAGGGTGAGTATATGGGGAGACTATTACCTCATGTCATGGTGTAACACAGTGGTAGAAATCATACAATTCAATATTGGGAGCTGATAAAATAGCTGACAGAAGATCAATAATCCAAAAGACTATAATAATAAATAACCAAAAGTATTCATGTACAATGTAATGACTTTGAAAAATAGAAAACATGTATACAGACAACCAGTATAATAAATGTAACAAAATACCAAAAAAAACAAAAAAACTATCATTATATAGCATCACAAGCCTGGATCATTTCTATATTCCCCTGCCCCAAATCATAGAACAAATCAAACATCTAATAGTGATCACTTTCATGAGTCCCTACCTTCATCCATAAAGTATATCTTGGTACCCAATAGTGGCTCAAACATGGTGTGAGATAACACTTAGTAGGAAACCACCAATGGTATCTATACAAATCTAGTATATGTATAAAATCTAAAGTAGTGTTCAATATATACAACAGGTATAGTATTACTAAAAGAAAAGTGATAAATTCAAGTGGTACAATCCAGCCTACCAAGGATCCCTATAAACAATAGTCAATATACCTTAACAAGGAAAATAGTAAAATATAAATAAACAAGTGATATGGTCCAATCTTACAACTGATAGTAGATACCCGTACCAGAGCTATCTATAAAACATTCCAAAGCATCCACAATGGACTTTCTATGTATTCCCATAATAATATCAATTAAAACCATTCTGTATAAAAAAATTAATCCAAAATGGCCTCATTATGTAATCAAAAGTGTTAAACCACAAATGGTTAGATCCAAGGTATAAAATACCAAGACATCCATGTCAAGTCCCAAGATAATCTCAATGGAAACTCAATAAAGACTTGGGTGGGTTCCAAGGAGAATGTCAACAGACCATGTCCACTACAAGCCCAATAAATCTGGGTCCAATGGGAAGAAAGTTCCAAGGCATCCTATAGAATTAAGACACATTGATGAAATAGTTCCAAGTCATCCACTACAACAAACAAGATCCATGGTAGAAATGTCCATAAAATCTAATAGAATTAGGATCCAAGGTATACCAACCAAGTCATCCACTACCATTTCAATTCATCATCTCATTACAATAACCAATTCAAAATCAATTATATTCCATGATTTTTACCACTCATTTCCACAATTTCTCTAAAATTCATTTAAACAATTAAATCATTCATCATCATGTTATCACATGGAAAAGAATCCAAACCTTATCCTAATTATTTTATTGTATAAAAATAAATTAATAAAGGCTTATTGTAACTAGGAAAGATCACACACACCCCATGGGTGGTATAAAAATAGTAAAAATACAAAGGTTCACCCCATGAGTGGTCTAGGTTGGGGAAACAACTTCCAACAAACTCAAAGGAACTAATAGTAATCCATAATAGGTCCCAAACCATTCAATTCATAAATTCAATTCATTTTAGGGGTGATGCCAGAAATTTTATCTCATGGAAAATTTTAAAATATCTTGATAAGAAACCAAAATTTTAGTAAAAGGTATAGACCACCTAGAATAGGTCCATGGTAGATCACTCATCTAGTATCAATCTCTGATTCGGTCAAGATTGAGAGAAAAATGAAGATATTGAAAATATAGAATATTTTCTCACATAAAAATAGTATATCTGATACCAAGTAAAATGAATAACATATCATAGGGAATAGATTACTCACTAATGTGGTTCCAATGAGACCAACAGTGTTCAATTCCAAGTCCGGATGGATAATCAGCTCCAAAGCCTACCTCATTGGCTTTAAAAGGAGCTCTTTAATGTTCAAAGATATATGCTAGAGTAAAATAGAAAATAGTTTTTTAAGTTATAATAGTTTTTTAAGTTATAATAATTTTTAAGGTAAAAAATTTAATTTACCGATAAATATTGGTCCGCATATTTTAGTCGCATGGTTGGCCAAACTATGTGTCAATAGTGAAACCCTCACTGTTTAAAGGGGTTAACTGACATGGTTAGTGTGCATGATTTATCATACCATGCGAAAATTGTGTATTAGGATCTGTAAAAAGCTATACAGTCCCCTGCACAGTCATGTTCCTGAGGTTGCATCAGTTTCCTCAAACCATATAGCCTTTTACACCCCTTTATCTAGGCCTCTCATAGTTAGAGTATCTATGTTTCCTTCTTATCATGGTATCTACTAATCATATGACCTACGTTTTTTTCAAAAAAAAATGGGTTCTAGGATCCAAACAAGATCCAAACACCCCTCATACACCCATGACCTCAATGGGTACTCACATTAGGCTATAAAAAATAATTTAAAGCAAAAAAAATATCCATGCCTCATTGTCTCGGAGGCGCATGACAGGGTCGTGGGGAAGAAACATGCACTACCCGACAGTTGATTAGAGAAGGTTGGGTTCTACTTAATCACTCATATAGGGAGCACTGTTTTCTGCCTCGAAACACCCAACGGTTCCATATCCAGTAATGCATGGACCTGATTTCCAAAGGCAGGCATTTTCTAGGTGGTTTGACCAACAATACTTAATAACTCGCATTGGTTGAGAGGATGGGAATTCGGGCTCATCTCACCCTTTTTTAGGGGAATTATTGCATGTTCTGGGAATCTCTTATAGATTTAAGACATGTTCATATGTTCACAAATCTTTGGTTTATACCCAAGAATAGTATCCACGGATTACTCCTGGTTGGCAATGGTCAACTAGACGCAGGGGTTCAGAATCATTTATGCCCGAGGTTTACCATCCCTCGTTGGATTAATGACCCCAAGGAATCTGGACTCATTGAGACGGCACTAGGTTTGGTGCGATGAACCAACATGAAGATAGTTGGATTGTCCGGTTGTTTGGCTTGAACCTCAGGAAGGCTTCCTATGTACCCTGCCTAGGAGACAGGGATCAAAGTCCACATAGTTCGAATGAGTGTGGTGATTACACTCTAAGGCGGCCCAAGATGTGGGTAAACCGACATGAAAGGGGGTTGGAATGACCAGTTGTTGGGCTTGAACCTCAGAGAGGCTTCCTATGTACCCTTCCTAGGAGACAGGGATCAAAGTCCACGTAGTTTGAATGAGTGTGGCTTACGCTCTGAGGTGGCCAAGGAGAGGATGTCATGGTTGATGCTTACTCTAAGCCCACATGAGTCATTCTTGGTATGAGAAACAAGAGGCAACATGGACTAGATGATCACATCGCTAAAGGTGCATCCATGAGAAGTGGGGTGGGGCTTATGCATGGAGCGGCTCATAAGGTCGGGGCTTACTCCGGGATGGATGCCCAGGGCGACAAAGCGCAGCGGGAGAGGGAAAGAGGTGCTCTTGTGCCCGTCACCTCTCTTCTTTCTGGGGGAAGTACGAAAATGCATGGGGGATTCCTTATGATGGGTATTTTACTACCCCCGAAGAAGGGAGAAGTGCCCTGGCCCCAACAAGTGTAGGGGTAGAAAGGGGACTCCCGAGCTTAGACTCCACATTACCGTGGGAATTTAAACCCAGGAATTCTTCTGAAATCTACTCAAGGGTCGGGGAAACTCTTTTTCCCCTTCTTACCATGGGTATGTGAACTCAAAATGGTGCTTTGATGTGCCTGAAAGCTACATCACATGAGTTGGGTGGCTCTGGTGGGGGCCTCGACTCGGGGCTGATGAGTAGGCCAATGAGGGAGTCGCGGAGTATCAGGCTGGATTGGAAGGATTTTATATGGCTTGGGGAACGGGAACTCTGAAGGATTCGGTGGGCCACATGGGGGTATGGGTGGTGGCTCCCTTCTCATAGGGAAGTGCTACGCAGTTGGAGAAGCCATCCATGAACCAGGATGTTCTGTGGACTGATGGGAATCCCGCGAACCAGGGTGGTTTGCGGAACAGTGAGCATCCCGCGAACCAAGGGGGTTCGCGGCTTTGGGTTCGATCCACGTACTAGGGTGGTTCGCATAGGGTTCCATGCGAGCAGCGGTAGCCAAGGGCGGCGCTGGTCGGGGGTTCATCGGTTGGGGCTTCGCCCGCATAGGAGGATGCTCCGTGGTGAGACGGATTGGAAAAAGGGAATAAACTCCCTATTCCATGGGGAGTGCATCTATGGAGGGGCCATAGTTTGTGGTCTTCTTTTCTTTGCTATTTTAAGTTTGTGGTTCACCAAGTTATTATGCCTTCTCCGGTTCCTTATTAATTCATTCTCAAGTTCATACCTACTCTGGTTCGCGAACTGGAACTTCGCTGCGAAATCCTAAACCTTCCTTCGAAATCCTCCCACCCGAATCTGATCGATCTCCCTCGAATCCCCTTTTCTCTTCCCCTCGATCTCCTTTTATAGAGTGGGGGAAAGGATGTATATATGGTCATGCGACACCTTTTGTGGAGGCCCATGACCAAAAACCCAATTCACGGATGACCCGGTCAATCTACAACTTGCGGGGGGGGCATCAAGTGCATCTCCCCCGCGAACCAAAC
Source organism: Viscum album (assembly GCA_963277665.1). Lineage (NCBI taxonomy): Eukaryota > Viridiplantae > Streptophyta > Magnoliopsida > Santalales > Viscaceae > Viscum > Viscum album. The sequence continues at coordinate 1,201,981,069 of OY728159.1, read as the reverse complement.
GAGTTCGAAAAGTGTTTCGCGGCCACGGAGGGTTACGCCTCCATTCCATGAATGGCAGTGGATGCGGACCAGGCCGGTTGAGGTGTTCCATGTCTGGGGGCGGTTCGTGATGGTGGGTTGGTCTAGCGCTCATCCTACTTCACACCCACAGAGGATCTTGGCCCCTATTCCGCGAATGACAATAGTCCATGAAGGGGGTGCTTCGCGGAACCGGCCGTGTGGCATCATCATTTGGACCGGTCTATGGATCGGTTTGGCTTTTTTCATCCTTTGAGTTTTCTCCATTATCCACCCCAATTTTTTGGGGGGAATTGGGTAGAATCTCTTTTGCAGATTTTTTAGGACCCTAAAAATACCCCCCATCGGAATGAGGTCCGATCGGAACAAAGAGGAAGCCATTAGGATGCATAGTGGTCCTGAAACTTGGATGGTTTGTGTTAGAGGGGTGGACCCGGTAGGGGACCACACCTATAAATACGGGGGGGGCCTTCCTTTGTCTTTTTCCGGATTCTTCGTGAAACCAGATCCCTCTCACTTTTTTGTCTCCACGTGCTCATTCCTTCGTGAAACACCTCGTCTGCGAACCAGCTACCACTTTCCATGAATCATTCCACCTTCGCGGTCGCCTTCACCCATGGACCAATTTCCTAAACACGAACCAATACTTTTAATTAATTAAAAAGTAAGTCACGACAGGCCGCGGAGTAATTTGCTTCGCAATTTCAATGCTTCACGGACTGAGGTCTTGCGCACTTTAAAAATTTCTTAAATCCTCTGAACTTAATTACATAAATCTGGGATTAGGATCCTGCGGAGAAACCTAGTTTGTGGTTTTTTGTCCAACACCCCCCCAGGCCAAGGTTCTGCGAACCCCTTCCGTTTAGGGTTGGTTCGCGGGATACAGTCATCGCAAACCACCTTTTGAGGCCTGCTGGAGGACTTTTCCATATGCTTGGTATTTTTTTCCATATTTGATTATTTGGTACTAAACATTTTCTGATCTTCATGATGCAGGGAGAAACCATGGTTCCTTCTCTCCCTGCACCTAGACCTGCCGTCGAGCCTCTCCCAATTGGTTCAGGTAGGCGTTTATCTATGATTCGCAGAGCGGAGAGCATCAAAGAGGACCCTAGTTGGCCCATCATTCCCGACGATGGTGTCTGGAAGGACTTTCTCTCTCCTGGGCTCATGAGTTATCCACTATCAAATTGACTTCCACTTTACGTCTTAGTTCTATAGGACAACGTCTCTATACCCCCTACTTTCTCAGGTCTTCTGTCACCTTGCCTAGAAGCGTCACTGAAGTGTATTCAGGCGAACCTCGCCCAATCGGGGGAGATAATTTCTGATCCTGATCCAAAAGACACTTTCATTTTGAGAGGTTCTATTTGGACCCAAAGTGACCAGTGCGCACAATAATTCTCTCAAGACGCTATCCTCAATAGTTACCCTTCCATAATCAACCTTGCTCGAGTGGACCCTGATGCGGGGTGGATTTCTAGGTGGGATCTGCGGGCTGGTGGGATTTTCTCGAATGAATGGGCCTGGGCATTTTGGGTCCATCATCATTGTCGGGAATCTCCCGAGTCACTAGAAGCAGTCAATTTGTACTCCGTAGTGTGGGCTTCCCAATTTTTTGTTTACCCACCATCTCTGATCCTGCCTGAACTACTCAGTCGCTGGTGTTCAAGAACTAATACTTTCCACCTTTCCTATGGAGAAGTTGGAATTAGTCTATGGGACATATATCAATTGGGAGGGCTCCCAATTATCGGTGAGGTGTATGAAGAGTTTCTTCCCACTCCTGGTGCGTGGGATGATGTCGAACAAGTGCCTTCATTGGCGAGGGATCTGCTGGTTATGGCAGAGAAATCACTAGGTCAGGCCTTGTGTTCCCTCTCTCTTATTCCCTATAGCACCTGGATAGGGTTATTTCTGAACACCACTGGTCCTGTTCTGAAGATCAAGCGCCCCAGGACTCATCCTTCTCAACAGTCACGAACCATCCCAGGTTCCTACTGGGCGGTTCTGGAGGTGGGAGATTACATTTCATGGGGTTACGAGGTGCGCCCTGGTGTGCCGCCTATGCTCCGGCTGGCAGGTTTGTTTGCTATGTTTTTGAGTGAGTGGTTATTCCCTTCTCGGGATATCAACCCAAGTGTCAGGGCTTGCACATTGATGATGGCAGATGATTTGGCAGAGGGTCATCCGGTGAATTTGGTCATGCCCACTTTGGCTCGTATTTACAAACTACTGAGCCACATGCAGGAGGGTGGGTCACCCTACTATCTAAGTGGTCCATTTCAATTCTTATATGGATGGATAGCGAATCATTGTCACTATTATGAGTTTTGTGATAACACGGTCATTCTGCTTCCTACTTTCTGGCCTACTCTGCTTGATATAGCTGGGGTTCGACTGAAGTCCTTCAATTCTAATGAAATCATTGAGCTCCTGAGTGACTTCTCCCAGTTTTTTTTCACTCCCTATCCCACTCCTTCAGGTGTCGTGGTTAACAACCGTAGGGGGAGTCTTGAGTAATTTTCTTACACAATTTCTCTACAGGATGGGTTTCTGGCCGCGAGGATTGACGGGGTTTCTTTATGTGAGTTGTATTCCCCCCATCATTTCTCACATCAGTTTGGGTGTATGCAACTCCAAGTTTCCCTTCCCCCTCCTCTGGCTCGAGGACTGCACTTGGACGCTCTCCGTCAATGATGGTTGATGCTGATGCGGGAGGGATATGACACAAGAATTCTCTTTCCTGGTATGGGAGCGGCTGCCAGCCTATCCTTGGAGTACTCATGGATGTGGGTAAAACATTACCCCAATGGGATCCTGGGGAAGGCTGTTCGGCAGGTTCCCAAGTCAGAAGTCATTATGGTTGTTGTGCCAACCGCACCTTCCTCATCGGATCTGAGGGAGGACTGACTAATGGCTCGTCAGTCAAAGAAACTCAAGGGATTCTCCTCTATCATCCCCTCTACGGTCAAAGTTCATATGAACCCAACCTTCTTGTACGCGGATGAGGATGACCCGTTGGCTTTGGGTCCTAACGAGACAATTCTTGAAGTTTTACCGACCAATACCGGACTCATCAACTTGATTCCCAATCCCGAACCGGGGTTAGAAGCTTCAGACCTTCCATCTTTGGAACCGTCTTCTGGCATGCACATGCCTGTATTGATTACAATGCCAGACTTTGCTCCCGTGCTATCCAATGAGGATACCAAATATCCTCGTGTCATGGCAGACCACCGAGCAGTGCACAGGTGGGCCTTGCTTTGGATTTGCGATATTGTTGTCGAAACTCCTCTAGCTGAGATGGAAACTAAAACTGAAGCTCTCCGACAACTCTTCATGGGTTTGGGGTCAGGTGGCTTTGAATATCAGCAGTTCCATTCTCTCACTTTCCAAGTTGTCATGGCCTGTGAGGAAGTTTCCACTAGTGAATGCAAACTTTCTCACCTTGCTACCTCTCATTGGGGGACCTGAGCCCTGGAGGAAGCCACAATACATCTCCATCAGCTGATAGCATAGGAGGTGATCTCTCAAGATCAGGCGGTCGTCCTATCCTCCTAGTTGCATGAATGTGAATAACGGGCAGCGATACTGAGGGATCAATTATCAACTATGATTGGTTGTCTTGAGGCCACTAGGAAAGGGATCAACGATCTCCAAACAATAGTGGAACATACTTGTTCGGTGGCTGAGGTTGAGGCCAGGGAGAAGGTTGTGCTGGAGCAGTCTTGCAACAACCTTCACCGCTCGGTTGTTGATTTGGTGGAGAGAGCGAGTCAGGATCCTTTATGACTATCAGAGCCATTCTTGTACGCTCTGTTTTACTTACCCCTCTTTTTTTGTGAGGGAGAGACCCCAGCTTGTGGACGTCCTCCCCCCTCCCCTTTTTTTAAATGGAATACAGCCTACAACAATCTTATATTACTGTAAAATTTCATTATTTCTGGAACAATTGTTGCATAAATAACAACTCGCTGAATCAAAATTAATCATAACTCAGGAAAATAGAAACAAACTCTAACTTTTTCATAAACCATGGGGTCCAGCGAGCATAGTTTGACTATTGCTAGGATTTTGTAGAAAAACCCCAAAAAAAATTTATTTTCTTTTAATACCCTAATTTTTCCTGGGACCATTTAGTGGGGACCCAGTGGGTGTGGCCCAACTTTTTCTTAGCTCGCCCTTTTTGAGTTTTCGGCCTAACAGGCTTTGTGCCTCTTTTTGTGGGCGGTTTAAAGTACCACCGTCAAGACTATCATTACTGATGTTTTAGGTCGAACGGCTTTGACTAAGTATGGTGTGGCAAGGGCCCCAATGAAGTTTGGTTGATTAAAAGATGTCTCAATGTCCTTCAGACGCATGTGGAGGGAGTGTGTTTAGATTTGAATGACATGCAGGGCATGTCTCAAGGCATGGGAGTCGTATCGACGTGTAGAGGTGGGAAGATCATCGCCTAAGGAAATATTGGCTTTGGTAGATGGGCCAGGGGCGATCAATATGCAGAGCCGCTGAGGGAATGGTATGCATAGTCGTGCAAAGGTGTCCTTAAGTCAATGAATCTCCATTTATGATGGCCATAGGACTTCATGAAAGTTTGGATTATGGAAACCACCATGGGTGGCTTGGAGAACTATGAAAACCACCGGGGGTGGCTTGGAAAGGGTATGTGACGTATGAAAGGTTTTGAGAACATCTGTATAAATCAGAAGTGTGGAAGCAAGGTTCCTGTCCTACGCATTTATTTAGCGTAAAGGATGGTTGGATCTTGGCGCAGTTTAACGCCATGCAGTTGGGACATTATCTAGAAGGGAACGTCTTCTCCTGGTCCTCGGTAATCTCGTTAGATATGTTCCACCATATTCAGGCAGGGTTGTGAAAGAAGATGGTAAACTGTATCTCAGAGGGTTTCTGAATCTCAGGATGGACATAGGGGCTCAGGGGCCAAGAGGCATACAGAGAGAAGCAATGCCTGAGGAAATCTTGCCTTTGGTAGATGGGACAAGGAATATCAATATGCAGAGCCGTTGAGGGCATGGTATGAATAGTCATGCAAAGGTGCCCTTGGGTCAATGATTGTATTGTCCCGATAGCCGAGCAACTTCAGGGAAGTTGAGATTAGGACCACCAGGGGTGGATTATGAGAGTTCAGCTTTTTTTTCTGAGTATGGAGTATGGTTTATGAGGAGAGGGTGCCTGGATATGGGAGAAGCGTCTAGGCTAAATATCCCAAGAATGTGTGAAGTCATTCCTTCTCACGCTGGTGTGAGATGGTGGTTCGTGTAGGTCTGACCCATGCACTGGGGGACAGGGAAGAGACTTTGTTCCTTACTGAACCCATGACAGGTTTGACCATTCAGTTTAACGTCATGCGATAAGGATGACTTCCATGCAATTTAATGTCGTGCGGTAAGGATGGGGAGAATTATTAGATTCTGTGTAGCTTAACGTCATGCGGTAAGGACGGGGGGTATTTTTAAAGTATGTTGCGTAGTTTAACGTCATGCAGCGAGGATGGGGGGGCATTTTTAAACCAGTGAAAATGATTATGGTTAGAGGCATTTCCCTGGATGTTTAATGCTCGGTATTTTCATCTTTACACCAAGCGGCCAAGATGCTCCGTGCAGTTTAATGTCATGCGGTAAGGACGTAGTTTCAAAGGCCACTCTTGATTAGAATGTTACTGGGCTTGAATATCTCGGCATGCCCAAGACGTGGAGAGGGGTCGATTGGTGTAAATCGTGGTTCCGAGGCTTCTTGGATCGGGAGAAATGATATGAGGGCCCTGAGGCCGGTAAGTGTACGGTGCTAGGAAGAGTTTCACCTGTGGAAATCTTGCCTTTGGTAAACGGGCCAGGGGCTATCAATATGCAGATCCGTTGAGGGCATGGTATGCATAGTCATTCAAAGGTGTCCACGGGTTGATAACTTTCCACTTCTGATGGCCGTGAATGGTTATGAGGATCCGTAATTTTCCAGGCCACGAAGTCTGTCATTTGGTAAGAAAATGTTTGGACATGTCGAGCATACTCGGCCCTGGTTGTTGTTAAATCTTAGAGAGATCCCTGCGCTGATTTATTTTGTGCGCGGGGGTGTACCTTTACCCTATGCAGTTTAACGTCATGTGGTAAGGACGAATTTCTCCTATTTTAGCGGTCATAGATCTTGCAAAACTTGGTGACTATTGTCATAGTCACTCGAAGGATAACTGAGTTAACATGATCTGATATACTCTGAACAGGGTGGGGGATGAAGGTTGTAAACTGCAACTCTGAGGTTTCCCGAATCAGGAGATGGGGTGTGGGGGCTCTGAGGCCAGTAAGCGTACGGAGCTAGGAAGGGTACCGCCCGAGGAAATCTTGCCTTTGGTAGATGGGCCAGGGGCTATAAATATAAAGATCTGCTGAGGGAAAGGTATTCATAGTCATGCAAAGGTGTCCCAGAGTTGATAACTTTCCACTTCCGATGGCCATGAATGATTCTGAAAATCCTAGATTGCTCACTGTACAGAGTTCGACATGTGGGGATAATGGTGTCCGAGCATACAAGAAATATCTTCACTACAATTGTCCGTTGAGTCAAAGTATCCTAGTACTGGCTTGATGTTCGTAGATACAGGTCGTCATGTGAACCACAGGCAGATACATAGGCTAACCGGGTAGGGATACCCTGGCGACGTTTGGATGTGAAAAGGGGATGAACTTGTAAACCACTGCACCATAAATTTCTGGATCAGGAGGTATGGTATGGGGGCTCTAAGGCCGGTAAGAGTACGGAGCTAGGAAGAGTGTCGCCTATGGAAATCTTGTCTTTGGTAGATGGGATAGGGGCTATCAATATGCAGAGCCGCTGAGGGCATGGTATGTATAGTCATGCAAAGGTGTCAACAGGTCGATTACTTTCCACTTCTGATGGCCATGAATGGTTATGACGATCCATAATTATCCGGTCCGTGGAGTCTGATGTATGGGTAGGATGCATCCAAATGCGCAAGGAGTATTTTTGTCTCGTTTCACCATATATCTTAGGTGGTTAGCGATGAAATCCGTGCAGTTTAACGTCATGCAGTGAGGACCCGGTCCGTGCAGTTTAACGTCATGCGGTGTGGATAAAAAATACACCTCGTGAAAGTCTGGTCCATACACGGGGGAAAGGGCATTTTCAATTTCTAATTGAGGATGGTTGAGCTAGGGTGAGGGAACCCTGGCATCACTACGTATCCTGCGAGGGCAGGAATCGATCCCCAGGTAGTTCTCTGAAGTCCGTGTAGTTTAATGTCATGCTATAAGGATGAGGAGTACACCCTATGTAGGTCTGGTCTGTACACGATGGAAAGGGGTATTTTTACCTTTCATTATCTATGAAGTTTAACGTCGTGTGGTAAGGACGCAAAAATACACCTCGTGCAGGTCTGGTCCATACACGAGGGAAAGGGAGCATTCTAAAATCTTATTATCCGTGCAGTTTAACGTCGTGTGGTAAGGACGAAAAATACACCCCGTGTAGGTCTGGTCCATACACGGGGGAAAGGGTCATTTTTTTGTATCCTTATCCATGAATTTTAACATCGTGCGGTAAGGACGAGGAATACACCCCATGCATGGATAGTCCGTACACGGGGGGGAGAGAATTTTTAACTTTTATTTGAGTTGGTTGGGCCAGGGTGTGGAATTCTGGTGTCACTACATATCCTGTGATGGTAGGAATCAAGCCTCACGTAGTTCTCTACTAAATACACCCCGTACAGGTCTGGTCCGTACATGGAAGAAGGGGGAATTTTCAACTCTCATTTGAGGGTGGCTGGGCCAGGATGGGGAACCCTGGCGTCTCTACGTATCCTGCGAAGGCAAGAATCAAGCCGTACATAGTTCTCTGAAATCCATTCAGTTTAACGTCATGCGGCAAGGACGCGAAATACACCTCGTGCAGGTCTGGTCCGTTCACAGGGGGAGGGAGAATTTTTATCTTTCCTTCTTCTTCTTCTTTTTTAGATGTGGTTGGGCCAGGATGGGGAGTCCTAGCATCACTAAGTATCCTGCGAGGGCAGGAATCAAGCCTCACGTATTTATCTTAAAAAAACACACCTCATACAGGTTTGGTCCATACATGGGGGAGAGGGAATTTTATAAAGCTTCTTGTCCATGCAGTTTAACGTCGTGTGGTGAAGACGATATACTCTTAGTTTAGGTTCATAGAGTTTGGATCATTGGTTGCTTGGTAGTTTAACATCATGCAGCTCGGACGATTCCCCCCCCCCTTCTCATCCATGCAGTTTATCATCATGCGGTAAGGATGAGGGGTACACCCCGTGCATGTCTGGTCCATACACGGGGGAGAGATGAAATTTTTAACTTTAATTCGGGGGTGGCTAGGCCAATATGGGGAACCCTGGTGTCGCTATGTATCCTACGAGAGAAGGAATCAAGCCGTACGTAGTTCTCTGAAATCCGTGCAGTTTAACATCGTGCGGTAAGTACGAAGGATACACCCCATGCAGGTCTAGTCCGTACACAGGGGAAAAGGGAATTTTTAAACCTTCTTGGGGATGGTTGGCCCAGGATTGGGGACCCTGGCATCGCTACGTATCCTGCAAATGGAAGGAATCAAGCCGTACGTAGTTCTCTAAAATCCGTGCAGTTTAACGTCATGTGGTAAGGACGAAGGGTACACCCCATGCAGGTCTGGTCTGTACACGGGGGAAGGGGTATTTTTAAGTTTTATCCAGGCATGGCTGGGCTAGGATGGGGAACCCTGGTGTCACTACATATCCTGTGAGGGTAGGAATCAAGCCGTACGTAGTTATCTAAAATCTATGCAGTTTAACGTCATGCGGTAAGGACAAAGGATACACCCCGTGCAGGTCTAGTCTGTACATGGGGGAAAAGGGAATTTTTAAACCTACTTGGGGATGGATGGGCCATGATTGGGTACCCTTGAGTCGCTATATATCCTACAAATGGCAGGAATCAAGCTGTACGTAGTTCTCTAAAATCTGTGCAGTTTAACGTCGTGCGGTAAGGACGAAGGATACACCTTGTGCAGGTCTAGTCTGTACATGGGGGAAAAGGGAATTTTTAAACCTTCTTGGGGATGGATGGGCCAGGATTGGGGACCCTAGCATCACTACGTATCCTAAAAATGGTAAGAATAAAGCTGTACGTAGTTCTCTGAAATCCGTGGAGTTTATCGTCGTGCAGTAAGGACGAAGGGTACATTTGGTTTTTATGCGAAATACTTCTTCAGGAATCTCGCATTAGTAGGAGTCGTGGTGAATTTCCCATCCACGGAGATCAGGGCATATGCTTCGTTGGAGTAGACCTTGTGTCTAATGTATGGTCCCTCACACTTGGGCTCCAGCTTCGGAGGTTTCCTTCCAGGTATCATTGGGGTCCGGAGGACCAACACCAATTCTCCTTCCAAGAAAGACCAAAGACAGACCTTTTTATTGAAGGCTCATGCAATCCAGTTCTGATAGACTTCCAGATGGTGCAAAGTGTACATCCTCTTCTCATCTAGCTGTTCCAAATCACCTAGACACTTTTCTGATTTCTCATCGTCAGATAATTGATCACAGATGGCAACACGGAGTGAGGGAAATTGGAGTTCAATGGGCAGTACCGCCTCTATGACGTATACCATTGAGTACAGGGTAGCCCGAGTAGCGGTGCGGATTGTGGTTCGATAAGCCCACAATGCATGAAGTGGTTTATCCGGCCATGACTTCTTGTCTTTGTCCACCATTTTATGGACAATATTGGACAGGGTCTTGTTGAAAGCCTCTATCTGTCCATTGGCCGCTGCATGGTAGCGAGATGAGTGGTTAGCCTTGATACCATATTCTTGGTATAGCTTCTCCAATTCAGCAGAGCAGAAGTTGGTGTCGTTATCCGTCAGTATGGTATTAGGGGTACCAAATCTGGTGATGATATTGGTTTTTACAAAGCTGACAAAGTTTCTTTCCCCAACTTCCTTAAGGGGTACAGTTTCTGCCCATTTGGAAAAGAAGTCGGTTGCCGTAAGGATATACTTCAACTATTTGGCTGTGGCGGGGGGATATGGTCCCATGACATCCATTCCCTAGACAGAAAATGGCCAGGAGTACTTGTCCTGATGAAGTAACTCTGTGGATTGGTGTATGAAGTTGGCATGAATTTGGTATGAGTGGAATTTTGCGGTAAAGCTCTCGCAATCTCGTGCCACTGTGGGCCAATAGTACCCAAGCCTCCAAACTTGATGGGAAATCTTGGTCCCTGGATGATGTTCTCCACATACTTCGGCATGCACTTCAGTAATGACAGCAGTGGTTTCTTCTCCATCAATTCATCTGATGAGGACTTCATCAAGGCCTCATTTGTAGAGGACCTCTTGTTGACTCACACCACCACATAGGACAAAGTTGATTTCCCTTCTCCATATTTTCTCTCGTTCAGCCCTGTCTGATGGAAGTTCTCCCCGTTGATGGTAGTTTGCAATGGGGGTCATCCAACTGGTGGCAGGAGCATGTGGCTCAGGGATAGGATAGATTTCATGGATCTCCTCCATCTTGGTCTGGACAAACGGCAAGACCATTCGGCGGTGAGCAATACTGATTAATGTTTCATCCTAGTCTGGGTCAGCTAAGGCTATGGCCGCATTGGCTAATGCGTCGGCCTGGGCATTCTGAGACCAGGGAATATAGGTCAATGTTGGTTATGTGGAAAATTTTGACATTAACCCTAAGAAATGGTCAAATAGGGGAATCAGATCCTCCTTTTTAATAGCATAGTCACCATTGACTTACTTAATGACCAGTTCCAAGTCACCTTTTACCTTAAGGTGTTGTACTTGTGCCTGGAGCGCGAGTTCCAGGCCTACAATGAGGGATTGATATTCCGCTTCATTGTTCGTATATCCCTCTGATAGGAGGAAGGAATACGGCAAGACTTCCTTTTCTGGGGACATGAGTATTATCCCCAAGCCTACCTTGTTAAATTTTGGGTCTTCCATCCTCTTCCCGGTTGGGCTTCGGGATGCACCGTCGAAGTACATTTCCCATGTTGGGAGATCCTCTTGAACCGTAAAGATGTCTTCATCTGGTAGCTCAATGTCCGGTGCGGTAGTCCTTGTTGAGGGGTGCTCTTCCAGAAAATCTGCTAATGCCTGGCCCTTGATGGATTTCTGAGGCACAAACCGGATCTCAAACTGTTGCAGGATGACTGCCCATCGAGATAGGCACCCAGTCAGCATCGGACAGCTGAGGATGTACTTTAGAGGGTTATTATGCGAGACCAAATGGACTTCATGATGTTTCAGATAATGTCGCAACTTTTGAACTGTGAATACCAAGGCCAAACAGCTCTTCTCGATGTTTAAGTATCGAGTCTCAGCATCAATCATTGTTCGGCTGAGGTAATAGAGACTATTTTCACTGTCGACGTCGTTCTTTTGCACGAGGAAGGCTCCCAGTGACCGCTCTAGGGCCGTCACATATAGGATGAGAGGTCTTCCTTTGACCGGGGGCATGAGCACTGGTGGGCTTAAAAGGTACCTCTTTAGGCTGTCAAACACCTCTTGGCAGTCATCTGTCCATTGATACGTGACTCCCTTGTTCATTAACCTGGTAAAGGGAAAACATTTTCCTGCCAGGTTGGATATGAATCTCCTAATATAGGCCAAGTTCCCTTTAAATTCTCTCAACTCATTGAGGTTGCAAGGAGGTGGCAGGCCAAGGATAGCCTTTGTCTTTTTAGGTTCGACTTCGATGTCGCGATGGCGTACGACGAATCCAAGGAATTTCCCTGAGGTAACCCCGAAGGTGCACTTCAAGGGGTTCATCTTCAGGATATGCTGTCAAAGTTTGTTGAAGACGGTCTCAAGGTCTGACAGGTGATTTGAGCACTGTCTTGATTTGACCACCAATTCATCTATGTAACATTCGACGAATTTCCCCAGGAATGGCTTAAAGATACGATGCATGGCGTGTTGATATGTGGCACCCGTGTTCTTGAGACCAAAGGGCATGACCCTGTAATAGAATATTCCTTGAGAGGCTTAGAAGGCAGTGGCTTATTCGTCTTCTCGGGCCATCCTGATTTGATTATACCCAGAATAGTCGTCCATGAAGGATAGATCCTCATACCTGGTTGTTGCATCGATTAATAACTCAGTGATCGGGACCGGGAAATAATCTTTTGAGCAGTGCCGATTGATATCTTTGAAGTCAATGCAGACGTGGATTTTCCCATTATTTTTCTTGACAGGGATGATGTTGGCCAACCAGATGAGGTACTGTACCTCCCAAATGAAGCCTAATTTAATGAGATTATCGACTTCATCCTATATTTTGGCGGCATGTGAGGGATGTGTCTTTCTGGCAGCCTGTTTATAGCTCTGGTGGTATTCTGGAAGACTTAGGTGATGCGTCGCCACTTCGGGATCGATTCCTGGCATTTCTGTGTAATTATAAGAAAAAACATCTCGATGTTGCTTCAAGAAAAAGGTATATACCTTGTGCTCCTCAGGGGACATGGCTGCACTAATGAGAGTAGGACTCGGATCTTCCTCGGTACCCAGGTTTATTTTTCTAAGCTCGTCCACTGTGGTGGAGATACCCTCCTAAAATGCGGGAGGTGCATCCCTGAGATCTTCCTCTTCTTCTCCCAAATCCTCGTCTTCTTGATCTGACGGGGGGGAGAGCTCCCAGCACAGGTTCTTGGGAGTCCGGAGGTGAGGGTGAGGCATCGTGGGCATCCTCGCTCGAGTATTCGTCCCTAGATTGTGGGTTGGTGAACGTTCCCGCATTGTCACACTTGACCGTTGTGGCTGAAGTCATGAAGACAGTTGAGTGTGTGTCCGAACTTGAACCCCTGCTCTCAATATGGTTGATGGGCAGTACGTATTCTCTGCCAAGCTGTCTGAGGGGGTTGTTAGGAACCACTTCCAGACCATTTGGAGTGGGGATCCAGTCAACACCATTGACCAAAGTTTTCTTCCTCTTTTGCTCATAGAACCCGACGTCAATGTAGTGTGACTCAGAGAGATCAAAAGGGGCCTTGTCGGCGTGCAGTTTCCCACTTTTCCCATTGATGCAGTACTTAATACACTGGTGGTAGGATGAAGGAACAGCCATGTGCTTATGGAGCCACGGCCTTCCCAGTAGGGAATTGAATGTTGTGTTCTTCCAGACCACCAGGAATTCTGAATAGGCCATGGTTCACGCCCAAATTTACCCAAGAGAAGAAGGGTAGAACGGTCCTTGTAGTATAGCTTGGGTTGTCGATTCCACAGAGACCTAAGAAGATACCTAAGATACACAACCTAAGGGATGGATTTTTGTCTATGAAGTGGCCAACTTGGATTGATTTTGGATGGGTTTTAAAGATATCTAATATATTTAAGTGGATTCAATTTAAAAGAATGAGTTGATCCTAGGTTATCGCTCGGGGTGGATTGGACATATTTTCTTTTTAATGATTTCAATTTCTTAAATTTGAGATGGGTTTATTTAAGGAGATAAAAAAACATCATCACTTACTAGTTTAATGCCTACACCCTCTAATACTAATCACCTATACACTTGAAGGATCAAAGTTTTGAGCACTTCAAGGTAAAGGTTCGTATTAGTACTTGAAGTGTGTGGCCTTAAATTCAACAAGGATGATGGAGTTTAAAAATCATCAAATAAAAATCCAAATTAAAGAAGTGATTATACATTAATTAGGTGATAAATAACATCCAATCCATCCCCTTGATACTCCCTTGGATCAACCCATAAGTGGGTTAGCCCTCCATTGATCACATGGTTTCAATGGAAGCGGAAAGTAGACTCATGAGGGAGGAAATGGAGAAGTAAAGAAAACAATAAAAATAAAATGATCACTCCACCGTTGTGTGAATAATTTCACAAGGGTTGGTGTGAATAAATTCACACCTTGATCCAAAGGTATCAAAGTGATATTAAGAACAACAGAATAAGAGTATAAGAAGAACTTTTATTAAGAAACTAAAGTGAATTGAACAACTTACATGTGAAAGACAAAATTGAGGCAACAAAAATGCAGCATCACATTACAATTGAACAAAGCATCCAAGATCCTCAACTCCTTCACCACCACTGCCTTAAATAGGCATTTTGGGAGCCTTGGGTCGATACTCAAACAGTACAAAGCATCTCAATTAATTTTGGTAGGCCATAGGTGGTGGAAAGCTTGTGGAATTTGAACTTTTCCACATTTGACCCGAGGTGGCATCCAGCTTTCCTTCACCGAACAGACGCGTCTGGAAGACCTTGTAGACGGCCGAATAAGAGTGGGACATAGAAGAAGAAAATGGATCTCCGGATGTCTTATAACCGCCTGTAAAATGTGGGTCCATTTGGAGTTACGGATTCAGAGATATGATGAAATTAGTGGACTGTTTTTCTGGGCCGTAGAATCTGGCCCAGAATTGTATTTCTAACTTGGGCCGCTTTAATGACCACAATAGAGCCAGAATTAGCATTGGATCATGAAGAGTTATTTGTTTCTATGAATTTCTTATAGCATCAAAAAAAATTTGGGATTCATTGGGCTTGTATGTTGGTCCCCACAGTCTCATCAGTGGGCTAGTGTCCAATATGCTTTCTCTAGAATTGCTTCCTTTCATCACAAAATATCATCATCTTCTTCCATGAATTCTCCATTGATCCCTGAATGAAAAATGTTCACATTAAAGTGTAGATAAAGTTCCCAAAATATAAAATTAAAAAAAAATTGATAATTACATTCCTTAGAATCAGATGACTCATTGGGCCTAAATTGGTGTATATTAGGCATGAAGTGCACAAATGATGAGAATGGATGTTCATAATGAAAATGCACTAACTCAAGCCCATAAGATCAAAAATGAAAATTTAATACCATTAAAATGTAATTAAAATAAATGTTTTTATTGGATAATCACACCCCCCGACTTGATATTTGCTAGTCCCGAGCAAATAATTCAATGATTTTATTTGAATTCCTTTCTTCAAACACATTATAACAAACAGTGCTCACAATGTAAAATGCACACAAATATATTTTTATAACCTATCAAGATAATTTAAAACAAGATGAATTTAAAAGCAGATCCCAATCCCAAGCCCATTCCTTTGATCAAATCCATCATCATACTTCATCCAACTCAATTAGGTGTAATGATGTGTTGTGTATTACAATAGATATGGGGGTTCATTTTCATTCAAGGGGGAAATCATGGAAGCGCTAGGTGGAATCACATTTAATCCTAATATGAGTATTCTTCATTCTTTTTTTTTTGATTTTTTTTTTGCAATATTCCCATAGTAATTGAGATTGCAGTTAATCAAATTAACCCATGTAGCAAGACTTTGCCGATGACTCCCAGACTCAAAGGCCTTAGGGCACCAAGTGAAGCCCACATACTCGGGCATCGTCTCGAGTTAACTTAATCAAAAAACAAAGTCATATTACCATAAATAGAGATATATTGAAAAACTCAGGGCTAGACAACTCTGGAGTCACGATCCCCAAGTGCCGAAAGCCTCGCATTTTATCAATCCATTACTCTACACGCAATTTTTTTTTTTTTAATAATTTTTTTTTAGTTTTTTTTTTTTGAATACTCATATTATTCAAAAAAATAAAACCAGCCTATGCTATTTATTATGGGACCCCAAAAATTCAAATTAGTACCCCACAGTCTAGAGGACGTGCATTGTGGCATTTTTTTATTTGGATGAAAATATAAACGATGAAATATCACATTGGACAGCCACACTTTCCAAAATCTATGCTTTTAAACTTAATCATGAATTAAATTAAGAGTCAAGTAAATAATAATTATTTGATATGTAGTTTTTATGTGAGCAAAGATGTTATTATATGAATGATAAAGTAATTTTACTTCTTTTTGTTATCATTTTTTTTTAAACAAACATTTTGTTTCCACACCCCCCAACTTAGAATGAAACTGTACCTAGTTTCATAAAAACAAAATTTAGAATGGGGTAGTGGAATAAAAAGGGGAGTTAAATAAGGAAATTGAAATATGATGATCATGGAATGAAGTCACCTGGTGGTTGAAGTTTGAAGTTCTTGTCGCTCGAATTTATTCCTTTGATATCCATGTCACTTGCAAAGTTCCCTAGTGGAAAAATAAAAAACAAAACAAACAAAACAAACAATATATATATATATATATATTTATATAATAAAGGAAGTAAAATATAAGAATATATATAAAAATTATAGAATAAGGAAGCACAAGAAGCCGCAGGTCAGTGGTAAGCGCGCGCCCCTGTCTCCCTTCGGTCCCGGGTTCGAGTCCCCGCGGCTTCGCCGGTTGTGACGGGGTTTTCCCCACGGCCTATGGCATGGACTTTTTTTTATTATTATTTTATTTTTATCTTAACCTATAAAATAATAAAAATAAAACAAAATAAACTGATGATACATTGTCTTCTTTTTAAATTTCTGGGTAAGGTATTACTCAAGGATCACACCACGTGACACGGATGAATATGGTGCTCCCCTTTCGTACCCATCCATACTCATTATAGAAGAACAGGTCAACAGTTTATTATTTTTTTTCAAAATATCAAAATGTCTCATTAACCCTATTTAAAATATAAAGTTGATTAAAACAACGAAATTATTGGAAACTTGAAAACCATGGGTTGCCTCCCATTCAGCGCTTTGTTTAACGTCGTTAGCCCGACATGGACCCTAAATCTATTAATTTGTTCCTTGTTCATAGGTTGGCTCAGTTAACTCAACCTCTATTTCCTGTTTATTGAATGATTCAATGAATGGTTTTAACCTTTGACCATTGACCTTGAAAATGTAACCACTTGTGGGATCTTGAATCTCTACTGCCCCATGGGGGAATACATGATGCACTATGAAAGGTCCTGACCATATAGACCTTAACTTTCCCGGATGTAAATGAAGTTTTGAACTATACAAGAGCACAAGTTTTCCCGATTCAAAATGTTTGACCTTGATATTCCTAGATTGGTAGGCTTGAACTCTATCTTTATTGATCCTTGAATTTTCATAAGCCTCCATCCTTAGTTCCTCCAGTTCATTAAGATCTAATTTCCTTTTTGTTCCGGCCAATGAGAGATCATAATCCAATTTCTTAATTGCCCAAAAGGCCTTATGTTCAATCTCCACTGGCAAATGGCATGCTTTACCATAAACCAACCTATATGGGGACATTCCTAAAATGGTTTTATATGCGGTTATATAGGCCCAAAGAGCATCTAAGAGTTTCTCAGACCAATCTTTCCTAGAGGGGTTGACAGTTTTTTCAAGAATTTTCTTAATTTCACGATTGGCTAACTCAGCTTGACCATTGGTCTGTGGGTGGTAAGCAGTGGACACTTTGTGAGAAATTCCATATTTTTTCATGAGTGATGAGAATGGACGATTGCAAAAATGAGTTCCACGATCACTTATGATAGCCCTAGGAATTCCAAATCTAGAGAATATGTTTTCTTTTAGGAATCTAATCACAGTTTGATGATCATTGGATTTTGTGGGAATGGCCTCAACCCATTTTAAGAAATAATCAACAGCTAAGAGTATGTAGAGGTATCCCCAAGAGTTTGGGAAGGGACCCATGAAATCAATTCCCCAATAGTCAAAGATTTCAACCACTAAGATGGGAGTGAGTGACATTTGATTCCTTTTTATGATGGACCCTACTTGTTGACACCTAGGACAGCTTTGACAAAATGTGTAGGAGTCCCTTGAGAGGGTGGGCCAGAAAAGACCACATTGAAGAATCTTAGGAGATGTTTTCTTAGAGGAAAAGTGACCTCCACATGCCTCACTATGACAGAATTTAAGGATGGACTCTTGTTCAGATTCTGGAACACACCTCCTAATGACTTGGTCAGGGCAGAACTTATAGAGGTATGGATCATCAAACACATAGTGTCTAACATCAGAAAGGAATTTCATTCGAGCTTGAGTCCCTAAGAATTTTGGAATGACTCCTGTCACTAAGAAATTTTCTATGTCAGCATACCAAGGGTAGTCACTCACAGAGTATAAGTATTCATCAGGAAACGAATCAGACACAGAAAGGTGATTTGAGTTGTCTTTGAATTCCATCCTAGAGAGGTGATCAGCTACAACATTTTCAACTCCCTTTTTATCCTTGATTGTGAGGTCAAATTCTTGTAAGAGAAGGACCCACCTAATCAGTCTAGCCTTAGCATCTTGTTTTTGGAAGAGGTATTTTAGTGCAGAATGGTCAGTGAACACAGTGATGGGTGATCCTAAGAGGTAGGACCTAAACTTCTCTAAGGCAAACACAATAGCAAGTAACTCCTTTTCAGTGGTGGTGTAGTTGATTTGGGCATCATTTAAGGATTTGCTTGCATAAGAAATGACATAAGGAGTTTTATCACAATGTTGTCCTAACACAGCTCCAACAGCAAAGTCACTGGCATCACACATAAGTTCAAAAGGAAGGTTCCAATTTGGATATTTCATAATGGGAGGAGAGGTGAGAGAGGATTTGAGGGTTGAGAATGAACCCTCACAGCTTTCTGTCCAAACAAATGGAGCATCCTTTACTAAGAGAGCACAAAGGGGACGAGATATTGAACTAAATTCCTTGATGAATCTTCTATAGAAACCAGCATGTCCTAAGAAAGACCTCACTTCCTTGACAGTTTTGGGTGATGGAAGGTGACGAATGATGTCAACCTTTTCTTTATCAACTTCAATCCCCCTACTCGAGACCAGATGGCCTAGAACAAGTCCCTCTTTAACCATCAAATGGCATTTTTCCCAGTTTAGGACCATATTTTTTTCTTCACATCTTGACAAGACACTCTCCACATTCTGCAGACATCCCTCAAAAGTATCCCCAAACACAGAGAAGTCATCCATGAAGACCTCAAGAAAATCCCCTACCATGTCTGAGAAGATTCCCATCATGCACCTCTGGAAGGTTCCAGGGGCATTGCATAACCCGAAGGGCATGCGTTTGAAGGCAAAGGTACCGAAAGGACATGTGAATGTAGTCTTCCCTTGATCCTCTAGGGAGACCTCAATTTGATTGTACCCCGAGTACCCATCTAAGAAACAGTAGAAGGCATGACCTGCCACTCTCTCAAGGACTTGGTCAATGAATGGTAAGGGGAAATGGTCCTTCTTGGTGAATGAGTTTAGTTTCCTATAGTCAATGCAGACCCTCCATCCACTACTCACCCTTGTTGGAAGAATCTCTCCATCCTCATTGGTTATCACTGTGATTCCAGCCTTTTTTGGAACCACTTGGATTGGGCTCACCCATTCACTCTCAGCTATGGGATATATGATACCAGCTTTCAACAATTTCAGAAGTTCCTTCCTTACTACCTCCATGATATTAGGATTGAGTCACCGTTGAGGTTGACGACATGGCTTTGAATCAGATTCCAGAACAATCCTATGAGTCCCGATAAGTGGGCTAATCCCAGGAATATCAGAAAGGGTCCAACCAATGGCTTTCTTATGCTTCCTAAGGACATTTAGAAGCATCCTCTCATGATTAGCTTCAAGAGAAGAAGAAATGAAAATAGGATGTGTTTGATTTTCCCCTAGGAAGGCATAACTTAGTGCAGCAGGAAGTTCCTTCAATTCAAGATCAGGTTGGTTCAGAATTTCAGCAGAAGATTGGGACATTGGATCAAGATAAATTTCTTTTTTTAGAGGTTCAGATTGGATTGATTCCTCACATGTATAATTTTCAGCTACTAGATTGTCTTGATCAAATTTAGGGAAGGAATTTAGAGGGGTCTCTATGAAATTAGTTTCTTGAAAGGTTTCACTGATTGTTGGACCTAAGACTTCATCATAAGAGCAATTTGAAAATGATTCAAGCCAAGGAGATAAACTTCCTTCATATGAACAAAGGAAATCAATCTCATTCTGACTTAAACATTCATCAAACATTCCTTGATGTTCCATGGATTCATTATCAATGCTTCTTATCATGTTTACTTCATGAATATCCTCGTCATCCCCTATTTGTGAGCTTGCATTATAGATGTTCAAGTCTAGACTCATGTTCCCAAAGGTGATGGTCATGTTCCCATTTCGGACTCAGATAACAGAGTTGATTGTTGCAAGGAAAGGACGACCAAGGATGATTGGGGTTTGTTCCTTATTTCCTAAATTTGGATGGTTGTCAAGGAGAATGAAATCAGCAGGGTAGATGAAGTTTTCAACCTTTACCAGAACATCCTTTAAAATCCCCTTTGGAACCCTAATGCTATGATCAGCAAGCTGAAGTGTGACAGATGTGGGTTGGAGCTCTTCTAGGCCTAACTGGCAGTACACATCATATGGGATGAGATTGACACTAGCACCTAGGTCACACAAGGCCTTGAAAACTTTGCTTTCTCCTAGTTCAACATTGATGTAAGGGAAACCTGGGTCTTTCAACTTAGGAGGAATGGTCCCTTGAATGGTGGTACTCACATTAGCAGCCAAAAGGACTTGATTTTTATGTGAAAATTTTCTTTTAAAAGTTCACAAGTCCTTAAGGTACTTTGAGTAGGCAGGTATAGTTTGGATGACATCGAGAAGGGGTATGTTCAACTTGACTTGTGAAAATATTTCCCTCAACGTTTCACTCAGTTCAGGCTTGGATTTCCCCCTCATGCGTTGGGGAAATGGTGCAGGTTGTGGGGTTGTTTGTTGAAGAGTTGTTTCTTTCACATTGTTATCAGTTTCCTCAGTTTGATATTGTGGTTCATTTGAATTTTCATCCAAGTTTGAATCTTCAGGTGGGTTCTGAATTAGTTGTTCAGGTTTCTCAATTGATTTTCCACTTCTTAAAACAGTCACAGTCTTTAGTTGTTCATGAGTTGTTTGAGCACAACTTGACTCTCCCCTTGAAGTTGAGGATGGCACCACCTGAGTAGGCATGGGTGCCTTTCCTGTTTTGATGGTTTGAAGTTCTTGTTTTAGGGAAGAGACTTCTGAGTTCATCCTCTCCATTTGTTTGCATAGTTGTTCTAGTAGGCTTTGTGGAACAGTTTGGGTTGGTGCTTGAGTAGGTTGGTTTATCCCAGGGGGGATATTTTGGAGGTGGGATGGTTTGTTGAAAATGGACCGGTGGATGTTGGTATTGGATCGGTTGGGGTTGGAACTGGTTATGGGTTTGGTAGTTCTATTGAGGGTAAGGATTTTTCCCTTATGGTTGGCTATGTTGTTGGTTATCCTTCCATCGGAAGCCTGGGTGGTCATTGTACCTTGGATTGAAGGTGTTTTGGTATTAGGGATTTTGAAAGTTTAGGGCATTGACTTCTGCTGGGGGTCCTCCTAGAAGAACATCCTTGATGGATGGAATGGTTGGGCAGTTGTCTGTTTTATGGTCAGGTTTGTCACAAATTGTGCAAACAAGGTCTACATTTTGGATTTCATGGACTTTCCTAAGGTCTATCTCTTCAACCTTCCTAGAGAGTGCTGCGAGTTTAGCCCTAAGGCTTTCCTCTTCTCTAAGTGTATGAATTCCAGTGGTTCTTTGTGGCTTTTCAGAATAAGGTGAAGTTCCCCAAGTTTGGTTTTGTTCATCCAGACTTTCCAGATACTCGTAAGCATCATTTGGGGCCTCGTTTTTAAAAGTTCCATTACACATCATGTCAATAAATTGTTTATTACCCGAACCCAACCCTTCATAGAAAATTCTCACTTGTTCAGGTATGGAAAACCCATGGTGTGGAACCATGTTTAGGGTGTCTTTGAACCTCTCCCATGTTTCATAAAATGACTCTCCCTCTTTTTCAAAAACGTTTTGGATGCTCTTTTTAAGTGCAATTGTTTTGTGATGAGGGAAGTATTTTTTGTAGAATTCTCTTTGCAGTTGGTCCCAAGAGTGGATTGATGCAGGTCTCAAGTTTTTTAGCCAATTTTTAGCTCGATCCTTTAATGAAAAAGGAAATAGCATCATCTTAGCGGATTCTAGTTGATGTGGGGGACACATGGTTTCAACAATGTCGTTGAACTCTTTGATATGAAGGTATGGCATTTCTGACTCCATCCCATGAAAGGTTGGAAGGTGGTTTAGGACATGGGGTTTGAATATGTAGTTGGTGTCTCCTATGGAATTTTGTCTAATGCATGAGGGGTCATTGGTCCAAGATGGAGTGAGGTAGTCGTTCATGGTTTGATCAACTACATTCCCTAAGTTTGGAGCTTCTTGGTTTTGGTTTCCCATTTGATTCCCCCCAGGGTTTACAATTTGATTTTGTGGATGACCCTCCATTGGACTTGTTTCAAGTTCTGACTTTGGGGTTTCAAGAATATTTTAATCTGATTTAAACAATCCCTTAGGTGCACTTGACTCCCCTATCCTAGGACTTTCCACCCTAACTAGTCTGTTTGAGAAATTGCGGGTGTAGGCGGACATGCGCCAAAAAAAAAGCGAGAAAGGGACAAGATAAGAGATCTTGGGTGAGAGTAGAAGACTGGAGGTGAGGAAAGAAGGTTTTTTTTTTATCTAAGGTACTTAATTGGTCCCCGGAAACGGCGCCAAAATTTGGTTCACGCCCAAATTTACACAAGAGAAGAAGGGTAGAATGGTCCTTGTAGTGTAGCTTGGGTTGTCGATTCCACAGAGACCTAAGAAGATACCTAAGATACACAACCTAAGGGATGGATTTTTGGCTATGAAGTGGACAACTTGGATTGATTTTGGATTGGTTTTAAAGATATCTAATATATTTAAGTGGATTCAATTTAAAAGAATGAGTTGATCCTAGGTTATCGCTCGGGGTGGATTGGACGTATTTTCTTTTTAATGATTTCAATTTCTTAAATTTGAGATGGGTTTATTTAAGGAGATAAAACAACATCATCACTTACTGGTTTAACGCCTACACCCTCTAATACTAATCACCTATACACTTGAAGGATCAAAGTTTTGAGCACTTCAAGGTAAAGGTTCGTATTAGTACTTGAAGTGTGTGGCCTTAAATTCAACAAGGACGATGGAGTTTAAAAATCATCAAATAAAAATCCAAATTAAAGAAGTGATTATACATTAATTAGGTGATAAAAAACATCCAATCCAGACCCTTTCTACTCCCTTGGATCAACCCATAAGTGGGTTAGCCCTCCATTGATCCCATGGTTTCAATGGAAGCGGAAAGTAGACTCATGAGGGAGGAAATGGAGAAGTAAAGAAAACAACAAAAATAAAATGATCACTCCACCGTTGTGTGAATAATTTCACAAGGGTTGGTGTGAATAAATTCACACCTTGATCCAACGGTATCAAATTGATATTAAGAACAACATAATAAGAGTAGAAGAAGAACTTTTATTAAGAAACTAAAGTGAATTGAACAACTTACATGTGAAAGACAAAATTGAGGCAACAAAAATGCAGCATAACATTACAATTGAACAAAGCATACAAGATCATCAACTCCTTCACCACCACTGCCTTAAATAGGAATTTTGGGAGCCTTGGGTCAAGCCTCAAACAGTACAAAGCATATCAATTAATTTTTGTAGGCCATAGGTGGTGGAAAGCGTGTGGAATTTGAACTTTTCCACATTTGACCCGAGGTGGCATCCATCTTTCCTTCACCGAACATACGCATCTGGAAGACCTTTTAGACGGCCGAATCAGAGTGGGCAATAGAATCATAAAATGGATCTCCGAATGTCTTCTAACCGCCTGTAAAATTTGGGCCCATTTGGAGTTACGGATACCGAGATATGATGAAATTAGTGGACTGTTTTTCTGGGCCGCAGAATCTGGCCCAGAATTGTATCTCTAACTTGGGCCACTTTAATGACCACCATAGAGGCCGAATTAGCATTGGATAATGAATAGTTATTTGTTTCTCTGAATTTCTTATAGCATCCAAAAAAATTTGGGATTCATTGGGTCTGTATGTTGGGCCCCACAGTCTCATCAGTGGGCTAGTGTCCAATATTCTTTCTCTAGAATTGCTTCCTTTCATCACAAAATATCCTCATCTTCTTCCATGAATTCTCCATTGATCCCTGAATAAAAAATGTTCAAATTAAAGTGTAGATAAAGTTCCCAAAATATCAAATTAAAAAAAATTGATAATTACATTCCTTAGAATCAGATGACTCATTGGGCCTAAATTGGTGTATATTAGGCATGAAGTGCACAAATGATGAGAATGGATGTTCATAATGAAAATGCAATAACTCAGGACCATAAGATCAAAAATGAACATTTAATACCATTAAAATTTAATTAAAATAAATGTTTTTATTGGATAATCAGGCCACAAGGTCACCAAAATGGGTCTTTAGCTTAATTTGTCTCATTGGCTTCTGCTCGCTCGTGTCACAACCCAACAAAGTGGTCGTTGAGGGTATTAAATCATCCTCATTGTGGCCCAGCTTACGGAGTGTCCGTAGGGGAAGGAGGTTAACTCCAGAGCCGTTGTCAATAAATACTTTATGGATCTCAACATCATTCAGTGTGTCGGACACATATTGTGGTTTGATATGTCCATGTATGATGGCATCTTCATCTTGATCGGTGAAATAAATCACCGCATTGCATTAAGATAATCCAGTCTTTGTCCGGTAAATCTCAGCGGAATCTACCTTGGCTTGAAACTCCTGGGGGCTGAGCAAGGCTTATATAAGTTCCTCCCTGAGGTCGTCTGACAAACCCAAGGCCTCAAGGATGGACAGCTTGGCTGATACTGACACCAGCTGATTAAGGATGTCGTACTTTTTATCCAATGGCCGATGCTTCTCCGCTGGTGGGAGGGTTCTAGCAGGCGTCTTGGGAGCTGGGGTGCATTACAAGGAGGGACCCACTGTGGGGTCAGATGCCGATGATGTTCCCACATTCTGGGGACTTGGCACGGCTGGTCTGTTTGTGCGCACTAGGCGGCTAGATGCTTGTTCTTCCTCTAATGGGTATTGTAGAATAACGGGCCCAGAGGGGTATCTTATAGAGGTGAAGGGATATTTTTTCTCCTGTTGAGTCTGTTGAAGGTATCTCCCACTAGTTTCTACGATATTGACGATTTGGGCCGAGGTCCAACCGTAGGGTTGGTTTCGGTCGCGACTGCACCTCCCCTGGTATCCCCTGCCTCTGCGATTCCTCGTCTCAGCTCCTCTTGTTGGGAACTCAGTTTCATAACCATACCCTTAGTCAGGTAATTATTCCATAAGATGGATGACGTTGATGGAACCAAATATTGTCTCTTCATCCTCTGACAGGTCAACCTGGTCGGTTGTCCCTGATGGTTCTGTTTGGTGGGTCGGTGCCTGTGGCGCCGAGTTTGGGGGAATGAAATCTGATAGTGTCAGGGCTAAATTCGGCCTTGTTCCGAATTGCTCCTATTGCACTTGTCCCCTCCCTTCTCGATTACGCCTAGATGGTCAGCTCTTTGAGGGTTTTGAGGCTGATACTCTCGGTTGTGCGGCATCAAGGGATTTTGGCGGCAACACTGGTTGTCGTAGCTAAGCTCGGAGTATGCCCTGTGCCCAGTTGATAGTCTTCCGAGTCATCCAGTTATCAAATTTCTTCCCCTTTTTTCTGGTTACTTCCTTCCACCCCTCCCCTTTTTCGGATTCAGTGGTAGAAATATACGTCACATGTGCTGGGGTGGTCCCATCTCGAACTTCCCAGAGTCTACCATCCTTTGCAGGAGGTCTTTGAAGACAAAGCATTCCTGAATATTGTTCCCCAACATTCGATGGTAAGGATAGTAGTCTAGCCTGTCATCGTGGCTGACTTATTCGGGTTTCCTCGGCTCCGGGAGGTGGAGAAATTTGCAATTCATGGCGGTGATGAAGTAGTCGCAGACTTGGTCCTCTCGGAATGAGTATACTTTATGTCTTCGTTCCTCAAACTGGTTCCGCTTCGATCATCTTCAATCATCCCACATAGGCGGAGGTGGCCGCTAATGTTCAGGGGGGCCTTAACGATTTGGTGGAGGCCTGAGCAGTGGAGCAGGCACAGGGGCTGGCTTGACCATGACAGAGGACGCTTCAGCTCTGGATGCTCTCTTTGTGGGATCCTGTGAGGCTATTCGGGACTTCAAATTGGTCCACTACAGGGAGTCCTCAATTCTCTGGGCAATGGCCAAGAGATGGCGGAATCTAGTGGTGTAATCCACTGGTATGAGCAGTTTCCATAGCTCATCTCGAATATTATCAATGCATATGGAGAGCAACTCATCTTGAGGCATTGGCCTATTCAGAGAGTAGGTCAGACCTTTCCATCTAGCTATGAAATCTGAGACCCTCTCGTTCTCCCTCTGCATCCAGTTCATGAGGTTGTTGACCATTGTCTTAGGCAACATTGAGCTGAAGTGGAACAGGAACTACTGCCAAAGGTCTTCCCATATTTTTATTGACTGGTCTAGTAGACTCGTATACCAGACGAAGGCGGATCCTTGCAAGGTCCGTACGAAGCATCCGAGTTTCACTGCTTCTTGTTGTTTTGGATTCCCCATCATAGGGTCGCAATAGGATACGTAGTGCATCAAATGTTGTTCCAGATCGCCTGATCTATTGAAGATAGGGAATATAGGGCTCCCAAAATTGGGTGGAGGAGGTGTGTTGCTCACCCAATCTAGGTAGGGTTTCTGTTCTGGCTGTATCAGAGCGTGCTGGACCTGCATTGCTTCCAATCAATCCGTCAGTTCCTTGATAGTGTTGGTGAGACCTTGGTTTACATCCTATTGGGCCCGGTCTTGGGAAGGTGCAGCATGAGGCATTGCTCGAGGATCTGTATCAGCTGGCACCAGGGGTGCATGTGCCGTTTATGACACCTTTGGAGGGTTCAGACATACTCGCTCTGGTTGCTTCTTGAGTGGAGGAAAGTCTTGGTATTCATCTGGATCCACATTTAGGTAGTTGGATGGGTCGGGTGCCTCGTTGGATGGGAGCCCTGACGGTGCTTCGTTTTCCTGGGAAAACCTTGGTCTTTGAGGTTCACTTACCAAGAGTGCATGATGTGGCTCCTCTCGGGACACACTTTCAATAAGATGGTTCCTCTGGAGTAGCTCAGTTTTAAGTCGCCTCAATTCTTTCATTTCCTCTTCCTGTCGAGCGAACCTCTTTTCGAGCGTAAGTGGATCGTTTTTATCGAGAGAAGGAGGCGGGATAAGGGTAACCAGTCCTTTATTCTTATCCTTATTAGAAGCTTGCAAGGTAAGTGGAGGAAGGTTAGCTGAAGGGGTTTCCATATTTAGAGTGGACCTCTGGTTCCGGGTGTGCACACCTGGTGGTTCATTGTTGGTTTCAGCCTGACCAGAACCATCGTCTCTAGATCCATCCTAATTTGCATCATCTCTAGTGTCACCCATGGGGTTAACCTCTATGGCGTTGATAGATGCATATCTCAGGGCGGGGAAGATTTCATCTTCCAAATAGGAAGAGGATCTCCACGTATTTTACTGACCTTCCCTTTCATGTGCCGGGATTGCCTTCGGACTTCTTGACAAAGGGTGACGCGGAGAGTTCTTTGATGCAACCTTACGATGCACCTTCCTCTTGGAGGGGATGATGATTCAAATGATGGGATAGGGTGGGAACCTCCTCTTCTGACTATCCCCCCTAGACGAGAGAATACTGACTCTCATGGGGGAGGTTATTGTTGAGGGTTTAATAATGCCCCCATCCCTGAGGGATGGGGTTGGCTCTATTCCCTGGACGTTGGGTCTCTTCCCGTTTTTATTGGTCTTACAGGGGCATTTGTTGTTAAAAATTCCCCCATCCCTACAGGCTGGGGTTGGCCTTGGATTGTGGTAGTGTCTATTGTTATCGCTACCTGCCTGATCTTGTGTGCCCCCATTCGGGGGTGAACTAGGTTTGGTGTCGAGTTCTTCTGTGAATCAATCCCTTCTAGGGAGGCAGGAAAAGATCGCTGATTGGACTCTCTTAGGCAAGAGGCTTTTTGTATGATCTCGGTGGCCTGATTGAGGATTTCTTGAATGGCTTGTTCCCATTGGGCCTGACACTTCTGGGACTTACTCAAGGCCTGGCTCTGCTGGGTGTGTTGCCTTTCATGAATAGGGAGACCACTCGATTTCCATCTTGACATGATGACGTTGCAAGACACCATGCCGAACGGGTTCTTCTGGGCGGGGAGCGGAGTGAATTGCAAAGCTCCATGTTCCTTCCATCCTCTGATATAGACTCTCGTCGGATCGTCACTGATGAGGCGGTGTAGCTGGTGTAGCGCACGGAGGCAGGCTATCTCCATGTTTCCTTTGCGCCTATCAGGTCATTGTTGCCACACCAAAGGAAGAGCTTCCAGGTCGATGTGACACAGGAGGTCTCCTATTGTCTTGACGTGTTCTACATACCCGTTATAGGGCAGGAAGCTTGATTTCATCTGGAGGAGGGTTTTCCATATATTTTAGCGGATTTCATGTACACATTATTCTGACAATTCTCTGGGTATGTCGAATTGAGAGGTTTCCATGGGCCAAAACATAACTAGTATATCATCCCTAGCCAGTCGTTTCCTTAGGTGCAACATGTCGTCATACTCCTCCGCTAGTGACTCCTCTACCTGGTCGGCCCAACTAAGAT
Organism: Viscum album; assembly: GCA_963277665.1. Lineage (NCBI taxonomy): Eukaryota > Viridiplantae > Streptophyta > Magnoliopsida > Santalales > Viscaceae > Viscum > Viscum album. Next base: position 1,201,952,516 of record OY728159.1, on the reverse strand, counting down.
GCCCACCGATAGTGTGGTCAGAGGCAGTGGGACTAGTTGGTGTTGAATCATCATGTGGGTGATTCCGAGACGATTTAGAAGATTAACGTGGCCCCATAATGTCTTTCTATTGAAGAAGGATGTCGTTGGAGACTAACTGGGAATCTGACATGCTTGATCTCATCCTTCTGAGTTCCTTGGAAAACGAGGGCTTTTCTGTGCATTATTCGGCAAGGGGAGGACCTTCCTATCGATATGATATGTCATTGTGGGGAGGACCTTCGCAATGGCGGCTGCAATGGCAAGGACTACCATCACATCTTGACGCCTTATGACATAGATGACTTTTGCAGTGCACACCCGAGGGAGGGCCTCCAAGGCATGTCACAGCAAAGGGAGGACCTTCTGGCTGCATAGCGTTGTTACGGGGAGGGCCTTCGCAACAACTGCCATCATGGTGAGGATGACCATCATGGTTTGAAGTTCGGTGTGTATCCCATGGAGGACCTTCAAGACACACTGTGACAAGGGGAGGACCTTCTTGTTGCTTGGGGCCACTGCGGGGAGGACCTTCGCAATGGCGTCCGTGGTGGTGAGGACTACTATCATAGCTTCTGCAAGGGAGAGGACTACCATTACAGCTACCGCAGGGAGATTATATGTGGGTAACACCCTGGGGAGGGCCTTCATAATGTACCGCAATGAGGGGAGGTCCTTCTCGTTTTTTGATGTCTCTATGGGGAGGACCTCCGTTATCAGGGTGGTGAGGACTACCACCGTGATCTGATGCCCAGCTGCATGGAGTGTCATTGCAACATAACCCCTGGGGAGGACCTTCAGGGAAGTCCACAACAAGGGGAGGTCCTTCTTGTCACGATTAGACGTCACTACGGGGAGGGCCTCCACAGTTGAGACTATGATAGTGAGGACTACTATCATAATCTTTGGTCCCACTGCATGGAGAGCGTTTACAGTGTATACCCTAAGGAGGACCTTCAGGGTGGACCACAGTAAGTGGAGGACCTTATTTCTACTTGATATTCTGGTCACGTGGAGGGTTTCCATGACTCGCATCAAAAGAGGAGCTCTTGTGATCGATCGTTGTATGCCCATGGGGGAGGCCCCCGCGGGTGCTCTGGGGAGGACATTCAGAGCCGCTGGTAGTGACATTGCGGGGAGGACCTTCGCAACTACTACTTCCACTCCCATAATATGGTAATGGGTGGGCAGGGTTCTGAGCCTTCGATATGCGCTTAGTGGCGTTGGGAACCCCATCTTCCAGCAGAGCAGAGTCATGAACTCCCTCTTTATTTTCCGGCTGCTTTCAGCGCATTTGGGGCCCTTTCTTGCGGGTAGTGGGGACCTTCTGCTATTGACAATGGCCTTCACCTTTGGTTCCCTGTCTAAATGGGTCCCGTGATGTTGTCGGGGTACGCCGATGAACATCTTGAATTTTAGCAGGGATATATGCCTGCTCTGGAGTATCCACCATGATGGACGGGTGACCCCAGTTGGAACGAGTGAAGCTACTCAATCTGGTTGCCCTTGCGTCGCAGAATATAGACAGTGACCCTCCTGGGCGGGAGCAGGGATACAGATTTTCTCCAAGGCGTGTATCTCGTCTCTTAGATGAGTCATCTCAATTGGGGATATGGGCTCACGGGCCCGAGTCCTTGCTGTTGCCGCTGATGCAATTACACTCTGGAAAGTCTGTAAGATATGATCTAGGATCGATACCTTCTCCTCCATCATTACCAAGATATACAGAGAGACATCTTTGGCTGGAATGGGTATGAAGGCCTATTCTGGTATCAGAGTAGGAATATCCTGCTCCGGTCCTCCGGTGGTCAGTGGGTACTGAAAATTATCCTGTGTCGGGGTAGGTGAACAAATCTACCCCTGGGTCGGAATATGCCGGTTTATCTCTATGTTTTCCACCACATCGGGATGGCGGACTTTACTTGCATACACAGGGATCTGAACCTGAATATATTGGCTTCCCATCGTATCGAGTCAGTGGCCTTTGTTGGCAGGGAGATGTGCCTGCCTATTAATTACTGCCACATCTGGATGGCGGGATTTTTTGATCACCACCATTCTGGGATTGTAGGTGTTAAGAGGATCTTCTAGGATCTAGCCTTGCAGACGTCGGGTTTCCACCATGTCGGGTTGGTGGGCTTCATGACCCTGGGTAGGGAGAGGTGCATGCCGGGTAGGTGACATCCTGTGTGAGCGACGGGCTTGATAGAGCTCGGCGGGGATGCGCGCCTACTCGCATGATGCCGCCATGTTTGGATGGAAGGCTTTGGAGGAGAAAACATGTGCATGTGCCTGCTCATGATACGTCTCCGTGATTGGGCAGCGGAGCTCCTCCTTAGGGACAAGGGTGATGACCGGTCCCTGGTTGTACGTTTTCCACCCTCGTCGGGCGGTATGAGGGTCCGAAGCTCAGGGAGCGTGGTCCTGGGTCCTCGGGGTGATTTCCTCCCTGGTGAGACAATATTGGGTTGCAGCGTGACTGCGATGACATCTTCCAGCGGGGGCCTTGGAACGAAACCCTCGTTCAGCGGGGATGAGTTCCTCAGCATTGACCTCATCTACCTCCCTAAGATAAGGGAGGTATACGTTGTCTCATTATGGGGATAGACTCCCGAAATGGTTGGAGACAGAAACAGGGGATGTCTGGATCTGCCTCTGTGGCCGCTGCTGGGCAGGCGACTGGCGAGTTCTGGCAGATTGGAGGGTGTGCATGGCCACCTCCACCGTCGGGAGAGTACCGTTCACTTAGTACTCTCATATTAAAGCATCTGAGACCCAGCGTTGAAGACGCTGGGTAGGTGACGGGGTCCTCCGTTGGTGAGGATGTCCGGTCATTGCATTATTGGAAGCACATGCTTGAGAGTTCCTTCGTGACACCATTGGATTGAATGGAGTTCTGTGTGGTAACTATAGATCATTTTAACAAGTAAAAATAGAAAACTCGTCAAAGCAGCATCTCATGATCCCATGCGTAATTAATGACCTTGATTGGCCCTCCTTGTGAGTAAAAGGGGGCACACAATGGAATTAGGTTAAATCCATCATGCTTGGTTAAAGATTCACGTCGGGTTCACCATTTTTTGTCTCGGAGGTGCACGATGGGGTCGTGGGGAAGAAACGTGCACTACCCGGTAGTTGATTAGAGAAGTTTGGGTTCTACTTAATCACTCATATAGGGAGCACCGTTTTCTGCCTCGAAATACCCAACGGTTCCATATCCAGTAATACATGAACCTTTTTTCCAAAGGCAGGCGTTTTCTGGGTGGTTTGACCAGCAATACTTAAGAACTCACATTGGTCGAGAGGAAGGAAAGTCGGGCTCATCGCACCCTTTTTGAGGGGAATTATTGCCTATTCTGGGACTCTCTTATAGATTTAAGACATGTTCATATGTTCGCGAATCTTTGGTTTATACCCAAGCATATTATCTACGGATTACTCTTGGTTGGAAATGGTCAACTAGATGCAGGGGTTTGGAATCATTTATGCCCGAGGTTTACCATCCCTCATTGGATTAATAACCCCGAGGAATCTTGACTCATTGAGATGGCACTAGGGTTGGTACGATGAACTGACGTGAAGATAGTCGGATCGACCGGTTGTTTGGCTTGAACCTCAGGGAGGCTTCCTACGTACCCTTCCTAGGAGATGGGGATCAAAGTCCACATAGTTCGAATGAGTGGGGGGCTTACACTCTGAGGCGGCCCAGGATTTGGGTAAACCGACGTGAAAGGGGGTCGGAATGACCAGTTTCTAGGCTTAAACCTTGGGGAGGCTTCCTATGTTCCCAGCCTAGGAGACCGGTATCAAAGTCCACATAGTTCAGATGAGTGGGGCTTATGCTCTGAGGTGGCCCAGGAGAGGATGTCATGGTCGATGCTTACTCTAAGCCTACGTGAGTCATGGCCGGTGTGAGAAACAAGAGGAAGCAGAGACCAGATGATCACATCACAAAAGGTGCGTCCATGAGAAGTGGGGTGGGGCTTACGCATGGAGCAGCCCATAAGGTCGGGGCATACTCCGGGATGGATGCCCAGGGTGACAAAGCACAGTGGGAGAGGGAAAGAGGTGCTCCTGTGCACGTCACCTCTCTTGTTCTCAGTGGAAGTATGGAAGTGCATGGGGGCTTCCTTCTTATGGGTATTTTACTACCCCCTAAATAAGGGAGAAGTGCCCCGACCCCAACAAGTGGAGGGGCAAGAAGGTGACTCCCGAGCTCAGACTCCACATTACCATGGGAATGTGAACCCAGAAATGCTTCGAAAATCCGCTCAAGGGTTGGGGAAACCCTTTCTCCCCTTCTTATCATGGGTATGTGAACACAAAACGGCGCGTTGATGCACCTGAAAGTTACATCACACGATTCCAGTGGCTCTGGTGGGGGCCTTGGCTCGGGGCCGATGAGTAAGCCAATGAGGGAGTCGCGGAGGATCAGGTTGGATTGGAAGGATTTTATATGGCTCGGGTAACGGGAACTCCGAAGGATTCGGCGAGCTACATGGGGGTATGGGTGGTGGTTCCCTTCTCTTAGGGAAGTGCTACGCGATTGGAGAAGCCATCCGCGAACCAGGGTGGTCCGCGGACTGATCGACATCCCGCGAACTAGGGTGGTTCGTGGAACAGTGATCATCCCGTGAACCAAGGTGGTTCGCAGATTCGGGTTCAATCCGCGTACCAGGGTTGTTCGTGGAGGGATCCATGTGAGTAGTGGTGGCCAAGGGCGGCACTGGTCGGGGGGTTCGTTAGTCGGGGCTTCGCCCGCATAGGAGGATGTTACGCGGTGCGACGGATTGGATAAGGGGAATAAAATCCCTATTCCACGGGGAGTGCATCCGCGGAGGGGACATGGTTCGTGGTCTTCTTTTCTTTTCTATTTTAAGTTTGCAGTTCACCAAGTTATTATGCATTCTCCGGTTCCTTATTAATTCATTCTCAGGTTCATACCTGCTCTGGTTTGCGAACTGGAACTTCACTGCGAAATCCTAAACCTTCCTTCGAAATCCTCCCACCTGAATCTGATCGATCTCCCTCAAATCCCCTTTACTCTTCCCCTCTATCTCCTTTTATAGAGTGGGGAAAAGGATGTATCTATGGTCATGCGGCACCTTTTTCGGAGGCCCACGACCGAAAACCCAATTCACGGATGACCTGGTCAATCCACAACTCGCGGGGGGCATCGAGCGAATCTCCCCCGCGAACCAAATGAGCTTGGGAAGTGCTTCGCGGCCACGGAGGGTTCCGCCTCCATTCCACGAATGACAGTGGATGCGGACTGGGCCAGTTGAGTCGGTCCATGGTTGGGGGCGGTTCGTGATGGTGGGTCGGTCCAGCGCTTGTCCTACTTCGTGCCCGTAGAGGATCTCCGCCCCCATTCCGCGAACAACAATAGTCTGTGGATGGGGTGCTTCGCGGAACCGGACACATGGAGTCATCATTTGGACTGGTCTGCAGACCGGTTCTGCTGTGTGAATCCTTTGAGTTTTCTCCATTCTCCCGACCAACTCTTTTGGGGGAATTGGGTAGAATCTCCTTTGCAGATTTTTCAGGACCCTACACTCAAAGAAAAACCTGATATCTTATAATCTTCTCCCTTAAAGAAAGTCACCCCTAAATTTCCCTTTAAAGGGTGGTTAAGAATCATCTGAGAATAACTCTGACCACTGAGCACATTTATTGGCCTCTCACTCCTAAGTCTTATCCTATAAAAAATCATGATTCTATATCACCCATACTAGAGAAACTGACCGGCCTCAGAGAACCATCATGATCCTGTCAACAACATGCATAGGATTCTCCTCAAAAGATTCATATATCAGTAACTCAACATCCTTAGAATGTAAATAGTGATATGGGTCTGAATAATAATAGTTTAGTTGAGATGCATGGAATATGCCATGCATGGCCTAGTACCTCTTTGGTAACTACAACTGATAGGATACCGACCCAACTCTACTCAGAATCTCAAATGGACTGACATATCTGGTGAAAGATTGCCATGTCTCATGATATGTCTATGTCCCAGCCTTGGTGAGACATGTAAAAAGACCTGATCCTTGACCTCAAACTCTAGAGGTCATTTATGGTGATTTATTTGAGATTTTTTTCGAGACTATGTAGTATTCATACACTTCTAGATCAACTGAACCTACTCAGAAGTCTCCTATATGAGACGTGCTCATAGTAAAGCTACTTCACATGCCTCTAACCAGCACAGGGGTGATCAGAATAGCCTACCATACAAAGCCTCATAAGGTTCCACTTTTATATTTTCCTGATATCAATTATTATAAGAAAACTTTAAAAGGTTTATATGCCTCTACCAAGAGCCCCTAAAATCTAAGATGCGTGCTTATAGAATTTCCTTGAGCACCTAAATCATTCTCTGTGACTGGTCATCATTCTAAGGGTGGTATTATGTGCCTAGAATCACCTATGAACCTAATTCCCTCTAAAAAATATTCTAGAAATGAGAAATAAACTAGGTGTACCTATCCAATACAATGGTCTGAGGAACCCCATGAAATCATATTATCTCACAGATATACAACTTCCCAATCTCATCTACTAAGAAGGTATCCCTGATAAGTGGTAAATGAGAAACCTTTGTGAGCCTGACCACAAAAACCAATATATAATTACTTCCGTGATGCGGCCTTTGAAAACCAGTCATGAAATCCATTAAAACATATTCCTATTTCTACTCATAAATGGGTAAATCCTGTAAAATACCATTTGTTCACTGGTATTCCACCTTCACCTACTGATAGGTGGAATTCCTCATAACAAACCCACCCACCTCACATTTCATCCCCATATACCAATACTACAAATGTAAATCATGATACATCTTGGTAATGTCAGGATGCATTGCCCAAACTGAGGCATGAAATTATCACATTAGCTTCTCATGTATGTCTATTGGAACCCATACATGAACATGAATATGAAAAATCTCATCCTCACCTACCACACTCTCTCGTAAGATTAGACCCTCATAATCTGATAATTTCCTCATTATTACTTTATCCATAAGAGTAGAATTCATAGCTAAAGAAGAAATTAAAGTCTACCCCTAACTATCCTAGAGTTCTAAGTGTATCTTTAAAAACAAATCCATAAGTTTTCACTTGCTACTGGCCGCCTAAACTTCCTATATCTGAGTCCTACAGCTCAGTGAATCAGCCATAGCATTAACTTTACAATGCATATAGGCAAGATTGAAGTCAAAAGACTATAGGTACTCAACCCACCTTCGATGCCTCAAATTCAAGTCACGCTGTTTAAATATACACTTGAGGCTTTTTTTCTATGTACACCAAAAAAGACTCTCCTAGTAAATAATTTCTCCAACTACGTAAAGAATGAACAACTAAAACTAACTCGAGATCATATGCTGATTAATTCCTATTGTGTGGCCTCGGCTAATGAGACCCATATGCCAAAAATCTATCTCCATAGATCAAAATTTCTCCTATTATGATACCATATGCATCATAATACATAGTATGTATCCTTCCTGACTCTGGAAAAATCAAGACCGGTGATGAATTTAGTCTCCCTTTTAGCTCTTGAAAGGATATCATGCAAGTTTCTATCCATAAAAACTTCACACCATTATTATTCAAGATCATAATTAGTGATTCTAATCATGATAAATCCTATATGAAACACCTATAGTAACTATATATCCCTAATAAACTCCATATCTTAATGAAATTATTGGGAATCTCTTATGAAACTACAGCTCTCACCATCTTTGGGTCAACTGATACTCTTGTCTTTGAGATAATATCACCCCAAAAGTGAATATTATCCTTCTAGAAGTGGAACTTTGTGAGATTAGAATATAACTAATTTTCTCTTATTTTATCTAAAATGATCTAAATATGTTTGACATGGTCATGTTGATTTTGAGAATACACTAAGATTTCATCCATGAAAACCACCACAAACAAGTCCGAATAAGGATGTAAAACTCAGTTCATCAATCCCATGAAAACTGCTAGTGCATTCATAAGACCAAATGGCATAACTAGATACTCATATAGATCATTCCTCCTATGAAAAACTATACGAGGTATTTCTACAGGTCAAACACACACCTGATGACAACCTGACCACAAGAAATTTTTTGAGAACATCTAAGCTCCTTAGAGCTAATCAAAAAAGTCATATATATACGGCTAGGGATACTGGTTCTTAACCGCCAATTGGTTCAATTTTCAGTAATACACACATATCCTGAGGGTACCATTAGTATTTTTCACAAAAAGGACCAGAGAAACCCATAGAGAAGTATTGGGATGTTTAAAATCCTTTTCCTTCATGTCCTCTAGCTACCTCTTGAGCTCCTACAACTCTGTAGCAGTTATCCTATAAGAAGGAATGGATACTGGTACAAATCCTGGAACTAGCTCGATAGAGAAATCGACCTCTATCTCAAGAGGTAAAACTGAAAATTCATCTAGGAAAACATCACTTAAATGATCAATAACTGGAGGAAATTCTTTTGGACGCATTCCCTAATCAACCAGATATAACCTAGAAATCTGGGTTGTAATCCCACCCATCCCATGATTCTCTGGTCTATCTCAGCTTTCATGGACATTTGATTCAACCTTGTGAATAAAAACACCACCCTATGGTTATGTGAAGGTCGCCCTCTAGAAATAGTAGTCTACAAAGGCATGATAGGGAACTGGGCACTCCATCCCGAGTGTGACATAAAACCCTGTCATCGTGAGGAAAAAAATCTCATACAAATTGACACCCACCAATCTCAAGAGGTACTCCATAAACTAGCATACACCCTCTGTTCTAATCCCCAAAAAAGTATCCAAGGTCATAACGCCATCGTAATACTAAAAAATGAGCCCAATTCTCTCCACTATAGGTACATATATGAAATTATATGACACACATATATCAAAAAAGTGCAGATACTAGAGTAGAGGCTACTAAGATCGTACCTCTCACCATATACAGATCAGTATTCTACTCTTTAGGGGTAGACTGTATAGAATATATCTTTCTTGAACCATGAATATGTGACACAACCTCACAACCTAGAACAATACCACCCTAATATCTAGGTAAAATTGGTACTTGGTTTTCTCGGTCACAACCACCACCTCGGCCTGAACAACTGGTACTACTCCAGATCCTAGCCTAACATGGATCCATGAAACTTTCTCCTGAACCTAGAGTCAGTTCTGACCTTCTTCCTCTAACTACTAAAGGGATGGTCCTACAAAATATTTGTACATGGACTATCCTACCACATGATCATCACTTGATTGGGTGTCAGTCACACTGATTCCTCGTATGAACTCATCTTCTACATTCATGACATAAAACATATCTAACATCACTAATAGCTTGGCTAGTAATCCCCTTATGAGAAGCCAAAAAATAGTGCTTCCTACCACTGGAAGCTGAATTGCTAGGCCAAGAGGCTACACTACCCTATTATATATCCCCAACTTCCCTTAGGTTTTTCTCTTTAATTAGTGCCTAATTCACTATCTCAGTAATAGTCATCAACTTGAAAATGTTAACATAAGATTGAACGGAATGTATGAGACCTTCCTTAAAGTGTCTATCCCTTAATAGCTCATCAATAAGGTAAATCATCACAAAACACTAACTCTCTATAAATCATTACGAATACTCCATAATAGTCATTACGCCATGCTCTAGATGCATGAACTCACTGGACCGATCTGCACTTTGATTCTAGGGGGAAAAGTATTCATAAAACCTGGATTGGAAATCCATCCAAACCATATCTCAGAGTGTATCATCTTGGTTAAAAACATCCCACCAGCGCTTTCTTTCTCCTCATAGAATATACGTCATGAGATTCACTCTCCTCTCAGGAGGTGTTTTAAAATGCTATAAAATCAAAAAATTCATCTCAATCCATATATCAGTAGCCTTTGGACCTCCATCCCCAAAAAATGTGGGTAGATGTTGCTTCTAGAACATATGCAGTAGCTCTTCCATAGATGAGGCAGGTCGTGGTGCTCCATAAAAATTATTCAAATTATGTAAGAAACCCTCATGAAATTGTTACTCAATACTTTTGTATGGTTAAAATATTAATGTCACAACTCAAATTATAGTAGGATCTATCGGTATCCCATGGACCACTACCTCTAGATCATGTTTTTCACCACCCTCTTGGCATGTGACTGGAGTTATTCATAGTGGCATGTCTCTATAATTCCAAGAACATGCCTTAGAAAGATTTGATAACCAAAATACCATAGTTAAAAAATGTGGGATAGGTCAAGACCTTCATATAAACAGGTCAAACCCCTATTCTTTCTCCTAAATCTAGGACTGGGTAAAAATAAATAGTTGTATCCATCACTAGAGACACTACCTACTACCCCCACTAAAGTCAAGTCTAGGTCAAGTTCTCTATTTCCAAAAAAATCCATTTCATTATAATTCACATTCATTTCATAATTCTTTTTAAATGGTTGAACCAAATGTTTCATAACTTCTTATCTATAAGATCCCATACACCTCAATAACCAAAATATGGTGTCCACCAAATCCATACCATAACATGTTACATTCAATCCGATCGATGGTCCGTGACTCAATGTTTCATAGTTAACTGCTTGGGGTGTCTACTGTAGCCTAATCAGGAAAATAATATTTAGGTTACAACAGGAACTCTATGTACTAACTAGGTTTCTCAATTCCCTATAAGAACACTTGTAGGACAAAAAATATTTCACACAAGGCATGTATAGCAATATCATGCAATCAAGAAATGCACCCTATATGGCATGGCATAATGAATGGCATATAAATCCTGTAAAGTTCCTAAAATGATACATGATATGCATACCCTCATCTCATTAGGAAATGGTAAAATAGATCCTTAATAATATCAATAATAACATTACAATTCAAGTGCATCAGCCAATAGTGGAATAAAATCAATTTTAATGGAAAAAATACAGGAAGTAGTAATTTTTATTCGAGGAAATTTGGATTTTATATGTACATGGGTTAGAAACTCCCAGGTATAGCTCAATACCACATTCCAACACCTTTATAATCCCCTATATATTTCCACAAAATAGTAGGATAGAAAATAAAATCATTTGATACCACTTTGTAACATATCAAACTATATGCCACTAAATGGTTCCCCAATCCAGTGGGTTACATGGCCTCAAGTGTGCCTCCCCATAAGCCAGAGGCTACTGACTAATAGTGAGGACCTAGGTTGTGTTTTTAAAGAGACTATTCCCTCATATTAGAGTATAACACGATAGTAGAAATCATACATATCAATAGTGGTATTAGTAAATCAAATGTATAGAAGATGAACATTTAAAAAAGGAATATATAAACAATTAAAAAATTAATCACATCTAAAAAATGTCGTTTCATGTCATGTATCTACAAAATAGAAAACCATGTATATAGACAACTAGTAAAAACGTGTATCAAAATATTAAAAACCCCAAAAAAATGACTATCACTAGATAACATTGCAAGCCTGTATCAGTCATGTGCTTCCCTTCTCTTGAGCATGGAAAAAATAAAACATAAAATAGTAGGCACTTACCTCAGTACCTACCTACATCCATGTAGTCTATCTAGGTACCAAATAGTATCCTGAACAGGGTTTGAGATAACACTCAGTAGGAAACCACCAATGGTGTTTATACAAATCAAGTCTTTGTATACAAGATAAATCAGTGTAAAATATATACAAAAGGTATAATAGTACTAAAAGTAAATTTATAAAGTAAAGTGGTACATTCCAACCTACTAAGGATCCTTACAAACATTAGTCAAGATCCCTTAACAAGGGAAGCAGTAAAATAGAAATAAACAAGTGATATAGTCCAGTCTAATAATTGAAAGCTGATACCCGTACCAGGGCTATCTGTAAAACATGCCAAAGAATCCAGAATTTCCTTTTCATGTATTCTAGTAATAATATAAACCATGTACATGTTGTAAAAACAAGTCATTCACAATGGACTCACCATGTAATCAAAATTGTTAGACCATGAAGGGCCAGATTCAAGCTATAGAAGACCAAGGCATCCATGTCGAGTCCCAGGAGCATCTCGATGGAAACTCAGTAAAGACTTGGGTGGGGTCCAAGGAGCTTGTAAATAGACCATGTCCACTACAATCCCAATAAAGATGGATCCTAGGGGTGGTAAGGCCCAAGGAAACCTACGAAATCAAGACCCAAGGAGGAAATAGGTCCAAGACATCCACTATTGTAAACAAGATCCATGGGAGAAATGTCCATGGAATCTAATAGAATTGGGATCCAAGGTATACCAACCATGGAATCCACTGACATTTAAATTCATCATCTCATTACAATAACCAATTCATAATCAATTATATTTCATGAGTTTACCCACTCATTTCCATAATTTCTCTAAAATTAATTTTAATAATTAGATCAATCATCGCCATGTTATCACATGGAAAAGGAGGAAAACCTTCTCATAATCATTAAATTCAAGTAAAATCAATTTATAATGGATTCCTATAACTAGGAAAGATCACAAACACCCCATGGGTGGTATAAAAATAGGAAAAATACAAAGGTTCACCCCATGGGTGGTCTAGATTGGGGGGGAAATATCCAACAAACTCAAAGGGACTACTGGGAGTCCCTAACAGGTCTCAAACCATTCAATTCAAGAAGTCAATTAATTTTAAGGGTGACATTGGAAAGCTCATCTCATGGAATAATGAAAACTAGATCGATAAAACACAAAACTTGTGGGAAAAGGTATAGAACACCTATTGTATGTCTATGGTAGATCACTCATCTAGTATCGATCTATGATTCAATCTAGATTCAAATAAAAATTAATAACAGATGAAAATCCTAAAAATAGTCTATATTAGCTCACATTAAAATATTGTAGTCCATACCAAGGAAAATGAGGAACCACTACAAAAAATGACCCAATTAGAGGGGGTTATTTTTATTTTAGAATGGGTTATAACCCCTTATAAACACATTAGTGGCAGTTATGAGAAACCACTACTAATGTGCCTACCTAATATTGTTAGAGATGGTTTTGAGGAACCAATGGTAAAGTAATTTCAATTTTAGAAGTGGTTCAATTAGAGGGGGGTTTAACCCCCTATAATGTATAAGTAAACTTAGTGGAGGTTGGAAACCACCGCTAAGTGAGTTATATGTCATATATTAGGGGTGGTTCTCAAAACTGCCTCTATTTAAGTCTTAATTATAGGTGGTTTTAACCACCTCTATTTAAGTCTTAATTAGAGTTGGTTTTAACCACCTCTAATTAAGAGGATTTGATTCTTATTAGAGGCAGTTTCAATGAACTATCCCTAAATATTTATTTTATTTTTCAATCAAACACAAACCCTCCCGTCCTCCTCCTCCAGTTATTCCCTCCCGTCCCACCCCTCCTCTCCCCTCTAGTTCCCTTCCCTTGTGACCCACCTCCTCTAGTTATTTCCTTCTAACCCCACCCCACCTCTATTAAGGGTGGTTCTCAAAACCACCTCTATTTAAGTCTCAATTAGAGGTAGTTTCAATGAACTATCAATTAGAGGTTGTTTTAATCACCTCTAATTGAGAGGATTTGATCTATATTAGAGGAAGTTTCAACAAACCGCCTCTAAATATTTATCTTATTTTTTAATATATTTTATTTTTTAATCAAACACCCCCCGCCCACCCTCCCTCCTCCTCCAGTTCTTCCCTCCCATATTTCCCCTCTGATTCCCTTCCCTTGTGCCTCACCTCCTCTGTTTCTTCACTTCTAACCCCACCTCACCCTCCAATTCCCTTCCTTTCCACCCCACCTCTCTCGACCTCTAGTTCCCTTTCCTTATGTCCTGCACTCTCGACATTCAGTTCCCTACCACAATCCAGCCGCCCTCCCCCATATATAGTAGATCACTCATCTAGTATTGATCTATAATTCAGTATAGATTAATAGAAAAATGAATAATAGATGAAAATCCTAGAAATATGTCATATTATCTCACATCAAAATATTGTATCTGATACCAAGATAAATGAGGAACCACTAAAAAAATTACCAAATTAGAGGGGGGTTATTTTTTAGTTTATAAGGGGTTATATCCCTTTCTAAACACATTAGAGGTAGTTATGAGAAACCACTACTAATGTGTCCACCTACTATTGTTATAGGTGGTTTTGATGAACCGCTGATAAAGTAATGTCAATTTTAGTGGTGGTTCAATTAGAGGCGGTTAAAACCCCATGAAATAGAACCATATAATATCAGGTTAGAGGGGATTTTAACCCCTATAATGCATAAGTCAACTTAGCAGAGGTTGGAAACCTCTAATAAGTGAGTTATATGTCATATATTAGGGTTGGTTTCCGAAACCAACTATATTTGAGAGGATTTGATCCATATTAGAGGTAGTTTCAATGCACCACCTCTAAATATTTATTTTATTTTTTAATATATTTTATTTTTTAATCAAACACAAACCCTCCCACCCTCCTTCTCCAATTATTCCCTCCCGTCTAGCCCCTACCTGACCCTATAATTCCCTTCCATTATTCCCCACCTCCTCTAGTTATTCCATTATAACCCCACCCTGCATCTATTAGGGGTGGTTCTCGAAACCACCTCTAATTGAGTAGACTTGATCTGTATTAGAGGTGGTTTCAATGAACTCTAAATTAGAGATGATTTTAATATATTTCATTTTTTTAATCAAACACAAACCCTCCCTCCCTCCTCCTATGATTCTTCCCTCCCATCCCACCCCTCCAATTCCCTTCCCTTGTGCCCCACCTCCACCAGTTCTTCCCTTTTGACCCCACCCCGCCCTTCGGTTCTCTTCCCTTATATCCCCTCACTCCTGACATCCAGTTCCCTACCGCAATATAGCCACCCTCCCCCACCCATTTTTTCCACCTGTCCCATGCAACATCTCACTCGCAACCCACCACCCTATGCCTTCAAGACTATCTCTCGTAAAATGTTTCCAGCGGGTTTTGAACCCCTCACCTCGACCACAAATCTGAGCGCCACTTCCACTAAGGTAACCGTTTTTTGTTATTTTTTTATACACAACATTTTTTATAGATATGTATTAGTATTATAATTCAAATAAATATTATTTGAGTAAATATTTAAATACATATAAATAAATAACCTACATATATATTTATAATAATTAAATTATATATATTTATATTATGTTTTTATTTATTTATATTATAATACATTTATATTACATTAAATTTATACATTTATATAAACTATATTTTTTATATGTGTATTTACATGCATTTGACTAAATATATTTTATGATTATATTTATGTTATGTATATACATATATATTTATTTATTTATAAATATATTTATATAAATTATTTATATACTTAAATAAATATTTATATATTATGTACATGTTTGGATGAACTATTTCCCACATCCAAGGGTTAATACACAACAATCTCTATTCCAAAGTCTCATAAACTCTTGGTTTCAGGGTGTGGAGGAGAAGATCATGGAATGTAAAGCCCGAGCCATCATCCTTGCTTCCATCTGTTGGACAATTTGGGAGGCCAGGAATCAGTCATGATTGGGTACTCGTGTCCTGACTTCTTTACTTTCTATGAGGGCAAGGTGCCTTATAAATGATCTTCTCTCACTACTCAAAGGAGGGCATCAATTGGCTCTGATTTGCAACATCCTCAAAAAAAATATTTCGCTTGGAGATATGAGAGGAAGATGGGTCGGTTGGAACCCTCATTCTAGTGGGCTGAAGCTCAATGTGGATGGTTCTTTTAAAAATAGAGCCATGAAAGGTGGATAGGTCCTACGCGATGCACGCGGTTCTGTTATTGTGGATTTCAACTCCTTTCGTGGCTCGGGTTCCTCTCTAGGGGCGGAGGCTCGGGCTTTGCTCACAGGCCTCCAAGTTTGCAAGGAGCGGGGTCTCGTGGTGGCTGAAATTGAATCAAACTCCGAAACTCTGGTGAAGATGGTTCAAGGAAGGTATGATGTGCCATGGGACCTGATCTACATTATCAGAAGATGTTTCCAAGAAATTTCTTCTGAACACATCATCCACCATAGCTGGAGGGAGACCAATTTGGTTGCAGACGCTCTTGCAAGCCACAGTCACCCAGGTGAGGTAGTGATCGTCTTTGACGGCTTGGGTTCTCTGTCGCGGGAGTGTCAGATTTTTGTGCAGAAAGATTCACTTGGCTTACATTATTTCCTCCCCCCTTGAGGGCCCTTTGTAATTAAGGTACAAGGCCCTTCCTTGAAGATAATTAAAAAAGCACTTTTCAGTCAGTCTTTAAAAATATATTCATATAATGTATTTCAATACATATATTAATTATTATGAACATTAATATTTTTTTTATAAATTGTATTATATTATATGAAACACATATATGTGAAATAAAATTTATACAAATATTTATATTATATATAATTAATATTATATATCCTTAATATTATATGAAATTCAATTTATACAAATATTATATATGAAATAAAACTTATAAAAATATTTAATTAATTATATATGAAATAAAATTTATAGAAATATTTATATAATGTATTTCAATAAATATATATTTTTATTATGCACGTTAATATATATTTATTTAAATAAATATAATTGCATAATATTATGTACATTAATATATATTCATTTTAATAAATAGAGTAGTATAATATTGTGTACATTAATATATATTTATTTGTATAAATTGTATATCATATAATATTAATTATATATAATATAAAAATAGAAACATATTATTTAAAAATATATTTATTATTATTATAATATAAATTATATAAACTACAAGCTTGGGTTTTTATATCATATATTTTTTAAATAAATTATATTTATGTATATATTTATATAATATGTTTATGCTTTTATGTTATATATAATTAATATTATATGAAATATAACTTACGCAAATAAATATTTATAAATGTACATAAAATTATACAATTATATTTTTGTTTACAAATAATATACAATTAAATACAATCATATAATTAGAAATATATAATATAATTAAATGATATATATATATATATATATATTTACTAAATTAATTTATAATTAATATGGTATACTGAAATATATATAAAATAATTATATAGTATATATAAATTTATATATAATAAAATATTTATAATATAATATATATAATATTTATATTTATATTTATATTTATATTTATATTTATATTTATATTTATATTTATATTTATATTTATATTTATATTTATATTTATATTTATATTTATATTTATATTTATATTTATATTTATATTTATATTTATATTTATATTTATATTTATATTTATATTTATATTTATATTTATATTTATATTTATATTTATATTTATATTTATTTTTATATTTATATTTATATTTATATTTATATTTATATTTATATTTATATTTATATTTATATTTATATTTATATTTATATTTATATTTATATTTATATTTATATTTATATTTATATTTATATTTTCCTATATTATATTTATTTGTATACATAATATAATATAAATATATTTATACATAAATATATTATAAAAATGTTTTAAATATAATATATGTATAATATAAATCATAATTTAAATGTATAGTATTTATAAAACCATATATAAATTTTATATATTTTTATAAATATATTTGTAATTACATTTATATTATGTATACCAATATTTATATATGTATAAATTTTTGTTTATATGTATAAGTAATATTTATTACCCTTAAAGGGTCTTCTTAGCCTCTAAGCGGCCTCTCTCTCATTTCTCATTGAGCTAGGGTTCCTTTGTCGGTGTTCTGGTAGGGGAGGCCTACGCGTCGCTTCTCCAGCATTGTCTCCCCCTCCTCTCTTTCATTCCTTCCTCCCCTACCCTCTTTCCCTCTCTTCTTCTTCCTCATGTTCCTTTATTCCCCCGTTCTCTCACTCTTCTGTATTTTTTCTTGACTCCCTATTAAAGCCCATTAGTTTTTCCTCTTCTCTTCCCTTCTGGTTACCGTGTTTCCAACCCCACTATGGTCCGGTGTGATGGTTTTCTCAAGGAGGTTTGGGATGTGTAGGTTTAATCGTGTCGGTGTCCCAGGAGCTCGATCACGTTCACGGTGGATTCGACAGTTGGGGTTAGTGGTTTCGGGTGAGGAAAATCTTCTTCGTGGAGACCCCACTGCTTCAAACACTGCTCTAGCTTCTTTCTCCCTCGTCGCTCTCCCTGACGGTCTGTTACGGTGGCTTCAAGAGGTTTTGGAATGTGTTTTTTTTCGGTCAATGGTTTTTTAGGAGGCGGGCCCTTTGTCATCTTTGGTCTATGTTGTAGTTGTTTCAAATGTTGTTACAGTTCATATCGATAGAATGGGTTTGTTCAACACGGGTATGCTTGTTGTTCGATTTTTTTAGGGATGGTAGGTCTATGAAGGTCGTGGCATTACAGGGTTCTCGTCGATGGTTAAGGTTTGTTTCATTTTTGTGCATGATGTTTTTCTTGTATGGTTTGATCCCGCAGGAGGTTCAGGTTTTTGGATTTCAGTTCAATTTGAAGTTGAATTCGTGATTTGATGATGGTGAGTTTTTTTCTCTCTGTGGTTTGTTGTTCAGATTTGTTCCTCTATAATGATGACTTTGACGCTGCTTGTGTTGGATATGATGAATTCATTATGTGTTTTTGTAAATGATGTTTCTATGATCTCAAAACTTTCTGGTGCGGTGCTAGTGAGGGTAAAAGATGATGGTGCGAGTGTTATCTTCGGTGGAGTTTTTGCCGGTGTGTTGACCAAGGAGGTGATGGATCGATGTTTGGTGTGGATGGAAACAACTTGATGATGACGATGGTGCTATAATGATGCGACGATGCTCATTTCATGGGTGGCAGCGTGATTTTTGGGATTTTCATGTTTTTTAATTTTGAATATGGTACCTAGTTTGAATTTTGAATCTATAAGGTGTGATCGGTTTTGTACGGTTCCCACTTTTCACTAAAAGTGTATTTTTCATGAAAATAACAAAAAAAATGATTTTGAGCATGTATAAGTATTTATTTTAAGTATTTATATAATTTATTATATATATATTTATTTATTTATAATGCATTTAAATACATTTATATAATGTGTTTATGTAATATATATGTGTGTGTGTGTGTACAAATACACATGTTCACCCATGAATATATATAATAAAATTTGAATTTATATGATTTTTATTTAAATAAATAAATAAAATTTTAGAGGGGTTAAAAACCTCTCTAATCAAATGGATTAGAAGTGGTTCATAAACCACCTCTAATTTCATAAATTAGAGGGGGTTCACAACCTCCTATAATTTCTTAAATTAGAAGGGGTTTAAAACCCCCACTAATCTAAGGGATTAATGGAAGTTCATGAAGCCCCTCTAATTTAAGAGATTAGAGGGGGTTGTGAACCCCCACTATTTCCTTTAAAAACAATTTTCATGTTATATATATATAGCCTTTAATATCCAAATGAATATTATATATATATATATATCACCTCTAAAATCCAACTGAACATATAGGGCCCCTAATTACAAAATTAGTGGTGGTTTTGACACAATTACCTCTAAAATCCAACCAAATGTAACAAAGAAAAAATGCAAAAAAAATTAGAGGGGGTTGTGAACCCCCTATAAATTAGATGATTAGAGGGGGTTGTGAATAACCCCCCTCTAAAAAACATTTTCTAATCAGCTGTTTTTTTTTAGTGAACAACTCAAGAGGAATGGATTACTCATCAAAGTGGTTCCAATGAGACTGATGGTGTTTGATTCTGAGTCTGTGTGGAGAATCTATACCAAATCCTGCCACTTTGGCTTTCAAAGTAGATCTCTGATGTTCAAGGATTCCCATTAGAGGAGAATAGAAAATGGGTTTAAGTTATAATAATTTTTAATGGAAAAAATGTAATTTCCCAAGAAATACTGATATGAACTATTTGGATTCATATTTTTCCACACCATGCACCAACCATACACCCCTCACTGCTTAAATGGGGAACTCACATGGTTAGTGTGCACGGTTTAGAAAAGCATGCGCAAACTGTATCTCAGGCTCTATCAAAAGTTTTAGAGGCCCCTACACAGGCATTATCTTATGGTTGCACAGTTTCTTCTAATCGTGTGGCCTCCTACACCCCTCTATCTAGGACTCACATGGTTAGAGTAACTACGTGTACTTCCCCGCACGGTTCATACTAATCGTTCATCTTGTCTTGTTTTTTCAAAAAGTTGGGTTCGGGTATCTGAATAAGCCCTAGACACCCCTGATACACCCATTACCTCAATGGGTACTCACATTAAGCTATAAACAGGCATTTAAACCAAAAAAAATATCTACATGATATAGGAAAACTTGGGATCTTATAATCATCCTCTGATCAAATGGAAACATCCTCCAAGAAGAAAGTATCTCATAACCCATAAACTGTATTATGTAATAAAATGTTGCTTTAATTGTTGATATAGGTTTAAAATAAAATTATCATAAATTATGGATGGTGAAAAATACTGATAAATACACTATAACATGGGTGGATGATAAAATAAGTATTAAAAGTCAATCCCTAAGAAGTGTCCAAAAGAGTGGTGGTTCCACTAAAAAATAGGAAGTTTAGAAATATGTAAAATTTAGACAGACTATATCAAAATTGAAGAAAATTAGATTCATAAGTTGTTGTCGGTGTTTTTGGAAGTTTGGGAATAATGATTTGGAATGTTGTAATAACATGAAAATTCATGAAAATAATAGAACGCTTCATTTAGCTGGATAAAAGCTTAAGATAAGATAAGACCTACATTGTAGAAGAAAATATATAGATAATGAATCTATCTACAAAAAATAGATTTAAATGATTTGAATATTTTATTGAGTAATGCAATATAATAGTTCACTCTTATAATGAGTGTTGGTATGTATCAATCATTCACAAATCATCTGATAATGTGAAGATAATACCACAACAAATAGGGAATCATGTAAGAAAATAATCTGACAAGTCAGTCTTGAGATGTGTAAAAAATAATAATACTATTAAAAAAACTATCATGAAGAATATTAATGAGATATACTTTCATATATCAAAGTGATTAAGAAATGACTTAAAAAAATCAATACCCCCTATGAGAAATATAGCTTCTTTGAATAAGTATAGAAACAAAAAAATGTTTGGACATAATACATATCAAGGTGTAAGATCCAGGTTCAGTGTTTTTTTTTGGTACTATGAAATATATGGTTATAAATCTTACTCTTTCTAGTATAACATGTCATTTCCAAGAAACTGGCATGAATTAAGGGGAAGTCATGGTGAACATATGATAATAGATTCTCAAAATAAGAATTTTGTGACCAAAAGTATATCCAATATACAAATTCAAAACAAATATGAATTCTTATAATAATTTTGTGGTATATGTAAGTATAAGGTTTATATAACATTAAAATTATTAACAAGACTACCAGGATATATTCCCTATTTTTTGAAAGGTAAGAAGCTTCAAGATTCTAAGAATGCTGAGAATGTTAAGAAAGAGTGCTAGTTGTTTGGACAAATCTGTTGTACCTCTCGTATCCCCTCGTGGTTTAATTTTCATGATCACAATCACTTTCATGTTTATCTAACATTGTTTGAAGTGTTTTTGATTGAAAAGCACAAGGTTGCCAAGAAGTTGGCCCAAGAATGGACATCAAATGGACTGAAATTCAGTCCACCAGCCAACCGGTGTGATTGCACCGGCCAGCCGGTGGAACTGGCAGAGGCATTGCCCACTGCCAGGTTCCACCGGTCGACCGGTGGCTCTGTCACCGGTCGACCTGTGGCATCCAGCCCAAATAGTATTTGCTACTGTCTTGCCACCGGCCAGCCGGTGGCTCCTCCACCGGTCGACCGGTAGAGCCTGGATCAAGACTCTTCTTCTCTACCAAGGCACCGGCCAGCCGGTGGAGCTGTACCGGCCAGCCGGTGGCCCAGTCAAACTAGCCGTTGGGTTTGACCAGTCAACCCTCTTTTGGCCTCCAACGGCTCCGAAGACCTCTCCAACGGCTCCGAAGCCTCCCCAAGGGTTCCATGCCTATAAATAAAGGCCAAGGAAGCCCTGGACATCTACCGGAACCATACGGAAGCCCACGGACACCTTGTTGATCATTTGGCGTACCTCCGGTGCATTCCTCCAAGGGAACCCCAAGTGCTCCATCCAATTCCACATCCAAGGAGCTCCTTCAAAGAAGCTTGGAAGCGGCCTTCAACATCTCCAATCAATCAAAGGCGCCCAAGACTTCCTCAAATACGGTTTTTCATTGTACATTTATTTTGAGCTTAAATTTGGGTTTGTGCCTACAAACCCCAAACCCTTTTCTCATCCCCCTCTCTTTTGGGTTTCACATCACCATTAAGGTGTGAAGAGGTTGTCAAGCTTTCCTTTAAATAGCTTGAGTTAGGTGAGCTAGCCTTCACCCGTAAAAAGGCTAGTGGGTTCTTGCTAAACCATTAAAAGCAAGTGGGTTCTTGCTCAACCATATAAAAGCAAGCTGTAATAGGTCCTAGTGCTACCTTAAAGCCTAGTGGGTTTCTTGCTAAAACCATTGAAAAGCAAGCGGTAGGAATCTCTCAACGGTTGAGTTGGGAGCGGAGACGTAGGTCGGGTTTTGGCCGAACTCTGTTATCAATTTCTTGTGTGATTGCCACTTTACTTTCCGCTGCATTTATACTTTGATTTTTAAATTGTTAATCAATTTTTTAAAAGTCAATTCACCCCCTTCTTGCCATCTCTTCCCCGTGTTTCTTCTGACCCAACATTTGGTATCAGAGGGACGTATTTGAATAATTCCTTAACCGGTTTCAAATTAAAGATCCTATTTTTTGATGGCTTCTACCGCTTCTTCCTCTCAATCCCCCGAAGGACATTCTTTGGATCGTGCTCCATTCTTTGATGGAGCCGATTATAATTTTTGGAAAACCCGCATGTCAACCTCTCTTAAAAGCATTGGTTAACCAATTTTTAAAATTGTTATGCATGGTTTTACGCTCTCTTCTCCCGATGAGTCTAAATGGACCCCCGCCGACATTGCAAATTTCGAGCTTGATGGCAAAGCCATGAATGCTCTACATTGTGGGTTAGATCGTAATGTTTTTGATTGTATTTCTTCTTGCACTACCTCTTATGATATTTGGAAATATTTAGAGCTAACCCATGAAGGTACTAGCATGGCTCAAAAGCAAGAACCCGCTCAAAAGAAAGAACCCGATGCAAAATCCGTGCCCAATTGCCCACTCCACAAGAAAAGGGCCAAGAAAAAGGAGAAGAAGAAGGATTTAAAGAAAACTTGGAGTGATAGCTCCTCCTTCTCTTCTTTCTCCTCGAGCGACAATGGTAATAATTGCCTAATGGCAAAACACGAGGTAACTTCTTCCGATTCCTCATCCTCCTCCTCTAGTTCTTCTAATTCATTTAATCATTTATCATATGAGGAACTCCAACATGCTAGAGACCAATTAGAAAATGGTTTTCATGAGCTTTCATCAAAATTTGTTTCTTTAAAAAAGTCTTTCAAAAAACTCTCCTCCGAAAAAGAACAACTTCTCAAAGAGAAGGAGGAGATGTCCCTCAAAATCCAAAATTTCCCAAATGTTGATTCCATGGAATCAACCATCAAAGACCTAAGGGAGACCCTAGCCAAGTTCACCCAAGGTGAACAAAATTTGAACAATCTCCTAGGTTCCCAACGAATATCTAGAACCACCAATGGACTTGGCTATACCAACCAAGCCTCCTCCTCCCATGCACCCACTGTTTTTGTAAGGGGGAGCTCTTGTTATAAATTTTGTAATTATTGTAAAAAACCCGGGCACCTCATTTATGAATGTAATTGTAAAAACGCCCGGTATGGTCAACCCAAGAGTATTTTCTTTTCGGACGAATTTTATAGGAGAAGACCCGCTATGAGACAAGTTTGGATTGAAAAATCCCTTCTAGCGAGTCTCTCCGGGCCTAAAATTGTCTCTTTTCAAAATTCCTCTCCCCAGTGATTTATTGTTTTTATTTAGGGGGAGTTAGGTTCTTTTAAGTCTTTTTTGTGAATTCAAACTTTTCCTTCAAAATTTTCATTCAAAATTTAAATTTCTCAATTCAAAATTTTCATTTCAAAATTTTCGATTCCATCTTTCAATTTCAACTCTTGGTTCCAAATTTCAAAATTCAATTGGTTTTTGATTCAAAACTTTCAATTCAAAACTCTCAATTCAAACTGTTATTCAAATTCGCATTTCATTTCAAAAATTTCAATTGATCTTGTTTTTCAAATCATTCCCTCAATCAAGTTTTATGCCCCATTCTATTTTGATAATCACAAAGGGGGAGAAATTTCTTGATTGATTGGGGAAGAATCCTTTTCATCTTGTTTAGCATTTCCTTTCAATTTATGTTTTTACTTTGATTGTTTCGGTGATTGTGATCATCAAAATAGGGGGAGATTGTTGTACCTCTCGTATCCCCTCGTGGTTTAATTTTCATGATCACAATCACTTTCATGTTTATCTAACATTGTTTGAAGTGTTTTTGATTGAAAGGCACAAGGTTGCCAAGAAGTTGGCCCAAGAATGGACATCAAATGGACTGAAATTCAGTCCACCGGCCAACCGGTGTGATTGCACCGGCCAGCCGGTGGAACTGGCAGAGGCATTGCCCACTGTCAGGTTCCACCGGTCGACCGGTGGCTCTGTCACCGGTCGACCTGTGGCATCCAGCCCAAATATTATTTGCTACTGTCTTGCCACCGGCCAGCCGGTGGCTCCTCCACCGGTCGACCGGTAGAGCCTGGATCAAGACTCTTCTTCTCTACCAAGGCACCGGCCAGCCGGTGGAGCTGTACCGGCCAGCCGGTGGCCTAGTCAAACTAGCCGTTGGGTTTGACCAGTCAACCCTCTTTTGGCCTCCAACGGCTCCGAAGACCTATCCAACGGCTCCGAAGCCTCCCCAAGGGTTCCATGCCTATAAATAAAGGCCAAGGAAGCCCTGGACATCTACCGGAACCATACGGAAGCCCACGGACACCTTGTTGATCATTTGGCGTACCTCCGGTGCATTCCTCCAAGGGAACCCCAAGTGCTCCATCCAATTCCACATCCAAGGAGCTCCTTCAAAGAAGCTTGGAAGCGGCCTTCAACATCTCCAATCAATCAAAGGCGCCCAAGACTTCCTCAAATACGGTTTTTCATTGTACATTTATTTTGAGCTTAAATTTGGGTTTGTGCCTACAAACCCCAAACCCTTTTCTCATCCCCCTCTCTTTTGGGTTTCACATCACCATTAAGGTGTGAAGAGGTTGTCAAGCTTTCCTTTAAATAGCTTGAGTTAGGTGAGCTAGCCTTCACCCGTAAAAAGGCTAGTGGGTTCTTGCTAAACCATTAAAAGCAAGTGGGTTCTTGCTCAACCATATAAAAGCAAGCTGTAATAGGTCCTAGTGCTACCTTAAAGCCTAGTGGGTTTCTTGCTAAAACCATTGAAAAGCAAGCGGTAGGAATCTCTCAACGGTTGAGTTGGGAGCGGAGACGTAGGCCGGGTTTTGGCCGAACTCCGTTATCAATTTCTTGTGTGATTGCCTCTTTACTTTCCGCTGCATTTATACTTTGATTTTTAAATTGTTAATCAATTTTTTAAAAGGCAATTCACCCCCTTCTTGCCATCTCTTCCCCGTGTTTCTTCCGACCCAACAAAATCAACTGAAATTGACTAAGAAATTTGAGGAATCTAAAAAACTTTCTAAAGAAAAAGGAAATCAAGTGGCTATAGAAACTAAATTAGCTAGTGTATTATCTGAAAGGTGTGATAATTTAGTATATTCATCTAAAAAATTCTTAGTATGCCCTCCTGGATAGTTGGAGTTGTTTAAAAATAAAATTAAAGAACCTAAGGCATTATGTGCTCAAATTACTACTATAGAAATGGGTATTTCGCACAGAGAAGAAGTTTATAGGAATAAAGAATATAATAAATAAAATGAGACTCAAAACAAAGAGATGAGTCCAAATAAATTTTCCCATACAAATAATAGGAGAAAATAATATCCCGGATTGAGAAGAAGCACTCGGCATGAATGATACTTCTGGAAAAAAATAAGGTACCTATTTATTCCTTTTATATATATTATTTTTGTACTAACATGGATGGAATTTAAGTAGATTAATAAAACCCTTTATGGGGATCATTGATAATATTCTGTTATTAAATATTCACTACATAGTTAATGAGGGACATCTGAATAGCTTTAAAAAATTAAAAAAGGGTGTATGTAAGATTTGGCATTTCATTGATAAATCTGATTATTTTCAAATACTATAAGAGAATTCAGAATTTATGGGCATGGTTTCACATGCATGTTAGTTTATGGACAACAAATAAAACCTTGTTTATATCTCTTTTTTTCTAGATAGGTTTATCCTACATAGATTTATAGTTTATTAACTAAAGGCTCCTTATTAAGAGAACCATGTTATAGCATCCCTCTCTAAGAATTGTTCAATAAATGATCTTAAAATTAAATAGAACATTATTTTGATCAAAATATGAAATGATATGACTCCAATTATTCTTTACATTTTATTTTCAATAAGGGGGAAAGTCTGCATTGCATATTGTCTTTTGTGATATGTTTTGATATTGACAATAAAATACAATGGGGTGATTGTTGAAACTAAGTGTTTAATTTTTTTAAAATTATGTTTCAATATGTTTTTGGTTATTTTGTATGAAGTGGTGATTCCTAGATAATTGTTAAAGATTTATTTAATGGAATTGGATGTCATGCTTGAACATTTATCTTTATTAGGGAGTCATATGTGTTGGTGGATGAAGTGGTGATTCCTGGAGAATTTTTATGGATTAATTTAATAGAATTGGATTTAATTATTATAAAATTATATTTTTAATTGATTTATATGTGTTGGTGGGTGAAGTGGTGATTCTTGAGAATTGTTATGGATTCATTTAATGACATTTGATGTCAGGATTGAACAATTCTCCTTGAAATTTTGATGATTATTGAACCGGTCTTTAAGTTCAAAGACTTGTGTCTAATGATTAAACATTATTTGTGGAAAGGAATAAGTGAATACCATATAACATTTTATTTCATTAGTATTTTGTTAAAAACCATGAAAATATTTATTTTCATTAATAATTAAAACAAATTCATGCAAGATAATATTTTATTTTGTATGAGGTGTTTAAATAGGGATTAATGATAAATTATATACATAGAATATAATCTAATTATTTTTTGTTGTTATTATAGAAAAAATTAGGGTCAAACCACATGATCCAACTAGATAGATCAACCAAGGAATTGTGGGAATAGAGCTCAACCACGTGCAAGGGAGCCAACCAGGACAGCCCATATGGTGGATAAGAGTGGTCCAAAGTATAGGCTCGTAAGAATTTTCAAGTGAGTGCACATGTGGATGGGTTGAGTTACACTAGGCTATAGTAGGTGTGGAATGGCCCATGAGTCAAGTGTGTGGTGTATTTCAGGTGTCTAACCTCATTTTTATCGCAAAGTGATGATGGAACTTGAACACTTATTATGAACTGATCAATCGAGCACTTATTTAATGTGAGACATGAGCATCATGACAGTGTTCACCCATCTATTAAAAATATATACATAATGTTTTTATGAATGGAAACAAATATAGCATTTGATGGTGTGATATCAAGATAACTGACCATATCTAGTGGTCATCCTAGTGGAATGATTCATACTAAACACATTCATGTAATTATTGCCTTTCATGAATTACATTACTAGAAGACTGTGATTTGGATTAGGATAATTAAAGTTTCACATTAATTGCATGAATCCATCATGTGATGATCCATGGATCATGTGATCATATGTTGAAAATCAAATGATCCATGTGGACAGTCATGAGGTCATCATGTAAATAACATGTAACTTCCATCATATGAAAGTTATTTCATTTTCAATGTATATTGCATGAAGAATTCATTTATTTTATATATTATGTCCATAATAAAATTATATGAAGAAAAATATGATCACACTAAGTATCGAGGAGTCATGTGATCATACAGTTAATTATGAAAAGCATGGAGGTGTTTCATGATCAATGAAGTTATCATGTGAAGCAATCATGCAAAGAGATCACATGAATCCCATGATCATTTCAGCATCACTTGAATAATTTTAGACTTTTGACATTTAAAATTACAATGATATCCTGATATCCTCGTGATATTTGAATGAGTATTAAATGTAGCATAAAATTTAGAGGTAAGGTGGTGATAATTTACCTATATAAACATAGGAAAGGGTTGAGGTTGGATGATATTCAAGAATTTATATAGATCTCTCATTTATCCTTGAAACAAATCATATGTTTACCCTAATCATATCAATAACATAAAGAGTTTGTGTGATATATTCATGCGAAGGAGAAGTCATTCGCATGATCTATTCATGTGAAAGAGAATGCACAGACAACCCTTGTCACATAAAGGAACCCATAAACAACACTTATCATGTGAAGGAGGGAGAATAGGTTCATTTTATCCATTCACATAAAGCCCTTATCGAGGAGTCATGTGATCATGCAGTTAATTATTTATTTTATTTATTTATTTATTTATTTATTTATTTATTTATTTATTTATTTATTTATTTATTTTATCTATTTATTTTATTTATTTATTTTATTTATTTTATTTATTTTATTTATTTTATTTATTTTATTTATTTTATTTATTTTATTTATTTTATTTATTTTATTTATTTTATTTATTTTATTTATTTATTTTATTTATTTTATTTTATTTATTTTATTTCGTATTTATTTATTTATTTATTTATTTAAATCATATTATTTTATTTACTTTATTTATCCATGCACATGCACATGCATGCCCATGCAATATAAATAAATTCTGCGTCTGGTGAGATTTGAACCCCTAACCTCTTGCATATTTTCCAAAGACTTTACCACTCCAGCAAACTCGCCATCTGGTTAATAAACAGAAATTAATACACTTATATATATTAATTGAAAAAATAAATAATACATAAATAATAGATATAAACTCGATAATAATAAATAATAAATAATATATAATAAATAATAAATAATAAATAATAAATAACGAATAATAAATAATAAATAATAAATAATAAATAATAAATAATAAATAATAAATAATAAATAATAAATAATAAATAAATAATAAATAATAAATAATAAATAATAAATAATAATAAATAAATAATAAATATTAAATAATAAATAAATATAAATAATAAATAATAAATAATAAATAATAAATATAAATAATAAATAATAAATAAATATAAATAATAAATAAATATAATAAATAAATAATAAATAACAAATAAATAAATAATAAATATAAATAATAAATAATAAATAAATATAAATAATAAATAAATATAAATAATAAATAATAAATAATAAATAAAGATAAATAATAAATAATAAATAATAAATAATAAATAATAAATAATAAATAATAAATAATAAATAATAAATAATAAATAATAAATAATAAATAATAAATAATAAATAAATATAAATAATAAATAATAAATAAATATAAATAATAAATAATAAATAATAAATAATAAATAATAAATAATAAATAATAAATAAATATAAATAATAAATAATAAATATAAATAATAAATACTAAATAATAAATAAAAAATAAAAAATAAATATAAATAATAAATAATAAATAATAAATAATAAATAATAAATAATAAAAAATAACTAATAAATAATAAATAATAACGAATAAATAATAAATACTAAATAATAAATAAACATAAATAATTAATAATTATAAATAATAAATAATAAATAAATAATAAATATAAATAATAAATAATAAATAAATATAAATAATAAATAAATATAATAAATTAATAATAAATAAATAATAAATATAAATAATAAATAATAAATAAATATAAATAATAAATAAATATAAATAATAAATAATAAATAATAAATAAAGATAAATAATAAATAATAAATAATAAATAATAAATAATAAATAATAAATAATAAATAATAAATAATAAAAAATTAATAAATATAAATAATAAATAATAAATAATAAATAATAAATAAATATAAATATAAATAATAAATAATAAATAATAAATAATAAATAATAAATAATAAATAAAGATAAATAATAAATAATAAATAATAAATAATAAATAATAAATAGTAAATACTAAATAATAAATAATAAATAATAAATAATAAATAATAAATAATAAATAATAAATAAAGATAAATAATAAATAATAAATAATAAATAATAAATAATAAATAATAAATAATAAATAATAAATAAATATAAATATAAATAATAAATAATAAATAATAAATAATAAATAATAAATAAAGATAAATAATAAATAATAAATAATAAATAATAAATAAATAAAAATATAAATAATAAATAATAAATAACAAATAATAAATAATAAATAAAGATAAATAATAAATAATAAATAATAAATAATAAATAATATATAATATATAATAAATAATAAATAATAAATAATAAATAAATATAAATAATAAATAATAAATAATAAATAATAAATAATAAATATAAATAAATATAAATAATAAATAATAAATAAATATAAATAATAAATAATAAGTAAATATAAATAATAAATAATAAATAATAAATAAATATAAATGATAAATAAATATAAATACTAAATACTAAATAATAAATAAGAAATAATAAATAATAAATAAATATAAATAATAAATAATAAATAATAAATAATAAATAATAAAAAATAAAAAATAAGTAATAAATAATAAATAATAAAGAATAAATAATAAATAATAAATAATAAATAAACATAAATAATTAATAAATATAAATAATAAATAATAAATAATAAATAACCAGTTACAAATAATATATAATAAATAAATTAAAGTATATTATAAATAATAAATAATAAATAATAAAGGAAACACATGAAAAAGTATGAAAAGACGTGATAAGGGATGAAAAATCATGAAAATGCATGAAAAAGGATGGAGAAGCATATGAAGAATGAGGTATTAGAAAGAATGAGAACGCATGAAAACTCGTGACAACTCTGGAAAACTCCTTAATAATTCAACATAATCATCATAATAACCCACAAAAAACCATTGATAAAGATAACAAGTCATGGAAACCCAAATAAACAGTAATAAATGGAGCTACCGTTAAAACCCGTCAAAAAGGTCATAAAGAGACAAAAACATTGGACTCACATTAACGGAGATAACTTAAGATCTGAGAGTCCGTTTTAGATCCGCGACCTGTAAAATCAAAGATCCTGAAACGATCTTCAACCTGAAAGATGAAAGAGTCCGAATGGACAGGCGGATCGGAAGTTACGACCATTTAAAAAAAAGCTGACGGGGAACGGGTGCTAGAAACGAGGCATTGAAAAACATAACAAACATGATACCCACTAAAAAGGCCATAACATATGATCTAGGAGTGCATGTGGGCGCCGCGACCAGTCAAATTGAAGCTCATGGAACGAGCTATGATATGGAAGGTGGAGGAGGCCGAACTGACACGCGGATCGAAAGTTAGGTCTGTTTGAAGACAAGTTCAATGGGACACCGGTGACGGAAATGGGGTTTTGGAGGCCTTCATAGGGGTTTTTGGGGTCGAAAAACACGACAGAAGCTTTCTTGTGTTGAAATGGTGCGTAGCTCTCTTCGCTGGCTTCGATTTGATATGTGGTAGAGCTCAAACGGACATCCGGAGAAAAAGTTATGGCCGTTTGAAGTTGGAGAACTTTTTTCAACTTTTTTATAACTCTAATATCTTCCAAACCTTAGACCATATCACAGTTTTGATTATATGTGCCTCTAG
The DNA here is from genome assembly GCA_963277665.1 of Viscum album. Taxonomy (NCBI): domain Eukaryota; kingdom Viridiplantae; phylum Streptophyta; class Magnoliopsida; order Santalales; family Viscaceae; genus Viscum; species Viscum album. Next base: position 1,201,920,484 of record OY728159.1, on the reverse strand, counting down.
ATCTCTTCATTAGCTTCGATTTGACTGGTCGTGGCGCTTCAACGGACGCCCGGATCAAAAGTTATGGTCGTTTTAGTGATTTCGGGGTTTCTCACGTTTTTTTATTTTTTTCATTTCATTTCGCGGCGGTTTTACCAAAACCGCCGCTATTTCGCGGCGATTTTTTAAAAAACCGCCGCTAATCCTCGAATAAAATTAAAAAAAATAAAAAATAATTTTTAAAAAAAATAATTTCTTTTTTGCCGTTTAGCGGCGGTTTTTTCGCGGCGGTTTTTAAAAACGCCGCGAAAAAACTGCCGCTAAACGGCGGTTTTCTTGTAGTGATAGATCATGTGAACCCCTCCTGGTCATGTGAATGAAATAAAAAAAACCTTACATGAAACCTATTCATGTCATTCACCATGCATGTAAACATTGAAATACTCCACTATCTTGGAAGTAAAATATTAGGATAAGGATTAAAGGGTGCTTAAGATATTTTTTATATTAAATAATTGAAATGAAAGTCACATAAAATAATTATAATGATTAAGGGTTATGTGAAATGGACATGCACTATGCATTATTGAATTCATACATGAATTGAATTGAGAATTCAAGAATACATTGAGTTGAAATTATGAAAGGTATTTATTTCATAAAATATTCTTGAATAATTTGTGTGCACAACTTGCACACATTCTAGTGAGGTTAGGACTTAATCATCCAAATAAAGAATTTCCTTAGCATTGTTGCACTGAGATAATTGATCCTAAATAGGTGATCAGAGGTATTTTGAGCAATACCAACAATATTAAAAGGTTCTTGAAGTGTACATGAGCAATTCATATTTATCAAGATCATGGGGAAAGATTAAGATATCATCCTTTATTAGATCAATCCATCTGAAGAAGAAGATTGTAGCTAGGGGGTCTAACCGGTTTCTAAAAGATTATGTTTGGTGTGTCTAACCAATCACTAGAGAATAAGGTGAAGTTGTGGGGTATAACCAACTAATGAAGGTGAATTGTAAATAGGGGTATAACCAATTTTTAATTGGGTGGAATAAATAATTACTATTTTTAATCACCTTCTAATATAGTGGAAAATCCATGTTGGGGGTAATAACCGACATGGTAAGGAGTAGGACTTTGTATCGAACCTTGTAAATATCGTGTATTGTGCTCTCTATTATTATTTCTACATATGAAGTGATATTGTGAGATATCATTGAGTGTATCAATAACCTTAATAAGTTCAATAGGTCGAATTCAAAAGAAATAATTTGGAAAAAGTAAATTATTAATTCACACCCTCCCCCTTATCATTGGAAAATATGGCCTAGGGTTCTAAAAAATAAATCATGCATCACATATATATAAATAAACAACCATGTACTAATAAAAAATAAACAATTGATATGATCATGAGCTTTTAAACTACTGGTTGACTTATTAAGTATAAGATAAACCAACCTTAACCCTATGGGAGATAACTCCTTGAGTCAATAATTAGCTTGATTTGATGCATTACACCATTAACATATGTATTTCCTTAGTCAATTTCACCTTGGATTAGGTCTCAGGACATCTCCTCTTGCTAGGAGCTCCTTCCTTTACACGTGCATACTCACTCTTTGGTGAGGGGAACCAAGGGTTTAGGGTTATTTAAAATTAATAATTTGACATGAAAATCTATACATAATAAAGAAGGAAGGGATAATTCATATATCCTCATATTTAATTTAATAATAAATTTGCTATAAAATCATGAAATAAATAAATAAATTATATAGAAACTCAATACATACGTAGGTTAGTCAAAGATCGTTATCAATCATAACATGCAACCAGTATGCATAAAAATGAAAAAATTCATTTAAATTTTTTATTTATTAAGATAAATTTACATAAATTAATAAATTGATCAAATTATTATAAATTAATGATTTTTCTTAATTAAAAATCCCAAAAATCCTTGAGATTCTCAACTTTTTTAATTTTAAATAAATTTAATTTGATTTAATTTAAAATTATTGAGTATATGGAATGTACTAATCAGGAACATGGTGGGTACCCTCTTTATTAGATTATATTTAGTCTAGAATTAAATGTAAACATCATATACTAGAGGTGATATGGCATGTGCCTTATACTTCTAAGTAAATCCATTTTTAGAGTTTAATACTTACATGGAATGCACTGTGACTCAAAACATCATGTGAATTACTCTATGTATGGCCTTTTTTGTGTATTGTGCACTTACATGGCATGTATACATATATTATTTGTCATGATATAGCCATAATTTTGTTTCATGGGTCAATCTGTATAGTCTGCATGAAATTTATGACCACACAGCATACCATGAATATATGCAACATGTATTGTTAATGATTTATGTGACGTAAACATTGTATAAAATGACCATACACATCATGTGTATTAAGAATTATATAGATAGTTATAATTTAAATCATTAAATTCTACACAAACTACCGAATATCACAAAATGTGTAGATTATATGTAATTACTCATTATACAATGGTACAGGTAGTAATATGTTGTGCAGTTTTTTCTCCCTTTTAATTATCCACATGTTTACTCACATGACATGCCTAGATTTGTGTGTACCTTTCACGAGTTGGTCATAATTAGATGACATTTACAACCAACTACACATAGTGTATTTTTTTCACCCAAACTACATTCTTAAGGACTCAATGTGTATCTCTTATAGGTTATCACATGCTATATAACATTTATAGCTAGCTTATGCTATGTACAAAACATGATATCACGTTTCTTGGTATGTAGTCAATAAGCATTGTGAAATTATTCCATATACTTTTACCACATATCTTTCATGGTTTATGTGGGATCAAACCATGTGGGGTTACATGGTGTGTACACTAGCTATATGTTGTGTACTCCCTATCAAGATATGTGTTGGATTTTGGTCAATATGTGACATGAAATGATGCTACGTATTGACCCCTACATGGCATCTCATGATTTCCACAACCAACCCTCGTGTGGTTGACCAAGGGTACACAGTGTGTACTTTCTAGTTACACATCATGTATCCATATTATGTGAATAGAATCCTCAACACCTTTGGATGGGTTCTTTGAGAATTATTTATCATTTCTTATCATGTTCTTATTCATATGATTTTAAATGAATGCATAATCTCAAATTTTGGATTAAAGAATGAAAAACTAGAAATGAAATCTCACAAATAAAACCAAAAATTGATCAACCAAAAAATAAATATTTATAATTTATAATTTGACCTTTCTTATACAACTTGGAGGTTTAAAGGCATAGCATTGGTTTTTAGAGTGATTTATAAACAATCATTGGTTTCAATGGATAAAATCTGAAGAACATGATGAATAAACCCTAGAATATTCAAAAAGAGAATATTTTGAATTTAATTTATAATTAATTTAAAACAATAATTACCTTAGCTTGATAATTCTTATCATTATTAATTGATTTTTTAACTGCTCTCATAGTCTCATTATTGTTGTTGGTTGGAGTGGAAACTCAATAGGGAGGGTGAATTGAGTTCCTACTTAAAAGTTATATTAAAAAATTTATTATAAAGATCCCCCAAATTTTGAAAACAGCCCAATTAATTAAAGCAGTAGAGATATAGATGTCTAATTGGCCAACAGGTTTCTCAAAGGTTGATTAGTCCTCAGTTGAATTAGTGTAGAACACTTCTTTAACTTTTTAAACAAGTTTAATGAATTAAACACATACACACACTTACCAAAACTAACTATAAAAGTGAATGAAAAAAGTTTTATGTTTTAGAAATAAGCATCAGAAAATAGATAAAGCAAAGTACAAAAAAATCACAGAGCACAGAAAAGTTAAAAAATATGTTCAGTCTCAAGCCTAGACTTAATTCTCTCCAATTGGTGATCACCTACCACCATGAAATTTATATTAACAATAAACTTGATACACAGCCTATATCGGGCTTTACAATAGTTTTCACAAACTATCCAGGGTTCACACCCTCTACCACAGTTCTTCATGGGAATGAAAAACAACACAGACCACACAGGGTCTCCTCCACAGTTATACGTGGGAAAACAAGGATTAAGAGAAGTTTGATGTGAGAATTTTTATAACCTCCAGTTCAAGCACATGATATAGTGTGTATGACACAAATACACACTTCTCAAAAATGTAAGATAAAATAACACAGTAGAGAAAATATGATGAGATTTAGTTTATAAGGCTCTATGTGTTTTCAGTTCATCTCTTGACTCTTTGAAGTGAAGAATATGATGTTCGAGTCTTTATCTGGAAGTTTTCTCCAAAACAGAGTGTCGCAACTCTAGGTTCTTTATTTCAGGAATTGAGTGTTCTTCTTCTTATGTTGATCATTATTTGATGAAGCACAGAGGGAAGAAGTGAGTTTGTCCCAAATGATTTCATGATTCTTGTAGGTTCACAGTGTAAGATCTGGATGGTTTTTCTTTGATCTAGTGAGTAAGTTTCTTCATATGCTCAGATGCGCTTCTCATCATCATTTCCTCACTCTCTTGCATTTTGTATTCCTCTTTCTTCTCTTTTATATTTTAGGTCCAACAATAGGTAAAAGTACATCACGTGCGTTCTTTCTCGTACCTCGTACTTTCCCTGGATACGGTCTCTCAATATGTCTACAATCAACATTAATTAATGTCAGAAGAATTAAAGTTAGAAAATATGACCGTTAGAATAATCATAAGAATTTGAAAAAGTATGGAGTAGAAGAGTATGGTAGACTGGTAATGGTAGCCTTCACAACGGTAGGCTTCAACAGTAAGTGCACATCGGTTAGCATTCATCGGTAACCTTTCCAATTGTAACCTTCCATCAATAACTCTCCATCAGTATCCTTTCATCAGTGACTCTCCATCGGTAGCCTTTCATCGGTGACTCTCTATCGGTATCATTTCATCGGTGGCTCTCCATTGGTAGTCTTCAATTGATAACTCTCTATTGGTAACCTTCCCAACAGTAGCCTTGCATTGATGACCTTGAATTGGTGACCTTGCATCGATAATCTTGCATCAGTGACCTTTGCATTGGTGACCTTTGCATCGGTGACCTTTGCATCAGTGACCTTTGCGTCGGTGACCTTTTTACTTAGAGAAATTTTGCACTGTAAGCTTTAAACAAGAGAGCAGTGAGATTAAACACACATAGTTATCACTTTGATATAAACATGATTTTCACATGAATGATTATCTTGTAAGAGAAACATAATTATCACATAAATAAAACATTATTTTCACATAAATTATTATCTTGTAAGAGAAACATAATTATCACATAAATAAAACATGATTTCACATAAATGATTATCTTATAAGAGAAACATAATTGTCATATAAATAAAACATGATTTGGGATTATCAAAACATGATTTGGGATTATCAAAATAGGTGAGTCCAACAATCTCCCCCTTTTTGATAATCACCAATTATGTCAGTATTTTCTGAATTAGGGTTAATCACATTTTCTAATATCTTCAGAGGTGTATGTAAGAATATTTGAACCATGTCTATTATGGAAAAGTATAGATAGTATATATATGCACAAAGAGTTCAGTCAACTAAAAAAATGTCTCCTTATTTAAGTTTAGGAAACTTAAAACTTAAAATTGACTTGTTTCTCCCCCTGTGGGTAACTTTGAGATTCAAGATTAAATATTTCTCCCCCTTTGTAATTAACAAAAATACAGGTGGATAAAAATAAACAAAAGAGGATGTTCCAGTAATAAACCAAAAGTACAATATAAAAAAAAGTTACAAAGATCCCTATCAATTAATACATCCCACATTCAATCCACATTAGAGATGTCCAAAGGAGATTTTTCTTTGGAAGTGGAGGAATTAGGTTCTGAAGATGAAGGGATAGGCCTAGGAATGGAAGTCATCAGGGTAGAAGGAGCTGCAATAGAAGCATCAGTAAACCTATAGTGAGTAGATCTCTGAGGAATGGTGGGGGGTGAAGCTTCTAATGGCTTGTGCATGAGTCATCATAGGTGCAGCACTGGTAGATCCTGAGGCACCTGAGGTAGAAGGAAAGGCTGGAGGAACAATGATGGGAGTGCAGTTCACATGGAGTAAGGGAAAAAGAAGATTTCTGAAATCCATAATAATACTTCCTCCTCTTTCCATGGATGAAATAAAATCATCCTCATTCTCTATAAATTTCTCTAAAGCAGGAGTCAACTCTCTAAGTCTTCTAACCTTATCTTTAAAGTCTTGAGTGATAGGTGTAATCCTCAAGTTCTCCAACAGAAACTTGAAGTGACCATCAATCTGATGCTTAGTGTATACCCTTTTTTAGTAGAAATCAACTTGTTCCTTGATAGCCTTATGATATTGAGCAGCTTCCCTTAGATAATTTCCCACAATATTATGAATTTCTCTGGTAGTGTAAATAACCTAAGTCATAGACTGGGGATTTAAGGTACTGGTACTAGAGAACTTCTCAACTTCTTCTCTAACAACTGACCTGAAGGCTTCTAGATCAACAGTAGGAGAGGATGAAGATGAAGCAGATGCACACAGAGGTTCCGTAGTGAATGTTGTTGTCTCCATAAAAGATTTAGTCATCCCACTAATCAGTCTCTTCACATCATCATCTTGTCCACTCACATGTGTCTCCATGGACTTCTTAAAGTCCTCAAACACAGTGACCATTTGCAGAACCACACTTTTAATATATCAAATATATTTTTTCACCTGAACTCTTGAGGCCATATAGGATTCTATTAAAGCAATAGACTACTTCATGGATTCCATAGAATCTGCCAAGGTTTTGATCTGATTCTTACAGTCCTTTACCTTCTCTAGCATGATGGAGTGAGAGGCAGAAACTAGCCTTTCCCCTGTATAAGTGACAACTTCTTGATTGTGAGTCATAACCCTCTCTAACCTAAGAAATCTCTCATCAAATTGGCTCTTCAGATTTGATTTCATTGATTCCAAATCATCCTTCTTCACATAGTCACGAGGAAAAAGAACCACTGACAGCACAATAGTGGTTTCTGAAATAGTAGGAATTGGAGGACTTTTGATAGGCTGGTCATTATCAGAGTCTCCATAATCTAATCCCAAAACTATGAAACCAGTGTCTTCTGAACAATCTTCTATTCCAAGAGCTATAGTAACTGAACCTGTGGAAACAAGTTCCTCCCCATCACTTGGAGCATTTTTCTGATCAACCATATTCATCTCTACCATACCTCCTTGAGAAAATTCATCAACATGAGGGTCCAATTCCACTTCTTCTACTGAATCTTCAACTACTTCCTAAGAAATTACAACTTCAACTGAATCAGAAAATTCTTCATCTACATATTAAACCATTCCTATATTTTCTATTAGAGGACTGAGACTTAGACATTCTTCTTCACTTACATCAGTAGTAGTCTCAAAGTCAGCATGACTAGATTCAGTGTCCTCATCCTCATCTGAGGTCCCTCTAATGTCTCTTGATACATTTTCTGCCTCTTCTTCCTCACTGGTCTCTTCATCATCACTGTCCCTTAGAATAGTATCCCTTATAAGAAATCTCTTTGGTGGGCTAGACTCACCAAAGGATATTATATTAGAACGAGGAATGGAGGGAAGGTCAGGATCACTCCTGTCATCTATAGGAGAATCCTCTCTTTCTGGCATAGCAGTAGCTTCTCCTTCATAATCTGAATATGCAGGTTCTACTTCACCAAGCTTTAGACCAAGATCCCTCTTATCCTTAGGCCTAGTAGGATGAGTGACAAGGTTGAATTCCTTATAAAACTTAGCCTCATCATGTACGCATGTTTTTTGTCAGGGGTTCCAATTTATCTTCATCAACTTTCAAATTACCTTTGTAATGCAGAAATTGTCACTCACTACAATTGTTTCCTCCTTTTCTCTAGAAACTCCTTTCACCTTCAGCATTAAGGATATCAATCTATCATGAAATAAGACATTGGATTTTGAACTGGGCTTTTTCATATCCTCCAATTGAATCATCAACAGCCTACATAAATTTATCTTCTGTCTATGCTTCAACAGGTACAAAATAAATACATCCTAAAATTTCAATGTAGAAAATTCCCCTCTCCTGGGACTCAAGACATGCTGAACAAACTTAAATAGCAGCTTGTCTTCTCCTTCCATCTCAGCACTAATGACTTTCCTAGGGATCCCCCTCCCTGCCAGTTCGGTTAAGGCTTCTTCATAACAGAATAACTCAGTCGTGGGAGGCACCACTTTTGAGTAGTAATCATAAATCCCTTCATGGGGTACTCTCAGACACTCATTCCATTCAACATAGGATAAGCTTACACTTACTCTATTAACCCTTGAAGACATTCTATTCTCATACTCAGTCTGTTAGAATTTCAAAAACTCATAAAAATACTTAACTAACTTTAGGTAATATGGTCCATTGTTGTTTGTAAACCATTCAACCCAGCCTTGAGCTTCAAGTGTCTTCAGCACTAAAGATCTACTCGTCAGTAACCATTCGGAACTGAGCTCTTTTTCAACTACCATTTCCCTTTTCGATGGATGAGGTTTGATCACCTTTGTCACTGCCTTGCTTCCACTACTCGTCTCAACTCAAGATCTCTTTTTATTTGGTGTATCCCCTTCTTCATTGACCAACGGTCTCTTTACTCTTTCCATGCGATCTGAAGCGGTTTGAGGGTTTTGGAAGAGGATTAGGTTCTATGGTTAGGGAGAAAGATATTCGGGAGAGAGTTTGAGGTGGATCGAAATGTGGTATTATCTTTTAATTTTATCATTTAGGGATCAAAAAACAAATCAAGTAAAAGAATAAAGTAAAACAGAAAACGTTTCAACTTTCAAAAGAGAAAACAAAAGTCCAAAAAACATCGACTATCGGTAAGGTTACAATGGTGAGGTTTCTAATGGTAAGGTCCTATCGGTGAGGTTTTGAATGGTGAGGTTTATAACGGTGAGGTCTTATCAGGGAGGTTTCTAATGGTGAGGTCCTATTGGTGAGGTCCTAATGGTGATGTTCTAACAGTGAGGTCCTATTGGTGAGGTTCCAATGGTGAGGTCCTATCGGTGAGGTTCCTAATGGTGAGGTCCTATCGGTGAGGTTTCTAACGGTGAGGTCCTATCAGTGAGGTCCCAACGGTGAGGTTTCTAACGGTGAGGTTCCAACAGCGATTTCCTATCGGTGAGGTCCTATCAGTGAGGTTCTATCAACGAGGTTCTATCAGTGAGGTTCTATCGGTGAGGTTCTATCGGTGAGGTTTTATAGGTGAGGTTTTATCGGTGAGGTTCCAACGGTGAGGACTTATCGGTGAGGTTCTATCAGTGAGGTTCCTATTGGTGAGGTCCTATCAGTGAGTTTTCTAACCCTTATAGTTTATCATACCTAACTCATGTTTGATGTAATTTAACCTCTCATAATTCAAAAGGATTTGTGAACATATCATCCAATTGGTGTTCAGTACCAATGAATTCAAGAGTGATATCACCTCTTTGATAATGATCTCTTAAGAAGTGATGTATCACATCAATGTACTTTGTCCTAGCATGAGATACTAGATTTTTAAAGATGTTAATAGTACTTATATTATTACACTTTATAGATACATGTTTGAATTGATATCCATAGTCTAGTAAAGTGTGTTTCATCTGCAGAATTTGAGCACAACAACTCCCAGTAGCTATATATTCAGCTTTGACAGTAGATAATGCAACAAAATTTTGTTTCTTACTACACCATGATACTAGAGACTTGCCTAAAATGTTACATGTTCTAGAGGTTCTCTTTCTATCTATCTTGCAACCATCAAAATCAAAATCTGAATAACTTATTAAATCAAATGTTTATCCTCTTGGATAAAATAGTTCTAAGTTTGTAGTAAACTTGAGATATTTAAAAATACTTTTAATAATAGTTAGATGAGACTCTTAAGGATTGGATTGAAAGTGAACACACATGAATACACTGAACATAATATCAGGTCTGCTAGCAGTAAGATAGAGTAGACTTCCAATCATACCTCTGTAATTGGTTTCATCCACTGGTTTACCAGTTTCATCAGCATCCAACTTACAGATGGTACTCATAGATGTATCACTATCTTTATTATAGTCCAAACCAAAACGTTTCAAAATATCCTTGGTATATTTTCTCTGATTTAAAATAATGCCATTTTTATTTTGAAAATTTTGAAATCCAAGGAAAAACTTAAGTTTCCCCATTAAAATCATTTCAAATTCATCTTGCATAATTTTTGAAAAATTAGTACATAAAAAAATTTAGAAGATCTAAAAATAATTTAATCTATATAAATATATACTATTAAAACATCTTTGGAAATCCTTTTAATAAAAATACTAAGAACTACTATTACTTTAGTAAAACTTTTTGAAATAAGGAAAGAACTAAGTCTGTCATACCAAGATCTTGGAGCTTGTTTCAGACCATATAGTTCTTCTGAAAGTTTGAAGACATGATTTGAAAAATGGGGATTTATAAAACCAGAGGGTTGTTCAATAAATACATCTTCAACTATGTAACCATTTAAAAATTCACTTTTGACATCCATTTTATAAAGTTTGAAATTCAGATGAGCTGCATAAGAAAGTAGTATCCTAATGGATTCTAGTCTAACTACAGGTGAAAAAGTTTCCTCATAGTCTATTCCTTCTTCTTGACTATATCCTTGTGCAACTAGTCTATCCTTGTTTCTAACTATGTTTCCAAATTCATCAACTTTATTTCTAAACACCCATTTAGTGCCTATGGTCAACGTGTATTTAGGTCTTTCTACTAATTCCCAAACTTTGTTTCTTTCAAATTGATTTAATTCTTATTTCATAGCTATCACCCAGAATTCATCATTGATTGCATCATCAATATTTATAGGTTCAAGCTGTGAAAGAAAGCCTTGGTGTTCAACCTAGTTTCGTAGAGAAGATCTAGTTTTTGTTCCTCTATTTAAATCACTTACTACAGCACCTAAAGGATGATTCTTGAGAGTTTTAATACCTCTATAAAGAGTTGAACTAGACTCCTCTTGAATGTCTATAGGTCTAGATTCATCATGCACAGATTCTGAAAAAATTACAGAATTGGTTGTTTTCACAAAGAGCTCACTGTATTTATCATTAAGGTCAAGAATTGACATATCTTCCTCAAGGAGTTAAATAGAGGTTTTGGGTTCATGTGGATCAATTTCATCAAATTTTACATGAACTGATTCTTCCACACATTTGGTTCTCTTATTAAATATTCTATAGGCTTTACTAGAGATTGAGTAACCCAGTAAAATTCCTTCATCACTTTTGGAAGCAAACTTTTCAAGATTGTCCTTAGTGTTAAGGATGAAGACTTTGCAACCAAAAACTCTAAAGTAATTAACCTTAGTCTTCCTATTATTCTATAGCTCATAAGGGGTCTTCTTAAGAACAAGTCTAATCAAGACTCTATTGATAATGTAACAAGTTGTATTAATAGCTTCATCCCAAAAATAGATAGGTAGATTATACTCATTAAGCATAGTCCATGAAATCTCTTGAAGAGTCCTATTTCTTCTTTCTACAAATTCATTTTGTTGAGGTGTTCTAGGAGCAAAGAAATTGTGAGTATAGCCATTATGTGAGAAAAAGGATTCAAATTCATGATTTTCAAACTCATGTCCATGATCATTTCTCAAGGTCTTAATTCTAGGTCCAATAAGATTTTCTACAGACTTGTAATATTTAATGAAGTAAAAACATGCTTCACTTTTGTGAGCTAGAAAGTATACCCAAGTATATCTATAAAAATAACCTATAAGAACATAAACATAGTGCTTCTCGTTTAAACTTGAAACTCTAGATGGTCCAAACAAATCCATGTGAACCAACTCAAGCAGTTGAGAAGTAGAAATGTATTTATTTGGTTTGAAAGAAACTTTGTGTTTTTTTCCCTTTTGACAAGGATTACAAACTTTGTTAAGTGGGAATTCCAATTTAGGTAGGTCTCTAACTAAACATTTCCTAGTTAGTTTCCTAAGTGAGTTCACATTGCAGTGTCCTAATCTTCTGTGCCATAACCAGGATTCCTTATGAAAATCATTTAAACATGAAACATTTTTCTTAGCTAAACAATTTAAATCAGCAGCATATACATTTTCATTTCTAAGAGTAGTGAATATTAAATCATTTTTAGAATTAAAAACATTGCATGCATCATTTTCGAATTTATCATTAAAACCATCATCACATAACTGAGAGATACTTAGTAAATTGTACTTTAACCCATCAACAAAAATTACTTTTGAAATTAATACAGTATTAGGGTTACCAATTTGGCTTAAGCCGATGATCTTCATTTTTTCATTATCACCAAATGTAACATTTCCACCATCAACTTTAATTAGGCTCTTGAAGCATTAGTATTCTCCTATCATGTGTCTTGAACATCCACTGTCCAAGTACCATAGAGTTTTATAGGAGCTCTTTAAATAGTTTTCCTGCAAAACAGATTAAGTGTAGGGTAACTTTGGTACCCAGATTTTCTTGGGTCCAGAGAGGTTAGCAAGTAAAAATTTGGGAACCCATACTTGTCTCATAAATTTCCTATAATCAAAAGATATTTTTTGAGATATAAACACTTTTTTGGTCCTTTAAATAATTGATTTTCAAAATATGGTTTAGAACTTGAAATAGCAGTAAACTGTCCAGATTTTGGAATGAAATTATTCTTAATAATTCTTTTTTGTCCTGGCTGATATCCTAGACTAGTTGTGTATTTTGGAGAAATCTATTTTCCTAGTAACTGAGTCAAGGTATCTCTACCTGTATTAAACTTCTCAAGATCTCTATTTAATTTCTCATTGGATAATTTAAGTTCAATATTTTCTTTTAACAGCTGACCACATTTTTCTTTTTCAATATCTAGATCAGACTTATAATTGGCATTTAAAGCATGTTTCCTTTTCAATAATTTATATTTATCCTTGAGTTCATTAAAGGTTTCCTCAAGAATTCCACAATATTCAAATAGTTCATCCTTAGTCATATTTTCATCATTGTTTGATTCACTTTCATTCTCAGAATAGTAAGCATTATGTACAAGAGAATTGGGTATTACCTCGGATGTTTCTGTCATGAAACACAGGTTTTCATGTTTGTTCTTTTCAATATTAGAAGTGTCAGATCCACTTGAGCTATCTTCTAAGCCACTCCAGGAAGATTTCATAGCCTTTTTATATCCTTTTCCCTTGTCTTAATATTTCTTCTTAAATTTCATCTTGGGGCAATAAGTTTCACATGACCTTTTCGTTTAGACTCATAACAGACTATCTCATTTGTGTTATCATTACATTTTCTGTCCTTTTTTCACTGTCCTTTATTATCATACCTTTCTTTATAATTCGACTTTCTAAATAACTTTTTATTATGGTATAACTTCTTGAATCTCCTAGAAAGATGATCCATCTCATCATCATTATCAGAATCTGAGTCTTCGCTATTGGAAGTGTCTATAGGAGCTTGAGCTTTTTCTTTATCCTTGTTCTTTGAGGTAGAAGTCTTGAATGCTACAGATTTCTTTCTTGGTTCTTCATCTGCTTCTTGATTTACCATAAGCTCTTCTTCGTACATCATAAGCTTTCCAATTAGTTCCTTCACTGGTATCTTGTCTATATCACAAGATTCTTAGAGAGAAACAGAAGTTCCTATCCATTTGTCAGGTAGGCATCGAAGCAATCTCATAATCTAATCCTTGTTGTCCACTGGTTTTCTAAGAAGACTCGTGGTATTCACTATTTTATTGAACCTAAGATGAATTTTAGAGATAGGTTCATCAGGCTTCATCTTAAAACACTATCGGAAAACGGGCTTTTGCGATGGGTATTTTGTGACGGGATTAATTCTCGTCACAAAAAGTCCATCCCGGAGGTTATTTGCGATGGGGGGTTTGACCCGTCGCAAAAGGTAATTCGCGGTTTGGCACGGGTTGCGCGCCAAACCGTGGGAAGGTTATTTGTGATAGGAAAATCTCTTCGTCGCCAATACTGGCGGCGGTAAATGGGTTTTTGCGACGGGATGTTGACCCGTCGCAAAAAAAGTACACTTTTGTGACGGGTCCTGTCGCAAATACTGGCGACGGTACATGGTTTTTTGCGACGGGATTTTGGCTTGTCGCAAAAAGTGAGTCGGCAGGACACTTTTTGCGACGGGGCCTATCGCAAATACCTTGTTAACCATCGACAACAATTAATGCAGGAAAAGGTATTTGCGACGGGTCCCGACGCAACTAATCTAACCTATATATACCCCCCCACCGTTTTTCTTTCTCATTCCCTCATTTCTTATTTCCTCGCTCTCTCTAAACTCTATTTTTTGAGTGGAAATTTCACTGAGTTTTTATTTTTTTACGGAGAAGTTGTGAAGTCGTTTACATCAATAAGAGGTCAAGTTTAAAGGTATTTATATTTTATTTAATTTATTATTTATTTCATTTTTTTATGATAATTTTAATTATTGTTGATTAGTTGTAAATAAATTAGATTTAAATTGTTTTGTTATCAGTATTTATTTGTAATAATAAATTGAAAATATTAGTACTAATTCTTAATAATTATTAATAATTAATAATTATTAATGAAAATTAGTATTGTATATAAATAATTACTTGTAATTAGTAATTAGTAGTTGTAAATTGTAGTTATTAATACCAATTAACGCTAATTAGTAATAAATAGGAATAAATAGTAATAAATAGGAATAATTAGTAATAAATATGAATAATTAGTAATAAATATGAATAATTAGTAATAAATATGAATAATTAGTAATAAATATGAATAATTAGTAATAAATAGGACTAATTAGTAACAAATATGAATAATTAGCAATAAATATGAATAAATAGGAATAAATAGGAATAATTAGGAATAAATAGAAATAATTAGTAGTAATTAGTAATAATTAGGAATAATTAGGAATAATTAGTAATAAATAGGAATAATTAGTAATAAATAGGAATAATTAGTAATAAATATGAATAATTAGTAATAAATAGGAATAATTAGAAATAAATAGAATTAAATAGCATTAAATAGGAATAATTAGTAATAAATAGGAATAAATATGAATAATTAGTAATAATTAGGAATAATTAGTAATAATTAGGAATAATTAGTAATAATTAGGAATAATTAGTAATAAATAGGAATAATTAGGAATAATTAGTAATAATTAGTAATAATTAGTAATAATTAGTAATAATTAGTAATAATTAGTAATGAATAGTAATGATTCATAATAATTAATAATAATTAGTAATAAATAAGAATAAATAGGAATAAATAGTAATAATTAGGAATAATTAGGAATAATTAGGAATAATTAGTAATAATTAATAATAAATAGTAATAATTAATAATAATTTGTAATAAATAGGAATAAATAGTAATAATTAGTAATAATTAGTAATAATTAGGAATAATTGGTAATAATTAGGAATAATTAGTAATAATTAGGAATAATTAATAATAATTAGGAATAATTAGTAATAGTTAGGAATAATTAGGAATAATTAGGAATAATTAGTAATAATTAGGAATAATTAGTAATAATTAGGAATAATTAGGAATAATTAAGAATAATTAGTAATAATTAAGAATAATTAGTAATAATTAAGAATAATTAGGAATAATTAGGAATAATTAGAAATAATTAGTAATAAATAGGAATAATTTGGAATAATTAGTAATAAATAGTAATAAATAGGAATAATTAGGAATAATTAGGAATATTTAGTAGTAAATATGAATAATTAGGAATAATTAGGAATAATTTGTAATAAATAGTAATAATTAGTAATAAATAGGAATAATTAGGAATAAATATGAATATTTAGTAATAAATATGAATAATTTGGAATAAATAGGAATAATTAGGAATAAATATGAATAATTAGGAATAAATATCAATAATTAGGAATAAATATGAATAATTAGGAATAAATATGAATAATTAGTAATAAATATGGATAATTACGAATAAATATGAATAAATAGGAATAAATATGAATAATTAGGAATAAATATGAATAATTAGGAATAAATAGTAATAAATAGCAATAAATAGAAATAAATAGTAATAAATAGGAATAAATAAGAACAAATAGGAATAAATAGAAATAAATAGGAATAAATAGGAATAAATATAAATAATTAGGAATACTTAGCAATAATTAGGAAAAATTAGCAAAAAATGGGAATAATTCGAAACAATTAGCAATAATTAGCAACAATTAGAAATAATTAACAATAATTAGCAACAATTAACAATAATTAGAAACACTTAGAAATAGTTAGCAATAATTAAAAACAATAGCAACAATTAGGTAGAAAATCAGTTGTAATAAATTGTAATAACTTATAATAACTTGGCACAATTTCCAGTGGATTGACGGCACTCCTTTTGCTTGATGAATCTTCTCCTTTCAACTTTCACCGACTCAAAACATTATAAAAAGTATGCTTCTACGTATGCATATCCAATATCATATGCACGAGTTTGAATATGCATTCTTAGGAGCACATTTTTTATAATGTGTTCAGATTGTGATTGTTGCAAAAAGATGATTCATCGATGAAAAGGGTGATCTTTTCTCAGACAGCTCATTTTCTTGCAACATTCTCACACAGAAATCACAATGAAGAATCTTCTCAGAGGTATGAATATTCATTCTCGTATGCATGAGAATGAATATGCCTACCTCTGAGCAGATTCTTCATTGTGATTTCTGTGTGAGAATGTTGGAAGCAAATGAGTCGTCAGACAAAAGAGTAGCCGTCAATCCACTGGAAATTGTGTTAGCCATAAATAATGGTAATTATTAATAAGTAGTTGTAATTATTTATCCTTTTTTTCAGATAGTGTTTTTATAATTTTAAATTATTCAAAAACATTAATGATTTTATATTTTGTAGAAAAAAATGGAACAAGGAAGTCGACAACAGTCATTATTAGATGATCATTCTTGGATAAATCAGCATATAAATCCAAAAGATTCTGGTTTAAATCTTGTATATATTTAGGGTGTTAAAGCTTTCTTATCATTTGCATCATCAAAACCAGAATATGTTTTAGAAGGCACAATAAAGTGTCCTTGTAAAAAATGTTCTATGAGAACGTTTGACACATTTGACAAGGTTGGGGTACATCTCTTACAGTTAGTTTTCAACCAGATTATGTTTTTTGGTATCAACATGGTGAATGTAATTCCAGATAAGATACTAATAACTTGATTCTGGATCCTTTGCAGTTTCAAAATTTAGTACATGATATTGTAGGTCCATCTGTTCAACAAACTAAAACTCAAGATGATGTTTATTTGACTCCTGAGTTGGCACCATCCGAATTTTATGAGTTGTTGAGGTCTGCTAAGGATGCATTATATCCTGGTTGCAAGATAAGAAAATTAGAAGCAGTTAAAAAATTTATGGATATTAAATCAGATATTTTATTTGGTTAAAACACTGTTACCTGAAAGAAATGTGTTGCCTGCAAATTACTATAAGAGAAAGAGGATGGTTCATAATATGGTCCTTAGTTATCAGAAGATTCATGTATGTCCAAATGATTGCATCTTATATTCTGGTGAAAATGATTCATTGGATAGTTTTCCCACATGTGTACAATTGAGGTATAAAGAAGCTCAAACAGGGAAGTCTGAATTGATTCTAGTAAAATAGTTGAGATATTTCCCCCTTACACCCAGGTTGCAGTGTTTGTTTATGTCTCAGAACACATCTTCAATGATGTCATGGCACAAAACCAAGATTTCAACTGATAAAAGCTTTAATCATCCATCTAATGGTGATTCATGGAAACATTTTGACCGTCTGTATCCATCCTTTTCTTTAGAAGCCCAAAACATGCGATTGGGTCTTTCTATTAATGGTTTATATTCATTTTGTACTTATGGTAGTCAGTATTATTGTTGGCCTGTCTTTATAAATCCGTACAATTTACCTCCATGGATGTTGATGAAGGAGCCATATATCTTTTTGACATTATTAATCCCAGGACATCTAAAAAAGAATATTGATGTTTATTTGAAACCATTGATTGATGAGTTAAATTAATTGTGGAGTGATGGTGTTAGTACATATGATATTGCTGTGAAACAAAATTTCATATTAAAATCTACATTGATGTGGACGATTAGTAACTTTCTGGCATATGGAATGTTATCTGGTTGGAGTACACATGGTCCGAAATCATGTCTTTACTGTATGAAAGACAAAAAAGCCTTTATGATCATCAATGGAAAAAAACCTTTCTATTTTGACTGTCATCGTAGATTTCTTCCAACCGATCACCCTTTTCAGAGGAACAAATCTCATTTCAGAAAAGGTACAATTGAAAGGGATGAACCTCCAAAAATAATCTTAGGTATATAGTTAAAATCATTTGTATTTTCATTACCTCCAATCACATTTGTGCAGCAACAACAGACTACGATGCGCTAAGCAAACTGGAAGAAGATGTTAATGTAATTATATGTAAACTAGAAAAAATATTTCTGTCAGCTTTCTTTGACTCAATGGAACATCTGATATTACATTTTTCACATGAATATAAATGTGGAGGTCCATTACAATTTTTATGGATGTAGCCATTCGAGAGATGCATGCAAAAATTGAAGAAAAAAGTATGTAACAAAGAATCAGTTGAAGTCTCAATTGCTGAAGCTTATTTTCAAGAGGAAATTTCTTTTTTCTGCTCTCATTATTTTGAATCTGAATATCCCTCAAAACACAATCACATGGGAAGAAATGATGGGGATGTTAATAATGAAATGAACAATCAATTATCAGTTTTTAATCATCTTAATATTGGCTTTAGTGGAGTTCATGAACGATGGCTTTCAGATGATGAACATCACAGAGCGCATACATATGTTCTACTCAACTGTGAATAAATGACATCATTTTCACTATGAGTGATTCTATCACTTGTTATATAATTTATGTTATAGTATGTAAACTTATTTTATTTGTAGGTTATATGATAATCATATCAAGAAACAACTTCCCCAAATTACAGCAGCATCTCTTGAAGAACGCAGAAAAAAAAATTCTCAATGGTTTCAAAAACTGGTAACATAAATTATTGATGATTTAATATCAATTACATTTATTATTTATTATATGGATAATTGTTTTAAAAAAATTTAGGTGTCTCAACATGCTGATAAAATTCATAATCTACTGTGTATATTGAGTAACCCACCATCCAAAATGGTTAAATATTATAATACATATGTGGGGAATGGTTTTTGATTTCATACACGTGCATATGCAGAATCAAAAAAAATAATGAACAGTGGAGTTTTCTTGAGAGGATCGCATCACAGAGAAACTGAAGTTGACTTTTATAGCATTCGGGATGAAATTATTGAGTTGTGTTATCTAGGATAGAATTATATGATGATGTTTAAATGTCGGTGGTTGGATATTGAGAGAGGCTTGCATGTTCATCTGACTCATGGAATCATCGATATTAAATATAAAAGTCCTATTTTAGTAAATGAACCATTTTTACTAGCTCAACAGGAACCTAAAATTTATTATGAAAAGTATTGTGCTACTTCAAGAGACTTGAGTGATTGGTAGAGCATAAAAAATGAAATATTCGGAAAATCAGTTTACTCAAACTGAATGTGGTTCCGCAGAAGTGGAAGGAATTGAAATTTTTTAAGAGACTGCTCAAAATCCATCTTTTTCACAAAGAGACGTGAATATCGATGATAGAACCCCACAATTAAGGATCGATGATGATGAATATGTTAATGATGTTACAAATGAATTTTAAATGATAAGAGATGATGAAACTGAAACTCGTATGGATATTGATGATGCTGAGGAGGAAGATGAAGACATTGACATTGATAGTTATGGAGATGAGGATGAAGATGGATATTGACACAATTAAATGCTGGTTATAATCATAACTAATATATATCTATATATAATAGTTATTTTCAATTATCTGCTAACAATAATCATTTTTTGTTTTATATGGATCCTGATATATTTCGCGAGTTGCAGGAGGTTGAGCTACCTTTGGATGAGGGGGATTTTGGATCATCTGACCCTTAGCCTACTGGTAGTTCAGGGGGTATGTGTAGGGGGCGCGGTCTTGTGCGACTGATGATTCCTAACCCTATCCCTAATCGATGTCCACATCTAGGCTTCGATCCACACACACGGAGGTATGCTAACCTGTATATTTTAGTTATCTTTCATTAATTTATTTATATATATACTAATTGTTTGATTATTTATTCCTTTTTCACAGTTTTTTGCATGTAGCTGTTGGACATGGGAGCGCTATCTTGTGCAATTATTTTTCTCGGCCATGGATCACATGGGAACAGATTCCCATTGATGTGCGGCTCAACATGTTCAATAATTAGCTGGTACATAAATAAAGAATGTTTATTTTGAAATTTATTTTATTAATAACTTGATATTATAAATTATTTATAGGGTTTATGGTATCCCATCGATGATATCATGCGTGACGTTATCCATGCAGCATGGAAGGTGTCTATGCGTGACCGTTTTCATCAATTTTTGCACAATTTGAGAAGAACGATCATTAATAAAGCAGGAGTGACAGAATTTGATGATTCATGTAGATCCCACTGACCAGAGTACATTTCATCTCATGTTTGGGATGGATTAGGTTTACACTGGTTGGGTGGTGAATTTCATAGGAAATCTTTAATGGGTTGGTAGAATCAGGGGAGACCGAAGGTGACGCATCGAGCTTGTAGCTATAAATTCAGTATGCATAGAGAGCATCTGGTAAGTATCTTTTTTAAATATTTTATATAACTTTAAATATAAACAGTTTATTTTATATTTATGTAGGAATTCGAGCATCCCGATATTACAGAGTACGACATTTATCAGAGGATGTATAGTGATCCATCCACTAGAGAGATTAGAGGTGATCTCCTGCACCGGATTGTGGTTATTATTATTTTTTTAGTTTGACAATTAACTACATATAATATTTTCATAATTTTAATTTCAAATTAGAATTGAAGGAGTCATATGAGGCTGAGACCTCTCAGACACAGGCTGAGATTCAGGACGAGACGACTGATCAGACCAGTGCCTACCATTTTGATGAGGCGGTATAGATGCAGGCGACTCAGTATGAATTTCAGAAGGGCCAAGTAGTTTGTATCGGCTCTCATTTGACTCATGTTACTTATTATGGTATTGTTGTGATGTCTGTGTCCAAATCGAGAGGAGATCGTGGAGAGGAATCATCTTCTGCCTCACAGTATCAAGAGTAGTTTCGAACTTAGACTAAGCTTATAGAGAGTTTGCAAAAGCAGCATGAAGAGATGTGTCGGTGGCAGTAGCAGCACGAGGAGGAGATGTGTCAATGGTAGCAGCAGTATCACAATCATATGGAGTACATGCGTCGTCTAACTAATAGTTTAGGGATTGAGTTTCCTCCACCATCTCTTACAGCTCCTCCACCTCCTTCAGAAGACAACCCCCTTAGTGATTTTTTTTATGTTACAAACATTTGAATTCAAGATTTTTTGTAAGATGAACTATTTATAGTTTATGTCTTTTATATTGGTGCAAATATTGCATAATTTTTTTTATTTTTAATATTTTATTATTTATTATTAGTATTATATTTTTTAATATTTGTTTATTTTACTAATAATAATAATAATAATAATAATATTTTATGATGTTTTTTATATTTTTTTGTAAATATTGAGAATTTTAATAGTTTTTTATTTTTTTATTATTTTAATAATATTAATATTAATTTTTCATTAAACATAATTTTATTAAATATATTTTGTTAGTATTATATTTTTTAATGTTTGTTTATTTTACTAATAATAATAATATTTGATGATTTTTTATATTTTTTTGAGAATATTGAGAATTTTAATATTTTTTATTTTTTTATTATTTTAATAATATTAATATAATTTTTTCATTAATCATAATTTTATTAAATATATTTTTTTTATTTTGTTTAGTATTTGCGACGGGACCTTTTGTGACAGGCTCCAGTCGCAGATAGTTTAAATATAATTTTTTTTTAAAAGGATTTGTGATGGGCCCATCACAAAAGGTTTTATATATATAATGTTATCATAGGATTATTTGTGATGGGGAAGTGCCCCATCGCAAATACAATTTTTTGTGACGGGCCCATCGTAAAAAATAGTATTTGCGACGTCATTTTCTGCAATGGGCTATTTGCGACGGGGCTTCGTCGCTAAACACTATTTGTGACGGGATCCCATCGAAAATATCTCATTTTCTAGTAGTGAAATTATCATATTTAATATTATAAGTATTTAATCTCATTTCTTTAACATTGGTTGTTCCATCATGAGAAATAGCTAAAATATCCCAAATTTCATATGCAGTTTTACAGGTAGATATTCTATTGAATTCTTCATCACCTAGAGAACAATACAATGAATTCATTACTTTACGATTATTATTATATGTAGCTTTATCCAACTAAGACCATGTGTACCTATAAGTAATAGTTAATACATGTTGTTCTTCAATTATGTCCCAGATTTCAGGTCCCATGCTCTCTAGATACATTTTCATTTTTAATTTCCACTGAGCATAGTTATTACCATTAAAGAAAGGTGGACTGTTAGTAGCAGCACCCTCAACTCTGTTATCCATTGTTAATTAGAATTGTAAAGAACTGAAAATTTAGATATGACAAAAATTTTAAGATCTTTAAGATATAACTAAAATCATGGTTAAATAATTTGACGTATCACATAATAGTACAGGTAGTAGTAAAAACAAACTAAACTAAATCCTCTAATACCAAATGTTGGTCGGAGTGGAATCTCAAGAGGGGGGTGAATTGAGTTACTACTTAAAATTTTTGTTAAAAACTTTATTATTAAGATCCCCCAAATTTTGAAAATATCCCAGTTAATTAAGGCAGTAGAGATATAGATGTCTAATTGGTCAACAGGTTTCTCAAAGGGTGATTAGTCCTATTTGAATTAGTGTAGAACACTTCTTCAACTTTTAAAAAAAGTTTAATGAATTAAACACATACACACACTTACCAAAACTAACTATCAAAGTGAATGCAAAATAGTTTTAGGTTTTATTAATAAGCATCAGAAAATAGATAAAACAGAGTGCAAAAAAAAATCACAGAGCACAGAAAAGTTAAATAAGAGGTTCAGTCTCAAGTCGAGACTTAATCCTCTCCACTTGGTGATCACCTACCACCATGCAGTTTATATTAGCAATAAACTTGATACACATCCTGTATCACGATTTATAATAGTTTTCACAAATTTTCCAAGGTTCACACCCTCTACCATAGTTTTTCATGGGAACGAAAAACAACACACACCAAATACAGTCACTTCCACAGTTATACGTGGGAAAACACGGAGTAAGAGAATTTTAATGTGAGGATTTTTATATCCTCCAGTTCAAGCACAAGAGACAGTGTTTATGAAACAAATACACACTTCTCAAAAATGTAAGATAAAATAACATAGTAGAGAAAATATAATGAGATTGAGTTTAGAAGGCTCCGGGGGTGTCCAGACCCGACCTGACCCGACCAACCCAACTCGACCCGATCAGGTCAGGTTGGGTTGGGTCGGGTTAAAAAAATTATACCATGGGTTGGTTCGGGTTGGGTTGTATCATGGTTGGGTTGGGTTGGGTCACGGGTTGGGAAAAAATTGACCCAACCCGACCCAACCAACCCAACTACTGTGAGTCACCTCTTCGGACATCACCCTCTCCCCCTGCCTCTCGACCCAATTTCCCCTCACCCTCGCCCTACGCCGTTGTCTTTCTCCTTTCCCACACCATCCATTGAGTACATGCCATCACACACCATTACATGAATACTCTATTAATCACATAAATGATTGAATCTTACATGAAATTTCTAAGATAAACAAAAAATAAATTCAAAGTAATCGAGATGTGAAATCAGTGGAAAAACAATGCCCGATCAACAAACTAAAATATGAAGATAGCTAAATTTCATTCGATTTTTCTACAAAAACTAAAGAACAAGAAAAAAACCAAAGGAAGATAGGACAATTTTAATGATTCAAAGATCCGACGGTGGAGGATCGACTAAGAAAATGATCATTGAACATCTCCCTCGCTCTCACCAGTCTAGTGTATCCACTGCGCTGCACCTGCATGTACCCCCTGCCTCTGCCACCACCTCCATCTCCATCGTGACTATGTGTGGTGCCAAATCTATCGGTGTCAGGAACTACCCCATTCTCATCACCCTCTTGGTCTCACCTTGAACCTCCTCAAACCTTGATAACTACTTGCAGGCAAGTTAATCACATCACACCATCAAGTCACAGACTGACGTTTTTTGGGGTCGATTTATTACAGGGCGGAGGATGTGGGCATTCCCTAGTGTATAAAAGAAGATGAAGCAGAGGAATACATAACCCGATCAACCCACCGGGTGATAGCCAAAAAAATAACTAAACAATTTTTTTGTTGTAACCCAGTCAACTTGCGGGTTGGGGTCATAAAAAAATACCAAACAATTTTTTTCCTTAACCCGATCAACCCATCCCGACCCAAACCGATTTGAGGCAGGTTGGGTCGGGTCGAGTCTGAATCCAAAAACAACTCTGACCTAACCCAACCCGACCCAACCTATTTTTCTTGGGTCGGGTCCAAAATATCCCTCAAACCGACCCAACCCAACCAATGGACACCCCTAGAAGGCTCTATGTGTTTGCAGTTCAACTCTTGACTCTTTGAAGTGAAGAATTTGATGTTCGAGTCTTTCTCTAGAAGTTGTCTCCAAAACAGAGTGTCGCAACTCTAGGTTCTTGATTTTAGGAATTTAGTGTTCTGCTTCTTGTGTTGATCGTGATTTGACGAAGCACAGAAGGCAGAAGTGAGTTTGTCCCAAATGATATTTGTGATGATTGTAGGTTCACAGTGTAAGAGCTAGATGGTTTTTCTTTGATCTAGCGATTAAGTTTCTTCATATGCTTAGATGCGCTTCTCATCATCAGGTCCTCACTCTTGCATTTTTTCATTCCTCTTTCTTCTCTTTTATATTTGAGGTCTGACAATATATAAAAGTACATCAAGTGCGGTCTTTCTCGTACCTCGTACTGTCCCTAGATACGGTCTCTTGATATGTCTACAATCAGAATTAATTAATGTAATAATCATTAAAGTTATCAAATATGACCATTATAATAATCATAAGAATTTGAAAAAAGTATGGAGTAGAGTAGTATGGTAGACTGGTAACGGTAGCATTCACAACGATAGGATTCAACAGTAAGTGCATATCGGTCATCATTCATCGGTAACCTTTCCAATGGTAACCTTCCAACAATAACTCTCCATCGATATCCTTTCATCAGTGACTCTCCATCAATAGCCTTTCATTAGTGACTCCATCAGTATCCTTTCATTGGTGACTCTCCATTAGTAGCCTTCAATTGATAACTCTCTATCGGTAACCTTCCCAACAGTAGCCTTGCATCGGTGACCTTTCATCGGTGACCTTGCATCGGTAACCTTGCATCAGTGACCTTTGCATCAGTGACCTTTTCATCGGTGACCTTTGCATCGGTGACCTTTATATCGGTGACCATTTCATCCATGACCTTTGCATTAGTGACCTTTGCATCGGTGACCATTTTACTTAGAGAAATTTTGCACTGTGAGCTTTAAACAAGAGAGCAGTGAGATTAAGCACACATAATTATCACTTTGATATAAACATGATTTTCACATAAATGATTATCTTGTAAGAGAAACATAATTATCAAATAAATAAAACATGATTTTCACATAAATTATTATCTTGTAAGAGAAAAATAATTATCACATAAATAAAATATGATTTTCACATAAATGATTATCTTGTAAGAGAAACATAATTATCACATAAATAAAACATGATTTGGGATTATCGAAACATGATTTGGGATTATCAAAACAGGTGAGTCCAATAGTTGTGGTGGAGAATCAAAAGTAGTGTCTCTCTATTTGTATCCACACATTCTCTATGAATCCTAAAATTTCACTCTTGGTATTTCTTGGTTCTAGTGTAGAGGAACTAAGTGTCTTGTTTAATTCACCATTGATCACAACAAGAAATATCTCATGCTTGAGATAATTCTCTATTTTTATCTCTTGTTCTTGATAGGGAGCATAAGGATATTCTATCAGTCTTGAGAGAAATATATGGAGAGTATTCATTATGCATGACAACTCTCTTCTCCAAAATGATATAAATCGGATTATATACTTTGGGTTAAACAATTAGTGATTATAAAAATACCCTTTATATAATTGTTTATTATAATTAAAACCCATGTGAAATATTATTATTATTGTTATTATTATTATTATTATTATTATCATATTCTCATAACATGCACTAAACTCATGAATTAATATATCATCTACATCGGGTATTTTAATTCGACCAATCACAATTATCCTCGATGTTCATTGAACCTTGAATAATAAATATTTATTTACATAAATAATTAAATATCATTATATTTTTCATTCAATAAAAAAATATTATATTCACTAAGATTTTGAATAAATATTCATTTTCGTATTCACATAACTAAATAAATATTTTTATTTATCTATTCACTAAACTAGTAAATAAATATTTATTTATTTATTACTTGTGAATAATAATAAATTGATAAATAAATATTTTATTTACTAAACTAGAAAATAAATATTTATTTAATATTCAACTCACATATATTCTAAAATCAAATAACTAGTGATTGATTTTATGCAATCAACTTAACATGAATAATTATTATTACAAAATCCAAGATTAATATATTGTCTTAATATTAAATTCAAATGGAATTTAACTAAGATTATGGATACACTTAGTGTATAACCCTTTAGGCCTCTTTATTAGTGGCATTAGGAAAACTTTCTTGGAGTATAATATTGGTATATAGAAACACATCAAGGTACCCATAGGGAAGTAAGTTAATGTCACATCAATAACAACCTCATACAAATGATTAATATGAAATATAATTTCTTTGTCTTGGTATCTCATCAAGAAAATTACATACTAGCGTCATCAACCAATATGTTTAATTTATGTTTCTTTGAATCTCTTAAATTAACTTATCAATGTACAAAAATGTACATGGATTTAATTGGAAAGATCTATTTCAATCAAAGGTCCAAAGTTATCGTATTTTATTAACTCAGAGGGGTAAATTGTTTTGTAACTTATTCAATTAATGTCATGTCACTTATAACACACCTAAAATATCCTAATTTTCTGAAAACATATATTGTCATAGTTTCTTTCCATACATCAAAGTATGTGATTCATGATATACAGTAATAATAATCTTAAATCTAAGGACCAATACACATTTTTATGGATAGGAATATCTTATGACACAAATAACATATGGAATTAGTATTGGAAATTATGTCCTCATAATCTCCCATCTCAAATATTAAAAATTGAAAAATTTATGAGAATAAGTATCAGTGTATTATGAACTCCTAAAACCTAATAATCAGACATTATATGTGTCCCGTCATAAATATGTTATCCAGATCCTATAACACATCTTTAAGAATTTTTTCATAGCATTTCAAGGTTCTCATTATACTAGGGAACTGCTATAACCTTTCAATCTGAAAAATACTATAAATAAATTATCACATTAATGTTACATAAAATAACACCCATCATGTTATAATATATTTATTAACATTTTGGTAATGTAAAGTAAAAAATCAGTTGGTTCTAGGGCACTAAATCCAACAAGTTTTAAATAAAAAAATTAAAGAAATAAATTACCCAAGGTTATAGATTCACTAAGAACAATGATAAATTTTTAAGCATTTATTTAAAACAAATTCATTACTTAAATATTTAAGAAAATAAATATCATTGGTGTTTATAAAGTTTTACGTTTTCCATTTTGAAAAACAACCTAGTTAATGAAACCCTATAACTTTAAGAACCAAATCATTACTTCTCATTTGGTCAAACCTATTAATTATCTCATCAAAAATGAAATTCTTAAACAAGGTTAAGTATTGTCCATTGACTTATAATTAATTCTAGTTTTAACGGAAATAAATGAATTACCTTGTAATTCATGAAAAAATATAAAAATGAATGCACAAATAAGGTATATTAATACCATTCAAATTCTATATTTACAAACTAAATTCAATTTTACTAAAATGACTCGAGATAAAACAAAATAAATATTAATAAAATAATAATTTACTTTATTAAACTAAGTATTAATATATATAAATATTTGTTTTTCTTGATCAAAACAAATTCAAGGGATATAAATCGAATGTGTGAAAAAAAACTTTCCTTTATAGTATTAAAAAAATTTAGAGCTTATAAAATTTCTAAGCATAAAAATAAAAAAAGTAAAGCATGAAATAAATTAAAGAACACTAAACCACACATTGATTTCATGGTATATATAATTATAAAATAATAAAACATGATTAATGGACTTTACACAATAAATAAAGAATAAAAACATAATATAAACAAGTTATTCATGGACAAAAATACTTTAAAAAATGATAAAATCTATATAAGAAAATAAAAGGATATGATAACACACTAATGCAAAAAAAACCATCATAACAAGAAATAATTTACTTATTCAAATTAAAAATTAACATGAACAACAAAAAACTTACCAAAAACTAACTTTTCACATGGTTCTAAATCATGGTTTTAAAGAAAACAAAAATAAATCAAAAAATATCACATAGATTCATGTGAAATTCCATTTAAGACCTTTAACTTGAAGTATAAAAATATTGTTGAAAAAAATATCATTAAAGTGACATTAAATATTTTTTAAAATAATGTGGGATAAACTAAATATCTACCATATATATGTATTATAATTAATAATTATATTTTTTAAGTTATATTTTATATAATATACACATGTTAAAAAATGATACATTATATGAATACTTTATATGTATTTATTTATTTATTTTTAAATATGAATATTTTTAAACCACATATAATTAATATGAATCAAAAAAAGATATATTTAAAACATATATTAAAATATTATAAGGATGGGGTTAAAGAGTTCATCTAGTTTTCAATAGAGTATAAAATTGAACCCTCTCAAATAATTTTTTTGTGTATACATCATTGTTATTCAAGAATAATTTTTCTAGATGATTTGGATAAAAACTTGATATCTCATGGAATATGTCAAAGTTATAAATATTGGAATAAACAAGGGGAAGAATTGGTTGTAGCTAGTGATTGGGATAATGATATATTTTATGGATCATCTAGTATCAGTACAATTATAAAAGATAATGGAGATTGTATTTTGGAGAAAACAATGGTAGTTGAAGATGACATCCATGATTATAAAATATTTTTTGAGAAGTTGTGAAATGATTTCACTATATTTTGATTTTACTAAATATACAAAATTTTGAACCATACTAAATCTATATAGTTTGAAAGATGACAATGGGTGGAGAAGAACCAGCTTTAAAGAACTACCTTATCCATTGAATGATATATTACCAAAAGATAATGAGCTTCCATGTCAAATATATAACACTAAATGAATGTTATATTCAATTAGTATGATCAATAAAAGAATTTTTTTTTTCAAATGACTGTATATTGTTTCAAAAGGTCCATGAATCGTATAAAAAAATCCCTAAGTGTGGTGATACTTGATACAAAGATGAATCAAGTCCTTCTATAAAAATAAGCTGAGAAATAAGCTGAGAAATAAGCTGAGAAACATTTGTCTTATTCTATCTATAAATGGAATGAATCCTTTTGGTGTATAAACTAGAACTCATAGTTATGGATAGTTATATTGGTAAATTATAACTTATCCTTATTATTATATATAAAGATCTAATAAATTATATTGTCTCTACTTATATTAAGACTAAAATAACATGGTAATAATATTAATTTTTATTTGGCTCTATTAATCAAAGATCTAAAATTTTGTGTAGTTCAAAGGTTACATTGTATGATTATCATAATAATGAATTGTTTATATTGAGAGACATATTGTTTGAGATGATAAATGAATTTACTACTTAAGAAAAAATTTCAGGGTATAACATTAAATTAATTTAGTGTGTCCCATTTGTGAAGAAGGTATACACTTGTTTAGGTTAAAACATTCCTGGAAGATAGTGTTTCTAGGAAATCATAAATTTTTACCCCAAAAACATAAATATCGATCTTAGACAACATTATTTGATTTAAATTTAGAATCAGGTAAAACAACTTCTCTATTAGCAGGTGATGAAAAATTTTATAAATTAAAGAATATTATCCTCATTTTTTTAAAACATTTTTGAAAAACCTTATAAAATATATTTGGAAAAGGTGATCAGTTTTTTTAGTTATCGTATTTGAATTTTTTACACATCAAACATTTACTTAATGTCACGCAAATAAAAAATATGTGATAGATTCATTGGTACATTACTAAATGCACCCAAAAAAACAAAATATGTAATTAAGGCTAGGTAGTATAGGATTAATATAATGATAAGGGAAGAGTTAGTTCTAGTGAAGGGTGAAATATGGTCTTTTCTTCCTTCAATAGCTTGTACTCTTTCTGAACAAGAGAGATTTTAGTTTTATAAATTCTACAATGGTATATATGTTAGAGGGGGTATTTTTAAAATATAAATAATATCATGTATATGGATAATTTAAAGTTAAAAAGTTTAAAATAACATTATTTTCATGTTTTAATGCAAGATTTAGTGCATCTGGATTTACATTGCATTCTACCTAAAAATAGCTGGCACACATTAATTGGGATTTTCTTCCTTTACAAATCTATATTTAGTAAATTTAGAAACTTAGTGAAGTTTTCAACTATGTAAAAGAAAATTATTTTCATATTTTTTGAATCTAATATTTTCTTCCCACTATTATTCTTTGATACAGTGGTTCACTAGATAGTTCACTTTGTTATAGGGATCTAGTTATGTTTTATTATACATTAGAGAAAGATGTAACTTATTGAGTGGTATATAAAGATTTTGGAAGGATACATAAAAAATAAAATTCATCTAGAAGGTTATATTATAGAGTGATATATTTTCAAGGAATATATTGAATTCGTTATTGACTACATGTTAGATATTGATAGAATTGGTCTTCTAAAATATAATCATGGTGGGAACATTGTGGGTGAATGAATTTATAAAAGATATGTTTTTCAATTACCATTATAGATTGGGAGTAGTCTAACCTTTATGTTTTTAATAATAGTATAGAGTTTTTCTCATATTTTGAAACTCACAAAGTAATTATTAGGAATTTGAATATATCAAAGGCTAGAAGCTGGATATTAATTACACATAATCAAAAATTTATAAGATAATTTTAACACCGTATTTTTAAGTAGATATCTATTAATCCAAATTCAATTTCAAAATTAATTTAATGGATATTCGGAAAGAAAATTATACATGTATTATATTATAATGGTTATGTAATTAATAGTTACACATTTTGTAAAAACAAACATGATGAACATTATATGATACAAAATAGTAGAGTTATTCTTGTAGCAGAAGAAATTCATGTATCTAGTAATAAGTATAGAAATATAATTTATGTTAATATTTCCTACTTTGGAATATTCAAAAAAATATGGGAGTTGGATCATATAACATTCCAAGTACTGGTATTTTGATATAAATGAGTTGATAATAGGAGTGCAATTAAAATCAAATAATTTAGATTCTGGAAAGTGAATTTTAGTAAAGAATGGTACAAGGATTAACCATCCATAATGAAATCATAGGTATTATTACTATTTTATTCCTAAGATTCTTCAAACAAAAATCATTTAATTATTATATTAGTGACTAAAATAACTGCAGTTTCAAATGAAGAATCCATTTAGGATCACCCTTTCATTGAGATGTCACAATAATTTTGTAGTGATCCCAATATAGATAGTGTATCATATATATAAGGTGATAATAATAAGAGTATTTAGATACTTGGTAGTGAGGTAAAATCCCTTAAACCTTTAAATAAAAAAAGAGTTCAATGAATAGAACAAATTTACTTGATTGGTTTTTTTATATAGAATGTGTTTCCACATAATATTATATTCTAACTACTATATTTATGTAATATAAATTAAATATTTAACTACATATATAGATAATAGTTCCTCCACTAGCTAATGCTACCAATTTTGAGGAACATCATATTGATAAGTTTGAAATTAATAAAATATAATAAGGTAGAGAACATATGGTTGAAAAAATATAGGAGTGTTGTAGCATGATAGTGTTAGAAAAAACTATTAAGGTGGTGATTATAGGTTTAAATTAGTGGTTGGATGGAATTCATTCAGTCAATATATCAACCCTAACAAGTCTATTTTAATTATCTTTATTAGGGTTAGTTCTTGAATACATGTGTTGATTAATATAGATACGTGGTATTATGTTTTTCCTTTATTGAAGGAAATAATTTGGGAATACATTAGGGAAACATTATAATATACATTCTCTATTTTAATAAAAAAATAAAATATTGAAACATTTATTTATGCTTCATTATCCCTTATAGAGTGAATTTATATTAAATTACTTTTATATGAAATTAACACTAGTGGTTTTTTGAAAATATCATAGGGAATTTCAAACATTTCTTATAAAACAACATCTTAGGGATGCTGGGGGAAACTGAAACCACACCCACCAGCTATATACACACACATCATAAACTAAGAAACCAATGATAATTTCATTTTCCATCAGGAGGAATAATCTAAGGTACATTTTAATTGGTATTATTATATTTTACAATATGTATATTAATCACTATGATCCAAAATTATTAATATATGAAATAAAAAAAGAGGGAATAAAATAAAAAAACACATTGAACCAATGTACCCCTATCATAAAGAAAGGATGTGGTATACTTTACTTGAAAAAAATATATGTACTTTAAATATATACTAAAACTTTTATATGATATAAAGAAAAAACATAATTATGTTCCTTTTTATATATACAGATTGATGAATCAGAATCTCAAACCACTTACATCCCATGTCATATGCTATAGAGGGAGGATCGTGTAAATTTAAAGAGATTAAGACACACATAAAGTATTGGAATCAAATGTAGGTATGACATAATAGAAATTTTTTATACTTTAAAATAGTATTATATAATAATGACTAGTTATTTTCTTATATTTTGACTTGTTTAGATATAAGAATCGTTATCTATTGTACTTGATGAACAATTACTTTCAGTGGCTTTGATTATGACATAACAGTATGGTCATGTTATTTGTGTGTGTTTTGGAGTGTCACATCGATCATAATTTGAGAAATAAAAAATATACGATGATACAAATGAAAAAATTAAAAACATGAAACCAAAAATAGACACTCTATAGAAAAATTTAGTTAGTATTTAGATGTGATAAACTAGTTTCTTTGAAGGATTAATGAGAAGAACCAAGACATTAGAAACCATGACATAAAGGGATTCCAGCCCCACCTAAACCCCCCATCTGTGTGGCTAGTTATTCCCCCTAAAGTCCTACCCTACCTGAGGTAATTTATTTTGTTATAACAGTTTATACTAAATGTGAATAAAACAACTATTGATACCTTTATTATAGTAAAATTCTATTGGGTGAAACTGATTGTGATTTATATTAATCAGCACCCACTCATCACCTTTTTGTAATAAGTATAGTTCAAAATATCCAAAGAGATATTATACACAATAAATAACTTACAAAATATCACACGAGATTAGGTATTCCTATAGATCATGATTCAGGCACAGAGCTACTTGCTCCGCTTGATGATTCTAATGTTCACATCTTCTAACTTACCATTATAAATTTCATAACATGGATGTTTAATCATATAAATATATGTGATGGTAATAAATTATGTCCTTTTCAGTTTATTTTATACACAAAACCTTTTAAAATTAATGAAAAATGGTTTGAACTATGGTATGTTTTTATAAAAGGAAAAACGAAATGTTGGGTCAAGAAAAACTAAATGATCTACTAATATATTGAATGGAACTTGTGAGAGTACATTTACCCCCACCAATTTTATTTCCACATTCATTAACAATTAAAATTCTTTAAAATACAACATTCAAAGATAAAAATATAGCATATATTGAATATAAAGAAAAATGTATGGAGAGTCCATTACTGGCATAATTTTTCTTGATAAAGTAAATGAAGTTCTCAATCATGAATGGTTGGTATACTTGGTTGTAAATGTATACATAAGGTAAATTTTCATAATATTTTTCTCTAATAATTGATCTACTACTTTTATTATAGTTTAGAACTATTTATATTTTTTATAGGTGTATATATCACAAAAATATTAAGGGGAGGCTTTGTGAAAAAAATTGGATTCATTATTCCTCAAGTAACCTCTATACAAAAAAACATCATTGGAGGAAGATGAAATTTTAGTAATAGCACGCCAATTAGCCACAATGTTTAACAAGAAACTAAAAAATGACATAAACTTCTTAATACCTACAATGTACGGGTAAAACTCTACAGCCTAATCATATAAAATATATTTTCATTTTCTCTATTAATTATTATTTTTTATTATTTAAGAATCACTAAATAATCATTGAAATCAGTTTGGGTACTCAAAAGACATATTTTTGATCAAATGCATGGATATCTATGAAAATAAACCAAAAATCATGTCCCTTATGAATTTTCAATACACTACATTTAACATTTTACAAATAAACTTTAAATTATATGTTTTATATGTTTTATACTATGTTTTAAAAATCATTTTTATGATAGAGTGGTGTTTATATATCATAAAAACCATAATATGAGGATGACTGATACATATAAGAAGCCTATGGATTTCTAAAACTAGAAAAATATTAGGATATATATAATAAGATTATACTTTCAAAGCATATATAAAAAAATTACTTCTTTTTTTCAATGTTTTTGTAGTATATAAAAAGTAATGGCATCAATAATGGTTAGTACATTTATAAATTTATGGAATATATCATATTCTATCCACAAACTATCATCCCCAAAAATTTATTTACAAATATAATTAAAATTTCATTTAAAATATTTATTAACTACTTTTTTATCAATATTTTTCAAGTACTACTAGGAAAATAAACAATCCACATATTAAAATAAGGAAAAATATTTGTTTCATAATGATTGGGTAGCTTAAATGGTTCCATAATGTTTATATA
Organism: Viscum album; assembly: GCA_963277665.1. NCBI lineage: Eukaryota > Viridiplantae > Streptophyta > Magnoliopsida > Santalales > Viscaceae > Viscum > Viscum album. Next base: position 1,201,885,113 of record OY728159.1, on the reverse strand, counting down.
CATCATTAAGAGGTTACTTCCTATAAAAAATTATATATTTTTTATTTAATATATATTTTTAGATGAATTGGAATTGATTAAATAATCCAAAACTAAGATCTTTGGGCATAGATAAATAAAATCATGCATAATCTAGAAATAAAGAAATTATAAATGTGTACCTTTCATCATTGTTACCACTGGTCCATCTTCGCATGGGCTTAATAAAGATCTATAAGAGGTATAAAAAATGCATCCCTCTTATAGAGTTATCCATGGGTTGAAACCAAACCACTTTTTGTATGAGTGGGGTCATCCTTTGTCTATAGTATTCTAGTAACTCTCCAAGGAAAAGATGAAATATGAAGAGTGATTTGAGAATGAGTGCTTTGAACAGGAATAAACGAGAAATTTTATCACCACCATGACATGGTAGTGGTATTTATAAGAATTCTATATGATTGTACATTAATTAACTCATATATTATGAGTTAATGTATGCATAAACTGTAACTCGTGTCCAATTCATGAAATTTTTACATGAATGCTTATCCCATGTGTTATATCTTATGTAACGGTTCATTGATGATAGCCAATATAAAATACTCACTCAAATGAGAAACTTTTTTATATGACCACCCAGGAAATAATAGTCAGTGTCATTCCTTAGGATATAGAAATTCATACAATATGAGTTTCATGGAAGTTCTACCTTATGACATGGCCCAATCATAAGCAACAATATACATTGAAAATATCATGTTTACATTATTTATGAATCCCATAAGTCATAAAATATGATATATCTAAATTGAATCATATATAAAGTGTCTTTAGGGTATATCTTTTTCAATATACCACTTAATCTAAATCCATATATAATTTGTGTCATTTTACCTTATATTTTATCACATATAATAACTTTAGAAATAATATCTAAAACTCTTTTGGATATCTTCCAAAAATAATTGTAAAACTATCATTAACTTCATAATGCATTATATAATATGAAATATCTTATGAATAACCACCAAAAACTCTTTTTGATTAACTCTAAAACGCTTTTTGAGAAACTCTCTAAGTCAAACTCAATCCATATTCAATAAACCAAAAAAGTGTGACCTCGAGGGATTTTATAACATTGATAACAAATATGAACCTAAAAATCCATAAATGTAATCAATGAGAGGTCTCTAAGAAATAATTAGTGCTACTCAAACAACAAATGGATTTGGAATGATCTTAATCAAACACATGTATCTTTATATATATGTCTACCAATCACATCACATGCTAGCGTTCATTCTCCCACATTCCCTTTGTCTAAGAAATTGAGTGGCCATGGGACATGGGGTATATCATTCCCATATATCCGAATCATTTATTATTGAATCTATGAGTATGGATTTATTTAGTTAATGAATATATCACATGTAATTAACCTTTATATATGATAATATCACATTCACCTCATCATAATAGATAAGAACATCATATATACTATTTAGGTGTGGATGAACACTCATCTATCTATCTCAATTGAGGGCTTAGATGTTAGATTCTATATATGATAGGAAAAAATCCCATATTAGTTGAACTCAAACCAATGATGTGATCAACAACATAACCAATCATACCATGATTATCTAAGCCTAAAGGCTTTAATAAGAAAGGTTTCAAAGTATTAAGGTTATCATGTTAGATATATTGCCAACTTTGGGTAATGGGGACTCCAAATATGATTCATGAACCCATAGTATACTAAATACATAGTGTATGACACAACATGTGGTATACTTAGTGTGTTATCCTGCACACCAAAACACTTTTTATGCCACGTGAGATTATTGTGTGTCTCCATAAAAGAATCTTAATTATGTTAACCTTAATATTTCTTCATAACCTATAATTATCCACAATGAAAATTAGTTAGGGATAAATCGATGTCATACTTTGATAGGATAGTTATTATTGCATTTCACAAAATGTATATCAATATATATATATGAAACCAACATGAAATAATGATAAAGTACATATTTCCTTTTATTTAATACATTTTATATTATTAAAAACATTTTAAGAATTGTATACAAAAACCAATACAATAATTAGTCTATCATATAATATATGAATGAATGTAAAATCATACTTATGTTTACTATACTTACTAGGGTTTTATTAACACATTAAATCTATATATAATTACTTCCAAATATTTATGTGACCATCTAATTAAATCTTATTACTAAACTCTTTAGTGAGCAATATCTATGAATAAAATTTTTTTGAAAAATGGTGAGATATAGGAATCATATTTCTAATGTTCAACTCCTTGAACATATTCAAACTCATTAACTTCACAACATTAAATATTAAGATGTTAATAACTTATGTTTTTTACTTGTAACTCTTTCTAAGTTAAACCTCAACATCCATAGAACCTTATACATCAAAAATTTTACTTGAAATATATTTCTAAATAATGTAACTATTTACATTATTACATACCAACACATACTAAAATTTTTTATAATGATGTGGAATTCAATTTTTTATGGTAAATAAAGGTAACTCATCATATTTATCTTTACCACCATACCCTAAAAATATTTAAGATATTAAGTAAAATTCACTTTTTATCTTAAATGGAATAATCCTTTAAGAAATAGTGATATTCACTTTATTTTGGTAACTAAATGTAACTATTTATATTTATTTTATTGTAACATATCCTAAAATATTTGGGATATTATTTATAAATCAATTTAATTTTTTATTTATATATTATTTTGTAATAACCATGGCCCCAGAAGCTTAGATCTAGTGCCTTAATTTATTATATTTTCATAGATACAAGAAATAAAATCTCAAAAGGCTGAAAATTTTAGCAGTTTTGAAAACTAGATACCTACATGATATCCATTTTTCATTGTGAATAGAAAATGAAACATAATATATAACAAAATAAAATTCTCAGGATCTTTGAAAACTCATTCCAAGAATTCAACTTCATATATTGGGGAAAGGAAACAAAATAATGGTGATTTTAAATTCTTGCTAAGGGTTAAGTGTAGTGGAAGCTATCATGAATCAATAAGAATAATCAACATGTAAAAGTAAATAATTGAGAACATATTATATTAAATAAATAGATAAATCACAATCAATATAGTAAGGTAAATAACTGAAATGCATGCCAATTAATCAATAACTTGAGCATAATATTGTAGGAATAAAATATGATCAAATAATTCCATATAAATAATCACATGAGCTTAAAACTTTACCATGGATATTATAACTAATATAATAATGACATAGAATAACAATAATTATGGAATACATAATATTGGATTCATAAACTATCAAGATCTATCCTCATGATAGTTACTATCAATATCTATCCTCAAGCTAGTTTAAGTCTGTGGGTATAAACCCATCTAATTTGGCCAACTGATTCATCTCATGGGACTACTAATGCATCGAGGTGATTGCATTAAATAGTCCCCAACCCATTTATTGAATGTCTAAATAATTACTCATACATATAATAATCAATTTAATTCATAAATAACATGCCTTATCAAATATCCATATTGAGTAAAGGATATAGATTTATCATTATTTCCCCAGTTAATCAAATAACTTTAAAAATAAATACCATATGTAAAAATGTATATGATTTAGGAAATAATCATATCCATGATAAATGATATGGATATTTAAGGGAATATTTAATGTTTAATGGTCATTGGAAAGTGAAAATTTCAAGGTAAATTTATTAACTATAAAAATGAATTAAGGAAGTCAATTTCAATACATTCATTAGTCAAAATGATCATAAAACATCTAGAGGAATATTAAATATGGTATAAATACAATATATATACCCATTGGAGTAATAATAATGGGTTTTTTCATTTATTAATAGAATTTCCATAAAAAGATATTTAAAAACATTCTTGAGGGAAATATCCTTTTCATTTTAAAAATAATTTTGAAAATCACTTTTTAAAACTGAAATTTTAGAAAACATTTTGAAAATAATTTTCTTTGAAAGTAACCTTTGAAATTTATCAAATAATATTTAAAACATTTGATTTCTCATGACAACTAGAAATTACTTTCATCTCATACACTTTAAAAACAAAGTTTCCTTTCACTTTTTTGATAAAATCCAAACAAAAATAGTTTTTTAAAACGACATAAGATTTATTTGAAAACATTTTTTAAAGATTAAAAATGGGTGAAAATTCCTTTGATATATCATTTTTAAATTGTTATAAAAAATTAAAACATTTTTAGAAAACATCATTTTGGAAGAAAACATATTTTTAACCAAAGAGAGAAATGAAATTAAGTTCTCTTGAAATCATTTTCTTAAACATTTTAAGTACCAAAGAGTGTAAAAATTGTAATATTTCTTGAAAAATATCATGAATAATCATAGGATAATAAAATTAAAGGGTTTATTAAACAATGATCAAATAATTTCCTTTAACTAAAATCTAAGTGTAAACAATTCAGAATAAAATGATCTTGTAAAGTAAACCCTTAGAAAGATAATAGTGTTTAAGTAAGAGTCATCCAATTAATCTATTATGTGTGTCAACTATAAGTACACATAAAACAAGTGGAAAGAAAACAATAGATGATCTATATTAAATAAAAGCATAATCTTATAATATTAATGATAATGTGGAAGTAATATAACCCAAAAAAAATAAGTTGAGTCATGAAATTCTTTGCAACTTGGAAACTCTTAATTCAAATCCCCTTAGATAAAAAAAATTCAAATTTAAACTTAAATACCATGAAGAATTAAGTATTCATTATATTAAATATAAATGGGTAGTATATACACCATATAAAAGTGAATTAATAAATAAAAACAAATAATTCTCAATGGAATGTAAATTGAGATGAAATCACTTACCTTATACTTTCTTTTGGTTGAATTATCTTTAACCTCTTGTATGATGGTTTTAGTCATGTTATTAACTTATACCAGAACCATATTAATATTTATAAGATCATATATAATCCTTTTATAAAATATTATCACCCATTTGTTAATAATATTTCATTATTTTTATTATTTTAATTATCTAGGGTGTTAATTTCCATGTTTTTATTTATTAAACCCGTCCTTAATATATTTCATGTAAATAATGAATGATTCACATCACTTCTCAAGGCAGTAGTCCTCCATACACACGAGCAATGATATCATATTCTCACAAAATGGAAAGCATGAAGGTATGTGTGATATAATAATTCCATAAGAATAATAAAATCATAAATATCATATATATTACATGTAAAATATAAATCCATAATTATTACCAACCTTAGAAGGTGGTAATAAAAAAATGAATGGCATTGGTTCATGAGGTGGTAGTCTACCGTACACATGAAGGAAGATTTCATAACCCATTTTTTGAAGTGTGTGAATTTTTAGGTCATGACCTTAACATAACAACATCTCAGTATATGGAAGATACTAAGGTTACTATATTATCATAGTATAATATAAAATTAATTAAGTGGATAAGGAAATAATATAAAAATGCTTTTAGAAGAACATGACCTCTTCTTCACGTATCCTCCTTAGGTTTGCACTAAATAATAAAAAGGTTTGATTTCTATAAAAACTAAGGCTTCTAGGATGAGGGCGTGAATTTTTAAAGTGGTTCTGGAAGGGTATGGTAAATCCAAATGGCTTGAGAAGTTTGAAGAAGGGGGGAGAGTGAGTGCCCTTTTATAATTGAGGAGGAGTTCCATTCTTGTAAATACTCAAAATTATTCACTATTGGGAGGTATCCCTTACCTCATGTGGATCAAAAATTTAATAATAATGGAGGTTATGGTTATTTTGGTCGAGAAACACCTTAAACACACAAAAATAAGTGCATTTTTATAATATTATTCCTTAACTTCTAAGTTTCCCTACTTTTACAATTTTGGTTTTTATTATGGTAACTAATTTTATAACTTAGGTGATTTATTAATTAAGACTAAATTAAATTAATAATAATTATATAATTTATACCCACTTATTTTAAATATTATATATAATTTATAAAATAAAAAACCTCATGCGTGTTGGAAATTAATTTAAATAGAAGAGCAAGTAACGTGAAAAAACACTGCTTTAAATTTAACCATGCTAACAAAGTTTTTACTATGTAGGGGTTAATGTTTTCATTATAAAAGATCAATTATTCCATTAATGGAACATATTTGATATTTATTAACATTTAAAAATAACTTGGAATAATATCCTATTTTTAATAATTTTAAATCATTTAATAAAATATCATTTATTATAAAATAACATTAATGTCAATTTTGAAATTATTTATTTAATTTGAATTTAAAAATATCAAGAAAATGATTTAATTTGAATATATTAATTTTAAAATTATGTATCATGATATATTGATTTAATAAATTAATGGAAGATAATAATTGATTCAATTTACTTTACATTTAATATTTTTAATATCATTTATTTTAGTTAATTATTAACTAAATAATTCTTGCATTGGCATTTCTTAAGAATTTAAAGTAATTATTTAATATCTAAAAAATTAAAATAAAGTATCATGATAAAAAAATCATTTACCTTTCAAAATAATATTTATAACCAAAATTATGATGTTTTTCCTATCTCAAATCTTTATAAATATTAAAGGTAATAAAGGTTCCTTTTTTCTCTTTTCCCTTTATTAACTTATTATATAGGTTAATTTCATGTAATAGTATCCCAATAACTCATAAAAATGATCCTAATGTTTTTAGGGTAAAAATATATCCAGAAAATTTGTGTTGGAAAAGTTGGTAGGTCATTTACACCTTATATTCTATCTTTAACAACTAATTAAACTCGTTTTTACCTTAATTGTTGTAATGAATTTTAATTGTTTTCACTCATCATTAAATTAAAAAATTAAAATTACATGATTAGATAATATAAATTATTCTTATTCTAAATATGTAATCCATTTTACCAAATTCTACTCACAGAAGTTCTATAATTTAATTTAAAATTAATCCTGCAGATGCAACAAGAAAGCGGGTTTTTAAAGTGAAAATGTTCAAAAGTTTACAAAGTTTTTATATCTAAATTCAATATTAAAATGATTTTAATGACCTATATTGGATTATTATATGTATAATTGAAATATTTTTACTGTAAAACCAATTTAAAATATAATTTAACACTATAAATTATTTAAATGAAAAGACAGTTTTCAATGAAAATTAAGTATTTTTCACTATTCATTAAAAAATAAAAAAATAAAAAAAATAAAAAAATAAACCTAAGATAATTTTCATATTCCACTTTCAAAAAATAATTTTATTTTTTCAAATAAATTTTCTAAAATTGGTAAATTTTAATTTTAAATTATTTATACCAATAATGATTAAACCTTCTTTTAGAAAAAAAATATATTGTTTTTCAGAAAGCATTTCTTTTTATTTCAAATGATTATTATTTTATTAATAATAAATAGATAATTAATAACATGTGTAAAAAATATATTTTCATAAGTTAGTTAATCCTATTCTTACCCGCCATTCCTATGGCTAGGTGAAAATTGTCATATTAAATAATAATATTGATAATATATTATTGTTCGGTAAAACTCAGTCTTTCATGTAATGCAAGATTTAGAAGAAACTCATTATTTCATATAACACAATCTAAACTTAATGTTTTTACGAATCGTCTTAGTTACCTTGGAAACCCGATAACTGAGTCAGTCTTGACATAGCCCAGAGGGTGTTCCCGATCCACACGGGTTGGTGACTAGCACTCGACATCATATAATATGAAAGTGGGAATGAATTTTCCACAAACACAATGGAAGAAATATAAAAAAAGTCAGTATGCATGAAAGAAAAAATCCATAGGGAGAAGTGTACTAGAAGTCAAATAGGTATGAAAACCCAAAGTACAATCACAAGTACCATAAAAATACGATAAAATCCTAAGTCCCAACGGACACAACTCTCCAAGCCCAAGGATAAATAGCTACTACCACCTCCAAGTGGCGCCTTACCCTTGATCGAACCTAGAAGAAGATAATCTACAAACACCCAAAGGTATAGGTACGGTGTGATCTAAAATCCCAGTAGGGTCTCATGAAGGATTCAATAATAATATGCCAATATTTAATTAGCCAAATAAAACTTTCAATTTTAAATAAAAAAACATGGAATTTCAAAAGAATATTTAATAAAATCATGATTTACATTTCAAATGATGGGAATAATTTAATAAAATGGATTGATAAAAAAATTTATATAAAATATTTTATATAAATTCAGAAGGCAACTAAATAGTTACAAACATTAGAATATATTTCAAATATAAACGAGCAACATGGTCATTTTCCAAGAGGTACAATAGTTTCAAGTTATGGGATCCTCACACACCATATGATAATAATTGTAATTTGTACACATTTCCCTTGACACTGTCTAGAGAGGAATCATTTTCATACTACTTAGGAATAATATGTGCTAATAACATTTTTGTTAGTGTTATAAAGCTTTAATCTATTTCTAGGGAAAATCTAACCTAGCGTGTTTTTCCTAATAACTCACTAACTACTTAGTCTTTCATGTGATATAATACAATAAAAAATGGGAAATTTATTTTTAAAAATATTAAAAATAAAATTCAATTCATTTAGCATTTTTATATTCTAATTTCCATTTAAAAGCCAATGCAGGACTTTTTAATCAAATAATTCCTTTTCTAAGATAAAACCAATGGGTTTATATATAAAAAATTAATCCATTTTCTCAATAATAATTTGAAATAAATTTCATCAAATAGATTTCACAATTTAAATCCCACAATCTCCATCCAATTTCACAACACACAACAATTCAATGGAATTGGGGGTTTTTTCCCAAATTTATGCCAAATCCAATTTCAAATCCTCAATTCAGTGGAATTGGGTTTTTAATAAAACAATTGAAATAAATATCATTTATATAAATAAATTTAATTTTAATCAAACAATTGAATTTAAATTAATCAATTTATGGTTAATCAAAATTGTCTATCAAAACATAAACACCTACCTTGGGATCACAGGATCTAAAAAACACTAAAACCTAACTGGGAAAAATACAATAAAGAATGATATAAAAAAATATCTGAGAATAAACCCTAGATACAATATCTAAAATAATGGATATTAGATCCTATAATAACATATAGATCTACAAAACCCTAGTTAGAAAAGAAGAGAAAGTAGTAGAAAGAGAAAGGGAAAAGAAAACCTACTGGGTAGAGATTGAACATCATTCTCCTATCTTCTATTTACTTTAGGAGGGGATTAGAGGGTTTAAAATAACCTCCTAGGAGCCTCCATATAAGAATAAGTTTCTATGGGGTCATACCAGCCTATCGGGCACCTAAAATGTGGGTTTTAGGATTTTTGAAAATAAATTTTGGATTAAAAAATATTGTGCACATGGTTTCCTATGCAGGGCCGCACGGTTAGAAAAATATTATACCCTAACTGTGAGACCATTTTAATGGGGGTTACATGTTTTATCCTAGGTGGCCACATGGTTTTCCAATCCATGTTCCAACCATGAAAACCCTCAATGCCTAAGTTTTCACAGTTTTCACTAGTAGGGCACATAATTTGGGAAAACCATGCACCAACCATACACAGCCCATAAACTTTCAAAATTTAAAAAAAATCACCCAAAATAACCCTAAATGAAAACCAACCAAATCATGATAAAAATAGGGGTCTAAGAATACCTAAAAATAGTAATATTATGTTACAACCTCCCAACTATAGAAACTTTATGTCCCCAGAAAGCCTACTAAGAAACTCCCATGTCAAAAAATAAGGCCATTGCTCTCTCATCAGTGCCCCCCTCTCCCATGTCTCATGAAAATTAGAAGCATTATTCCGTATCACTCAAACCAAAGGTATTGTACTCCCATAAAGTAAATTGGTTTCAGAATCAACTATCCTAATAGGATGCTCAGTCTTGGATAAATCACGTTCAACCTCAAGATCACTCCAGCTCAAAACATGATATGGATCAGATAGATACTTTCTGAGCTATGATACATGGAACACATTATGTATCAACGTCAGCTATATTGGAAGTTATAAATGGTAAGAAACTTTATCTTCCTTATCAACAACCAAAAAAGGTCCCACAAAATGATTAGCAATTTTCCCTTGCCTCCCAATCCTTTAATGACCCAAACAGGGTGAAACTTTCCAGAACACCTGGTCACTAACTAAAAACTCCAAAGGTATGTGATGAAAATCAACATAATATTTATACCAACTATATTCCATCAATATTATATGAAAAATCAACTAAATATTTCTTTCATCTCTTGAACCAAGCTTGGTCCAACCAAAGAGCTTTCACAATCACCAACTAACACAATGGAGATTTACAAGGCCTGCCATACAAGGCCTCAAATGGAGCCATTATAATCATGGACTAGTAACTAATGTTATATAAAAACTCAACCATCCCTAGTTGATCATCCCAAGCACCACCAAATTCAAGGATGCGGGATTTAATCATATTCAATAATCCTTATGGATATTTCTATCTATTTATCCTACTACAGATGGTATGTTGTACTCAAATAGACATGAGATCCCAGTGCATCTTAAAGGCCTCTCAAAAAGAGAGAAGTAAACTGGGGATCCCTATCATTGACTATATAAAAAAGGAACTATATTCAAACAAAAAATATATTTAATATATATTTTTTCCAACTCCTCAACTTTAATTGTATCGTGAATGAGTATAAAGTGGGTCTATTTGGTCAGCCTGTCGAGAACAACCCATATCGCTTTCTTATTTACCTAGGTACATGACAACCCAACCACAAATTCCATAGGGATTTCAACCCACTTCGAAGTAAGAATTGTAAGTGGTTTAAGAAAACACGAAGGTTTATGGTGCTCGACCTTGACCTGATGGCATGTATAACAACAAGATACAAACTCAAAAATGCCTCATCACATACCTATCCACCAAAATCTACATTACATGTCATAGAACATATTTTTGGTTCCTGGGTGCACTTACCATTGGGAGTTATGGAAATCCCTCATCATATATTTCCTTATCAATAAGGGTACAATGAAATGATTCTGATAACAGATAATTCTCTCTGTGGAGAATGACCAGTTAGGCATGGTCTCCCCACCATAAAGAGAGTCTCTAATGCTACAAAACTCATCATCCATATGTTGTTCCTAAATAATCATATTGATAACATATTATGTTAACTAAACACTAGCCAAAGAAACCTCAGACCCTAATTTCTATAATCTGATATGCAACTGTCAAAAAAGATTCATCAAGTTCCACTCTTCTGATGATTTCTTCACGGCCTGGGTTGGAAGTTTCCTACTCAAATAATCTTCAACAACATTCCATTTACCCAGGTTATAGGTGATGTCAAAGTTGAAATATTTTAAGTATTTCACCTAATTCCTCTGATAGAGATTCAAATATTTTCGAGATCAGATATATCTCAAGATTTTTTTTTCAGTAACCACAGTAAACCTTTCTCTAAAAAGATAGTTCCTATAACTTTTGAGTGTGTGCATCACAGGTGAAAGTTCAAGTTAATGGGTTGGATAATTCTTCTTGTGTGGACTAAGATAATGAGAGCCATAAGTAACAGCATGATCACCTTATATAATAATGTTTCCCAATCCTGAACCCAATGTATCGCAGAAGACCACATAGCTCTGCCCAACCTCTGGAAGAGTCAACATTGGCATAGTAGTAAAAATGCATTTCAGCACAACAAAAGAACTCTGATATTTTTCATCCCAAGAAAAATTCACTCCCTTTAGAGTTAGATAAATCATTAGAGAATCCAACATTGAGAAGTTCTTAAGGAACCAACAATAATACCTAGATAAACCCAAGAAGTTATAAATCTTGAAAAAAATTCATGGTTGTTCCTATGTCATAACATATTTCACATTTTTAGGATCAACTGAAATACCATACTCTGATACCATGTGTCTCAAGAACATTACTTCATGAATCCAGAAATTAAATTTTGATATCTAGGAATAAATTTGGTGATTTCTCAAAAATTCCAGAACTACTCTTAGATGAAGAACATGATCCTCCTCATACTTAGAGTAAACCGGGATATAATCCAAAAAGACCACAACAAATGTATCAAGATACTCATGGAAGTTATTTTTCATCAAATCTATCAAGACTACAGGAGAATTGGTTAAACCAAATGGAATTAAAAGGTACTGATAGTGTATGTACCTACTTTGAAAGGAGGTTTTATGAATGTCAAATTCCTTAATTCTCAATTGATGGTAACTAGATCGAAGGTCAATACTTGAGAACCAATTTTCCCCTATTAGTAATCAAATAGATCATTAATATGTGTCAATGGATACTTTTTATTTACCGTAACTCAATTGAGTTTTTGGTAATCCACACAAAGGATAAGTTAACCATCAACTTTCTTAGAAAAGAGAACCAACGTCACCCAAGGTGACACACTTGGGTGTAAAAATACCTTCTCTATAATATTATCCAACTGAGTCTTTAGCTATTTCATGTTAGTTAGTTCCATGTGATAAGATGGAATATACACTAGTTGAGTACCAGGAATTTAATTGATAGACAACTCTACCTCCCTTACTAGTGACAAACTAGATAAGTCATAAGGAAAAATGTCAGGAAACTAAACAACAACTTAAGGGAGATCACTACTCAATGATTATCTCTCTAGATCAAAAGAAAACACAAATATTACTTTCCCCAACTCCAGATAAGAAGGGATATCTCTACTCAATTGTGGGTCTCGTTCTCCTTGAAAGATATGGAAAACCCCATCAGGTACGGTAAAAGAGACCCATAAAAGATAATAATAAATCTTGGGTTTATTGGAAATGAGATTATCTATCTCAAATATTATTTCAATAGTTTTCATGTCAAAAATCATAAAATTCCACATTATCTCAACATTTAATAAAAAGAAAGCACAAGAGGGGCTACAGAGACCCTTCTTTCTCTTTGTTCCAAGGAGTGTAGTAATATCCATCACATAAGACAAAATCTTAATAGGAATATTTATAAGATTAACAATATGAGTTGAAATAAATGAATGAGATGCACTAGTATCAAATAAATAATTCACTAATGATGAATCTATAGTGATGGTACCTCTCACAGTCGCTGGACTTGTATCCGCTTCCTCTGGAGACTCTTTCACTATGTGAAGAAGCTTCATTCCAGATGTCTGTGGATAGAACCATTTTGTACATGAAGAATATGATTGTACTATATTTTTATAAGGTATTTATGATCCTATTACACTACATGGAGTGGAATAAATATAAAAAACTTCTATAAGTGACTTATGCATCTGCATGAACCATAGATCTTGGGTACCACAGTGCAAACCCTCTTTGAATGTCTTGGATTTCCACACTAGTAAAAAATAAAATAAACTATGTTAGGAACTGAAATAGGCATAAAAATCATAATTATGAGAAACACCATGATAATAATCATGCTTCCTCTTCCCCTTAGAGTAATTCACACCTCCACTGGTAGAAAAGGTAATTCCCATCAACCCTTACTTTCCATACAGGTCTATTTAGACCATCAGCTTCCTATCCAGAATATCATCATAATATGGTATATTCAGCAAGAAAAAATTGAGATTAAATATATATACAGATTCCATTATTAAACCTTCGAGTCTTTATCTTCTCATTAGATATTATATAAAGTGAAAAATGCACTAGCTTAGCAAAACCGTTTTCATATTATGTCACGGTCTTGTCAGTCTGATCAAGTTTGAAAAACTCAAAATCCTTGTACAACACCATCAAATCTAGATAGATTTGGTCATTTAAAAGATCCTTGAATTATTTCCACTCTAAGACCCTATACTTCTTCAGTATCACCTTTGTCTCTTGACATCTCCCGCTCGGTCCTTCCAGTATAAAGGTGAAACACTTCACTTTTATTTCATCGGTTATCTCCAAGAACCCAAATAGATGTTCAATCCTTATCAACTATTCCTTAGCATCTTTTGGATCATTTGATCCCTTTAACTATGGTAGCTTATGGTGAAGGAACTCTTGAGAAAGATTTCAAAAAACATCCATATGAGGTTCCACATCTAGAGCCTAAATGGGAACTGGTGGTGGTGCCTTTCCTAGAGCTTGGAAAGTATATGCAATCACCTCAACTAAACTTAGGTCCAAAAGAGGATTCACTCGCTATGGTTCATCAGTAGCTTCCTCTTGGATCCAATTCTAACATCTTCTTAGAGGAATCAATATACACAACATCAGCAGACAATATTAAAGACATCATATTTAACACTCAAATGGGTCAAAGAGGGAAATTAATCCCAATAGATAAGAACACAATATTTGGATTTTGATCTATCCAAATAAAAAATAAGGGAAAATACTAGAACTAAAACTCAATACATCTTTCCCAAACCACCCCTAGTGACTTAAGACTCATTGTAGTGAGAGTTGTTCAGGCACTCAATCGCAACTACCTTCTAATTCCTGACAAGAATACACAACTGCATATTGACATCAAGGCAAGATGGAAAACATTCACCTCTAATACCACTTTGTCATGAACCAGCCTAGTTACCCCAATAACCTGATAACTGAGCTAGTACTAACATATCCTGAAGGTCATTTCGGATCCCCATGGGTTGGAGACTATCACCCAACATCATACAATATGAAAGTGGGAATGAATTTACCACAAACACAATGGAATAAAGATAAACAAGTTAGTGTGCATACAATAAAAACTCTATAGGGATAAGTGTAATATAATTCAAACAAGTATGAAAACCCAAATTCCAACCATAAGTACCAAAAAAACAAGATAAAATCTCAGGTCTCAATGAAAACAACTCTCCAAGCCCAAGGATCAATAGCTTCTAGCACCTCCAAGTGGTGCCTTACCCTTGTTTGAACCTATAAGAAGATAATCTACAAACATGTGAAGGCATACGTAGGGCGTAATCTAAAATACTAGTAGGGTCTCACCAAGGATTACATAATAATATTCCAACATTTAATTAACCAAATAAATCTTTTAATTTTAAATATACAGGAATGGAATTTCAAAATAATATTTAAGAAAATCATGTTTTAAATTTGAAATGATGGAAATACTTTAAACAAATGTCTTAATAAACACTTTTATATAAAATAGTTTAAATAAATTTAGAAGCCATACTAAACATTTACAATCATTGGAATATATTTCAAATACAAATGAGTAACATGTTCATCTTTCAATATTTATGATAGTTCTAGGTTATGGGATCCTCACACACTCATATGATAATAATCACAATGTTTACACATGTCCCTCAACACTGGCTAGAGAGGACTCATTTGTATCCTACTGGGCAATAAGATGTGCTCATATCATTTTTTTAGAGATTCAATCTGTTTCTAGGGAAATTCCAACCTAGCATGATTGTCCTAATAATTCACTAACTACCTATGATTCCATGTTCTTTAATATAATAAAAAATGTTAAATTCATTTTAAAACTATTAAAAATACAATTCAACCCATTTACCCTTTCCATAGGACAATTTCCATTTAAAAACCTATATATGGGTTTTTAATCAAATAATGCCTTTTTCCAATATAAAACCAATGCATTTATATCAAAACCATTTTAATACATTTTCTCAATACCAATTTTAAATCAATTTAATCAAATAAATTTCTCAATTTAAATTTCAATCTTCATCCAATTTCACAACACACCCCAATTCAATGGAATTGGGGGGGTACCCAAATTCATACCAAATCCAATTTCAAATACCCAATTCAATGGAATTGGGTTTTTAATAAACCAATTGAGATAAATTTAATTTATATCAAGAAAATTTATATCAAACAATTGAATTTAAATAAAATAATTTAGGGTTAATCAAAATTTTCCATTATAATGGAACCACCTACCTTAGGATCATGGGATCTCGAAAATGCCAAAACCTAATGAGGAAAAATCAAATGAAGAAAACTGGAAATAAAGATTCGATAATAAACCCTAGATCCAATATCTAAAATAGAAGATATTATATCCTTTAAAAACATGGAGATCTACAAAACCTTAGGGAGAAAAGAAGAGAAAGAGGGAGAAAGGAAAAAAGAAGAGGAAACCTATCGGGTAGGGATTAAACATAAATATCCTAGATTTTATTTGATTTAGGAGGGGTGTATAGGACCAAAATCGTATCTTAGGGGTCTCTAAAGAAGAATAAGTTTCTATGCGATTGTACTGGCTGGTTGGGAACCTAAAAGGGGGGGTTTTGGGATTTTAGAAAATAAAATTCGAATTAAAAAAATCTCATATGCATGGTTTTCTGGTTAGGGTTGCATGGTGAGACAAATTGTGCACCCTAATCATGTGCCCCTTTTAATGGGGGTTGTATGGTTTCTTTTAGGTGGTTTAATGGTTTTTTAAACCATGCATGAAATATTCAAACCCTCACCACCTAGGTTTTCACGGTTTTCACTAGCAGGGTGCACGGTTTGGGAAAACTTTGTGCCAACTGTGCATAGCCCAGAAAATTTCCAAATTTCCAAATTTTTCACATAAAATAACCCTAAATGAAAACCAAACAAATCATGATAAAAATAGGGACTTAGTAATTACTTAAAATAGTAACAAGATATTACAAGTGTTGTGTGAATTAAAATATATAAAATCTATTTAATTTATTTTAAATAGTAAATGTATCATAAAGTCTTGAGATTTTATATTCCCTTTTATTCTTAGTGTTGTGTGTCACACACAAAATCGAATACAATGTTCTTACTTTAGAATTTATTGGTGTCATATTCTCCCTGCCTTAATTAAACTATGTCCCCAAAATTTAAACTTGACCTTGGAAATCTAGGTTTTGTAATTAGAAAATTCCTTTATTGAAAAATCAACATCATAAAAGGGTTAATAAAATATCCTCTTAATAATAGAGAAAATAACTACATAATTTATTTAAAATAATCACATAACTAGGTTTATATATAGGAGAAAATAGGTGCAAAATGAAAACTTGGACATGGAAGAGAAAAATAACAATCAAATGTTGAGGGAGAGTGATAGAGAACATGTTTAGAAGAAAGTTAACAACCACAAATACATAAATGAGAGGTGTAAAAAGGGTCATTAATATCATCCAAAATGGTGATGATAGGACAAAATTTTTGTTTCAAGACCCTTTTTCCTAGAGTTTAGGAATTATATCACTCTCTAAGAATATAATAAAATATACTTTCTTTATATGTTTATATTTTATAAGAACAATATTATATATTGTTTGTGCCTTGAACTTTTTCTACTTCATATCTTAACATAGGTTTCATCATATGGTGAAGTAATACATTAATATATAAAACTTTCTCCAAAGATCAAATTAAACCATTTCATAAATTGTTAAATTTTTCAAAATATTATGATCCAAAACTTTAGAAATAAGTTCACTGAATTTCCAAAATGAACTTATCTTTAATCTTCAATCAATATGAAGTAGCTCTTTAATCATCACATACAAAACATTTGAATACCTTCATCATGTATTCTCTTGAAACATGGTAATAACTTGAATTTGCATACAAATGTATTAAAAACATTCATTATTCCTTATTCCTTAAATAAAACATAGGTTATTTGATATATTCTTTAAATCCAATAATGTTGTAGACTCCATCAATAATAACATAAACAACTTTTTCACCAAAACATTAATCAGCTATGAGGTAGTGAGTACTATCCTATTTACTTTATCCATATTAATCATATCTTATCCCAATATCATCATCTCAAAATCAGGAACCTATTAAGTGTTATCATTTCTTAAATAATGTTTTTTTCGATAATTTCAACTTACCACTGAATCATTTCTTGGTCATCGACACAATTCAACATACACGTTCAAATACTTGATGAAAAAGTACTACAATAAAATCCTTATAAATTTTATAATTCTTATAAAGAGGATATCATTGATAAAATACTCAAATGGAATAATTCTTGGATCCAAATATGAGCACATTAATCATTCCTATTTGGTTGTATCAATATCATAAGCTTAACATTGATCCCTTAGCTTCTTCTGATGTATATTCCCTTGAAACTTGTGGAATTCATTTTTGAAGTTCCTCATATTACTATAGTTGAATCATTTTTCATTGGAAACATTTTTCTTTCCCTTTCAATCAAAATCATGGTGGCCTTTCTCTCCAAACTTGTATAAAACTCCCAATCCTTTTAAGTACTAGGGTTTTTCTTTCCACAATTATCACATGTGGTAAAATAATTCTTTCCCTTCTTCTATTTATCCATATTTTTTCCTAGTTTTCTTCTTCTTATAATGCTTCCCTATGAATCCATAATACTTATATAACTATTTATTTATCTTTTTATCACATGATACTATGTCCTCATATGATGAAATAATTTTGGATACTAGTTCCCTTCGAAAGATTGGATTAATCCCATAAAATACATGATCATTCTTACTCTTTGGATCACATGCATTAGTGAGGTTTCCATTTATTTTTCCGTGAACTAATTATAAATGAATACATATACTATATTAGATCATATCATTATGAAACATAATGTATAATCCCAAAAATAGTGAAATACTTAACATAAATTGAAAATTTTATGTGTATCTAATCTCATAATCATAAAAATAGTTTCTTTGGGATGTTATTTTATACTTATCCTCAAATACTACCATAGGGTTATGTTCCCTAATCTATATTTTCATAAATCTAGTTATCAGGGTTTATGCTAAACTTTATTTGATATGAACTGTAATGACCCTCACCCCAAAAGCCCATAGTTGGTGCCTTAGTTTATTGCATTATCATAGATACAAGGAATCAAATCCTAAAGTACCAAAAAAATTAGCAGTTTTGGAAACCATATACATACATGATATCCATTTTACATTGGTAATAGAAAATAAAACATAATACATAACAAAATAAAATGACCAGCATCCTTGAAAACTCATTCCAAGAGTTTAAATTCATATCTCGGGGAAAAACAAAATAAGGGTGACCTCAAATGCTTAATAAGGGTTGAGTATAATGGAAGATATCATGAATAAATAATAATAATAATATATAGGTAAATAATTGATCACACATTCCATTAAATAACTGGATAAATAATAATAAATATGTCAAGGTAAATAACTGAAACACGTTATAATTAATCAATAACTTGAGCATAATATGTCTGGAATAAAATATGATCAAATAATTCCATATAAATAATCACATGATTTTGAAACTTGACCATGGATATTAGAACTAAACAAATAATCACATGGAATAACAATAATTATGTAATGAATAATGTTTGAAATTTTAACTATCAAGATCAATCCTCAAGATAGTTTCTATCAAGATTGATCCTCAAGACAGTTTAAGTCTATGGGTAGAAACTCGTCTGATTTGGACAACTGATTCATCTCATGAGACTACTTATGCATCAATGGGATTGAATTAATTGGTCCCTAACCCATTTATTTAATTTTTAAAGCATTCCTTATATATCAAATAATCAATTTTATTAATAAAAAGGGTGCTTTATCAAATATTCATATTGAATAAAGGATATGAATTTATAAATGTTTACCTAGTTAATAAAATAACTTTCAAAGTTAAAACTCTATTTAAAAATGGTATAAAGTTTAGAAACTAGTCATATTCATGATAAATGATATGTATGTCTAGGCTTAAATTTAATGTTCAATGATCATTGGAAAGTGAACATTTCAAGGGAAAGTTATTGACTACAAAAATGAATCAAGGAAGTGAATTTAAATAATTTCCTTATTCAAAATGATCATAAAACATCTATAATAAGATTAAGTATGGTATAAATACAATATATATACCCATTGTATTAATAATAATGGGTTTTTGTCATTTATTAATGGAATTACCATAAAAATATCTTTAAAAACTTTCATGAGGGAAATATCCTTTTCATTTTGAAAATCATTTTGAAAATCAATTTTTAAAAATAAAATTTAAAAAAACTTTTTTTAAATAATTTTCTCTGAAAAAATTATTTTAAACATATAAAATAATATTTAAAACATTTTAGTGTTAATGGAGGTTGTAAATTATGTTTATGTCATACATGTTAAAAACAAAGTTTCCCTTCACTTTTTCAATAAAGTCCAAACAAGCATTGTTTTTTAAAACAAAATAAGATTACTTTGAAAAAAAAGAGTAAAATGGGTTAAAATTCCTTTAATAAATCATTTTTAAATGGTTAAAACATTTTTGAAAACATTTTTAGAAAACATGGTTTTGGAAGAAACATATTTCTAATTCAAGAGAGAAATAAAGTCGAGTTATCGTGAAAATATTTTATAAAACATTTTAAGTACCACAGATTGGGAAAATGGTACTATTTATTGAAAAGGATAATTAATAATAAGTGGATAAAAAATAAAATGGTTTATTAAACAAGGATAAAATAATTTTTTTAATGTAAATCCAAGTGTAAACAATCCCAAATAAAATGATATTGTGAAGTAAACCCCTACAAATATCATAATATTGAAGTGAGAATCATCCAATGAATCAATTATATATGTCAAAATAAATATACATAAAACAAATGTAAATAAAAAATATATATATTCAAAATTCATTATACGCATAATCTTATAATATTAATGACAATGAGGAAGTAATAAAACCCAATGAAAAGAAATTGAGTTATGAAATTATTTACCACTTGGTAACTCTTAATTAAAATCCCCTTTGATGAAAAAATCAAATTAAAACATAAAATACCATGAATAGTGAATTATTTATGATATTTCATGACAATGTGAAGTATATACACCATATAAAAGTGAATTGGTTCATAAAAATAAATAAGTCTCAAAAGAATGTAAATTGAGACAAAATACCTTACCGTATGCTTCCTTTTTCTTAAATGCTCTTTAACCTCCTGTATAATGGTTATAATAATTTTATTAACATATAAAATTACTATATTAATATTTATAATATAATATATGACGTTTTATAACATCTTATCACCTATTTTCTAATAATCTTTCATTATTTTCATTATTTCGAGCGTTAGATGACATGTTTTTCGAGTATGTTTTGACTTGTTATTTTTTGTTCCTCTCACCTAGATCATGATTTAATAATATATATAATGTAAAAAATTATTTAAATATAATATATATTAAGTATATATGTATTTATAGTAATTCATAAAAATTGGTGATAGGAAATTAAATACACCATTCATAGAGACGGTAGGTTGTACGTACGCATGAACACTATTTCCTTTATCTTATCAAATTGAAAGAAATAAAATAAAATGATATATATATATATATAACCATTATATTATCATTTTTATTTCATGTATATAACATATTTTTATTAAACCTATCCTTAATTCATTCTATGTAAAGCGTGAATGAATCGCATCGCTTCGCGAGGCGGTAGTCTGTCATCAACACGAGTGACGATATCATATTCTCATAAAATGGAAATCATTAAGGTTTTTCATATATTGTAATTATATAAGAATAATAACATAATAAATATCCTATATATTATATATAAACTATAAATACACCATTATTATCAACCTTGAAAGGTAGTAATGGAAAAACGAACGACGTCGGTTAGCAAGGTCGTAGTCTGCCATACACACAAATGATGATTTCATAACACATTTTATGGAAGTGTGTGAATATGAAGGTAGAAACCCAAACATAAAAACATGTAAGTAAATTTAATATATTTTGGTTATTATATAATCATGTTATAATATAAATTGAAGGAGGTGGATGAGGAAATAAAATCAATACGCTTTTAGAAGAACATTACCTCTTTTTTAGGTATCCTCCTTAGATTTGCACTAAAACCTTCAAAGTGTTGATTTATATAAAAAATAATGCCTCTAGGATTATTTTAGGTAATTTTTTAAGTTATTTTTTTAGGTTTTTATTGAGAAAATGTCTTGATAGTTGTGAATAATGGGGACAAAGTGAGTTCTCTTTTATAGTTGAGGAGGACGGGCATTCCTGTAAATAATCAAAAGTATTCACTATTTGGAGATCTCCCTTACCTCATGTGGATCAAAAATTGAATAATAATGTAGGGTAGGGTTTATTTGGTCTATAAAAACCCCAAAAACACAAAAAATAACTTCTTTTTTATAATATTGTTCCTTAACTTCTATGTTTCCCTACTTTTACCATTTTGGTTTTTATTAAGGTAACTAATTTTCTAACTTATGTAATTTAATCATTAATACAAAATTAAATTGATAATTACTAGATAATTTACCCAATGATTAGAAATATTATATCTAATTTATAAAATAAAAAAATCTCATTTGTGTTGGAAATTAATTTTAACAGAAGTGCAAGTAACGTGTAAAAACTCTGTTTTAACCCTAACTGTGCTAATAAAGTTTTTACTATTTAGGGGTTAATGTGTTCATTATAAAAGATAAATTGGCCCATTAATGGAATATATTTGATATTTATTAACATTTAAAAATCACTTGGTATAATATAGTATTTTTAGTAATTTTAAATCATTTAATAAAATATCATTTATTATAAAATAACATTGATGTCAATTTTGACATTATTTATTTAATTTGAATTTAAAAATATAAATAAAATTATGGAATTTGAATATATTAATTTAATACCTGAATAAAATGATATATTCATCTAAAAAATTACTGTAAGATGATAATTCATTCAATTTACTTCACTTTTAATATTTTTAGTATCATTTATTTCATTTAATTATTAACTAAATAATTCTTGTGATAGTGTTTCTTAAGAATTTAAAGTAATTATTTAATATAAAAAAATATCATGATAAAAATAACTCATTTACATTTAAAAATAATATTTATAACCTAAAATATTATGTTTTCCATATCTGAAATCTTTATAAATATTAAATTTAAGGAAGGTTCCTTTTTTGTCTCTTCCATTACTTAACTTATTATATAGATCACTTTCATGGAATAGTATATCACTAACACATAAAAATAGATCATAAGGTGATTTTGGATGAAATAGTTCTAGAAAATGGGTGTTGTAAAAACATTTAGGTCATTTTAGACCTTATATTCTAATTTTAACCACTATGAAAACTCGTTTTTACCTTAATCAGTGTAATTACTTTTAACTATTTTCACTAATCATTATGGTTAAAAATTAAGATTAACTAATTAGATAATATAAATTAAGATTATTCTAAATATTTAATCCATTTTTCCAAATTCTAATAACATAATTGGAAAATTTTAATGTAAAATTAATCCCACAAACATGATGAGAAAATGAGTTTTTAAAGTGAAAATGTTAAAAAGATTACAAAGATTTTATATCTAAATTCAATATGAAAATGATTCCAATTACCTAAATTGGATTAATATATGTATAATTGAAATATTATGACTTCAAAACAAATTAAAAATATAATTTAACATTATAAATTATTTAAATTAAAAGGCAGTTTTCAATTAAAATTCACTATTCTTAACTATTCATAAAAAAATAAAACTTCTCAAAAAAATTTCAAAATTTCATCCTGATCTAATTTTTATATTCTACTTTAAAAATTTTATTTTATTTTTTCAATTAAATTTTATAAAAGTTTTAAAATTTAATTTTAAACTATATGCACCAAACATGATTAAACCATCTTTTAGAAAAAAAAATGTTTTTCAGAAAACATTTATATTTCTTTCAAATTATTTTTATTTTATTACCAATCGATAGATAATTAATAAAAAAACTAAAATATATATTTCCATAAGTTATTTAATCTTATTCTTACCCTCCATTCCAATATCTATGTGATAATTTTCATATTAAATAATATTATTAATAATATTTTGTTGTTCGGTAAAACTCGGTCTTGCATATAAAGCACGATTTCAAAAAAAACTCGTTGTTGCATGTAACACAAACTAAACTTAGTGTTTCATTAATTGAAATATATATAATAGATTTAATTTAATTTAAATATTAAATATGTCATAAATTATTGGGATGTTGTATTCCCTTCGATGCTTGGTGTTTCATGTCATACATATTATTAAATACAATGTTCTTACTTTAGAATTTCGAGGTGTTACATATTTTATTTGTTAACTTTGAATTTCATATAATTTCAAAATGATACCATTATCCTCATATACACTATATTATCTTTGAAATATCATGCTAATATACACAAACTCTTTTTTATTTAGAAAATAACTCTTATTTATTTTTAGAGGAAATACTTAAAAAATAAACTATTGTTATTGTATAATATATAGTATTATATGCATTTGATGCATTTTATATTTGAAAATAAGTCTTTTTTAATTTAAATATACCACTGATGGGTGGCAGTAATACCTTCCCTCATATTTTTTCAAATATCAGGATAATTCTTTTATCTTGGATAAAACATTTTTATCCTTGTCTTCTTTTTAAAACATATTATAGAATATGTTGAATTAAAAACCATGTGCATTGAATTTATTATCTCATATTGTTTATAAAAACTCTTTGTTAGTATGAAAATTATCTTATCATATGAGATAAATGATATGAATATACACATATTTTAATTATATTCATTTGAGCTTGATAAACTTATTTACATTCAAATACTTAATGTAATAACTCTTTTCTTCATCATTTGAGTACAATATATAAGATATGTTGAAACTTACCATGATTTTTAACTCATATATATTGATAACACTTGTAAAGTTTAAATTTGGTATCATATACCCTTAAAAACCAAATATTCAATTTATATAACACCAATACCTGACATGTTCATTCCATGGAGTTTTATAAACACCTTTAGGTATCCTAAACAATTAAATTATATTGAATCATTACTCTTTCTTCATGATCTTTCACTTAGGTTTCAATGACCTTGACTGGATACTCAAAAAAACATTGTTGAACTTTGTAACTAACTTTTATTCTTTTGGATTAAACTTTTACCCACTTATATTGTCCATACAACACCAGAACCTAGACATCATATGCCCAGTTCATCTATTCTCAACACATTGAGAATATCAGGTAAAATTTTCTTGAATTCATTCATGTTTTCATAACATTAACATAGATGAAAACATGATGGAATACTTAATCATAATAAACCTTAGGGAAACCTCTAGTCTTACAAAGTCAATCATATACTCAATCATATTGAGTATATTAGTAAAGAATAAAATTACTTAGGTTATTTAGCATTTAATAACTTTGAAAACCTAAGTAAACATTTCTATAATTATCATACTAATCTAAATTCACATATTGAACAACTTTAATACTTTATTTCACATGAAGGTGATTCTCTTAACACGTGGAATTTATCCTTAAGAACTTTTCTTAAGTTATGAGTACAAGAAGTTTCTTACATTAAGCTTATCCTTATGATAGGATTTATTTCAAAGTAAGGTTTTATAATGATGATGATTATTATGATTATATATATCTATAACAAAAGTTTTTATCAAATTAGTATCATGTTTTTTTACCATTCAATAAGGACTTTTATTAATCACACTAAAATGATAACCCATTTTAAACTAATAATATCTATTAGTGGTAAAATATATATATTTAAATAAGTAATGAGTCTATTATAGTGTTTCTCTCATAACATAAAAATTTACATAGGGAATCATTTTTATCTTAATAGGCACTTCATAATGACTCAAGAGTGGGTTAATTGAGTTCCTAAAATTTTCTCAAACTTAAAACCAACCTTTCTAAAACTAAAATGAAATTATCTAATACTCTTTATTTTTTAAGAAGTAGAGAATGGAAAAAATAATAAAGAGTAGGACACATGAAATTTATATTATTTTGGTTAACAAATATCCCCCAGTCCACTCAATCAATGTTCTACTCCACAAAATTGGTGATTTTCACTATACCAACCCTTTTTCTAGGTGATAACCAAATGAGTGAAAGTATTTGTCACTTGGTACAAGGTCCAATAGATTTCAACCAGTATATCCCTTCAAAATTCTTATCCATGATCTTAATACACTCAGTACAAGGAGTACTCACTTAGAAATAAATAAAATGATGAAGAAAATATTGAAGGATTTGGTGCACTATTATAAAAAGCATATAACAGAAGATGACTGGACTTCCTTAGAGAAATGAATAGTCATTAAAAGAGTGGATATAAATAGATATATTTAATATAGATATAACTTGTAAGCACATAGTAGTAGTGGGGGTTTTTATCTTATATTCACCTAGTAACAATGATGAGAAAATAGAGAGTTGTGAAAGAGTATCATGTGTTCGTATATTTTCACTGCATTATTGTGCATTCCATTTATTTTGAATTTGAAGATTATATATATATATATATGTATATAATGATTTATATGGGTTTTAAAATAATCCGAAAAGATAGGTTCTTATTTTTACAGATGTACTTTATTCAAAAAATAACATGAACCAAAGGTAACCTTTTTGTTAGATTTAGTATTCTGTGGAATTGTACATCTTCTTGGAAATAGACACTTTACTTAAATATAATTTTCCATATTTAGACATGGATATTCTTGATAAAACAAAAACATTAGTTGACTTCTGTCATAATATTATAATGGTAATGAATTCCATAGAATATACTTGTTTTCATTTTCATAGTTTTTTTTGAAGATAAATATTGACTCTGCATAAGATAAATCTATCAGCATAATATAACTAATATAGAAACAATGTTCCCATAAGAAAAATCTTTGAAATAAGATAAAATGTACATGGGCATGATAAATTAGTTCTTTTTATGATAAATAATTTTTTATAATATAAATTTATTTTCCAATGCTTTAACTTTAGTCAGTGTATAAGATGATTCACTTAAAAGATCGTTTTCATAAGGTAAAATGACAAAAGGTAAGATAATTCAGTTACAAAGTACTTATCACATGAGAGAATTAACTTAAGCCATATTCCCATAAGATTTTATACATAGAAAGAATTTTAATTTTAATTCTCATAATATTATTTTCTTAGTACTATAAGATAGATATATTTACAATATGGTAACCACATGAGATAAATTACTTTGGAAAATTTCATCAAAACATATTTAACACAAATATTTCAAAATAATTATTATATAAGTTAATATGAGATATAATCCTAAAATAAATTAAGATAAAATCATCAGTAAAATATATAGGGATTTTTTTAGAATCAAAACATGTGAAACATTTGGATATGTTGGAACAATATAAGTATTTCCAAAAATCTTCACAATTTTTGATGATCACAAAACCTATAACAATGTAAACAGAAATTTATATGATTAGTAAAAATTGTAAAAATTTGTTTTATCCCCCATAAATTCTCCCCCTTTTGTGATATCAAAAAGAAAAAAGACTCAAGTGATAAAACACGGTTAGATTTATCAAATTACATAAACATAATAAGAGAGTATAAATATGAGAAAAATAAATAAGTTTTCATTAATGAGAATATAAAAGAGACAACAGGAAAGCAACAAAACAAAAATAACATCAATCCTTTATCTTAGGATTAGTAGTTTTGAATTTTGGAGGAGGTATCTTGAAAGTGTGAGGTTGACCTGGAGGTAATGAAGAGGTGGGAAAGGGGGAAACTTGAACCTCTATATAGAGGATACTCTAAGATATACCAAAACTGGAATCTCTTCCAATGAAAAAACAGATATTCTTAAAAGTCTTCATCGTACCACCTCTAATATTGGAACTCACTCCCTAAGCCTTGGGTTTGTCATAATTTTTAGAGGGATTGAAAAGAACTGAAGTAAGTGCAGCAAGAGGATAAACTGGTCGAGATGACTCAACTAAAATCTTATGATTCTCTCATTTATAGATGGTGGTAGGATCAAAAATCTCCTTTAAATTTTTCAAAGCTATAGAATATCTATCTAGGATAGCATGACCAAGAGAGTGTCTTTATCATAATTAAAGTAGGGAATCAGCATAAATATCATCACGATTAAGAATTTAATTTTGAAAGAAGTCCAAAACAATAGTGAATTATTGCTAGGATTTATTTCCAAATGTAAAAATACTATTTTTAAAATATAATTTATGAACGCAACATGAAATAAAATGTTTCAACACATCCATCTATATATTAGATAAATAAGATTAATTGGTTGTTGTTGCATAATATATTTTCTTGACATTATTGAGCAATAATGATCACCTTACCTCTTGTGGGAATGGGTTGTTCTAAGGGATATATAAAGGCATATTCTTCTAAGGATTCATATGACTTAGAGGAAATACATTTGGAAATTTTTTTCTGAATCCTAGACAACTTATCATCAAGGTAATATAAATTTTGAAATATATACCAATCCATTTTTACAAGACTTGTGGTAATGGAACATGTTTCCTCAAGATTCTTAGAAGAGGTTTCTTTCAGGGAGGCAACATGTTCCTAAACCAAGGTAGTCAATTTTTACAAAAACTTATTAAAGGATTGAAAATAATTATAAGGAACACCTATAACATGACTAATATCTATAGTAAAAAATTTATTAAATCACTTGGAGAATGTATAAAGATACTGAATCACATTGCATAGAGGAAACTTGGGTGATTACAGAATCCATGGGTGGTGAAACATCCACCAACTTCTCTTCCATCACTTCTTATCTAGAGGGACCTTATGCACCTATCTCAAAAAGTTTCACTTCTCAAGATCCACCTTCTTGAGATGACAATAGGTTATTTAATTCTTAAAAATATGTCTTGGAGACTAGATTTGGTTGAGTCCTAAGGATTTTTTTGATTTACTCAAACTGAGATACCATCATCTTCTTCAAAATATCCACATTATACTTTGAAATATAATTTTCATTCAATGATTTAATATCATCTTGAGATGAATAAATCTCAAACTTTAGAATAGGAACTTCATCTTGTAGACCCTAAAAATTTGTAAATATCCTTTCATTAAAAGATTGAACTTTATTATTATTCATATTAATGCTTCCTTTTTCATCTTCATGAGATGTAGAGGTGTATTCTCTATCTTTTTTAGAATAATGTAAAGGTTCAGGTTCAAAAAATCTAATTTTTAAAAGAAACGGGTCTTCTTTACTACACTAATCATCTGAATTTATAGGCACATTTCTAATAAACATACCTAGTTCTTTTTTGATTATAAAATCATTCATATACTTAAGGATTTACACATTTCTGTTAACATAATCTAAGATATAAAGAGTCTTATTATCATTTCCTTTGATTTAATATAGACTTATGATTTAAGCATTAAAATCTTTTATGGCCTCATAACTATGAACTTCTCCTAACACAACTCCTTTGGATTCTATAGGTACATCAACACCAGCCTCATCCACTTGAGCTTCAACTGAATCAGTAACATATTATGTTTCATGAGTAGATTATATTTCTTCTATAGCTTCAGTTCTTTCTTTAACCACCTCATAGATATCTATTCAAACTCTTATTTTTATAGAAAGTGATTGATTATCTAAAGATTTTTCCAACTCTAGTTCAACACTAGCATTATCCTCAACTCATTATTCTATTTCTTAAACAAGGATAATGAAAACTTCTCTAGCATGCTCCCCCTCAACTATAATAGGGTTCTTAGAAAATACTTCATCAGATCCAATAGGTAAGAGTTTATTCATGGAAAAACTCCAAACAATTTTGCTTCACCTAAAGACTCCAACTCCTAAATTTATGATACCATGTCACTTTGAGGTCATCACATCACTAAGATGAACTTTCTATTTTACAAAAAATGAGAGTTAAGATCCTTTTAAACAAAAAAACGAATTGATTTTTTATGAATATGGAATATATAACTTAGAATATATGAGGTTAACCCTTTTTTGATCAAAAAAGGTAATGAAAATAGATTTCTTCTAACAAGATTTTTTCAAACTCACCTACACATTGGGAAATAGAGGATTAAATGTACTTTAATATGACTTTTATTTTGGGTTATAGGTTTTTATAGGTTTATTCTTTAAATATAGAACAATGAAGAGAAATTTCATAATTTTAGGTGGGATAACTTCATCTATGACAACAAGTGAGGTATTAAAGTCTAAAAAACCCTTATGAGAGAAATTAAATACCTCAACCATCTCAAATGAAGATATTGAAAACACTTTTTTGGTTTACTTTCGAACTAACCAAATATTCACTTTCACTAAAACTAAACTTCTATTGCTTATAAAAGTCTCGTATCTCTTTTTCATAGTATAACTTTTTCCTTTCATCAAAGATGAACTCTCAGCCTTCAAAGTTTAAAACTTTTTTCAACAAAATATCTTTCTTATCCAGCTAACTAAAATTGGTAGCTTTCCCACTTAATTTTTTTTACATCACTTTAACATTATTTTACCATCTTGAAATAACATCTTTTGTTCACTTATTCTTTCCTATTATTAACAAGGATAATTGGAGAGTGGATCAAGAAATTTAGGGTAGGAAAGTTTCGGGGTCGAGAGAGGAGTCTTAGAGGTTTTTCAAGGATAAGGTTTTTTGTATGGAGGACTAGTGTATTCTTTTTTGAAGAATACGAATGGTCACTAGTAGAGTGATTCATTAAAATAAAGTAAAATAAAATAAATGTAACATGTCATGTTATGAAATGATGAAAAATAAAAATACACATATAATAAAAATTGTACATCATTTAATGTAAATAAGTAAATAAATTCATAATAAAAAATATATAATATTTAATAAATTAAACAAAATTTTCAAATTGAATAAAATCATTTAAAATTGAATAAAACCAATTCAAATTTGATAAAATCAAATAAATCAGCAAGAAATGGATTAGTAAAAATGATACCTAACTAATTTTTAGTACAAATAAATTTCAAAGAGATATCACCTTTTTATGCATGATCTCCTAAGAAATAATTCCTTAAATCGGTATGTTTCATTCTTGAATGTATTATTGGATTCTTTGAAATGTTGGTAGCAAAATTATTATCACATTTGATTGGTATATGATCAAAATTAAATACAAAATATATTAGGTAATTTTTCATCCATAAAACATATGTTCAAGAACTTTTAGCCCCAATATATTCAGCTTTAGTAGTTGATAATTGAGATTCCTAGGTGGATTGTGTAGTCACCCTAGTGGGGTGAATCAGGGGTGACCAACTTTGATGGATTATATTCAACTCAAACTCTTATTGCCTTTAAGTTAATCCAGCCTATGTTATTGGTTAGGATGTATGGATCTTTATAAACATTCCCTCACTAGTTTCCCATATGCTATGTAGATAATGTAAATAGCACATAAGGATTATTATAAGGTTCGGACTCAATGTGAGAACTGAATCCTTTTTATATTGACAATTGTCGAGTCATGGATTATTCAACTAATATATCAATCCCAGATTGTAATAAGAGTGTGAAGGAATCACCCTTAACCTAATTACTTTATTATCTTAAATAGGTGAAGGATCTTTATACTTTATCCCATAGTTAAGTAATATCCTGAAAAGCTCATCTTATCTCCTAATAGGAATGTTGGTATTGTTTATACCAAAACCACCAATAATCAAGAATTATTCATGAACTCAATCAAGGATGGAACTTTAACTACCTCAAGATCTTCTATTTTAATCAACATGCATGATAGACTATCCTCCTTCCGATAGAATATTCTTCTAGATCTCTCATTTTTTGGGACTGGTCCATCTAGTACTCCTCCATTAGGTATTCTTTGTCTAGTACCACTTAGTCAATTATACCTTAGTTTGGTGATCCTTATGTCAAATTCACCCTTATTAGATGCACTTCTATCCAGTACACTATGTCTGGTATGCTTATGTCTCATGCATATCTAGTTGGTTCCTCTCGGTCTGAAACTTCTCCACCAGGTACCCTTTCGTCTTGTTCTTCTCCTTCGACCAAGTAGTTTCTTGGTTAGTGAATCATGTTAAAATTATGATAATAAAAATTCCTTTCACTATCAATAATCAAAAAAATTCAATTTTTATTCCACTATTTATATATTCAAGATATTGATAGATACAAAGAATGAATGGGCATTGGTTTTAACTTCTCATAAACTCAACTTTCGTTCAACTGCCTTCAAAGCATCTGAATATTTGGAGCCAAAATTATTTGTATAAAGTTTCCTTAAATTTTAGATTAAATTATCTCTTCAAACTTTATTAAATATCGCTATATTCATTATCTTTTAAAGAATATCTCAGCATCATAACATTGATGTCTTTATAATTTTATATAAAGATCCACAAACCTCTGTCTATTGTTCTCTATCCAATACAATCTGTCTATAAAACCTTTTTCTGATGATCCTTATTATATAACCTTATATAACACAACTTCCTAAATCCTTTAGTACTTCTAAAAACTTTTTGAAAGATTAATGTGCTTATGATACACATATAATAGTTCGAACTTGGACTTACAGTTTCTTTCTCACATCATCCTCCAGTTTATGATGTTCTTTATTCCATGTATCTAGACTCAACTCGTCTATTTTGTTCCTCTCTAAATTAATTTTATTGAACTCACAAGGTTTTTAGATTACCAACTTATAGGTATCTCTATCCACAATAGAGTAAGAAATTCTCTATCTGGTATCTTCATAATAACTTCTCTATCTGATAACTCTATGTCTGGTTTTTATCTATTTAGTACCATTATTTCCATAATCCTTTAGTTTATGATCTCAAGCTTTATACATCCAGTGATATTGAAAATCTTTACACCATATGAGACCTATGGAACAATTCTCTTTTAGTTCATCTGATTATCTCTATCTGGTAAACTAGGCTTCCTCCATCTGATACTCTTCACATTTTTCCTCTATCTGATGGATGCATAGAATTTTTTCTGAATTGATCTATCTTATGAGCTTGCACAACTTTTTTCGGCCATCCTACATCATCTAAACTCATTTTGGTGACTTCTTCTTTATCCGATCATATTCTACTTTCTTTGTCTGATGACATGACCTTTCTTTATCTGATACTTGTCAGTCTAATGTTCCCTTAGAAGTTTGTCTAGTTGAAATTCTCCAAAATTTTATTTTATATAAATTAATTTCTATATTTGGTAAACTGATAAACTCATATTATGTAGGCATTAAAAAATTTATGTTCAATGACTTCAAAATTCTCTGTGTCTAGTACAAATTTATATTTCTCTATCTGATACTCATATGTGTGGTGATCTCTTCGAGATTTTATCCATTAGAAATTTATTTATCATAAACTCTCTCCATCTAGTTGACCTATACATCTTGTAATCTTTATATATTTCACTTTGTACAACCACAGATCTATGTATTTATATAGTATACAACTTCATCACTTCATACTTTTTACAACTTCAACTCCATGACTTTTTCATATTTATGGAAAAAAATATTAACATAAGTTAAACTCTCCCTAAATTCCTATAGAATGAATCATCAGGACTTTATCAAGTATCTAGTGATCTTTTTCCTTTTGGATTACCTCGGATACCTTTAGGCTTACTTTCTATAGAATATATTCAAACTCTTTATCTACTAGTACTTACTTATTCAACTTCATGATATATTCTAGAAGTAGATATTATATCTATAGAGCTCTTCCTTCCATTGATTATTCCTTCTGGAACAAGTAATTCTAGTGGAATTATTCCATAATAGCCATAGGAAACTTTCCTTCAACTTAATCATTGACTTTACAAAAAATTATTGACAATAATTACAATATCTAAGGGGTTTTAATAATTCAATAGAGTGCTACTTTTTACTCAACCATGAAACTTAATATTTTCCAAAAAAATGGCAGGATCCTGAGTTACTCTTGCTATCTTACCCAAATCCTCCAAATTTGGCCTTAGAATATAAAATTAAGTCAAAACCAATGGTTTTTGAAAAAATAAATGATAAATTAATTATTCCTTTTATATATCTCAATATTATTTTGGTAGCAATTAAATGTGAGTCTTTAGGGTTTTCTTGAAATCGAGCACATAAGCATATAAAAAATGTAATATATGGATTAATTATAGTTAGATAAAGAAAAATCTCAATTATTCCCCTATATATATTATTGTCAACTATTTTTCCAATTTCATTCAATTCAAGCTCAATATTAGAACTCATAGGAGTTAAATAAGTCTTACTTATTTCAAGTCCAAACCATTGAAGTAAATCATGTATGTAATTTACTTGATTCAAGACATTCCCATAATATTTTTGGTAAATTATAAATCCAAAAAATAAATTTAGATCACCCATTATGCTCATTTCAAACTCTTTTTGCATGAGTTTTGAAAATTATTTACACAAACTTTGATTTTTTATACCAAAAACACATCATCAACATAAATTTGAACAAGTAAAATATATTTTGAAGAATTTTTATTAAATAAATGGGGTTTTAAAATCATATATAAAATATATTTGAAAAATAAAATCACTTAACCTTTCATTATAAGCTTGAGGGTATTTTTTAAGATCGTATAAGGCTTTGGTAAGTTTAAAACCAAATTTAGAAAATATGGATTTTTAAAACTAGGAGTTTGTTCATCATAAACTTCCTCTATAATAAAAAAAATTAAGAACATAGATCTAACATCCATCTAATATAATTTGAAATTTATATATGATTCATAGGCTAAAATTATTTTAATTTCCTCTAACCTAGATACAGGGAGGAAAAGTTTCCTCATAGTATATTCCTTCTTCTTAATTTCAACCTTTGGAAACTAACCTAGCCTAATTTCCATTGATCATTACTTAATCATACTAATTGTTTCTAAATACCCATTTAGTTCCAATAATAATATAATTATAGGTTTTATCAACTAATTCACAAACCTTTTTCCTTTTAAACTGGTTTAATTCTTCTTACATGGAAACTACCCATATTTTATCACTTAAGGATTCAGCTATAGTTTTTGGTTGAAATATAGAAAACTCATTAGTACTTATAGTCTTAACGCCTTTATTTAAGCTTCCTATAATAGATTCTAAGGGATGGTTCTTAAGGTTTCTAGGCTTTCTAGGAAACACACCTTTTATTTCTTCATATTCAACCATTCCAAGACAGTGTTGTTCTTGATCCAGTTACAAGTCATCATTATTTTTTTCATATATGAAGGTTCAAGTATTATATTTTATATAGAATCACTTAATTCATCTATATGAATATTTTTGTGATCAAAGGGATCAATTTCATCAATTTTATATGAGTGTATTCTTTAAATATCCTTGAATTATTATTGAAAAATATATAAGACTTATAAGTGGTAGAATAACCTATAAATATTCCTTTATCATCGTTTGGATCAAACATTCCAAGATTGTCCTTGGTGTTCAGAATATACATTTTTCATCCAAAAAAATTAAATTATTCAAACTTTAGTTTTCTATTATTCCAAATTTTATAGGGTTTTTTCTTCAATACAGGTCTTATTAGAACTCTATTAATGACATATCATGTTGTATTAATTGCTTCATCCCAAAATCGAGTGGGCATGATATATTCACACAACATAGTCCTAGGAATATATTATAAATTACTATTCTTATTTTCAATAATTCAATTTTTTTTTGGTTTCCTATGGGAAGAAAAATTATATTTATTTCCATATTTTGAGAAAAATGAATTGAATTCATGATTCTAAAACTCTGCCCCATTGTCACTTCTTAAAGAAACAATTTTGCAATCTTATTCATTTTATAATAATTTTAAAAAGTTTATAGAAAAAGAACATGATTCACTTTTAAGACTTAAGAAATAAACCCAAGTTAATTTCAAGAAATCATTAACCAAAATATAAAAAAGGATTTACCGGTGAGTCTAACTATTTTAGATGGACTGAATAGATCCATATGAATAAGTTCAAGGGGTACAAAAGTAAAAAACTACTTAATTAATTTTAAAGAAGTTTTTTTATTCTTGCTCATTAAGCATGCATATCATAACATATTTTTTTCCAATTTTAGTTTAGATAAATCTAAAATCAAATTATTCTTGGATATATTTCTTAACGAATGAAAATTACAATATAAAATTATTTTATTCCAAATCCAAGATTCATTAATTTTAACATTCAAGCAGTTCATTTTTTTTACACAAATAATGAATATCTAAAGTGTAAACAGTTCTAGGTGCTTTGAATTTGAGTAATATATTTTTAAAAACTGAGCATTAATTGTTAGAGAAAACAATAGTAAATCCATCATCACATAGTTGATAAATACATATCAAATTGTATTTTAACCTTTTAATATATAAGACCTTATTGATAGGAATAGAATATGGATTTTCAAATGATCCATCTCCAATTATCTTCATTTATCATTTTCAATAAATGTTACATGGCCTCCTTCAAATTTTTATAAGGAGTGAAAGTTTTAGAACTCACCTCTCATGTTCCAAAAATATCCAATATCCATGTATTATTTAGTACTATTTTTCATGTGACAGTTTTCATAAAAAAAAAAATTAAACAAGAAGATTTTTTGGTACCCAAATTCTCTTGGGTCCAGTTATGTAAACAAGAAAAGACCTAGGAAACCAAATCTCTTTACTTATATTAGAAATTTCATATTTAAAATTAGGTAACTTTATAGAAATGTGAGCATTTTTTTTAATCCAAAAAATCTAGTATTTATAAGACTATAAGTATTAGTATTATTTCCATAAATTTCATAATGAAAGTAGATAATATTGGACATACTTTTAACTAATCACAAAATAGTTTCTATATAGGTTGGTTTTTTCTCCCTTGTTAGTTATTCTTTATTTAGCTTTATTTTTTATTATTAACAATGATTTGATTGAGGTAATTATACCTTTTAGTAAAAATGATAGCAATATATTTTAGATCTTTTACTTCATCTGCTAATTTTTTTTATCTTTTTTTCATTTTCAACACAGATGGAAGTGGATTTTCTGAATTAGATTTCAATTCTAAAATCTATTGGGTTAGTTCAGCTTTTTATTATTACATAACATTAAAATATTTTCTAAGAGATTCATTCTTCTTATTTATAGATTCATATTTATATTATATCATAGAAAAGTATTCACTAAAATCATCAAAATAATATTTTTTAGATTCAGATCTAGATTTAGAAGAAGAATAATAAATAGGAGGTACTTCATTAGCTTGTTCCATGAATCACATATTAGCCTTATGATTAGAATTTTTAGTTTCTAAATTGGTATATTAATAATTTATTAAGTATTCTAAAGTAATCAAAGTGTATTTTATATCCTTACTTTCTTTTTTCTTATAAAAAAAATTCTTAAAGAACTTTTTCCCAGACAGTTTCTTATCCTTCAGATGAGGAAAATCATGTTTGATATATCTTGAACTTTTCATTCATAATATCTGACTTCTTTTATATCCTCATAAAAATTCTTCTATTTATTGAAGGGTTTCCTGAAACCTCTTCTCTTATTGTAAAAAAAATTATTTTTGGGAAAACTGAATAAGTTCACCATCTAATTATGATCATCTTGACTTTTCTTCATAGAATGAGACTGATAGTAATTTTTCTTTGAGTTTTCTTTAATCCTTTGAAGTGGATACTCTTGGGGGTGTGTTCTCCTTCTTGATCAAATTATGATCATTAATTTATTCTTCCATATATACCTGATATATCATTATATTTAAAATAAAATATTTCATTCTAAAATTCTTTATAGGTATAAATTTTCTGATTGGAGTAGATATTCCACTCCACTTTGATGGTAAGACTCTGAGAACTTTTATTTTTTGATTTGGTTCCGAAATAGTAGTACCCAAAGTAGAAACATCACTAAAAATATCAGTAAATATTTCATTAATTTGGGTTATGAATTCACTATCCATAATTTTAAATGTTTAAAACTTGAGTTTTTCAGTATTATATCTCAACTATCTAGCATTATAAGCACTTTAATATGCAAGTATGATAGTCTCTCACATTTCACTAGTTATATGACATTATGAAACTCTATTGAATTCATCAGGTATTAACTCATGGATAATATCATTCATAGATTTAAAATTTAAATCATAATCAACTTCCTAAGAAGAAGTCCATAATTCAGGTTCATTAATAGAAATTTTATACAGTTTGACAACTTTCATATATATTTTCATGCTAAGATTTTTTCAAATAAATTATCATTCTTTAATTCCAAAAACCATAATTATCTCCATTAAAATAAGGACATATTCTAATATAAACTCCTTCCTTTATGTCAACAATTATAGAAACTTTGTAAGGTTGATCTTTAAACTATAACTGATAAAGGTTGTGAGCTTAAAATCCACTTTCTTTGATACCAATTATTGACCCAGTAGGCATTTCATAATGACTCAAGAGAGGGGTGAATTGAGATCTTAAAATTTTCTCCAACTTAAATCCACCATCTTTGAAACTTAAATGAAACTATCCTAAACTCCTTATCGATTAAGAAATTAAAAAAGGAAATAAAGAAGAAAGATAAGGACATGGGAAATTTAAAGTAGTTCGGGTTACAAAGATCCTCTAGGCCACTCCACCAATGCTTTACACCATAAGATTGGTGATTTTAATATACCAACCCTCTTTTCAGGGGATTACCAGCTGAGTGGAAGTATTTTTCACTTGGTAAAAGGTCTAAGAGATTTCAAATAGGCTCTATCTTCACAAGTATTATCCACAGTTTTTTCACACTCATTACAAGGATTTTTCACTTAGAAGCAAAGAAAATCATGAAGAAAATATTGATGGATTTGGGGTATAGTTGCAAGAAGCAACTAAAATTAAATGTTCGGGATTTCTCAGAGAAATTAATAGTCTTTAAATAGAAGATATTAATAGATCCATTTTATTTATATATAACTTATAATCACACAAAAACAGGATGGGTTTTTCTCATACAGTCACGTGGTAAGAATGATGTGATAATAGAGAGTTGTGAAAGAGTATCGTATGCTTGTATATTTCCCACGTGTTCTTATACATCCCACTTATTTATGATATGAAAATTGTTTTATATATCTTTTTATCAAATTTTCTATAGTGATATTAAAAAAAATAATAGAAAAGTTCTAATTTTTTAAGATTTTCTTATTTCTAAAAAACGTAAAAACCAAAGTTAACCTCTTTTCAGATATTGTCTTCCTTAGAACCGTACATCGTCTTGGAAATAGATACTTTAATTAAATTTGCCTTTCCTTATTCATACATGACCATTATTAATAAAATTAAAGCATGATTTGAATTATCTCATAATACTGTAATCATAATAAATATCATAGAAGATACTTATTTTCCTTTTCATGGTATTTTGTTCCAAAATAAAAACATTGACTTGATGTAAGATAAATCCATCGGTGTAAGATAACTAATATGGAAACACTATTCCTATAAGATAATTGTTTGATATAATATAAAATAGTCACACGTAAGATATATGAGGTCTTCATATGAAAATAATTTTGTATGAGATAAATGGATTTTCTAGTACTTCAAATTTATTTGGCACATAAGATGATTCAATTAAGAAGTTACTTTTTTAATTTAAAATGAAAAACTATAAGATAATTTATTTATAGATTTCTTCTTGCATAATAGAATTTACTTTAGTGATAATCACATATGATTATTTACTTAGACAAAATTAGAATTTCAACACCCATAAAATGGTTTGCTTGGTAGTGTAAGATATATGTCTTTAAAATATGAAAACTACGTAAGATAAATTCATTTGAAAATTTTAATCAAAAGTTTATTTAACTCAAGTCTTTCAAAAGAACTCGTATTTGAATCAATATGAGATATAACCTTAAAATCACATAAGATAAACTCATTAGTAAAACAAATAGGTATTTTTTAGCATCAAAACATGTGAAACACTGGGGTATATTGTAACAAAAAAAAATTATGTCCAACAATTATCCCAATCATATTAGACATGAATCTTGTATGGTTGAGTAGATAACTCTATCTAATACAACAAGTGGATAAACCCAACTCTATTCCTTTGGTAACCTAATCCTATCAGGTTTTTTAGAATAAGTGCAACCCAAATAAAACTCTAATAATGGGCACCTAGATATTCCATGACCTAACCAATACCTTACATAAGATAATACAAGGGAACCCATCTATGGCATGACTTACTCAGTTAGATGATTGAGGTCTTGAAAAGTGTCACTTTGGAATGAATCTTACACTTAGTATTTTGAAGGGTATTTAACCTCACAATATAATATCATGTTATTACCTTTATATATTCATGATTTTAATGATTTATTTTCGAATATTATTCCTTTCACCAAATCAATATGTTCAAACCATATTGATACATAACTCTTTACACAACCTATAGTTTGTGTTACTCACACAAAAATAAAAGATAAATATATTTACACATATCCAAATTAATCTCATATATAATGTCCATGAAATATTTCATGTAAAGGTTTAGAATTATATATAATTTAAAATCTTCACATGAGTGATCTTTGAGCCATGGGTATCCAACCCTCGCCTTTATAAAATAGGGCATAAGCCTTCAGGGTAGTGGGAAATCTGGCCCGAAATCCCTTTACCTAGGGATACTTTACTCAAGAGAGATTCCAATTATTCATAAATATACCACCTAATATATATATATATATATGTATGCATGTATATGTATATATATATATATTAACTATATTCAACAGCTAAATTTAATCTAGTAACTTTAATTACAAACCTAAGTCAAGGTAGATGGAAACAAAATCCATTATCACACCTAGAATATAACTCCTTAGATACATGTATGATAATATCTAGAAGTAGTTTAACAACCTTAAACTAAAGAAAATAAATATTCACAAAAATAAACAATTCATATCCATGAATAGTAGACAAGGGAATAATTTTTAAATAAATTGAAAATTCAAATAGTTAAATATGAGATAAAAATTTATGAACAATTCATAAATAAAATCTAATTGTAAACACTTTATAATTTAGTTATACATTATGGAAATTTCATAATATTTAATATAAAATATTTATATAAGTCCCCAGCCTTAAACCTCACTTAATATTGAATTAAATGAATAATTCACATTGAGGATCTTTTCAGGTTTAGAGTTTTAGAGAATTAGATCATAAATCATGAATTACATTCCACGTTTAAACAAAGTGGTTACACAAAAGATAGTATTCGTTTTTTCCCATCAACAGAAAAATATTTAAAATAAAACATGGATTCTTTCTTGACACTTCCTTGATACTATCATCATATCATGCACCTTTCCCTTGACCTGTGAAAAACATTTCAAAAACTTGGGATGTTCATAAAAAGCTCAGTAAGGGATATAAAAGTATGAAAAGAAAACATTAGTCCATGTATGAAATCATACTTTACTCATAAAACATAAGCATTTTAACATACCCCATCAAATCATGAATAAATCATAGAAATCATAAGGCATAAAGGTAACTTGAGGCATTCATAACATTCTTACGTAGGGAGTAAACCTCTTGGTTACGTTTGGAATACCCATCACAGTATATTCCCTAAATCTCTTCGGATAAACCTTAACGTTTAACTCCTTCGCATTACCCAATGCATTGGAGAGCTATATCGGGCTCACCCGCCCTTAGTTTATCACGAAACCACCTGTCTTCATAATAATGCCCAAGAACCATAACATAATCGTATCACATAAAACATGCATAAAACAAGTATAACATTTCCACTTTTCAATCACAAGATATCAATACAACACATTGATATAAAAACATTATGAAAACCATTTTCAATACCAAAATAAAAGAAAAGTAAAACATGGTATTTATTTTTCATTTTAAAAAAAGGTATGGCTTGCAGAGGAAGTCGAAACTCAAATAATGGTTACGACGGCGGAGAAGTTGTTGTCACCGCATACGTACGAAAAAAATATTCCCTTTTGTCATTTAGTAAAACGCTTTGTATAAAAATATTCCTTTTGGATAAACGTAAAATTCAAAGGGGTTAATACACCGTATAAAAGAAAGTTGTGTATAAAACAAAATATGCCTCAATGAATGGAGATTGAGACGAAGTCCCTTACAAAGATAAATTTTTAAATAAAATGGATCTATTATGTGTATTCACTATAATTACACATAAAGAAAGTACAAATACAAGATAGTACATAATAATATCATGACATAATTTGAAATTAGAAGACTAACCTAAAGAATGGAAATTGGGAAAAGAAGTTCCCTTGCAAAAATTTGATAACCTAACGGCATCACTTCAAAATTCAGAAAATGAGTTGATGAGAGATAAAAAAGGGTAACTCATCACTTGGAAATAAAATTTACATCAATAAGGATATAGAAGAACATTTCCCAACATTACAATATGTAAATTAAAATACCCAACAAAAGAAGTCTTTTAAAAAGAGGAGGGTGAAAGGTTCCCTTACCGACTTGGGTATCTTTCGAAACATACACCCCATGAAAGAAGGACAATACAACATTGATGTAAATAATCATAAACGAAATTGTATTCCACAAAAAGTAAAATAATGGTCAGTACATATACCACTCAAAGGAAATGGTGGCAAATGTAGCATAAATCTCACGGGAATAAAAGTGAGATGAAAAACCCCTTACGAAAACTCGGCAGCCTAACGGCACCACTTAAAACATCCAAAAAAATGGATGGATGAAATAAAATAGAGTCTATCATCATATGAACATAGAAATTACATTAATAGGAATATAAAAGAACATCCCCCAACTAAGAAAGAGGATCTTAAAAGAAACGACATAAAAGAGAGTACTTAAAAAGAAAGAGAGAGGTAGGATCCCTTACCTCGTGTCCGACATGACTCGATCGTTCTTTAATATCATGAATAATAAAATTTGGTCAATTTATAATTTATTAAGGACCTCCTTTAAATATTATTATTCAGTTCATATCACATATTATAATGTTATAATAATTGGTTAATAAAGTGAGTTCATATCAGACGTTTTTGTCGATGTTCGGTACATGAGTAAAAATTGAACTTGTTGGAAAAGAATTTTCCATGTAGTTATAGGTACATCATATACAGAATAGTATTTATGTTTTAAATATCATATATATCCAGTATATATTCATTTTATACTATTACATATCATTTCAAGATAAAAAATTAAAATCACCGTTCATGGAGACGGTAGGTCGTACGTACGCATGAACGCTACTTTCATTTTTTGTCATATTAATGGAATTAAAACAAAATGAGAGATATATATATTATAATTCCATAATTATATACATAATTTAGATTTAATATATTACATATATATCCATTATATATATTTACTTATAATAGTACATAACATTTGGAGATAAGAAATGAAATGTACCGTTCATGGAGACGGTAAGCCGTACATACGCATGAACGCTACTTTCATTTATTTTTTTTTTTTGTATTAAATGGAATGAAATAATAATTATATAAAGGTATATTATAATTACAGTATGATATAATATGTAATACCATTAATTCCATCCTTTATACATCCCACATATGGCATTAACGAATCAAATCACTTTGAGGGG
The DNA here is from genome assembly GCA_963277665.1 of Viscum album. Classification (NCBI taxonomy): domain Eukaryota; kingdom Viridiplantae; phylum Streptophyta; class Magnoliopsida; order Santalales; family Viscaceae; genus Viscum; species Viscum album. The sequence goes on along the minus strand of OY728159.1, from coordinate 1,201,841,425 downwards.
GCGGTAGTCCGCACTTCCTAAAATGAAGATATCGCGTTTGCCCATAATGGAAACCATAAAGGTATGCCATAAATGAAAAATACATAAGATTAAGTAAAAAAAATAAACATATTATATATCATATATAAATATAGTGACATCTTAATGGCCATCTTTGAAGGTGTTAGAAGAATATTTAACAATCATCGTTTCGTGAGGCAGAAATTCACCATCCACGGAAACAGTATGCTCTTTAACCATTAGATGAAGGTGTGTGTAAGTTTAGCTCGAATACTTCTTATAAAAACATCCTAGTATATTTAATATAATGTATTTGTTACAAAATAAATGAATAAAAAGAGTTTAGGGGGTTGGAGAATCAAAATAAAACAAAAGAACACAAGTGAAGACATTACCTTAAAAATGGGTAACTCTTTTTGATTTGAGCTCAAAGGCTTACTTGGGAAGACTTATTCCCAAAGTGAGGCTTCTAGGAGTAATAGAGGGATGTGGAGAGACAAAATTGGTAGGGTTTGGCCGATCCAAAGGCTTGAGATGTGTGTGTAAGGTGGTATAGGTGGGGGCCTTTTATAAGAGGAGAGGAGGGGCACTATTGGAAATTTATAAAATATTACTTTATTATAAAATTATTTTCGGATTTTAAAGGTCCCAAAAGGATATATTTTGAGTATAAGGTGATAATGTTTCGAAATACACCCATCCAAAAGGTTTGTGACAAGTGTAAGACTTAGATTTCACCTTATCTTCTCATTTTATTTAAATCGTTCATTTATGAGGTAATCACTGCATCATCACGGTGTCATAAATAAATTAATTTATTTAATGTCTAAATATTATAAAACAAATATAATGATGTAGAAAGTCTTTTTATCTTTCTAATGAATAATTATAGTCAAAAATATGACTTATATAACCCCATGTAAAAATTGTTTTAGTAAAATAACACATGTTTGTGACATTTTAATTTTAACTTTAAATAAAAAGGTATTAATGTCATTTTCCAACCAAAGTGGCTCCATGGGGTCCCTAAATTGACCCATGGATTGTATTGGTCAGCCATGACTCATCCAATAATGGTAGAACTTGTGTCAAGGTCATTTCATATTATTATAACATTATCTTTACCTTAAATTACACTAATTACCTCTAATCGCGATTAAAAAATTAAGAGTTACTATTCACCAAAAAATTATTTAAATCCCATTGAACCACATTTTACATCCTATTGACAACCATGTATGTCGGATTTTCTAAATTTAAACCACAGAAGTGGTAAAGTTTCATTTAAATGAAAAAATAGTTTTTAAACTACCACTTAGTGGTTTCACTATTCATCAAAAATTGAAGTTTTTCAAAAAAATACCAAAAATTAACCCTAAGCTATATTTGATATTATGAATTCAAAAATGATGAATATTTTACAAAATTCAAAACATATAAGTTTCATTAATTAATTTAATAATTAATTCCCGCTGTCAAAACAAATAGCGTGTTTTTAAGAAACAATATCTATTAAAAGATTGACAATAGTTTAAGTCCAATTTAAAAGTGAAATTAATTCCAATGACCACTATTGGATTAAATGGTAAAAATATATTCTAATTTAACTTTAAAAACAATTCAAAAGATAATATAATCATATAAATAAATTAGATTAAAAAGAGGTTTTGAATTAAAATACAACATTTTTCACTATTCATTAAAAAATGAACTTTATCGGAAAAATACCAAAAATTTACCCAAAGTAAATTTTGATGTCACGATTCTAAAGAAGAATTTTATTTTTTCAAATATAACACATAAAATTTTCAAAAACTGGACTTAAAAGAGGTTCGCCATCAAAAGGCTGTCAATCGACCTTTTAAAGAATATTAGAATGTTTACGCTTAAAATTGGATTCATTTGCATTTTTAATCCTATAAAATTTATTGTAAAAAGTAAAAATATTTGACAAACATATATAATCATTTTGTAGTTTTTTCTATTCATTCCCTCCATTACAACTACTAGGCATTAACTACCATTTAAAATAATATTATTTTATTATTAGAGTGCAACATAAGATTCCCAAGAAACTCGTTGTTGCGTATTGGGTATGCCATCGAGCATAGCGTCCCCTTTAAAGTAATATTAATATTTTATTCACAAATATGGATAAATGTGAAAAATTTCATATTCTTTATTTACCTGGGGTGTTACATCCTTCCCCCTTTTGGGAATTGCATCCTCGCAATTTTAAAATTGGGCTTGGAAACCTCATTGAAAATCCCACATCGGAATAAGAGTCAGTAAAACAATCACTTTAAAATAAATAAAGAGAAGTACAAAGGTCACCCGAGTTAACCCATACTAGGATTCCATGTAGGAAAACATGGATATGGTGGAAAAAACAAAGGGTCATGTTCTGAGGGAGAGTGATAGTAAACATGTCTAGGAGAAAGTTAACCATAAGAAAATCAAAAACTTGTGATGGGTTAAATGGTATTCGATTCCCCAGTAGGAAAAGTTAACATATAACATTTTTGTTTTAAGTTACTCTTCATTGAGGAATTTATTTTTGAGCTTAACTAAATCAAAATGAAACATAATTACTTGTCACGTAGACTTTCAACTTTTACTATATTCCTTAATCAAACTCATATTTTCTCCAAAAGACGGGTATTTAGGAAGACTTGTTCGCATTAAGAGTACTATAATAAACTTCTTGAGAATCACCTAATCCACTAAAGAGAACTATATATTTCCCATTTATTTAGAAAAAAACCAAAACCAAAATTGTTAGTATGAGATCAGATAATCCACAAAAGTATAATCCTTTATAAAAAGAAAATTTATTCTTAATCTCCAAAAATTTTCCAAAAAAAAAACCAAAGTTCAACGAAGACCATTCGATAAAAAATTGTCCATAAAATTATTCAAAGTAAACCAAACTAAGATTGAACCCCAAATATTTGAAGGATTTAATCACATAGTCTTCCAAGGTAAAAATTAACTTTTATCTCCAAATAACATCAGTTGCTCTTAAATTCTCATATTTAAAAGTAATTAACCTAATCACATATCCTCCATGATAGGTTAATCATTTCCATAGATAACCCAAAATAAACTTACTATTGATTCCTAAAATCATCTAACTAAAAAGAATTAGTTAAACTAACCAGGTACTTCACGTAGTCCAGTGGTAAGCGATAAATACCAGTCGCACTTTGGCTATGGGTTCGATTCCCACAGCTTTGTCTGACGTGACGGGTTGTCACACGGTTTGCGTGTTGTCCTTTTTCCAAAACTATATAATTCTTAAAACATTACCCAAAACGAGATAAAATCTTCAAAAATAATCATAACATATTTTAACCTCAAGTTTATCTCATGCCTTTCATTTTCCATCATAACATATAATAACCCATAATTACCTCAAAAGTAAGGATCATATAAACCCTAATGGTTACCTTTATAATTATTAACTGAACTTCCACATAGATTGGTCATCTCGTACATGATACATTACAAAATATACCAAGTTTCAAGTGGTTGATCATGACTCCTTGATAGTTGGTTTAGAACAACCACGAGTTTCCTCATTGAATCCCCCATTTCATCCAGTCTCTTAATCAGAGAACCACCACAGTTTCCTTCAAACCTATTGTCACTTTGGTGCCTGCTAGATCCATCCATTCACTAAAAATTGAAATTTCAGTGTGAGTATATCAACAAAACCATCATGTACTAATGAGGAAGATAAACACTAAGATATACTTACTCGTTCACTTTATCTAAAACTATGACTCTTTCTAAAATCCTAACCATTATGTAATGTCACTTATGCTTAGAGAATACCCTAACCTCTAAAGTTATCTAAACTGACCTCTCATACCAACTATAAGGTCCCGGCCTTAAACCTTAATTAATATTGAATTAAATGAATAATTCACATTTAGGATCTTTTCAGGTTTAGAGTTTTATAGAATTAGATCATAAATCATGAATTACATTCCACATTTAAACAAAGTGGTTACACAAAATATAGTATTCGTTTTTTCCCATTAACGGAAACATATTTAAAATAAAACATGGATTCTTTCTTGACACTTCCTTGACACTATCATCATATCATGCACCTTTCCCTTGACCTGTGAAAAACATTTCAAAAACTTGGGATGAGTATAAAAAGCTCAGTAAGGGATATAAAAGTATGAAAAGAAAACATTAGTCCATGTATGAAATCATACTTTACTCATAAAACATAAACATTTTAACATACCCCATCAAATCATGAATAAATCATAGAAATCATAAGGCATAAAGGTAACTTGAGGCATTCATAACATTCTTACGTAGGGAGTAACCCTCTTGTTCACGTTTGGAATACCCATCACAGTATATTCCCTAAATCTCTTCGGAGAAACCTTAACATTTAACTCCTTCGCGTTACCCAATGCATTGGAGAGCTATATCGGGCTCACCCGCCCTTAGTTTATAACGGAACCACCCGTCTTCATAATAATGCCTAAGAACCATAACATAATCGTATCACATAAAACATACATAAAGGAAACATAATATTTCCACTTTTCGATCACAAGATATCAATACAAAACATTGATATAAAAACATTATGAAAACAATTTTCAATACCAAAATAAAATAAAAGTAAAACATGGTATTTATTTTTCATTTAAAAAAAGGTATGGCTTGTAGAGGAAGCCGAAACTCAAATAATGGTTACGGCGGCGGAGAAGTTGTTGTCGCCGCATACGTACGACAAAAACATTCCCTTTTTTCGTTTAGTAAAAAGCTTTGTATAAAAATATTCCTTTTGGATAAACGTAAAAGTCAAAGGGGTTTATACACCGTATAAAAGAAAGTTTTGTATAAAACAAAATATGCCTCAATGAATGGAGATTGAGACGAAGTCCCTTACAAAGATAAATTTTTAAATAAAATGGATCTATTATGTGTATTCACTATAATTACACATAAAGAAAGTAAAAATACAAGATAGTACATAATAATATCATGACATAATTTGAAAGTACGAGACTAACCCAAAGAATGGAAATTGGGTTAAGAAGTTCCCTTGCAAAAATTTGACAGCCTAACGGCATCACTTCAAAATTCAGAAAATGAGTTGATGAGAGATAAAAAAGCATAAATCATCACTTGGACATAAAATTTACATCAATAAAAATATAGAAGAACATATCCCAATAGTACAATATGTAAATTAAAAGACCCAACAAAAGAAGTCTTTTAAAAAGAGGAGGGTGAAAGGTTCCCTTACCGACTTGGGTATCTTTCGAAACATACACCCCATGAAAGAAGGACAATACAACATTGATGTAAATACTCATAAACGAAAGTATATTACACAAAAATTAAAATAATGGTCAGTACATATACCACTCAAAGGAAATGGTTGAAAATGTAGCATAAATCTCACGGGAATAAAAGTGAGATGAAAAACCCCTTACGAAAACTCGGCAGCCTAACGGCACCACTTAAAACATCCAAAAAAATGGATTGATGAAATCAAATAGGGTATATCATCATATGAACATAGAAATTACAGTAATAGGAATATAAAAGAACATCCCCCAACTAAGAAATAGGATCTTAGAAGAAACGACATAAAAGAGAGTACTTAAAAAGAAAGAGAGAGGAAGGATCCCTTACCTCGTGTCCGACATGACTCGATCGTTCTTTAATCTCCTGAATAATAAAATTTGGTCAATTTATAATTTCTTAAGGACCTCCTTTAAATATTATTATTCAGTTCATATCACAAATTATAATGTTATAATAATTGGTTAATAAAGTGAGTTCATATGAGACATTTTTGTCAATGTTCGGTACATGAGTAAAAATTGAACTTGTTGGAAAAGAATTTTCCATGTAGTTATAGGTTCATCATATCCAGAATAGTATTGATGTTTTAAATATCATATATATCCAGTATATATTCATTTTATACTATTCCATAGCATTTGGAGATAAAAAATTAAAAGCACCGTTCATGGAGACGGTAGGTCGTACGTACGCATGAACGCTACTTTCATTTTTTGTCATATTAATGGAATTAAAACAAAATGAGAGATATATATATTATAATTCCAGAATTATATCCATAATTTAGATGTAATATATTACATATATATCCATTATATATATGTACTTATAATAGTACATAACATTTGGAGATAAGAAATGAAATGTACCGTTCATGGAGACGGTAAGCCGTACGTACGCATGAACGCTACTTTAATTTCTTTTTTTTGTATTAAATGGAATGAAATAATAATTATATGAAGGTATATTATAATTCCATTAGGATATAATATGTAATACCATTAATTCCATCCTTTATACGTCCCACATATGGCATTAACGAATCAAATCACTTTGAGGGGCGGTAGTCCGCACTTCCTAAAATGAAGATATCGCGTTTGCCCATAATGGAAACCATAAAGGTATGCCATAAATTAAAAATACATAAGCTTAAGTAAAAAAATAAACATATTATATATCACATATAAATATAGTGACATATTAATGTCCACCTTTGAAGGTGTTAGAAGAATATTGAACAATCATCATTTCGTGAGGTAGAAATTCGCCATCCACAGAAACAGTATGCTCTTTAACCATTAGATGAAGGTGTGTGTAAGTTTACCTCGAATAATTCTTATAACAACATCCTAGTATATTGAATATATTGTATTAGTTACAAAATAAATGAATAAAAAGAGTTTAGGGGGTTGGAGAAGCAAAATAAAACAAAAGAATACAAGTGAAGACATTACCTTAAAAACGGGTAACTCTTTTTGATTTGAGCTCAAAGGATTCCTTGGGAAGAATTCTGCCCAAAGTGAGGCTTCTAGGAGTAATAGAGGGATTTTTAGAGACAAAATGGGTAGTTTTTGGCCAATACAAAGGCTTAAGAGGTGTGTGTAAGGTGGTAGAGGTGGGGGCCTTTTATAAGAGGAGAGGAGGGGCACTATTGGAAAGTTATAAAATATTACTTTATTATAAAATTATTTTCGGATTTTAAAGGTCCAAAAAGGATATATTTTGAGTATAAGGTGATAAGGTTTCTAAATACACCCATACAATAGGTTTGTGACAAGTGTAAGACTTAGATTTCACCTTATCTTCTCATTTTATTTAAATCGTTCATTTATGAGGTAATCACTGCATCATCACAGTGTCATCAATAAATTAATTTATTTAATGTATAAATATTATAAAACAAATATCATGATGTAGGAAATCTTTTTATATTTATAATGTATATTTATAGTCAAAAATATGACTTATATAACCTCATGTAAAAATTGTTTTAGTAAAACAACACATGTTTGTGACATTTTAATTTTAACTTTAAATAAAAAGGTATTAATGTCATTTTCCAACCAAAGTGGCTCCATGGGGTCCCCAAGTTGACCCATGGATTTTATTGGTCTTCCATGACTCATCCAATAAGGGTAGAACATGTGTCAAGGTCATTTCATATTATTATAACATTATCTTTACCTTAAATTACACTAATTACCTCTAATCGCGATTAAAAACTTAAGAGTTACTATTCACCAAAAAATTATTTTAATCCCATTGAACCACATTTTATATCCTAGTGACAACCATGTATGTCGGATTTTCGAAATTCAAACCACAGAAGTGGTAAAGTTTCATTTAAAAGAAAAAACAGTTTTTAAACTACCACTTAGTGGTTTCACTATTCATCAAAAATTGAAGTTTTTCAGAAAAATACCAAAAATTCACCCTAATCTATATTTGATATTCTGAATTCAAAAATGATTTATATTTTACAAAATTCAAAACATATAAGTTGCATTAATTAATTTAATAATTAATTCCCGCTGTCAAAATAAATAGCGTGTTTTTAAGAAATAATATCTATTAAAAGATTGACAATAGTTTAAGTCCAATTTCAAAGTGAAATTAATTCCAATGACCACTATTGGATTAAATGGTAAAAATATATTCTAATTTAACTTTAAAAACAATTCAAAAGATAATATAATCATATAAATAAATTATATTAAAAATGGGTTTTGAATTAAAATACAACATTTTTCACTATTCATTAAAAAATGAACTTTATCGGAAAAATACCAAAAATTTACACAAAGTAAATTTGGATGTCATGATTCTAAAGAAGAATTTTATTTTGTCAAATATAACACATAAATTTTTCAAAAAGTGGATTTAAAAGAGGTTCGCCATCAAAAGGTGGTCAATCGACCTTTTAAATAATATTAGAATGTTTACGCTTAAAATTGGATTCATTCGCATTTTTAATCCTCTAAAATTTATTGTAAAAAGTAAAAATATTTGACAAACATATATAATAATTTTGTAGTTTGTTCTGTTCATTCCCGCCATTACAATGTCTAGGCGTTAACTACCATTTAAAATAATGTTATTTTATTATTAGAGTGCAACATAAGATTCCCAAGAAACTCTTTGTTGCGTATTGGGTATGCCATCGAGCATAGCATCCCATTTAAAGTAATATTAATATTTTATTCAAAAATATGGATAAATGTGAAAATTTCATATTCTTTATTTACCTGGGGTGTTACAATTTATATTCATTTCAAAATATAAATTCCTTTTTATTATTTATTATATGGAATTTAATTTAGATGTATGATATTTCATGAAATAGAAACATTTTATTATTCAATTTCTATAGTGTAAACAATTTACATAGTCTAAATATCACATACTTAACATTATTTAAACCTTGATCAAAATAATCATCAGAACTCTTTTGATTTGGTTTAAATAAAATACCAAATAATTCCCTTAATTTTAATATTTCAAATTTAGAATTTTGAATAATGAATGATTCTTAAATTATAAGAACATTTAGATTTTAGTCATATTTTTTAATTTATAAACACTTTATAAATCACCCTTATGATTTATAAAAACACTTTATTTTTAAGTAATAAGGATTACCATATAATTTAGTAAAAGTTATTTTAATATTAAAATTTAATACTATGGAATATTTAATAATAAATTTTACATAAAAATTAATTAATTAATTATAAACTCTTTATAATAAATTGATTTATAAACACTTTATAAATTAATAAATATCCTCAAAAATACCTTTTATCATTATTTATAAATAGTTTATAAATAATATAATATGATTCATAATTAAATTTAAATAAAAATAAATTATTATTAACCTATTGTATTTAATGATTCAATTCAAATCATAAGATATGATATGGATCATATTTAATTATCCAAGTATAATCATCAAATGTGATTGACAAGCCAATGTTCTTAAATAGTTTAAGTGTTATCTATCAAATTTTATAATAGATAGCCCTATCATATCCTATGATATGATATTTAAAGTTTTGAACTTATGTATCATATTTTATTTTATAATATGAAAATACAATCTCCTAATATGATTATTAATCATATTTTACAATTCATGGGGATATCGTAAAGGAGATGTGGTACTCTATTTTCTTAAAACAAAACACAACACAATCGTAAGATATGATATCCATAATTTGTATGTTATGACTAAAAAATTGAAATTTTTGTATTGAGTTATTGCTTATAATATCCCATATCATAAGCCATGAATCAATCGGCTATAACAAAATTTGAATTGTATTGTATGATAGGTAATACGATATTAAGAAACTTTATTTCTCCACATGTTTTCAAGAATCTAAATTCATGGTAGACTCTGATACCACTATTTGGTTTTGAAGGTTTCTAATAACACTTTTTATATGAAGAAGAATCAATTAAAGAAACCCAAACCAAGATTTCCATGCATAGTTAAATGAATTCATACATAAACTAGAAATAAGGAAACTGTAAATGTGTATATTACACCATTGTTTCTATTGCTCCATATTTGTATGATCTTGATAAATATTGTTAAGAGGTAGTCAAAATACATCTCTCCTTTGGAGGTATCCATGGGTTCAAACTAAATCACTCATCATATTAGTGGGATCATCCTTCATCTACGATAAGCTAGTACCTCTCTAAGAAAAAGATGAATGATAAAGAGAGATTCAGGAAGGAGAGATTCAGCCAATAATAAATGAGAAATATTATCACTATCATTACATGGTAGTAGTATTTATAAATACCTTGAGTTTTCTCCTCAATTTTACATGAATTAACTTATACTTTATAATTTAATGCATGCATTGCTTGTAACTCTCAGATAATTCATGTAACATTTACATGAATGTATCTCACAAACATTAAATATTATATAAAGGATATTTGATGAAATATAGTATATAAGACTCACTAAAATGATAATAAATATCACTACTATATTTTTTATCTATATTCACAGTTCAAAACCATAATTATAGCTCAAAAAACCATGACTATAAACTATAGTCATGGTTTTGTGAACTATGGATGGACTAGCTTCCAAAAAATCTCTATTGTTATAGGTTTCTTAGAACTGTAAATATAAGCTAACTTTTTTCAATATTATTTGGAAATAATCACTATATAGGAATATAATTATGTTTAATAAATCCATAATGATATATTGTATGTGGTCATAGTTTTCTAAAAACCGTGAATATAGACCAATATTTTGTCACGGTTTCAAAAATTATGACTATGAATGGTTTTTTTAAATAGAAGGAATTCAAAAAACAACCTACCTACAAAAAAATGATACAATAATGAACCATAATCCATTTATTCACTGAGAATAACACCTTATCATATAAATAAATAATTATAAAAAGGAAAAACATAGTTTTATAAAAAAAAATAGTAGATTAAAGAATAAAATTTAATTTATAAAAAATTTAAAAACCTAATTTTTAGAAAAAATAAAAGTAGACTCAAAAAAATAGAAAATTTATAACTTTATAGAATTTTGAAACAAAATTTAGGAAATTCAAAGTATAAAATTTAAAAATCAATTTTATAGCATTCCGCATAAATATATTTAATTAAAACATAGTCTAGAATAGAATTATACCAAATTTAGAACATAATCACAAAATTAAATAGACCAAAGTAGTACATATTTAGTTAAATTTAAAATCATTGAAAGTTAACACATTTTATCAATTAAATAGTAGTATATAAAGAAGAATAAAAATTCATATTTAGTTAGTATATTATGTAATAAAGTACTTTAATACAATAGATTCATTATAACATATTTATACATTATGTTAAATATAGAAAAATTTGGATATAAAATAGATTTGAAACATAAATAAATAATTTTATAATATAACATACTTATTAATGAATATTAGTATGTAATTATAAGTTTTGAGTAGGGTCATCTCCACCTTCATCATCACCGTCGCCGCCACCGCCACCATTGCCATCATCACAACCACCACCACCACCACTATCACCATCATCATCATCACCAAAACCATCATCCTTATCTTGAGTAGCACCATCGCCATCATCGACATGAGGTGGATCGGTATTAGCATGTGAATCACTAAGACTAAATGATTCCTAAATAGTGTTCACCCAAGCATTAAAATATAAATCCATATCTCCTGAAATCATAAAATTCATAAACTGGAATTTAGTGGAAATATTATTGCACATAAGCTCCATATTTTTTATGCCTCAATCAATCATTGCTCTGAAGTGAATGAACTGGAAGAACTATTGATTCTCAATGTTGGTTAATACTTTATTGGAAAAATTTTATTTCTTGGCCTACATAAAACCCTGCAAAGGTATGCATGACCAAAAAACCTGATATAAATGATCATCAAGACCTAAATGGTTAAGTACTTATATGTTAATATCCTAAAAAGAAACTTTTGAAAATAATTTAAAAATTTAAATCATATACTTAAATTTATAACTAATATAGTTATATTTATAGAATACATAAAAATGCTTATAATTTTTTCTCCTATATCTATATTTATTGAATTATAATTTTAAGTTCTCTTTTTATTGTGATTTTATTTTTTTACTAATGTATAAGCCAATGTTAGGTGATATATTGTGTGAAGAAGTGAGTATCTACCCATGAAATTAATTTGAGTTACTTCCATTATGTTTACATAGAAATGGAGAAGAACATGAGTCCTAGGAATAGCTAGTTAGATAGATTCCTTGGACCAAATACATCAAATTATTTTTGAGATGGTTTTGTTGTCTATGATAGGTGCTTTTGAGGTTGAAATCATTGTATACACCATGCACAAGAAGCAATAAATCCATAGGAGGAGTTGTCTTTAATATCTGTATTGATAGCATTGTAATATTTTATTCAAAAAGTGTTTAATAGATTAGAAGTTTTTGGAAAAATATAACTGAAGATATATAATCCATCCTTGAGTAAATTGCATTTTGGTTGTTGGAATTAGTGAGAAATGCTCAAGGATGAAGACTGATTTGAATAGAGATGGATCAGAATTTATTTAAAAAGATCTTCACCTAATAAAGTCAAGGAGTTCATAGGAATACTCTAACATAAGTATTTGTATTATGTTGCAGATATTTAAAAGTTTATAAAAGGATTTTAGAATTATTAAAATAATTCCTATAAATATTTAGATTAGTTTTGGAGATATTTGAGATGATTGATAAGTCCTAGAGATTATTTGAAGAAGCTCAGGTTTTATTTAATGAATTTATGGAATTATCAGTTCTTGATAAGGAATTATAAAAAAGGAAAAGTAAATTCATCAATGTGATTCAATGCTTAAGAGAATTGAGTTGTGTAAGGAACTTATTAAGAGAATCTATCTTTGTAGGAGTGAAATATCACAGGTATTTCTATTGAAGTAGAATATATTTCAGACCATATAATAGAAATGTAAAACACAATAGATAATAATGCTATGTGGATGAGAATTGTTTTTTTCATAAGTAAATTCATCTATATAGATAAGAAGAGGAAAGTGTGTGACTGAATTCATATATGCTACTGAATTTTGATGAAAAACATTCTGGGAATTATTCTAAATGGTCAGAACATAATAGAATTATCCTATGAATCTTCCCATAAGCTAAATTAGTTATTCTCATTTTGAAAAAAGTTGATCTCATAAGGTAAAATACTTAGATGAATTTTTGAGATCTCAACAGAATGAAAAATAGATTTTTCATAATTGTGAGATTCTAAAGAATGATAAATGTGATGATGTTAAAGTTTTTCTCAAGTTTTTAGAACATTGTGATGATTTTGAAGAGTTGTGATACAATCCTGAAGGTGATACAAAAAACGAGTTGAAGATAAAGATATCACAATTGATTAGATATGTGATTTTTAAAATAGGAAAAGGAATTATTGAGTTTTCAAGAATAATGTAGATATTGTTTATTCAAATATTTATTATCCTTTAGTTACTTGAGTAATTTATTAAGTAAGATTATTGATAATAATAAAAAAGTAAATTTTTTAGTTTTTATTGTTTTTACAAACTCAAACCAAGTTCTATACTAGTTTCATGTGAGTTTATCATACTGCGTGATGAGTTCCATTTCATAAACATGGGTGTGTATATTTTTATATAGCTATAAATATTAACATGTATATTTTAGTGGAGATATTTTCAGTAAAAGAAAAATAATAAGTTGATCCATGAGTATAATATAAGAAAAAAATTATCTAATGAGGTACATTTAATTAATGGTATTCATGGAATATCCTTTTAGTACAAAAAGTGGTACAAGGAAAATCATGGGAACCCAGATGTGGGTATTTAATAATACTGATTTTTGAAGGGAAAATGATTTTTTCAACATGTTTTCCATTTATAGAACATTGAAAATGAATGTTTCATTTAATGATCCACCCATACATGTGCGAGGTGTGGATCTTGAGGAGAGAAAATACAAAGATCCATGTGTCCATACAATAAAATGTGTGCATATCATTGATGGAGTATAGAGAATAGAGAACTTAGAACCAAGAAGCAATAGATCTCTCAAATAAGTATAAGAACACGAACCGTCTTCAATATATCATAGAGATAAGCATGAAAAACCAATAATGATTAAGTGATGAAAGTTCATTTGGGTGTCAAAGAATAAGATAATATAAATATAAGAGTTAGTGAAGATTCTAAGTTATTATATTTTGATCTTATGCATTGAAGATGAGAAGAGAATAAGAAGTCAGTGAGCAAGAAAAGACCCATGAGATTTAGTGTACATTTCCAGGAAATATTCTGAGATTGAAATCAAGTGATTAAAGTATAGGTAAAATATATTCTGGTCTGTATTCTTGAGCAGTGAGTGTGAGAAGACAATGAATAAATTCAAAAGAATTGGAAAATAAGTATAATATCATAGACTGAGTTGTATGTGTTTTAATTGAATAATTTTAGGTATTTAAAGACTTTGAGGTGAGTAATAATATAATTTTTAAGTGTGTAGATACATCCTTGGACTAACTTGTGATCTACTTAAAGAGGAGGAAATAAGAATAATACCATTAGGAGATGAAGACTATGGAAAATAGTACAAAAACCCCTTATCATGTATAAAAAAGTGGAGGATTGTCACTTGTGTAATAAGGTGTCCCCACTTATGTAATATAGTGGAATAGGTTTCAGGATAATACTTGTCCACCCATTGTAATTTGTGATTTGATTATAGTGGATAATTCATGTCTCAATGAGAGTTGACATGACATGAAATATGTTTCCCACATCGGGGTCGAAACTTGTAAAAATATTGCATGAAATATCATGTTCATATTCTGATATTTCATGTGTTTGTGACATATTGGTTGAATCTTAAAAGATATATTTATAACCCAATAATTAATGGGGGTTTAAAAACCAAAGGGTTTAAGTTAAAAAAAATAACCGTTACTTTGTAAAAAGTTGTCACGCTTGAATCACCACCTCCCCTCCAGGTCTGTTTGTATAGTCCACTAGGCACTGCACCATTCTTTGTCTTATGGATTGAATAAAAAAATTTAACATGAGGTAACCAACCCTTGATACCTAATTATTTTTTCTACAAATTATATTTGAACCATTAAAAACATATATTAATATTTGATGTGTGTGCGTATAAAACAAAATGAATATTTTCATGATTTTTCTCATGTTTGGACATACTGGTGCACCTGAGCGTGTGAAAATATTTCATTAACTACTTGTTTTTCATATTCTTCTATGATTAATCCTCTATGAAAATATCATTTATATAAATACAATTTAATAAATTAAAATAATTTTTTCATATAGTAATTGAAAATTGATAAATTTTATACCCAAAATTCAAGACTCAACCAATATGAAATCATCATAGAATATCAACTGACATACAATCATTATTACAAAAAAACACTCTTTATAGGGGTTATAAGTATTTTCCTCCACCCATTATACAAATCATACTTAAATAAGCACCACAGTTCACCTCACTCTATAAGGTGAGTTACCCTCACATTTTCACCTTTGAGAAGATTATATCAACACTGCATAAATAAAATAATTGATTAAATATAAGAACATATAATGGTGTAATATAATTATACAAAAAATATTAACACCCAAATATCTTCTCAAGATCCATATTTGATTGTAGTATCGACTCTAAGTCATGGAAGTGGTTGCATGGACATGATATTATTGTATCTGACTAGTTTTCCCATGACACGTTTCCATTCTTTCCTATTTTTATCTAATCATATGATGATCTTTTTTGTAGTTTACCAAGACTTGTGTCTATCCATTCCTGATAGAACACATTCATGTGATTATATGGTGTCTAGTATGGGAACAAGCATCATAACCACCTACAAATAATAAAAATATTAAAATAAAAAATATTAATGATTACTAAGTACTAATATTAAGAAGATAAATTATTGTTTATTTGATCTAGAAGGCTCAAAAGTCTCCATATACATAGGATGATTAGTATTTCCAAAACTCTCTATCTCAAGGGTATCCACAATACCCTCATTAGATATAGGAGGAATATAATTCATGAGAGGATAAGAATGCATGGGGGAAAGGTATGAGTAGTAGGTATCAATGGGTCGAGAGTATGAGGAACTGCTAATGAGGGAGTTGGCATCGTAGGGTAAGGACACTGGGGAATGTAAGGACCCAGGTAATTAAAGTTACTCTTAGAAAATAAAGAGGTTATATCCCTAACATCTACATGGAAACCCTCATTCCAAAATTGATTTAATTATGCTATCAGTGGTTATAGATACACATCTATATCATTCCCATGATCATTCATCACATAAATCAATATGGCCATGAAATTATATGTATTATTCATGTGCATCCAAGGTGTAAGACTATATATATGTGTATTATGATGGGCTATGTGTTGTGTGCAATATGAATTTGTCTAAATGGATTAAAACCATCACATGATAACCCTAGTCTAACATTACATATCTCTAATGAAAATTCAAGATGTTGTTTATTAAACTCCTTCCATGAAAATACATCTTATGGTGCAACAAATGCACATTGATTTCATTTTTTCTCATTTATATCTCATATCTTCTGCCATTTTTTCTAACATTAACATTCATTGAAATATTTGTGTTAAAGGAAAGTTCTATATAACCTTCTAGGGAATAAGTGATAGTTTCATCTTTATTATGTTTCAATTTGTATGTTCTATATTTCTTAGAATCATTCAAAGATTCATTTTCATTCCAATATAGCATACAATCATTAGGAAAAAAAGTATTTTGTTGGAAGAAAATCTTAATTTAATAACTCTGATGCCTCATAATCATTTTTTTAATGTTTTCACCATCGAGAAACAATTCCTTAAAAAATCAAGAAAATAATCAATCCCACTATTACTAAATCCATATATGGTTTTCATATGAAATAACCACATCATAAATTATAGTTTTTTCATATTAACATAACCAGGATACACTGATGTATTTTCAACCTCCATCACCTTCTTAAATTTTTCAATACCATTGTTTTGTTTATTATTATCAAAATCTGAAATTGAATTTACACTAATTACTTCCAATTATATTCTAGATGTGTGTTCAATTTTTCAAACAAAAGGAAACTGTTCAAATATCATATCATTCAAACCATCCCTATAAAAACTTTATATATTTTTTTCTTATTGGAATGTTTCTTCATTATGGTGTTATACCTCATAATTGGTTTGAAATCTAACTCTAGTGATTTGATAACTTACTTATTCATGGTTTATCTAAGTTTTATTAATTCAATTATAAAAAGAACATTAAATAATCTCCCCTTATGTGGTATTTTTGAAAGAGGAATCCAAAAATATTTCAAGTTTATTCTAAAACTCATTTGACACCAGATTAAGAGAATACACCCAACTTTTATCCATTGTAAAATAAAAAATAGAAGATTGAATAAAATAAAATAACATTTTATTATTCACTTATATTTATTAAAAAGAAATAATCATATAATGAAAACATAATATTTTGATATTTATATCAACTAAATACAATGTTTGTTAAATAAATAATCATCTTTAATATAAAAAAGTAATTATTTAAAAAAATTGATATTATTTATATATATTTTAATTAAGATAAGATTTTAAAGTCTATGAATAGGCAATGATATTAAAAAAAGAACAATTTTAAATTAGTTTTAAATGCTTATATTTTTTATATAACTATAATAATGATTAAATTTTGATCTTCTTTATTAAAAATTTTAAATGGAAAAATAATAAAATTATGAATACTATAAAAAATTTGTTCAATTAAACTTATGGGATATAAATCTAAATGAATACAAAGCATATATATTTCATTACAATTTTTTAACTATAACAAAAAAAACTTAAAAACATATAAACATGTAATAATGTTTGATTATTCACTCATATTTACTAAAAATAAATAATAATATAATGAAAATAGTGAATTTTGATATTTATATCAACTAAATAAAATGTTTTTTAAGTCATTGATTATAAATAAAAGAAATCTTTAAAAAACAAAAACAACTAATATTTTCATATTTTATTTAAGAGTGATACAAACATTATACTAAACTCATCTCTCAATATGTGTTTACTTAAACCATAAATCATCATTTCCAGAAATAAACCATTAAGTCATGCCATCGAAATTCCTACCCATTAATAATTATATGAACTACTAAAATTAAAATAAACAAATAACTATAATGAACCAACTCAGGTCGACCTAAAATATCACCCAATCTGGCCCACAATGAGGCCTCAAGCACACCTCCTTATACACTAATGGTTTTCGACTAGCAATAAGGGTCCAATAGATACAGTGGGGAGACTATACCCTCTGGTTAGAGGGAAATAACAAAAAAAATAACCAAAACATCTACAGGGAGAAACATCAAAGTACACATAATAAATAACAGAAACAAAATCATGCTATAATAAATGAAATGTATCATAGAATCATACAAACTCAAATCATGAAAAACATAAAATAGATGGTCTCCCACTAGGCTGACCACATATACAAAATAAACAAACTAAAAACAAATACAACAATATCTATAACTAACACTAAGCCTATAACAACCCAAAATTTTATCAATTAAATTTCTCTTATTATAATTATATCATGAAGTATAAAGAACATACATCACATAGAGAATGCAATAAAAACATTATTCTCTTAAATTTAGAAATATACTTTAGTTAGAAAATAAATTAATAAGAATTCAAAATATTACAGTGGGACAATAGATAGAAAATAATATAATAAGAATAGAAAATTTTGGATCTACTTGATCCACTAGAATGCCTACACTCATAAAAAAAGCTATAGAAATAAAACATAATGCTAATAATAAAATATTAATTTAAAGGATGAGAGTATATATAACCTTGGGATAAAATAGTAGTGACTGATGAATGGAATAATAGGTATTTATAGGAAGTGGTAAACTCTTATGTCCGTTAGAAATATGACCATTAGAATAGTAACCTAGCTGTTGGAATAGTAATGTGGCCATTAGCAATAGTAATATGGTTGTTAGAATAGTAACCTCTCCTATGAAGTACAGATAAAATTTAGGTATCTTATAAAAGAATATATAATATATTTATATCATGGAATAAGAAAATAAATGTTTTAAAAATGATAAATTAAGTGTTGGTATTTTTATGAAATGTAAATGTTTATTTACAATTTTATAATTAATATAATAATTTAAAAGAAAATTTATTTTTATAAAATAGATTCATAATTTAACATTTTTTATATTATAATTATAATATAATTTTATGAGACCTTGATTAATTTTTCAAAATGTCATAAAATCAATTATAATATTAAAATCAGTATTTTTAGAATAAATGATTATTTTAATTAAAAATTAAATTTATCATATTTAGAAAATTATTTTCATAAAAAGGAGTCTATTTTTTAAATCTACACCCCAAAAATGGCTAGGGTGAATTTTTGTATTTTTCTAAAATAGATGGATTTTTTGTGAATAGTGAAATAGGGTAATTTACAGTATTTAACAAATACATGAATTTTTGAGCCATGGATGATTTATAGATGATGTAAGAACTCATTGGTTCAAAATATCCTAATAAATTTACTTTATTTATTCATATTAATCAACATTATTTATATTCTTGAGCCAAAATAATAAACAAATGAATAAAATAATCAAAAACACCCCTCTCCTCCCCCTATAAATACCACCCCTCACTAACCCTTATCCTCATGCATCCTAAGAATTTTATATTGTCTAAATTATACTAAATTACCTTTCCAAGCCTCTTACCCACATCCATGATCTTCTATTCTCAACAAAATACCAAACTCAAGTGCCTTAAGGAGGTTCTTAAGGAGACGATATTCAAGAGGTAAAATCCCCCTTTTTTCTCCTTTAAATTCTTTCTTTATTCTACATTATCCTCACCTCCACTATCAAAAATAGCATGGTAACTCTAGTATCATATATATAATATAATTTTATTGTTTTAATTTAATATCCATCATAAAATATCTTACCTTCCCCTTTTATCTTAAAAACAAAAACATTGTCTATGATATGTCATTCACCGCCTTCATCGACGATGATTTTTCATTTTCCATTACCACTTTCAAGTCTGGTCATAAAACCATTATAATGGTTAAAAAAATAAAAATTAATATTATAACTTTTTTCATGTTTTTTAACTAATATATATACATAGTATTGAATAATAAATCAAAATTAGTTCATGATGATCAAAAAACCGCCAAAATAAACTAAACGTTTGTCATTAACATTTTATAAAATGAATAATCCTAATACCAGAAAACAAAATTATATGTGGGACCATTTAAAATTATGTAATTTTATTAATACCATTTCATTACACTTCTGGATTTTTTATTCCATTTGAAAAGAACTCCCATAATTATACCCAAGGGAACCGACCATAAAACTGTGTAACGAACGCTCTCGGAACAACGAAAGTAATCATTATAAATCATCAAAATGGTCATAAATGAACTTAATAAAATTATAATAAATAAAATATATGTTTAATAGGTTCTGAATTAAATCTTTAATTAATCTAATTTAATTATCCATGACATTAAGTTCAAATGCAGAACACATTTGGACATATGGTAAGGGATCTCTCCAAACCCCCAAATTCATCGTAGGGTTACACTTTATCTCACTTTAAACAAATATATTTATTCATTTTTTTATATAATTATTATAAATTATTTGTATATGTTATAAAATTATGTATACAGATCAATTCATCCATATTTTATAGGGAAATACATGTTTTAAAAGGTTCTCTTATCAATTCTTCTTGATAAGCAATCTTGATTAAAGGTAACTTCCTCATTTCTTACCCATTATCAAGTACACTCCATAATATGTTTTAAGATACCATTATTTTTCTAAAATAACTCATTTTATCATGAAAAATTATCTTAGTTCATTTATAGTTTTATAAAAAAACAATTATGACTTTTCCTCTTTAAAGACTCTTTAATATTTTCCCTCAAGTTGCACTAAAGTGTCTCATTTATAAAGTTTCTTAAACACTCATTTTAAACATTTTCACTTAATTTTGACATAATTTATCATGATCTATTCTTATTTTCTCTTATTAATGTCCAATTATGATTTAAATCCATTCTTTCATTGACACCATTGTGATACACTCATTAGTTATGCCTTATGACGTGATTGTGATACACATTTTTTTCCATGGGTAACCCTTATGTTTGTTCCTTATATTTGATTCTTTATGTGGCACACATATGTATGAACATGTTATGATGGGTGCAAATAGATAGTTCTCTAATTCATTGGGTAATTTTTTAGTCTTATGAGACGTCATGTATGGGATTATGGAGTAATCCTAATCCATTATGGGACTTTGTCTACCATGTGATATAGTCTTGGAAGTTTGACTCAACTCATAGTTATGTCATGTTATATATTACTTATACATTCTTATGTTTTCATGATCACATGATCCCATGATCTATATTTTATTCTCCCATATGTTTATTCATGTTCTATTCCTTTTTATGTCATCATGTTATGCCTTCTAACCCATGTGTTATACTTTATTCTGATGTTTATTCCCTTACTGGGATTTTTAGATCATCCCTTTTGTCTATGTATTCCTCAGGTTATCCTATGTATATTTAGGAGCTCAAAAGAATTTAGGATTTAATTATAGAATATTAATATAAATATTTTTTATTCTATTTCAATGTTTTCAATTTTATATACCTAATATTCCAAATGCACTAGAATTTAAGATCCTTGGTTTGTATTTGATGGATAATTATGCTTAAAATCATGTAATAACATGTCTAAAATTGTAAAATACTGAGATTTTAAAAGGAAATACTATATTATTAAATGAACTACTAAATACTATGTGACCTTTATAAACTAACCATTAAACATAATGTTGACGCTTCTGTGTTTTGAATTTCGAAAAATGGACATACACAGTTGCGATCAGTAAATTATTTAGAGTCTAATAAGACCAACTTAATGTTTGGTAAATAGTAATATACCCTTATGAATAGTAATGTTACCCTTATGAATAGTAACATACCCTTATAAATAGTAACATGGACCTTATGAATAGTAATGCACCCTTATAAATAGTGACTTGACCCTAATGAATAGTAATGTACCCTTATGAATAGATTCTTGAACCTTATGAATAGTAATGTACCTTTATGAATAGTAATTAACCAATGAAATTATAAATAAAATTTATCCACCCTATAAGTGTCAATATGATATAATTATGTCATAATATAAGTAAATAAATATTTTAAAAATTATTGATTAAGTGTTGGTATTTTTGTAAGTCATATATATTTAATTACAAATTTATGATTTATTTAATAATTTAAATGAAAATTTATTTTCATAAAATGTATTAATAAATAATTATTTTTATGACTTATGATTATAAGATAATTCTAAGAGACCTGAAGTAATTTTTCAAAGTGTTGGAAAATCATTTTTAATTTTAAAATTGTATTTTTCAAGTAAATTGTGATTTTATTTAAAAATTAAATTAATCGTGTTTAAAAAATTAGTTTGATAAAATTTATTTTATTTTTTTATTCTACATGTCTAAAAATGGTTGGGGTGATTTTTTTTTAATTTTCTGAAATACTTTATTTTTTATGAATAGTGAAATACGATAATTTAAAAATTAAGTTAAATACTTGATTTATGGAGTAATGGATGATGTTCTACTGATGTAAGAACACTTATCTTGAACTCACATGCATTTATTACTATTTTGGTCTTGTAATCATAACTATTTCTTTTATTTTGGAAAAATAATAAAATAATAATTAAAATAATGTAAAACCCCTCCTCTCCTCCACTATAAATACCACCCCCATTCCCCTCTTCCTCCCACACCTCTCAAGCCTTGATCATTGCCTAATTTATACCAAATACTCCTATAAATCCCCTTCCTCATGTCCAAGACCTTTTGGTCTCACCAAAAGGCCAAAACCAAGGGCCATAAGAATTATCTTAAGGAGAAGAGATCAAGAGGTAAGCATCCTCTTTTGTTTTCTTTCTTTTATTTTCATTTTCTTTTATATTCTTATTCTTTACTCACCTACCATTATACAAGATGATTGAATGATCCAGTATCTTATATATTCTTTATTTCATCATGTTTATGTAATATTCACCATTATACTCATTCTCCTCTTCCACTTATTCTAGAAATTAAAACATCATCTGTGATGTGTCGATTTACCGACATCGTGGATGATGTGATTTCAATTTCTTTTACTTCCTTCAAGACTGGTCATGAAACCATTTTTATGGTTGAACCAGATTATAATTTATTTATTATATCTTATATAAGGTTCTGGAATCATTTTTTTCACATGTTATTAATTTATAAAACAAAATGAGTTCATTATGATCAAAGAATTTTCAAAATGACCTAAACAAATATCAATAATGTTTAAACTTATGAATCATACTAGTGTAAAAATTAAAAATAATAAATGGTATAATTTATGGTTTTAGAAATATTTAAATACTATTACATTCCAATTCTGGATTTTCACTTCCAATCTACAAGAATATCCACCATGAACCGATCATGGAAACCATGTGAAGAACGCACCCAAAAACAATGAAAATAACAAAATATTATTAATGAATGGGTGGAATGATGTTATAAAATGATCATTAAATGTTTTATAAACATGAATATTTTTTTTAAGATATTAATAAAACTATTTTAACCATTATACAGGAGTTTTAAATGAGTTTGAAGTAAGACAAACCTGAGGTAAGGGAATTCTTAACCCAATTTATGTTCTTTGGGTTAACCTTCTAATTTATTCATTTGTGGTATTAAGATTATTTGTGTGATTAATTTTTGTTTATATTATGTTGTATTATGTGTATTTACACTATATACACATATCCATTCCATTCTATTAATTCTCTCTCCAATTATATTTTTAAGGGACTTTTCTTTTAAAATCATTTTAAAAGTCTCTTTAATGAAATTCAAAAAGATTGTTTATATGGAATGAGTAGTTATATTGATTTCATGATGCTTTATTGCAATTATGTTTCCATTATAAGTTTACATGATAGTTTTTTCTGAATATTATTTCATTATTATATTCATGGTTTTCATATTTTAAAAGATATTTTTTTTACGAAAAAGGGAATTTTGAAAACATTAATGTGTTTTTCTCAAGGGTTTAAATGATTTATCAAGTGTTTTATTAATGATATGTTCCTTGGACATAGTTATGTTGGGTTGAGGCCATTATAGATCACTATATGTTATTTTGAGCCCATTATAGCTCATGATATGTTTTTTTGAGACCATTATAGCTCAAGATATGACGGGTGAGCCCCATTATTGCTCTCCAATGCATTGGGTACTCCAGAGATGGAAGTTGATGAAATATTTATTCCATGTGTAAGGGTTATTGTAAGAGTGATATGTTAATTATTTCCTAAGTCAAATACATGATGTTTCTATTCATGCTTATGAGTTTTCAAGAAAAGGGATTTTAAAGGGTTTTAATGTTTCCACTGGACTAATGGTTTTTTATTCTTTATGTACCTTACTGAACTTTTTTTGCTCGTCACAAGTTTTTAAAATTTTTTTCACAGGATTCCTTAGATTTTAAAAGGATAGTTAAGGTGCTACTACAGATGAATCCAATTAGTTAGATTGTAATTATTTTTGTAAACTCTGATTCAATATATGTAAGTTATTGTCCAATTCTACAAAACCTTGACCAAAAAAGGTTCTTATTTGTACAATGTACTATGTATTTTTCAATTATCTATTATACAAAAAAAATAAACAACATGTTTTAGTACTGAATCTATAAGTGTAGGTTTAGGTCTTTACAAAAAGTTTAGGATTTATATATTTGTTAAAAGATGAAGATCTAGTTATTTTTGGAGATTAAGACTAAAAAACTTTAGTAAGAACCCTAGGGATAATTTTATCACCATGGATAACCTAGATTGAAACTTAAGGAATTACAAGTTAGGATATACTTCTTATTTACAAGTTTATCCTTATATGTTCAAAGTTTCCTTTTTTATATGATTATTAACTAAATATTCAAGCCTCCCTAATTGTATTTTATTTTTCTTAATTAATGGTGGTAAAAAGTATAACTTGTTCCAACAATCAATGTGATAGACAATGTGAAGATTTCCCTAATGAAATGTTAAATTTGATGGGAATGGAATCTTAAAACTTCATGAAAGTACTAGAACAACTGGATCAAGTTATGAATAATAACTTGAATCATGTGGAAGGCCATTCATGTCCTAAGAAAGATCAATTTGTGGTCAAATCATTTATATGAAAAAGGCTTCCTATCTTTAGTGAATCTTTTGATCTCCTCATCACAAAATAATGGATTAACTCCATTGAGAAGATATTATATATCTTCCAATGCTCAGAAGAAGAGAAAGTCATGATGGCGGTTTATCATTTTTATGGGGAATTTGATAGGTGGTGGAAACTGATAAAAAAACAAAGTCTAAAGAGGAAATGGATTCCATGAAATGGGATGCATTCAAGAAAATATTTTTCAATAAATATTTTCCCTAGGATATTTGTCTTAAGATGGATAGGAAGTTCCTCAGTATAAAGAAAAAGGAATATGAGCCTATTGGAACATATAAGGAAAACTTCACAAGATTTTCATAGTATTCTTCCAGCCTTTTCATCATCACTGAAAGTATGGTGGATCGATTATTTAGTGGGTTGAAACCAAGTCTACAAAAAGCCTTCGAAATTCAAGAATTTGACAATTATAAGGAGATTGTTTTTTGTTACCTTAAGGTTGAAATGGAGATTGGTGATCCTTAGTGGTCATGTGGGACTATAGAAAAGAAACATACTATAGAGTTCTCTTTAGGGGGTCTAATAGAAAATTATTATAGAGGAAAGAAAACCCAACATCCCACTTGTCAAAAGTGTGGGAAGAAGCATTCTAGAAACTGCCTAAGGGCAACCAGAAGGTGCTTCAAGATTGGAAAAGAGGGGAACCAATCTAATCAATGCTGAAGTGAAATAAAGAAACCCACTAATTAAGAGTTTTAAAAGAATATTTATACAAAAACTATGCATGTTTTTCAATTCTTTAACTGCAAATAACATGGGAATTATGAGAGCCGGTTCCATAATCCAAGGATTATTGGAGGCAATCAATAACAATAATCTCCAAGGTAGTAAGGAAGGGCATATGTTATTACTACTACTAAGGTGGAGCCAGGAAATGATGTAGTGATAGGTATGCTAATTATTCATTAAATAATAGATAATGTTCTATTTTATTCTAATTCTACGCATTCTTTATATCTTGTAAGTTTAGTAGAACTATTCAAACACCACCTCAAAATATATGGTTGAGTTATCTATGAGAACAGATAATGGTAAATTATTGCATCTAAATTATATAACTCCTCCAAAGTTAATTTTTATGGATTAAACCTCCTAGATAATATCATATTACCTCCTTTAGTGGATTTTGATGCTATATTAGGCATGGATTGATTATCTTTATATAGAGCCAACATCAATTTTCAAGAAAATGAGACCACTCTTCATATCTCAAGGCATCCTCTAATTTTGTACAAGTGTATGGAAGAGGATGAATCTTCTTCAAAATCATCCTCTCAAATGTAGATATTATTGCCTTATGAGGAATAATATCTAGCTCAAATGATTGAGACAAAGGATAGGATCATACTTTAAGACATATCCATTGTGAGGGACTACACTAATGTGTTCCCCGAAGAATTATTCAGTCTTCCTTCTGATTTATAGGTTGAGTTATCAATTGATATTATACCAGGATCTATGCCTATATCAAATACTCTTTATAGGATGGACACCATTGAGTTAGAGGGGATGAATAAGCAGTTACAAAAGAATCTATATAAGGGTTTTATACACTCGAGTGCTTCACCATGGGGTGTATCACACCCCAACCTAAAAATGTTAATTATTTTTATTATTTTTATTCTCAATTCTGTGTTCCAGTAGTTGACGGTTTAAAATTTAAATTTTTTGAATCTCCTTGGATATTTTACAATTATCCTGCATGGTTAGTAGTAGCCATGCAGTGTCCATGGGGTTGCCTAGGTGAGTATGAGGTGTGGCACAAGGCTTGTGCATGGTCAATTAAATCGTGCGGAAAGCATGTGGTTTGGCTCTATGAGTTGATAGTGCTGAGCTTCATGGTTTGAGCATTGTTTGGTCAACCATTAATCTACTTAGAAGTATTTCTGCATGGATTCCTAGCCTAGGAAGTGACTAGTTCACAATTGTTGTGTGGTTTGGTAAACCATTCACAAACTGTGCGGGTCACTCATAATTTTAAAATTTTGATTTTAATTTTATTGTTTCCTTTATTTTATTTTTCTATACTCTCTTTTTATTTTATTTCCTCCTCCCTTTCTTGTGAATCATGTGGCAGCCCCCGTCCCCCTCCTCCATAGTCATGCACAAGCCCCCCATCTCAGCTCCCTCTTTCCATGGAATTTTATCTAGATTTATTAAGGATTCTTGGTCTAATATATGGGGTAAGTCCTCCTCTTCCCTCCTCCTCCCTTGATATGGTATTTTTCTTCTCCTCGTTTCCCCTCACATTTCAACCAAACCCTAGGTCAAGGTTTAACCCATTTTTTTAGTTTTCTTCTATTGTTAGGATGTGCAGTGGGTATATTGGGTCGGATTCATGTGTATTTCAGCATCTGTCATTGAAGGTGAAGCATTTCAGACCATTTCGGTCCACTCGGCACAATTTTGAGGTAGGTTTTCTTCTGCCTTTTCTTTTGAACCAATTTTAATTAGGGTTTTTGTGATGTTTTGGTCCCTAATATTATTGCAGTGCATCTTGAACCTTATGGGGAGGATTCGAGCCACTATTGTGAGGGGCTTATATGCATATGCATAGGTAGTAATAGATATATGTAAGTTCCCCATTTATATATATTCACCCATGGAAGGATGAATATATATAATGGGGCTATATTTTCTTATGTATATTTATGAAAATGCTTATGTGTAAGTGTAAAGGGGTATATGCATGTATGAGCATATATGGTAAGGATCCCCTTGTGCATATTTGGTCATGAAAATATGTATATAGGGGATAGGTTTCCTTGCATATAAGCGAAGGTGCATATGCATGCAAGTGGAAAGGGAAGATTTGAGTTGTCGTCATCTAAAGTAGTGTGCCTTGATTTCGAGGTAGGTTTCCTATGCATGAGCCTTTAATTTGAATTCCTTTATTTCTTGGTCATTTTAAAAATATGATTTTATATTTATGTGTTATATAGATATGTTAGGTAAAATTGATTGTGCCACTTGGAATTGGTTTCTTATTTAATGTGCATAATTTTTCTAAGCCTCTTTATAAGTTTTACTTTAAATGTGAATTATCCTAAATGTTTAAAATAGTTTTCTAAATGATTCCTAACATGTGAAGTGTGTTTCTTAGAACTCAAAGGCTTTGGTTAAATGTATTATTTAATTCTTGGCTCATTTGGAAATTTTAGATGCAATTTGATTTTCAAATGACATAAAGGCCTATTTGGAACCTTTCGTACATGATGTGTGTTTTATACCTAGTTTTAGGAATGAATTTGGAAAAGAATTTGGAATTGTGAGCATTAAAGGCCCGGTTGGTACTTTATGTCATTTTTTTAAATTAGTTTCAAAGTGACATGATGTGTAGGTTTGGTTGGCAGTTGTTCATGACTTGTTGTGAGATGGGAACCTCTTTGTTGGACTCTCTGAGGATAGGGTCATTGCATAGGTGGTGTCAGCATTTAAGCTAGGAAAGAATGGTGTTTGTGGGTTTTAGTTTGATCCACTCATGTGAGGACCTCCCCATTCACCAAATTCTATTATCATGGGATTCATGGGCGTCATCTAGAGGGTCGGGTGAGAGTTTCTTATCAACCCTGATTAGATGGTTGTTACCCCCTGTATTTCCTAAGAGTCTAGGTGGGATGTTCCACTGGTGATGATAGTTTAGAGAATCTAGTTGGTTATAGACTATAAAGATGCACCATAATCTGGTAGGTGAGTCTGAACTGAGTACATCTAGGGATTTCTTTTATAGATGATTGGGAAATTACCATGACTACATATTTGTATATTATTGTTTAATTTTGTGTCAATTTTGGTATTTGTTCTTGTAAAACCCATGTTTTTCATTCCATATTAAAATACCTAATTTAGTATTGATTATCTTTTAAAGGAATCTTTTGAAATATTTTTCTTTATGCTTTGTAAATTGATTTCTGAAATGCAATGGAAGAAATGGTTTTTCTTAAAAATGGAAGTTTGTTTATTTTTTTTAAAGAACAGAAAAACACTATTTTTATATATCCTATTTTCAAACTAGAAATAATGGGTTTCACTTTAAAGGTGTTGAATGGGGTGTTTTTTATCCTTGGTATCCCTACTAAGCATCTTGGTGCTCATGCCTACTCTAAATTTTCAGTTTCAGGTTCATCCAGTTTTGGATCGTTCTCAAAGTGATCATGGTTCTATGATTGGTGGTGACCCATGTAGTCACTTGGAGGTATGTTTAGTCATCCAGTTTTATTTATTTTTTCAAATTCTGGTTTTTTTATTTTATTCTTGTTTATTTATGTGTATTTCATGTGATAAATCATTCCCAACTATGTATTCTTGATGCCTAGCACTAGTTTCCAGCCTGGGAGGATTGGGAACACCTCTCGGGCCTTATCACAGTCTGGATTAGGTAACTGGTTTAGGGTCGACCCAGGTTGGTTCATGAAAAAATAGTACTAGAGTAAGACCTTATTGTTTGGGATGTAAGGTAGATCAAAGATAGGATTTCTAGGTCTTGGGAGGTAGTTCATGGTTCGGTGCCTAATCACCACCACTCATGATGAGACTTGAGTCTTCAGGGCTGGTTGGGTTTCAAATCTTTATTTTTGGTTTTGGGATATGTTGTTAGTGATTGTTTAGTTTGATGAGCTTTTATATATTGGGGGATGAAAGTGGAAGTGATCTGGTGCTATACAGTGAGATTATATGGTGTAGTGAACTATGTGGAGCTCATGTGCATGGTTTAATATATTTATAGTGGTTGGTGCATGCTCAGTGCATGTTCTACTAAACCATGTGGTTGGGTTATGCATGACCACTAGTTCCCTTTCTCGGTTATTTTGGTATTTGTGATGTTTCAGTATTCTTTGGGTTTGTTTGATTGAAATTATAAAATGAAAATGATAAAATGGTTTTTGAATTGAAAAAATGGGTTTTAAAAAAGAAATGGATTCGTAATTTTGAAAATTTTAGAAAAATATAGAGGAAAGGTGAATTGGGGATTTGGTAAATATTTGGTTTTGATGATAAAATGGTATGTATGGACCTTTTTATTCCTTATGGTCATTCACATATGTGTTTTTGTATGGAAAGTGTGTGTTGGTATGTGTGTATGGATGATAGAAGTGGAAGTGGTGATGAACACATACGTGACAGTTCATAGGATACCATGGGTAAATATTTAAAATCAAGTATTTGAATTTATTTTTCCAAAGTTTTTTTTGAAAATGAAAATGGTTTCCATTAAAAGGGGGCTTCTTTTCTAATGATAATTTTGGTTTAAAAGGAAAAATTGAGGTGGTTTTTTGAAATTTTTTTAAGTTTATGTTCTGAAATGATTTTGGAAATGGAAAATCATTTTAATTTTAAAAGGGGGAAATTAAATTTAAAAATGGTTGAATTTGGAAATGGTGGTTCCTAAAATAGGGTTTTTTGCTTGTTTTGAGATTTTGTTGTGATTTTGTTTAGGTTGATATTTTATTTGGTTTTGATTTGGTTTTTTAATGTATTGGTTTATAACTTGGTATTTGATTCAAAATGTTAATTGGTCGAGTTATAGTTCAATAATGATATGGTTTTGTGCCTTATGTTATTGAGAGTATGATACCCATAAATTCCTAGAAGGTTTCTAAGGATTCTATTTTCTAATCATTGGCCCTACTTAGACTTCTATATAAGTGGTGGAATCTAACTATTTTTAAAATTTTCCTATTATTTGTAGTCATCAAAGTTTGTTGGAGGCTGTGAAGTTTCTTGAGGGAGTTAGTGATGTTTTGGGTTTTTGGGAACTCCATTTTTCATGAGAGTGTGAGTTTCCTTGGGTATGTTTGAAGGATTGGGATTGGACCAGTGTGAGGTGATCGTTCCAACATAATTTCGAATTGGGATGTCTCGAGAAATATTCAAGACCACTTTCATCTAGTGTTTTGTTCTTGAGGAAGCGAGGGAGAAGAAATTTCCATAGCTCATGGATTCTAAACAAGGTCAACTGATGTTTAAGGGGAAATTTGATCATTTCAAGGAGTGTGTTTCCTTTTATTTAGTTATATTTCTGAGAAATCAGATAGAATCTCCTCTTTTTGTGTGGGATATCCCTATAGGGTTCAAGGACCAGTTTTTTTGTGCACATGGAGGTTCCCCATCCAATGAGGAGTGTGAACTAGAGGAACATATTTCGGTAAAGTATCATTTTCATTTATTGTATTTAATTCATTAGAACACTCACGGGTTTGCTTCCAATGTGGTCATTTTGGGAACTCAAAGTCATATTTCCATCATACTCTGAAGGCTTATTGTCAGTGTAGCTGTTTGGGTTACCTAGAAAAGTTTTGCAAGATTCATTGTCAAAAGAGGAAGTCTTGGCCTGAGGATGTCAGCTCTTGGTTATGAGTAAAGGGATGCTTCAATACATCAAGGCTCCAACCATAGGCCCAGAGTGAAGTTCGCACACAGTCAAGAATCATAGGGGTGTGGAGAACCTCGGTTCAGATATTTTCTTTAGTGTTAAGGTGTGGAAAGTTTTAGTTCCCTTGATGTAATATCATTACTCTTATAAACTCTTCTATATTATAAAAAGACTTGGTGTTCTTGCTTTCATGTTGTTCTTTGGTTGTGTTTATGTTTTGAATCAAGATTATTTATATTCCTTGTGGTTTGGATTCGGTGTTGGGTGTTTTTGATTTGGAGATGCTCAAGTATTCTGGAAATGATGAATCAAGGTTTGGCTCAGTGCTTGGTTTGAGTTCTTTCTGCAGGTTTTCTCTTAATTTTGGGGTTTTTGGTCTGTGGTGGGAGTTCCAAGGTTGGCCTAAGCTGGTCAGTTCTTAAATGGTGGGGAGACCCTCCATGGATCTTGTCCTGGTTTCTTTCTGTGTTTGTCAGTGATAACTAATTTCTTAATAGTGGGGAGAATCCTTTCTTTTCTTTTCATATGGTTCTCCTTGTTGTGTTTTTCTCTAGTGCTGGTTAGGTGTGAATTGTGGAGAAAAAAGGTCACCCTGAGGTTTTTTGTTTCATTAAACTTCATTCGGTTTTGGGTTTGAGTTTTGTTCTTCATTTTGATGAGTTAATTTATGGGGATAGATTGTGTTAATGGTGGGGATAAGTGTCACACACTAACCTTTAAATTTTAATTATTTTAATTATTTTAGTCTCTTTTTGTGTTACAGTAGTCGGAGGGTTGAAATTTAAATTTTTTAGAATATCTTTGTTAGTTTCATGGTTAGACAACATGGTTAGTAGTAACCATATAGTGCTCATACAGGTGCCCAAGTGAGTCTAAGGTGTGGAGCACAGCTTGATTATAGTCTATTAAATTGTGCGGAAAGCCTACAGTTTGGCTCTGTGAGTTGATATTTTCAATTGGAATGGTTTGAGAATGGTTTTCTCAACCATGCATCTACTTAGGAGTAATCGTGCATGAGTGTCTGACCTAGGAAGTTTCCAGTGCATGGTTGGCGCACGGTTTGGTAAACCATGTGCAAACCATACGAGTCATCCAAAAATTTTAAAAAATGCTTTTATTTTATTTTTAATTTTTCTTTTCCCTTTATTTTTTTCTCTCGTCTCTTTTTCTTTTCTTTCCCCATACCTACTATGTGCATTGTGTGGTAGCCCCCATCCCCCTCCTCTATAGCTGAGCGCCATCCCACCCCCTCTCATCTCCCTCTTTCCATGGAATTTTCTCTAGATTTATTGAGGATTCTTGGTTGAATATAGAAGTCAATCCCTCCTATTCCCTACTCCCTTGATTTTGAATTTTTATTATCCATGTCACCCCTCATGTTTTTTCCAAACCCTAGGTCAAGGGTTAACCCATTTTTTCAGTTTTTTTCCTTCTTTAGGGTGTGTAGAAGGTCTCTTGGGTCAGTTTCTGATGTATTTTAGCATCCTCCACTGAAGGAAGAGCGTTTTGGACCATTTTGGTCCACCCTCCACCATTTTTAGTTATGTTTTATTTTGCCTTTGCTTTTGGACCAATTTTAATTAGGGTTTTTGTGATGTGTTAGCCCCTAATATTATTGTAGTGCATCTTGAACCTTATGGGGTGGATTCAAGCTACCATTGTCTAAGGCTTATATGTGTATGCATAGGTAGGCATAGATATATGTAAGTTCCCCCTTTATATATATTCACCCATGGAAGGATGAATATATATAAGGGGTTATGTGTGCTTATGTATATATCTCAAAATGCATATGTGTGTAACAGTAAAGGGGTATATGCATGTATGAGCATATATAGTAAGGATAACCTTTTACATATTTATCCATAAAAATATGTACATATTGTCTAGGTGTCCTTACATATAAATGAAGGTGCATATGTGTACAAGGGAAAAGGGAATATTTGAGTTATTTTCATCTAAAGCAGTGTACCTTGAGTTCAAGGTAAGTTCCCTATGCTCGAGCCTTTAATTTTAATTCAATGATTTCTTGAGAATTTTAAAAATATTTTTGTATATTTA
Organism: Viscum album; assembly: GCA_963277665.1. Classification (NCBI taxonomy): domain Eukaryota; kingdom Viridiplantae; phylum Streptophyta; class Magnoliopsida; order Santalales; family Viscaceae; genus Viscum; species Viscum album. Next base: position 1,201,807,602 of record OY728159.1, on the reverse strand, counting down.
TGTGTTGTGTATATATATATATATATATTATTTAAAATTGATTGAGACACTTTGAATTGGTTTCTTATTCAATCTGTATAATTTTTCTAAGTTTTTTACAAGTTTTCCTTTAAATATGAAGTATCCTAAATGTTTAAAATCGTTTTCTAAATGATTCCTAACATGTCACACCCTGAACATAGTTTTCCTTAATTTTTATCCTTTTCTTGGTTCTCTACCATTTGGTTGAGGTTTGATTTGAGTTCCCAGTAAAAAAAAATTGAGTTTCCAAGCCTTTGGGTGGTTTTTGGCCCTATACACGGTTTGATCACGGTTTGGATCAAAGCATGATAGGTATGGTAGTGACCATAGACCCTTATTTTGGTGTAGCATGGCTTGCGCACTATTAGAGCAAATTGTGTAATAATCATGAAAAATAACTCTATCAAATGATAGAGCTAAGTTGCACAGTCATCACGCAGTTTCTTAAACCATGTGGTCAGCCCGTATGTGTGTCTTTTATTTATAGTAGGGTTCACATGGTTGGCCCATGGTCTAGAAGACCGTGCAGCCAAACCGTACATCTAACCTAGTGTTCAAAAAAATAAATGAAAATAAAATAAGAAAAATTAAATTAAATTAAATTACAATGTTTTAATAAAAATAATTATGATGATATTATTATTATTATTATTATTATTAAATTTATTATTATTATTATTAGGGTTTTTATTAAACCCTTTTTGGGTTCCTCCCTCACCCCAAGCGATCATTCCTTCCCCCCTCCCTCTCAATTCATGTGCAACCCCCCTCGGTCAAAGCCCTCCAGTGTGCCACCCCTCCCTCCCTCTGGTGACCGTTTCTTCCACTGATTTGGTGTGTGATCCTCTCCGGTAAGTCCCTTATCCCTTATCCTCTCTCTATATTGGTGGATTTCTTCCTCTTCCTTGCAGTGTGCATGCCTAGGTCGAACCCTAACCTATTTTTAGGTTTTTTACTTGTTACTTCTTGATGATTAGGGTTCATTGGGTCCCTTTGAGGTCGGTTCTTAGCCATCATCATCAAGGAAAGTGGGTTTCAGTATGATTTCAAGTAAGATATTTTTATTCATTCATTTTGGATTAATTTTAAATTAAGGTTTTTATGGTTTTTGAGTTGCTGGTAATTTTTCTAGACTGCATTGGATCTCTTTTAATGTGGTTTTAAGTTGTAAGAATCAAGAACGCTTACATGTGCACACATGGGCAAGATAGATATATATATATATATATTACCTCTTTGTACATATTCCCTCATATAGAGGGGAATATGTGCAATGCATCTAGATGTGTGTGTGTGTGTGTGTGTGTGTGTGTGCATGTGTGTGTAAGTGTGCAGGGTCGGTCCGTGTGGTCGTCATCAAAAAGAGGCATGTTTGAGGTAGGTCACCCTATGTCTGATCCTTTAAATTTAAAACTATAATTTCTTGTGTGTTTTATTGGGTGTTTTGTTATATCATAAAGTTATTAAATTTTAGAAAAATATATTATTAAGCACAAATGGTTTATTTCATGTTTTTAATCACATTTCTTATATTGAACTATGGGTTTTACTTATTAAAACATGTTCTACATATTGGTTTTGTAACGTTAAGCTTCTTGAGTACTTTATTGGTTTTTAAAATGTATTACATTGGGTGAATTGTACATGTCTAAATATGTTTTGCCTTTCGGTCAGTTTTTTTATGAAAGTATAATGACATGTTTGATTTTCCAAAGAGCTCCAAAGTGGTTTCAAAAATGGGTTTGGGTGTGTGATGGGTATTTCAAAAGATTTTTGGTTTGTGAAAAATAGTTGTTCAAGTTTAATTTAATGACAATGGGTTCGTATGTGATTTTAAAAAGGGGAAATTTCATGTTTCGGTAAGTTTAGAAAAAATGCATGGGATTTTAGTGTGAATTCTAGGTTAAATGGTGATTTTCCTTTATTAAATGGGTTGCTTCATTTTAATCATGGTTTCAAGCTTGATTTTGAATGTATGTCTCTTTGGATGTTCAATTAGACTTTTAAATGGTTTTGAAATTTTAAATTTTTGGGAAATAGTGTTTTTAAAAGTGGAAGTATTCCTTTTAAAATAATGAGGCTCATTTGGCACTTTGAGAATGTTTTATGGGAATGGAAACCCCATATTAAGTCATGCCCCCTTGTTTCAGAAATATGATGTGTATTTTAAATGTGGTATTTTTGATATTTTCCTAGTGAATAGGCTTGTGAATTCCTATGTGATGCAAAAAGGGGGATGCGATCAAGGAGGTAGATCGGTGGTGAGAGTTTGGATGTGATTTTGAGTAAATAAAATGATATGTTCATGTATGTTAGTTTGATAGAAACTCACTACCACTTGAAATATATCACAAGGGAAACATGGGTACCTATGTGGGATAACTATAAATAGTATTCTAGTTTACTCATAAGTGGCATGGCCCATATCCATCTAGAAAGATTTACAATTGCAACACTAGTTAAATTATGATGATGATTGGATACCACTAGAACTTTTGATGGATTCCTCTCTAGTGGATCGTGTATAAGGATGTTGTAGGATGTGGTTTATATACTATGTTTCATCAAGATACAAGTTTTATAGGGTCCCACTTGTTCTAGTTTCCTATAGGTATTTCCCATGGCACTCACTTGTGACATGATACTTGTGATGTGATTTTCATTTCAGTTGCTTCATTCTTGTTTTCTCTTTTATAAAAACCATGTTTGAATCTAAACTATCTACCTTTCATTTTGAAATTTCTATGCATGATTGGAAACTATTTTTGAGATTTGATATAAATAAAATGATTTTTCTTAAAAAATGGAAGCTTGTTATTTGAATTTTAAAAGAACCAAAAAACTTATTTTTATATGGTTGTGTTTTCAAACTAGCATGACTTGGTTTTATTTTTAAAGGTATGGAATATGGAATAGTTTATTCAGGAACAACTACTGAGTTTTAATACTCATGCCTATAGTTTCATTTTTTTTAGCTTATGGTGTTACTTATAGTTTGGATTTGTTCATCATGTGGCGATGTTGTTTTAGTGGTCGGTGGTGATTTGAAGGTTCATGTGGAGGTATCTACAGTTTTATTTATCATCACAGCTCATATTTATTTTTATTGTTTAGTTTATGATTATTTATTTTTCATTTTTATATGGGAAAAATCATTCCCAATTTCTTTATTTTGATGCTCGGTGCTAGGTGTTAGCCTTTGGGGATCGAGAAAACCCTTCGAACCTTCTTGCAGGCTGGCTTAGGTGACTGGTTCAGGGTTGAACCTATTTGGTTAATGAAAAAATGGTATCAGAGTAGGTCCTTTTTATTTGGAATGATAGGTGGATATAATATAGGATTGTCGTGGCTTTATAGGTAGGTCATATTTTGGTACCTAATCACCACCACTCATAATGGGACATGAGTCTCTAGGGTTATTTGGGTTTTGAATCTTTTTTTTTTTGAGTTATGTTGTTGGCGTTTGTTCATTTTGATGAGATTATGTGTGTTGGGATGATGGTGGAAGTGAGTTGATGTTATAAGGTGAGATTACATGGTGTAGAAAACCATGTGGATATCATGTTAATGGTTTAATATGCTTCCAGCATGGTCTGTTAAACCATGTGGTTGGGTTACAGATGACCACTAGTTCCCTATTTTAGTTATTTTGGTGTGGATGGTTCTTTGGTATGATTTTGTTTGTTGTAAAAATAAATTGATTTTTGGGTGATTCCTTAAGTTATGAAATGGGGATTGATTTGAAAAATTTGGATTTCTAAAATGAAAAAAAAACTTGGGTTGTTTTGAAAATGAAAGGGAAATTATTTTGAATTTCAAAAGATTTCATAAAATGTGAAATGAGAAATAAATTGGAAATGATTGGTTTTGATGGGAAATGGTATTTATGACCCTTGGTATTTCTATTAATGATCACATACATGCATGTTCATATGTGGCAAGTGGATAATTGGTGCTATTTTTGGGTGGGTGCTTGATATAACATAGGGATTTGCATATGTGAGACTTCATAGAATGCCAATGTTGGGTATTTAATTTGTTTTTCTTTCTAAAAAATGGTTTTCAAAAAGGGTTGTTTCAAAATAAAAATCATTTGATGTTTGGTTTTGTGTTGATAGTAGGCTTTGGTATTAGGAAAGTGTCCTTGGAAGAAGGCGGTTTTTGAAATTGAAATTTGAAGTGATGATTTTTTTAAAGAGGATTACGGGTTCATTTGGTGGTATTTGGTTTGCAAGTTAGTGTTTTGGATTTGGGTTTCCTTTTTTTGTTGATCCTAGGTTTATGTTAATTTTTGGTTTTGGGTTGTTATTGAAGTGTGGAATTTTGGTTTATGATGCATTTTTATTTGGATTCATGATTCTTGTTTTGAGTATGTTCCCCAAAAAAAGTCTTAAGGGTTTCTAGTAAGTCTCTTCTAGTTGTTAGTTCTACCCAAACTCCTAGCAGAGTGGTGGGATCGAGTTATTATTAGTTTTTTATCACCTTATATGGTGATCATGATCCATTATAGGCATAAAATTATATTGATGAAGTCATTGGTGTTTTCAGGTTGTTATGAACTCCCAAATCTGTGAGATACTATGCTTTTTTGGGTTCATTTAAAGGTTCAACTTTGGTGGATTGATAGAAGATGATCATCTTAGTGTAATTGTAGGATGTGATGTCTTGAGAGGTGTTTAAGACCACTTTCTTCTGATGGTTTATACCTAAGGAGGTTAATTTGAGGAAATTGGTAGAGCTCATGAGTGCTCAGTAAGGCCAATGGACAGTGAAGGAATACATTGAGCATTTCAAGGAGTTGGTTCCCTTTTATCTGAAGGTATCATAATATAATCAGTTGAAAGATCCTCTCATGTGGGGTCTCTGACTAGGGTTTAAGGACTGGTTCCTTTTAGTGTTTAAGATGGTTACTCATCCAGTGAGGAGAGTGAATTGGAGAAACCTGTTTTGGATAAGTATTCTTGTTAGTTCCATATTTTCATTAGTAGGAACACTCTATTATTTGCTTCTAGTATGATCAGTTTAGGAACTTTAAGTCTTCTTTTCATCATCCTCTAAATTCTTGTTGTCGGTGTGGCCGTTCGGATCACTTGGAGAAGTTCTGAAAGCGACGTCATTAGAAGTCTCAGCCGAAGGATGTTGGCTTTTGACTGTGAGGTAGTGGATGTTTCAGACATCATGGCTCTGGCCATAGGCCCCAGATTAAAGCTTGCATATAGTCAGGAATTCCCAGGGGTGTGGGAAACCTTAGATTGGGAGTAGTTTGATTTTATCTTTTTTGGTCTCCTTGATTGTTGTAAGTTCCTCCTTATTGTAAAAATTGGTGGACTTGTTCTCTTGTAGTTCTAGTGGTTGTGCTGGTTAATCTGTGCAAAGAGTCACCAGGTTAATTTGTGTTGGGTTTCCCTTGTGGGTGTTGTGTTTTTAGTTGGGTTATTATAGTGGGGATAACCCTCATATTTTCCTCATGGTCCTTCTCATTTCAGTTTCTCTTAGAGTTGGTTGGGTGTCACTGATAGAGTGAAAGGTCACAGTAAGTTCATGGTTTCATTATCCTTATTTAGTTTCGAGCTCGAGTCTGATTCCTCATTTGGATGGATGACTTTATGGAGGTAGAAATTTTTTATTGTGGGGATAATTGTCACACCCTGACCATGGTTTCACTTAATTTTTATCTTTTTCTTTATGCTTGGTCTTTTAGTCAAGGTTTGGGTCGAGTTCTTGATGAAAATTTTTGAGTTTTGAGCCTTTGGGTGGTTTTTGGACTTGTTCATGGTTTGAGCACAGTTTGGACCAAATCATGTGAGGTCCAACAGTAACCATGTGCCCTTCTTTTGGTGAAGCATGGCTTGTGCATGGTTAGAGTAAACTGTGCAACAATCATGTGAAATGGCTCTGTCAAATGACATAGTTGCGTTTCACGGTCATCGTATGGTTTATTAAACCATGTGGTCAACTTGTGCATGTGTCCCTTCTTTCCAGTAGGGTGCATACAGTTGGCGCACGATTTGGTAGACTATGCATCCAAATTGTGCTGCCTTCCCGATATTCAAAAAAATAAATGAAAATAAAATAAAATTAAAAGATGTTGTTTTAATAATAACGATGATGATATTATTATTATTAAGTTTATTATTATTATTATTGGTTTCTTCCATCACCCCACGTGAGCAACCCCCCCTCCTCTCCCTACTCATGTGACCCCCCTCAGCCAAAACCCTCCAGCACACCACCCCTCTCTCCATCTGGTGACCATTTCTTCCATCAATTTAGTGTGTGGTCCTCTCCAATAACTCCCTTCTCCCTTATCCTCCCTCTATTTTTGTGGCTTTCCTCCTCTTCCATGTGGTGCACATTATTAGTCCAAACCCTAACCCATTTTTAGGTTTTTACCTTGTTTCTTCTTGATGATTAGGGTTCTTTGGGTCCCATTGAGGCCATTTCTATCCACCGTCGTCAAGGACAATGAGTTTTGCTTTGATTTTTGGTAAGATATTTTTATTCCTTTATTTTGTCTTAATTTTCAATTAAGGGTTTTTTGGTTTTTGAGTTGTTGGTAATTTTTCTAATGTGTGCTGGATCTCTTTGATGTGGTTTTAAGCTATGGGAATTAAGAATGCTTTCACGTGCACGCATGGGTAAGGCATATATATATATATATATTCCCTCTTTGTACATATTCCCTCGTGGTGAGGGGAATATGTGCAATATAGCTAGAGGTATTTTTGTGTGTGTGTGTGTGTAAATGCATGTTCATTTAAGTGCAAAGGGTTGGTTTGTGTGGTCATCATCAAAAAGAGGCATATTTGAGGTAGGACTCTCCAGGTGCATCCACAAGACCCAGGTTTGATTCTGGGAGGAGGCAAAATTCTGGGGTACTATAGTAGGTACTATAGTAATTACTGTAGTAGGTATTGTAGCAAGTATTATTCAGTACTATAGTAGCCAAAACTATTCACCTTCAGGCCACCAGTTTGGGTCTGGAGTCATTAAGGCCTTCTGGTCAGTAAGGATTTTAGGCCACCTTAAGGCCTTTGGGCCACCTCAAGGCCTTCAGGCCACCTGTTGTGTAGATTCAAACCAGGCAGATTCTACATGGAACAAGCTCTATAAGAGGATTCAGAGAAAGGTACATTCACTAGAGTATAGATAATGGATTTGGAAGAATGATATGGTATGATATTTTCCATTGATACTAGGCCTACACACCTCTGCATAGGAAAGCTAGCTGAACAACCATGAAAATGTGGAGAGCTGATCATGATGCAGACGCCGAGGAGGGGCAGTTTCAAGTAGTCATAATCTGTTAGGAATTCCTTCAAGACCTTTGGGTTTTGTAATGTCCCAAATCCTATGGGCCATGTAAGGGTTCCCATTAAACCCTTAAAAGGGGTATTATCAAAAATGAATAAAAAATAAAGGCCTTCGGGCCATTCAAGCACTATGGTTTTTCCTTATTAAAACATGTTCTCCATATTGATTTTGTAACACTAGGCTTATTGATTACTTGATTGGTTTTCCAAATATATTGCATTGGGTGAATTGGAAATTTCCAAATATGTTTGGCCTTTCAACTAGTTTTTTTATAAAAGTGCAATGACATGTTTGATTTTAAAAAGAGATCCAAAGTGGTTTCTAAAATGGGTTTGGGTGTGTGATGGGTATTTCCAAAGATGTTTGGTTTGTGAAAAATAGTTGTGCAAGTTTACTCAAATGAAAATGGGTTCGTATGTGATTTGAAAAAGGGTAAATTTTATGTTTTGGTAAGTTTGGAAAAATGCATGGGATTTTGGTTTGAATTTGAGGTTAAATGGTGATTTTCCTTTCTTAAAAGTATTGATTCATTTTAATAATGGTTTCAAGCTTGATTTTAAATGTGTGGTACTTTGGTTGTTCAACTAGCCTTTTAAATGGTTTTGGAATTTAAAAGTGTTGGAAAATAGTGTTTTCTAAAGTGAAAGTATTCGTTTTAAAATAATGAGGCTCATTTGGAACTTCGAGAATGTTTTATGGGAGTGGAAAACACCTCTTAAGGCATGACCCCTTATTTCCAAAATATGATGTGTATGTTAAATGTGTGATTTGTGATATGTTTCTAGTGAAGAGTCTTATGAATTATCATGTGACAAAAAAGGGGGATGCACTCAAGGAGGGAGATCAATGGTGAGAGGTTGGATGTGTTTTTGAGTAAAGAAAATGATGTGTTCATGTATGTTAGTTTGATAAAAACTCACCACCACTTAAAATAGATCACATGGAAAACCTGGGTTCCTAGGTGAGCTAACTAGAACTAGTGCACTAGTTGACTCGAAAGTGGAATGGCCCAGATTCATCTAGAAGGATTTACGATTACAACACTAACTAAATTATGATGATGATTTGATACCACTATAACTTTGTATGGATTCCTCTCTAATGTCTTGTGCATGAGGATGTTGTGGGTTTTTGTTGTTATACCACATTTCACCAAGATACGAGGTTTCTAGGGTCCCACTTGTGCTAGTTACCTATAGGGATTTCCCATGGTGCTCACTTGTGACATGATACTTGTGATGTGATGTTCATTTCAATTGATTCATGATTGTTTTCTATTTTATGAAAACCATGTTTTAATTTAAACTATTTTTCTTTCATTTTAATTTTTTATGAATTCTTGGAAACTATTTTGGATATGTGATGGAGAAGCTTTTGATTTTAATTTGAAAAGAACAAAAAAAAATTATTTTTATATGGTTGTATTTTAAAACTAGCATGAATTGGTTTTATTTTTAAAGTTAGGGAATAGGGAATAGTTTATTCAATCACACCTACTAAGTTTTAATACTCATTCCTATGTTTCATTTTTTGTTTTTATCTTTTTGTGCTTCTTCTAGCATGGATTCGGTTTTCATGGGGTGACGTTAGTTTAGTGGTCAATGGTGATACATAGGGTCACATGGAGGTATGTGTAGTTTTATTTATCTTCTATGTTCATAATCATTTTTATTGTTTAGTTTTTTATTATTTATTTGTCATTTTTATAGAAAAAATCATTCCCAATTGCTTTATTTTGATGCTCGACACTAGTTTTCAGCCTATGAAAATCGAGAACACCCTTCAGGACTTTTTGTAGGATGACTCGGGTGACTGGTTCCGAGTCGACCCGGGTTGGTTCGTGACATAACATGTGAAGTGTGTTTCTTAGAACTCGAGTCTAAATGTGTTATTTAATTCTTGGCATGTTTATCACTTTGAGATGTAGTTTGATTTTTAAATGACTTAAATGACTATTTGGAACCTTTTGTACATGATGTGTGTTTTCACCCTGGTTTTGGGAATGACTTTGGAAACAGATTTGGAATTGTGAGTGTTAAAGGCCTGCTTGGTACTTTATGGAATTTTTTTTAAATTGGTTTCAAAGTGACATGATGTGTAGTATCGATTTTAACTTGTGCATGAGTGGTTATGATATGGGAACCTCTATGGTGGACTCTCCAAGGAGAGGGTCATCACATAGGTGGTGTCAGTGTTTGGGCTAGGCAATCATGGTGGTTATGGGTTTTAGTTTTAGCCACGTGTGTGGGGACCTCCCCGTTCACCACGTATTAATATCATGGGATTCTTATGTGTCATCTAGAGGGTTGAGTGATGGTTTTTTATTGAATCCAATTAGATGGGTTGGTACCCCCTAAATTTGTTGAGAGTTCGGGTGGGATGTGTCATTGGTGAGGCTAGTTTAGAGCGTCTAGTTGGTTATAGACTATAGAGTTGCACCATACACCATCAGGTGAGTCTGAATCAGGTACGTCTAGGTATTTCTTATAGATATTTTTAGGAAATTCCCATGAATACATATCTGTATGTTCCTATTTCATTTTGTGGAACTTTTGGTACTTGATCTCATAACACCCTTACTTTTCATTCCATATTAAAATACATGATCCAAAATTGATTATCTTTTAAAGGAATCTTTTGAAATATTTTTTCTCTATCCTTTTGAAATTGATTTCTGAAATTAAATGGAAGAAATGGTTTTTCTTAAAAATGAAATAATTTTTCCTATTTTTTAAAATAATGGAAAAAATACTATTTTTATATATCTTATTTTCAAACTAGCAAGAATGGGTTTTACTTTAAAATAGGGGAATGGGGGATTTTTTATCCTTGGAAACCCTACTGAGCGTATCAGTGCTCATGCCTAATCTATCTTTTCAGTTTTAGATTCTTCTAGTTTTGGATCACTCTCGAAGTGAGCATGGTTCTTTGATTAGTGGTGACTCGCGAGGTCAATTGGAGGTACGTTTAGTCATATGGTTTTATTTTATTTTTTTCCACTGTCAGTTTGTTTTATTTTATTCTTATTTATTTAATTGTATTTCATGGGATAAATTGTTCCCAACTGTGTATTATTGATGCATGGAACTAGTTTCAATCCCAGGAGGATTAGGAATACCTCTTAGTCCTTGTCATGAGCCGGCTTGAGTGACTAGTTTGGGGTCAACCCGAGTTAGTTCATGATAGGGTGTGTCATTCCACTTTATCAAGAAGAATGATGGATCAATGCGCCTCTGCATTGATTATCGTGATCTCAAAAAATCATGCTAAATAACAAGTATCTTTTCCCATGGATGGAAGACTTGTTTAATCAACTATGTGGGGCCAAGTATTTATTTAAGGTTGACCTTTGGTCAGGATATCATCAATTAAAGGTGAGGAAGGAAGATATTCCCAAGACTACTTTTCAAATGAGGTATGGATACTATGAGTTCATAGTGATTCCCTTTGGACTCACTAATGCTCTAGAAAGTTTCTTAGACTTAATGAATAGAGACTTTAGAGATTACCTTGACAAATTTGTGGTAGTCTTTATAGATGACATTATGATATAATTCAAGAGAAAGGAGGAATACGAGGTACATTTAAACACTATAATAAAGACCTTATAGGGGGAAACTATATTCAAAGTACAATAAATGTGAGTTCCAGGTAGAGTAAGTATCATTCTTGGGGAACATTATCACTAGTAAAGGAATATATATGGACCCTTCTAAGAAAATAGTAATTGAGGAGTGGCCTATGAAAACATCTGTAATAGAGATTCATAGTTTCCTTGGTCTATCTGGGTATTACCAACAATTTTTGAGGAAATTATAATGAGTATCAAACCCGTTAACCAAGATGAATCAAAAGGGAGTAAAGTTTTTATGGAATAGTGAATGTGAAGACTACTTCAAAGAGTTGAAAAAAAAAAGGCTTATCACTTCACCAGTACTTACACTACTGACAAGTGGGGAACTCTTTTTGGTATACAGCATTGCTTAAAATAAGGTATTAGGATGTTTACTGATGCGAAATGATAAATTTATAGATTACGCCTCAAGGCAGTTGAAAGTTCATGAGAAAAACTATCTCACACATGATATAGAGTTGGTGGTTGTTATCTTCATGTTGAAAATATGGCGGCATTATCTCTATGGGGAGAAGTGTAAGAAATATAATGATCATAAGATCCTAAAATATATATTCACATAGAAGGAGCTTAATATGCTCCATCGAAGATGTCTAGAGCTTATCAAAGATTATGAATGCTCAATCCACTACCATCTTGGTAAAGAAAATAATTTTGCAGATGCTCTAAGTAGAAAGAATCATGTAATTTTATAAATGATGAGAATTGAAAAGGATTCAATCTTATTAGACTTGCAAATGATGGACATGGGAATCATTGAGGAAGGAACATTATCAATCATTTCTCAAATGATTACGCAGCCATTCCTTTTAGAGAAGATAAAGGATTCCCAAAGAGATGATGTGTAAATTCATAAGAAGTTGGAAGATATAAAAAATAGAAATTCTTAGAGTTAAAAATTGATGATGAAGGATTTGTAATATTTGGGTCACGATTATGTGTACCATCCAATATAGAGATAAAGAGATTCTGAATGATGCACATAGATCAACCTTCTCTATTCACACAAGGAACACAAATATGTATTGAGATCTACAATAGAACTATTGGTGGGACAATATGAAGAAAAATATCATTAAATATACATCAAATTGTCTCATATTTCAGCAATTGAAGGTTGAAAGACAACAGTTTAAAGGGATGATGCAACCATTACCCATACCAATATGTAAATGGGAAAATATCACCATGGACTTTGTCACCGAACTTCTGAAGACATCCATAGGAAATAATACTCTATAGGTTGTTATAGATCATCTTACAAATACAACTCACTTTATAACAATTTAAGAGGACTTCTCAATCAATAATCTTGCATAGATATACATTAGAGAAGTTGTGAGGCTGCATGTAGTACCATTATTGATTGTATCTGATCAAGATCCAAGATTTAGCTCTATGTTTTGGAAAATTATCCAACATTATCAAACACTGAGTTAAACTTTAGCATAGCTTATCATCCTAAAACTAATAGAAAATATGATTGGAATATTCATACACTGAAAGATATGTTGAGAGCATGTTCTATGGACTTCAAAAGAAGATGGGACCAACTTCTACCACTGGTTTAGTTCTCTTATAACAATAGTTTCCACTCAAGCATCCAAATGGATCCATATGAAGACATTTATGGGATAATATATAGAACACCTACATGATAGGATTAATTCGTTGAACATAAGATGTTGGTACGTGAAATGGTCGAATTAATGGTGGATAAAGTAAAAACCATTTAGTAGAACATCAGGGCATCCCAAAGTTAATAGAAGATCTATACAGATAATCATCGATGGGACTTAGAGTTTGAGGGTGGTGATAATTTATTTCTCTACATATCTCCATGGAAGAGAGTCATGAGATTTGGAAAGAAATGAAAGTTAAGTCCCAGGAATATTGGCCCCTTCGAGATTCTTGATTATATCAGAGTTGTTTCCTATTTAATAACACTTCCACCAACCATGTATCAAGTATATGATGTATTCCATGTATAACTTTTAAGGAAGTACATACCAGATTCCTCACATGTACTAAATGCATAGGTGGTATGGGTGGAAAATGATCTCTCTTATGAGGAGAAGATGGTGAAGATCTTGGATCATAGAGATAAAGTTATACGCAACAAGACTACTCACCTGGTAAAATTACAATGGAGGAACCATAAATATGAAGAGGCAACATGGGAACCAAAGGAAGTGATGAAGGATAAGTACCCTCAACTATTTCACCTTAGTATGTAGAATGGAATTTTGAGGGTGAAATTTCATAAGGTGGGAAGAATGTAATGACCCAGAATTTTATCAATAAAATCTCATTTCTAATAATTATGTCATGTAGTATAAAGCACATACATCACATAGATAACCCGATAAAAAATTATTATCATAAATGAAGAACGATTCTTTAGTCATAAAAAAAACCAATAAGAATTCCAAATATTATATCAGGACAATAAATAGAAAATAATATAATAAGAATAGGAAATTTTGGATCTTCCTGATCCACTAGAATGACCGCACTCATGAAAAAATCTATAGAAATAAAACATAATGTTAATAATAACATATTAATTTAAAAGATGAAATTATATATATCCTTAGGATAAAATAGAAGTGATTTATTAATGTAATAAGAGGTATTTATAGGAAGTAGTAAACCCTTATGACCATTAGAAATCTAACTGTTGTAATAGTAACATGGCCATTGGAATAGTAATGTGACCGTTAGGAATAGTAATATGGCTGTTAGAATAGTAACCCCACCTATGAAGTAAAAATAAAATTTATGTATCTTATAAATGAAAATATGATATATTTATATCATGGAATAAGTAAATAAATGTTTTAAAAATGATAAATTAAGTGTTGGTATTTTTATGAAACGTATATGTTTATTTACAGTTTTATAATTAATATAATTGATTAAAATAAAATTTATTTTCATAAAATAGATTTATAAATTGGTATTTTTTCTATTATAATTATAATATAATTTTATAAGACCTTAATTAATTTTTCAAAGTGCCATAAAATCAATTATAATATTAAAATTGGTATTTTTTTAATAAATGATTATTTTAATTGAAAAATAAATTTATCATATTAGGAAATTTATTTTCATTAAATTTATTCCATTTTTGAAACACTTCAAAAAATTAAGGTGGTTTTTTGATGTTTTTCTAAAAAAGTATAATTTTTAGCTGATAGTGAAATGCGATAATTTATAGTATTTAACAAATATATGAATTTTTGAGTCATGGATGATGTATGTATGGTGTAAGCACCCATTGGTATAAAATATCCTAAAACTTTTATTGTATTTATTCATATTAATCAATACTATTGATATTTTTGATCCAAAATAATAAACAAATGAATAAAATAATCAAAAACACACCTATTCTCCCCCTACAAATACCACCCCTCACGATCCCTTCTCTTCACACATCCTAAGCCTTGTAGATTTTCTAAATTATACCAAATTCCATTTACAAGCCCCTTACCCATGTCCAAGATCTTATGGTCTCAATAAAATACCAACCCCAAGTGCCTTAAGGAGGTTCTCAATTAGACGATATTCAAGAGGTAAAATCCCCATCCATTCTCTTTTAAATTCTTTCTTTATTCTATCTTATCCTCGCCTCCTTGGTCAAAAACAGCATGTTAAATCTTGTATCATATATATATTATAATTTTATTTTGTTAATTTAATATCAATCATAAAATCTTGTCTCTTCCCCTTTTATCTGAAAAATGAAAACATTGTCCGTGATATGTCGATTCACTGCCTTCGTGGACGATGATTTTTCTTCTTCCATTTCCAACTTCATGGATGGTCATAAAAACATTATAATGGTTAAAAAAGATTTTAAAATTTATATTATAAATTATTTTAGGTTCTGAAACTAATATATATACATAATATTGAATAATAAAACAAAATTTGTTCGTGATGATCGAAAAACCGCCAAAATAAACTAAACGTTTATCATTAATATTTTATCAAATTAATCATCCTCACATCATAAAAAAATGATATATGATACCATTTAAAATTATAGAATTATATTAATACCATTTCATTACAATTTTGGAGTTTTTCTTCCATTTGACAAGAATTCTCATACTTATACCCAAGGGAACCGACCATAAAATCATGAAATAAATGCTCCCAAAACAATGAAATTAAACATTATAACTTATCGAAATGGTCATAAATGAACTTAATAAAATTATAATAAATCAAAAATATGTTTAATAGGTCCTTAATTAAATCATTAATAAATAAAATTTGATTATCCGTGACATTAAGGGCAAGTACAAAACACATTCAGACATAAGGTAAGGGATCTCTCTGAACCCCCAAATTTACCATTGGGTTGCACTTTATCTCTCTTTAAACCAATGTATTTCTTCATTATTATTATATAATTCTTATAAATTCTATGTATATTTTTCAAAATTATGTATCCAGATCAATTCCTCCTTCTTTGATGGAAAAATACGTGTTTTAAAATGTTCCCTTCTCAATTCCTCTCGATAAGCAAGCCCGATTAAAGGGAACTTCCTCATTTCTTAACCATTCTAAAGTACACTCCATAATCTATTTTGATACACTATTAAAATCACTCATTTTATCATGAATAAATATCTTATTTTATTTCTAGTTTTATAAAAACAATTATGCCTTTTTCCTCTTTAAAGACTCTTTAATATTTTCCCTTAAGACGCACTGAAGTGTCTCATTTATAAAGTTTATTAAAACACTCTTTTTACATGTTTCCACTTAATTTGGACATAATTTATCACAATTTATTCCTATTTTCTCTTATTAATGTCCAATTATTATTTAAATTAATTATTTCATGGACACCATTATGATATGCCCATTGGTTATGCCTTATGACGTGATTATGATACTCATTTCTTTCCATGGGTAAGACTTATGTTTATTATTTATATTTGATTCTTTATATGGAATGGATATGCATGAACATGTTATGATGGGCGTGCCTAGATAGTGATTTAATGAAATGGGTAATGTTTTAGTCTCATGAGATGTTATGTATGGGATTAGGGAGTAAACCTAATCCATTATGGGACTATTTTCACCATGTGATATAGTCTTTGTAGTTAACATCGACTCATGTTTATGTCATGTTATATGTTGCTTCCATATTAATATGTTTACATGATCACATGATCCCATGTTCTATATATTATACTTCCATATATTTAGTTATGTGTTGTTCCTTTTATTTCATCATGTTATGCCTTCTAAACCATATGTTATGCTTTATTACTATGTTTATTCCCATACTGGGATTTTTATATCACCCCTATTTTCTATGTATTCCCCATGTTATCCTATGAAGATGTAGGAGCTCAAAATAAGTTAGGAGATCATTATGGAAGATTAATATAAATATGTTTTATTCTATTTCCATGTTTTAAATGTTATGTACCTAATCTTCCAAAGACATTTGAATTTGTGATCCTTGGTTTGTATTTGATGGATAATTATGCTTAAAATCGTGTAATAATATTGTAAAAGTCTAGGGTCTCTATATATCCAAACCGCATACCTGATCTCCACAATGCTCAAGCTATACCAACCCGATTCTGAGACTCCACACGAGTGGCTCCGCTCAATCAAGCAACATTGGGCCTTGAACCCATCCATTGTACAACTTGTACTCCGACCTAAAAGAAAACATTAGGTCTACACACACACCGAGGTGCATGTACAGGGGTGAGAAATAAATCTCATCAGGTCACCCCTAATGGTGATCCTATAATCTGTTATCATAATAATTGTGTGCACATGTGATATGCCCAGCCTAGACGATGACTAATAATAGATGGCATAAGGAAACAACTAGATAAAATAAAGGAGGAAAACAAAAACAAGAAATTAGCCAACTGTGGGTTCTATCCTGACACTCAAGGGAAATCTACCCCCGATCTGGCCTATTCTAGAGAACTTATAACACTTAGCTTACCCTACCGCATAACATCAGGAACAAATGCTATATCTATATAGGATCTCCAATATATCTAAACAAAATACAATAATTCTAGACTAAAAGGAATAACCATAGGTTTCCACACAAAAAAGGTACATCTACCAGGCTTTATAACTCCAATAGTGTGATCTAAACTGGCTACAGGAACATATAGGTCAATGCAACTAGAGAACATGTCAGTCTTGAATGTCCTGAAGAACAAATTTAGAACCATATATGGACCCAACAATAGGTGGGCTCTATATATATACTCGGGAGCAAAAAAATATCCATGGGGTTAGGAGAGATGTAGTATTCATAGTGTAAAAACCCCACTTTGTGAGTGCCTCGGCACCTCATGCACCTAATGCCACTCTAGATAGGGTGCACACTCAAATAGAGGGGGGGTTTACTCATCCAAATCACCCATTATCTCCCTAATCTCATTTAACCACAACCAAACATTATAGTAAAGAACCATATAAAATCTTGAGGTCAATGCCCAATCTAAGATATCCCAAGGTTCTCCTTCTCAAACCAAAGTCTTGAGCAGAAACTGCCTCAAACAACATGACCAAAGGCCAACATAATGTGGGTAGGTCTAACTCTTGAACCCACTATCCAAACGGTTTAATAGAAGCATTTATCAACTCTCAAACAACAAATCATGAGGCCTCTATTGATCCCCTGTATATCCTCATCCATTAAATAACCACCACAATCTCTCCACGGCACACCTTAGGTTCAAACCAAAACTCAAGGATCCCATGATCCTCAGAGTCACAACACAAAGAGAAATCCAACTAGGGACTCCCTTGATGCACCCAAGCTCTTGGTCTATTCCCATCCATATATCCACAATTGGGACAAAGACCATAGCAAGAGGACACCCTACGAGGGGTTTCTCTAGCTCATACAAAAGCACGGGACATGCCAAGTGCAAAAACATCCCAAATGGCCCTTAATGACCTCCATCTAATCCACGATCAACAAAAAACCCAGAGGGGAATCCGAAATCATGATCATGACTACAGGGTTGTCTCAATGGTCCTTATAACCACCTCAAAAGAAGTACCCTAAAAGGGATCCTTATCATAATCCAAACCATGCCACACATGCATTATTAGTAGTCGACTACAAAAACCAATAATCACTCGATCAGTAACCTACCCACTAGGGAATCCTAAAGAGTACCTCATACTCATCTCAACATATCAAATTCAGATGGCCATAACATCCATCCCACGATGTTAACCTATCCCAAAGTCCCCAACTTCTCTAGTCCTCAAACCTAGGAGATAAACCTCAACTACTCTCACCTTGAGCAACCAATCTCGACGCATAAGGACAAACCAATATCTCCTCAGAGATACTACACAGTCCTATATTTTGGAATCCATCCAAAAGAACCTCAATCATTGAAGGACCCCGAGACACCCTGAGAGGGGAGGGGTGAATCAGGGTGTCAACTTTTTCTTTTAAACTGACGGATATTGTTCCCACATTGGTAGAAACTAGTTTAACCTATATGATGGATATGAGAATAAATAAAACATTCACATGCAAAGATATAACACAAACCTTTTTACTTGGTTCACCACTAAGGGATACGTCCAAGGAGCATACGCTGATAGGTTTTAGGTCATACCAAATTCCACTATTCTTCACTCGTTCTGGATTACAAATGTTTGGGAACAGTCACTCTATCCCAAGCTCACTGCCTTTACAATTGTTCAGGGATAGCCTACTACGTCCCTCGGGTCACTCTCGTTGACTCCCCATGGCTCACTGCCCTTAGTGAATCCCCACTCAGTTTATAGACGTGAAGTTCTCTTCATAATCGCTAATGAATACATCCTCTGTTGTATGTAGATGCTCTGTTGAAGTCCAACTTCCACCTGTAGTCTAATATCACATTGCACCAAAGGTATCGGGCAAACTTCCAGCTTTCTTATAGCCCCATAAAGATTGGCGTACTTCAACCACACCTGGCACACTTCTCCAAGCCCGGCGCACAAGTTTCAAGACAGCGCGCAAGTTCACCTCTCCCACTTGCACAACACTCACTTCTTCAACTTCAAACTTGCGCAACTCGATTCCTTTTACGCACAAACCGATTTTGGCGCGCAACTATGAACTATCGCACTTCTTCAAATCTTGGCATGCAAGTGTCACCAAACCACCTGCGTGACACCTCCTTCACCAACTCCAAACTTGGGTGACTCAACCCCTTTCTCACTTAAAACACCTTGGACGTGCAGCAAACAACTGTCGCGCAACTTCAACTTGCGCGAACCACCACCACTTGTGCGACCGCAACACCTGCGCGATGAGAGCTCTGATTTTCTCTAATTCTGACCTTCATGCTGAATGAGGAGGGGTCGACCTCTATTTATAGGCATTTGAATACCCTGTGCGATAGCGTGAAAGTCTTCCCTCGGTGTGCATGTTTCGGCGTGCAAGTCTCTGTCGCGCAAGTCACTTGTGCGACCAAACATAAAACTTGAGTGTCCTTCTTCTTTTTCCATATTTTCATGTTCTGATCTTGAAAAAAAAAGGTGTGCAAGTTTCCTCTCCTTAAATTCAACGGCATGCAAGTCTCTGCCAAAAAACCACTTTTCTCCATGTGTCGATTTTCAGGCCCAAACAAATTGGCAAACACTGGAAACGGTGCCACCTTCAATACTATTATATGCTTGTTCTGTATGATCACTTTACTGGCACACATTCTAAACTTCCACTGAGGATTGACAAAAAACACAAACCATACTCCAATTCATGCATAGAATGATCATGGTTACAACAATATCCCCCTTTGGGTTTGTTTGCAATCAGTAAATAAATTCAATAGAGCACCAGCCATAGGCAAACCACAAACGCAAGAATCAACTCAGCCAATACTCTAAGTCTACATGAGTAATGCTCGGTGTAGAAAACAAGAGAGGAAGATTGAATTGGATTCTCATCCAATGTATTCCTTCCCATCATATCACTAACACTGAATTCTCAATGTGTCACAAAAGCATTACATGCCTGAATTTATTTCTTTCTCCCCCATTGACAATAAACCCAAAGACCGGTAATTGTTCATTGTTCAGCTCAAACCACACTCCCCCTGGATAGTATCTCCCCCACAAACCTCCTTATGCACTGGGAGGTGGCTGAACACCGAGGTTCAACCGATGCTTCTCAAACACAGCCGCTGAAAATGGTTTGGTCAAGATAGCAGCCACTTGCTCATCAGTTCTCACATGATCCATTCTAATCACGCCTTGCTCAACTTTTTCTTTGATAAAGTGATACCTTTTTTCAATATGTTTTGTATGAGAATGCTGAACAGGATTCTTTATAATATCAATTGTTCTCTTGTTATCATAGTAAATTACCATTGATTGCTTCACCTCATCACCAATATATGTTAGTTGTTACTTCATCCATAGCAGTTGAGTGTATGCCTTTGTGGCAGAGATATACTCAGCTCCAGCGGTACTAAGAGAAGTACTTTCTTATTTCTTGTCCAACCAGCCAACACATTTATTCCCAATACAGAATGCTCCACCACTAGTGGATTTTCTGTCCACTACATCGCCAGCCCAGTCAGCATCATAAAATGCTGATAATCCACTGTCCCTTCCTACATCAAAGTATAAACCACAATTGTGAGTACCTTGAATATACCTCATGATTCTTTTTACTGCTGTCATATGTTACTCCTTTGGATTACTCTGAAAGCAGGCCGCTAGACAGGTTGAAAAGATAATATCTGGTCATGTCATTGTCAGGTATAGTAGGATCCCAATTATTCTCCTGTACATGGTGGGGTCTACAGATGCCCCATCCTCATGCTTTCCAAGTTTGGTTCCAACTACAATCGAAGTTGATATTGGTTTGGAGTCTTGCATATTAAACTTCTTCAGTAGCTCCCTTGCATACTTTTCCTAAGAAATAAAAGTGTAATCCTTATTTTGAATTCCAGCTTCTTGAGATAAGAGTCCATCTGGGAATACCATGCTCGTGGTGCCTGCTTCAAACCATATAGAGCTTTCTTCAGTTTGCAGACCTTTGTTTCATCAGTACCAAGGAAAAAACCCATTGTTTGTTCAATGTAGACTTCTTCTTCGAGTACACCATTCAAGAATGATGTCTTGACATCCATTTGATATACTTTATATCCTCTTTGTAGTGCCATGGAAAGGAAAAGCCTAATTGACTCCAGTCTAGCTACTGGTGAAAAGGTTTCTTCAATATCAACGCCTTCAATCTGAGAGTATCCTTTACATACTAGGCGTGCCTTGTTTCTAATAACACTTATATTCTCATCAAACTTGTTCTTGAAGATCCAGTTTGTACCAATCACATTATGACCTTTGGGTCTCTGGACAAGATCTCATGTCTGATTCTTGTCAATCTGATCTAACTCTCCATTCATGGATTTCACCCATGATTCATCCTTTGCTGCTTCTTCAAATAAAGATGACTCTGCAACTGACAGAAATGCAGATTGGGTGTTATTCCTCATCCTCCTTGTTTGTGTGGGTGCACTCCTATCCCCAATTATGTTAGATGGGTCAATCTCAACTCTTTGATTTCTCCTGTGTGGTTTAGTTGCATTCTCTCCAGCCACGGTTTCTTCTTCAGATTATTCTTATGAGTCAACATCATGATGTGACTACTGAGTGTTTTGAACAGCTTCCTCTATTTCTGTATTTGTATTTCCTCCACGTTCTCTTTCTTCCTAACTTTCTATCACATCAGCATATGAAATCCTTGCAGCATTTTTGGTTTTCTCTTCAATGATCTTAACATCACTACTTTCCACAATCCTTCCTAATCACTTGTTAAAACACTTGTAGGATTTTCTGTTCATTGATTATCCAAGGAAAATTCCTTCATCTTCATTTTCACCATACTTCCCTTGATTTCCTTCTTTGTTCCTAATGAATCATTTACTTCCAAAAACATGAAAATATTTTAAAGAGGGATTCCTTCCATTCCACAATTCATATGGTGATTTAGTCTCACCCATATAAAGTCATGTTCTATTTTGAATATATACTGCAGCTTGAACAGCCTCTTTCCAGTAATGTCGTGGAATATGACTCTCAATCATTATAGTTCGTGCCATGTTTTTCACATGTCGATTCCTACGTTCAAAAACTCCATTTTGTTGTGGAGTTCTCACTGATTCTACCTCATGTTGTATCCCATGTTTCTCTAGGTAATTTTCAAATTCAATGGATTTGTATTCCCCTCCATTGTCAGATCGCAACACTTTTATTGTTCGTCCAGTATCATTCTCGGCGATTCGCTGATATGTTTTCATGTAGTCAAGCACTTGTCGTTTCTTTTGAATGACCATTACACATTCCATTATACTGTAATCATCTATTAAAAGGACAAAGTACCTTTCTACATGAGTTCCGGCAACATTTATCGGCTCGCATACATTTGTATGAATTAGATCAAGAAGATGAGATGCCCTTTTCTTCTTTGGCCGATATGAACTGTAGACCAGCTTCCCATGAATGCAAGCATTACAAGACTTTTCACTCTCACGCTTCAGGTTGGGAATGTCCATGACAATTTTCAATTTTGATATTTTCTCCATGTCTTGTTGATTGATGTGTCCCAGTCTCCGATGCCAAAAATTTTTTTCTTCTTCAACAGTCATGAAACAAACATTTTCTTTACTATCAACCTGATACAAGTTACCTTCTGTTCTACATTCCTTCATAAGTGAATTGCCTGTCTTTCCCTTGATAGTGCAACCTTTCTGATTAAAATTAACTATAAGTCCCGAGTCATAGAGTTGACTCATGCTGAGTAGATTATGATGTAGTCCATCTACATAAAGGACTTTAGTCTTCTTTAGCTCTCTATTAGCTAATTCAGTACTTCCACTGCCTTTGATTTTCTGAGCTCCATCATTACCAAATCGTATTGTACCATCAACCTTTCTTTTGATATTCGTTAATAGGCCAGCATTACCTGTCATATGAGATGAACAACCACTATCCAGAATCCAGGTATTGTTTCTTTTTGTAGCTTTTAGGTCTACCTCTGCAAGGTTAGATTTCTCAATTTTCCTCCTTTCTTTCCATGAGACATTGGATTGAGTAAAGGGAACTGATGGACTTTCAATTATCTCTTTCGTGTACCTAGGTTCTTCATATTCAAAATCTTCTTTGAGAGGAGAAAACATGTTTGAAAGAGAAACACTGTCTTGCTGACGAGACTTGACTTGTCTCAAACTTTAGTATGAGGTGTCCATGTCCCTTCTCTGACTATAATTAACAGCCTTGTGACCAAAGTTAGAACAACGAAAAAAATATCCATAGATATTGTTTCTTCTAAAAGAATTAGGATATGAATTTTTTCTCCTCTATTGAACTCCTATATCTTCTCCATTCAGATAGTTTCTTGCCTCTTCATAATAAGACATGGTATGGCCCAAATATCCATATAACTAACACTTCATGAGAGGAAATTTCTTCTCACTTCTATTTATTCTCATTCCTTTTTATGTGGGATAATAGTATGAGGGATCATTTTTCCATGAGACTCGAGGATAATCTTCTTTTATTCTTTCAGATTGAATTGGGGGTTTCTGTTTCATCACTTTAGAAGACTTTCCCACATCTCACACTTTTATCTTGTCTTTATTTTGGTCACATTTATTTTCATCATTTTACGATTATACCTCACAACCAATTACACTATTTCCCATGCAGGCAGGTCTTTGATCATTTAAAATCTTTTCAACTCCATTAGAGCTGCAGTTTGATCTCTCCAACAGCTCATCGTTTGAAAACCTTCCAAACTATATTTTATTCCTTGATTCTTTTGAAATTGATTCAGTCTCAAGTTTACTCATAAGAGTAACAAATTCCTCCTAAAGACCCTCAGCAGCCTCGTTCTTTTCTTCCATTCTGGATGTGAGGTCATTGATGTCCTTTCCTTACTCTTCAATTCTCAGATTCAGATCCACTAAATCATCATTTCTTTCAAGGATTTTATACTTTACTTTCACAAATTCTTCCAGTTGTTCAATTTTAGCTTCAAACTAATCAACATATTCAGTTGATTCATCTACAATTGATTTCCACTTATTGCAACTCTTACATTTCATATTAAAATTGCTAACAGCATTCTTAAGTTGCAACTCGGGATTGCCATTAGTTTTTAACTGATTGTCTCCACCACTACCTTCTGATTTTTCAATAGTGGCCATCATGGAAGCACGGTTTCCAGTTTTAAACTCTGGTTCTTCTTCTTCACAGAATTCATTATCATCTTCCTCTTCACAAACAAAACTCTTCTTCAGAAATTTCTTTCTAGATTTGAAGTCTCCTTTCTTGAAAACCCTTTTCTGAGGCTTCTAAATTTTTTCATCATCACTATCATCATCATTGATCTTTTTTAAGCACTGAGAAGCAATGTGCCCGACTTTGCTGCAACAAAAGCAAGCCAGAGGTAACTTCCCTTTAAATTTCCATTTTCCCTTCTAGAACTTCTTGGAAATGAGTGAAAGAATTTATTTTTCCTCATCGTCTTCACCACTACTATATTTTGAAATTTTTAGTTTCTCTATGGATTTGAATGACATTTCCTTGCTTACTCATGTAGTAGCATCTTCTGGTTTGACTCTCATTTCATATGCCACTAGGCTTCTCAACAGATCATCCAAAGAAAGTTTGGAAAGATCTATTTCCTCAAGGGCTGACACCTTTGCATTGTATAGGGGTGGAAGTCTTCTTAATATTTTCCTTACAATGTCAACCTCTTTGATTTATTCACCTAGACCATGAATTGCTCCAACCACTTCAGTAATTAGATTGAAGATGGAGTCTGCATTTTCATCAGGATGCATCTTCAGATCATCAAACCTATTGTGTGGGACTTGTAGTTTCGCCTACTTCACTTTTCTATCTCCTTCATAAATATTTTCAAGTTTATCCCACATGGACTTTGCTGAGGTGAAACTCATCACCTTTAGATAGATCTGATCAGAAAAGGCTGCGGTGAGAGCATTCTGCACTTTAGCATCAGTATCAAGAATTTTCCTATCAGCATCTGTCATAGCCAGCCCTGTTGGATCAGTAACATGTATATCTTGGACAGTGGAAGATAGGACTTCCATTCCAAGGGATCTTAGATGAGATCTCATTCTATTATTCCAGATCTGAAAATTAATTCCATCGAAGAGAGGGACTCCCCTGACATTAGCTGAATTTTCCATGGCGGTATAAAATAGATCAAACACCAGCAACCTCCCTCTGATACCACTTGAAGGACCTCGGGACACCCTGAGAGGGGAGGGGTGAATCAGGGTGTCAAATTTTTCTTTTAAACTGATGGATCTTGTCCCCACGTTGGTAGAAACTAGTTTAATGTAACGACCCGAAATTTTGAATAAATCTTATTTCCTAATTTTATGTGTCATTTTATTTTATTTTTTATACTCAACAAAAATGTTTCATTTGATAAAATGATTATAATTAAAATGAGACCGTTGGGTTTTGACTGTTATATGACCATTGGTCAATATGACTGCTGGAAACTAAACGTTTCGATTATTGTCTCTAAATACAAGTAATCTTGGTTAATTATTATAGAAAGAAGATTCGATAGCCTCACCCAGTAGTCCTGGACCGATCGAAGCCCATCTAACAGAACTTGGGAAGGAGGTAGCACCACTGGGCTTTGCTCTGGACCAAACCCAAGCTGAACTTCATCGTGTGAAGCTAGAACGGAATCGCCTTTGCGAGAATTTCAAACTAATAGAAATTACTACTCGTGCGATGTTAACCGAGCCTCCCTCAGATTCTCTCACCTTAGCACATCTTACACTTAGGTCCTATGATGGTGTGATAAGGGGCTATGTAAGGAGACTGTAACTGCTTTGTGTAATCCTTTATTTTAAATAAAAATTGGGATTTCTTCTTATGATGAAGTTTATGAATTTTCAAATGACCGAATAAATATAGTATGCATATTTTTGATGAATTTTAGAAAAAGTATATTTTAAAAATGTTTATGTAAACCTTAAATAATTAAAAATGTGTAATGATATTCAAAAATGGTCTTCTACAATTATGCTCAGTACGAAATTTAGAGTCTAATAAGATCAACTTAATTTTTGATGAATAGTAAATTAAGAATAGTGATTTTATGATTAGGATTAGTAATGTGTCCAAATGGATTAGTAATCTCACTTAAAGAAAGTATTAATATAATCTAGGCACCTTGATTAAGTAATGTGATTCAATAAAATGGTTAAATAACGATTTCATAAATTATTATTCAAGTATTAATTTTTTCGAGTGAATAGTGTTTTTTAATTAAAAATTAAATTAAAAATATTTAAAAAATTATTTTTATAAAATGGATTTCATTTTTGAACTCAGAGCACCGATATTATGTTATGGTAATTTTTGGGGTTTTTTCTGAAAAAAATGAATTTTCGGTGAATAGTTTATTTATTTAAAAAATAAATTAAAAATATTTAGAAAATTGTTTTTATAAAATGGAGTTCATTTTTGAAATCAAATCATTGATATTTGGTTAAGGTGAAATTTTGGGATTATTCTGAGAAAGTTGAATTTTTTATGAATAGTGAAAATACAGTTTTTAAGTTACGGGTGTTTAATGACATCATTAAATGATGTATTAAGTATGTAATCAATATGGTAGACTTATTAATAGTAATATAAGGTATTAGGTGTCCCAAGTGGCCAATAACATGGGAAAATACCATGGGCAAACCCATGGTTTTGCCAAAACCACTAATGAGGTGTCCCTTGGCCATTAATGCATTGTCCCCTCACTTTCCCTATAAATACCAAGACATCCTCTCATCCATTCGACTCCCCACTCTCCCCCAATGAAGTTCTGGTCTCATTACCTCCCAAGGAGTCCTCCCAAGGTTCCCCCAATCCCTCAAGGTCCCAACCTTTGAGTTTTAAGAGTTACGTTTTAAGGTAAGGGATCCGACCTCTCTCTTTCTTTTCAAGTAATCTCTTTTATGTCATTTCTTTTATGCTCCATGCTCTTATGTTGAAGGATGTTCTTTTATATTAATATTAATTCCCTTTTCATTTTCATATGATGAGATACCCCCTCTTGATATCATCATTTAATTTTAAGAAAGTTTAAGTGGCGCCGTTAGGCTGCCGAATTTTTAAGGGATTCTTTCACCCTTCTCATTTTTCAAAGTTATACTTTCATGTCAAGTCTTTAAAGTTCCTTTTTGTTATGTTGGGGTATGATCTATATATTTATCATACTGATATTTTATGATAATATGATCAGAGACCCCATTTGATCTCTTCAATTCAGTATTTTGATGTTTTAAGTGGCGCCGTTAGGCTGCCGAATTTTTAAGGGATTCTTTCACCCTTCTCGTTTTCAAGATCTATTTTCATGTCAAGTCTTTCATGTTACTTTTTATTATGTTGGGGTATGATATCTATATCTATCATACTTATCTTTTATGTTCATATGATGAGAGACCCTATTTGATACTGTCAATTCATTTTTTTCTAAAGTTTAAGTGACGTCGTTAGGCTGCCGAATTTTTAAGGGATTCTTTCACCCTTCTCATTTTTTCAAAGTTCTACTTTCATGTCAAGTCTTTCAAGTTCCTTTTTGTTATGTTGGGGTATTATCTCTATATTTATCATACTGATATTTTATAATCATATGATGAGAGACCCCATTTTATCTCTTCAATTCAGTATTTTGAAGTTTTAAGTGGCGCCGTTAAGCTGCCGAATTTTTAAGGGATTCTTTCACCCTTCTCGTTTTTAAGATCTATTTTCATGTCAAGTCTTTCAGGTTCCTTTTTATTATTTTGGGGTATGATATCTATATCTATCATACTGATCTTTTATGTTAATATGATGAGAGACCCTATTTGATCTCATCAATTCATTTTTGGTTGAAGTTTATGTGACGCCGTTAGGCTGCCAAATTTTCATAAGAGAAATCTTTTTTTTTGTCTTCCTTTCATGTTCTTCATTTCATATGGTATATTTTCAAATTTCATTACCATGTTCTTAAATCCCTTATATTATTTCCCTCTACTGTTTTATGGGTCATTTATGAATGTTTGAACCATTTCCCCTCTCTTTTCAATGTTTTCTAAAACCCTGTAACATAGCCGTTATGCTGCAGAATTTTCGTCTCAAAATGCCTCTTTCTTTTCTCAAAATTATTTTATGTTATAAAGTGAATACTAAAAGCTCTTATTTATACATGGGTATTCACATATATACCAAAATTTTCTATTTTAAATTCTGGGATTTACATACATGAAACCCGCTTTCTTTTTTCCGTGGGTTTAAAGTGACGTAAAGATCATGTCTTTAAAGCAGTTTTGAAAACGTTATGATTATGAAATGAAACCCATTTATTTTATGCTATATGGGTTATTTATGAAATTTTTGATGATGATATATGTGACTCACATGATAATAAAGTCAAATTTAAGGGTGCGCCCTGATAGCACTCCAATGCATTGGGTAATGATGTAACCACTAGAGATTACAATTTTCACGATATCTTGGTGAATAACCTTGGTAATTTTCAAATGACATCTTGGGGATGGACCTTGGTGATATGTTCATGATTTTCTATATTAAATGTTGTAGCCACATCTTCAAGTTATGAAAAATGTTATTTTTTTATGATATGCCTCATGATTTCTTTCCCATGCCTTAATGTTCTTTTCATGACCTTATTGAAGTATCTCAAGTTCACATGTAAAATGTTTCTCTTGTTTCCCTTACTAGGCCTTCTGCTCACCCTTTCTTTTGATGTATGTCCCCTGGTTATGAGATGAAGTAATGAACCTAGGATGAACATGAGTAAAATCCTTTCAAGTGTTTAAGAAGAATCTTTTATGTTTTCATGTTTAAAGTTCCTGGTTTCCAAGACACTAAACCTTAAAGATCCTCGGTTTTGTAAAATGTAATGAAAGATTATGTGATAAAAAGGAAGGATGCTATAGTTGGTATCAAAGGATGGTTTAGTTATTTGTGGAAATTAGGATATGAAAACTCTAGGAAGAACCCTATAGAAAAGTTTAAATATAGGAAATCTTCCTGGTATTTTGGTGAGTATTGAGTAAGGGGTTGCCAAGAAAATACATCCCTGGCTGGATACGAGCAGGTAGAGGTGGCTCTAGCACATATGTACATAGGGGTAAAACCCGAAAACACCGCTTTGAGCTAGACTCGAACGGGAACTAGTACACGACAACGGGCCTTGCTGCACTCTTGGTTACGACACTCCCGGGGGATATGCTTTGGTAAATTCATAAGCTTAGTATGAACCATTGTTAAAGGAACAAAGATAAAATAAAATAAAGATTCACATAAGAATATATGATCATGGATAACCTAGATGGGAACCTAGGGGATCACAAGTTAGGGTATACTTTTCTTCTACAAGTTATCCTTATATGCTTTCAGTTCCTTTTCAGGATTATTGGCTAAGTATTTAAACCCCTAATTATACTTTCTCTTCTTAGTTAATGGTGGGAAATGGAAGAACATGTCCCAACAACCAATGTGATAGGAAATGTGACGATTTCCGTATTAATATGACAGAGATGATTAGGGGATTAAAAGATGATTATTATTTTGGAAGACGTTCACTATTTTGTGGACCCTATATGATCGAGGTAAATAGATTGCTACGGTATTTTCATTGAGGAGTAAGGTTGACTTATATTTTGAAGAATCAATGAATTTAAGGTGGACTTATAGTAATTTAGGTTACTTATGGGAATGATTAACCTATCTTGGGTAAAATATGTTTAGGTTAGCTACTTTTGTTATAAGATGTTAGGAGTGGTTGATGTTGTTTGGAGATGAACAATGAAGTTTATTTTGGAAGACTATGTTATCAAATCCTTCTTTTATTTGGGTTTCAATCTTAGTTTGGTTTATTTTGAGGAATTTTAAGGACCGTTATTTATGGAATAGACTATGATGAACTTTGGGTAGTACCATGGAACTTTGAATATTTAAAAGTAGTTTCCATTCCTATGGGATTATTTCTTTTTAAAGAGTTGTTTTACCTAACCCTTTCTGTTTTTGGGATAATTTTTAAAGATAGAAGAAATAGATAGTTAATATTTTGTGGATTATGTGATTCTCTAGAAGATGATTCTTGTGTTTTGATGAGACCAAGTAGTTTTGAATGCTCATAGTTTGGAGAAAAGATTAGTTTTGGGTAGAAACTTATTAAAGGATGAAACTTTACATGAAAGTAGGTATATTTTCTTATGTTTGGTTCTATGTAGTAAATGAATTCCTTAAAATTATGAAAAGGAACGTAAAAAAAACGTTGTTGGTTTACGTTTCCTACTATGTAATCAAAGACCGTTTACACACATCATAAGTTTGGAATTTTCTTATGGTTAACTTTCTCCTAATCATGTTTTCTATAACTCTCCCCCAGAACTTGACCCTTTGTTTTTTTCTTCCATGTCCATGTTTTCCTACATGGAATCCTAGTACGGGTTAACTCAGGTGACCTTTTTACTTCCCTTTATTTCTTTTAAAGTAATAGTTTTACTGAGTCCTTTTCTGGTGTGGGACTTTCAATGAAATTTAAAAACCCAGTTTTAAAAATTGCGAGGACGCAATTTCTTAAGGGGGGAAGATTGTAACGACCCGAAATTTTGAATAAATCTTATTTCCTATTTTTATGTGTCATTTTATTTTATTTTTTATACTCAACAAAAATGTTTCATTTGATAACATGATTATAATTAAAATGAGACCGTTGGGTTTTGACTGTTATATGACCATTGGTCAATATGACCGCTGGAAACTAAACGTTTCGATTATTGTCTCTAAATACAAGTAATCTTGGTTAATTATTATAGAAAGAATATTCGATGGCCTCACCCAGTAGTCTTGGACCGATCGAAGCCCATCTAACAGAACTTGGGAAGGAGGTAGCACCATTGGGCTTTGCTTTGGACCAAACCCAAGCCGAACTTCATCGTGTGAAGCTAGAACGGAATCGTCTTTGCGAGAAGTTCAAACTGATAGAAATTACTACTCGTGCGATGTTAGCCGAGCCTCCCTAAGATTCTCTCACCTTAGCACACCTTACACTTAGGTCCTATGCTGGTGTGATAAGGGGCTATGTAAAGAGACCGTAACTGCTTTGTGTAATCCTTTGTTTTAAATAAAAATTGGGATTTCTTCTTATGATGAAGTTTATGAATTTTCAAATGACCAGATAAATATAGTATGCATATTTTTTATGAATTTTAGAAAAAGTATATTTTAAAAATGTTTATGTAAACCTTAAATAATTAAAAATGTGTAATGATATTCAAAAAATGGTCTTCTACAATTATGCTCAGTACGAAATTTAGAGTCTAATAAGATCAACTTAATTTTTGATGAATAGTAAATTATGAATAGTGATTTTATGATTAGGATTAGTAATGTGTCCAAATGGATTAGTAATCTCACTTAAAGAAAGTATTAATATAATCTAGGAACCTTGATTAAGTAATGTGATTCAATAAAATGGTTAAATAACGATTTCATAAATTATTATTCAAGTATTAGTTTTTTTCGAGTGAATAGTGTTATTTAATTAAAAATTAAATTAAAAATATTTAAAAAATTATTTTTATAAAATGGTTTTCATTTTTGAACTCAGAGCACCGATATTATGTTATGGTAATTTTTGGGGTTTTTTCTGAAAAAAATGAATTTTCGGTGAATAGTTTATTTATTTAAAAAATAAATTAAAAATATTTAGAAAATTATTTTTATAAAATGGATTTAATTTTTGAAATCATAGCATTGATATTTGGTTAAGGTGAAATTTTGGTATTATTTTGAGAAAGTTGAATTTTTTATGAATAGTGAAAATACAATTTTTAAGTTACGGGTGTTTAATGACATCATTAAATGATGTATTAAGTATGTAATCAATATGGTCGACTTATTAATAGTAAGATAAGGTATGAGGTGTCCCAAGTGGCCAATACCATGGGAAAATACCATGGGAAAGCCCATGGTTTTGCCAAAACCACTAATGAGGTGTCCCTTGGCCATTAATGCCTTGTCCCCTCACTTTCCCTATAAATACCAAGACATCCTCTCATCCATTCGACTCTCCACTCTCCCCCAACGAAGTTCTGCTCTCATTACCTCCCAAGGAGTCCTCCCAAGGTGCCCCCAAGCCCTCAAGGTCCCAACCTTTGAGTTTTAAGAGTTACGTTTTAAGGTAAGGGATCTGACCTCTCTCTTTCTTTTCAAGTAATCTCTTTTATGTCATTTCTTTTATGCTCCATGCTATTATGTTGAAGGATGTTCTTTTATATTCATATTACTGCCCTTTTCATTTTCATATTACGAGAGACCCTCTCTTGATCTCATCATTTCATTTTAAGAAAGTTTAAGTGGCGCCGTTAGGCTGCCGAATTTTTAAGGGATTCTTTCACCCTTCTCATTTTTCAAAGTTATACTTTCATGTCAAGTCTTTCAAGTTCCTTTTTGTTATGTTGGGGTATGATCTCTATATTTATCATACTTATATTTTATGATCATATGATGAGAGACCCCATTTGATCTCTTCAATTCAGTATTTTGATGTTTTAAGTGGCGCCGTTAGGCTGCCGAATTTTTAAGGGATTCTTTCACCCTTCTCGTTTTCAAGATCTATTTTCATGTCAAGTCTTTCATGTTCATTTTTATTATGTTGGGGTATGATATCTATATCTATCATACTGATATTTTATGTTCATATGATGAGATACCCTATTTGATCTTGTCAATTCATTTTTTTCTGAAGTTTAAGTGACGTCGTTAGGCTGCCGAATTTTTAATGGATTCTTTCACCCTTCTCATTTTTTCAAAGTTCTACTTTCATGTCAAGTCTTTCAAGTTCCTTTTTGTTATGTTGGGGTATTATCTCTATATTTATCATACTGATATTTTATGATCATATAATGAGAGACCCCATTTGATCTCTTCAATTCAGTATTTTGAAGTTTTAAGTGGCGCCGTTAGGCTGCCGAATTTTTAAGGGATTCTTTCACCCTTCTCGTTTTCAAGATCTATTTTCATGTCAAGTCTTTCAGGTTCCTTTTTATTATGTTAGGTTATGATCTCTATATCTATCATACTGATCTTTTATGTTAATATGATGATAGACCCTATTTGATCTCATCAATTCATTTTTGGTTGAAGTTTATGTGACGTCGTTAGGCTGCCGAATTTTCATAAGAGAAATCTTATTTTTTTGTCTTCCTTTCATGTTCTTCATTTCATATGGTATATTTTCAAATTTCATTACCATGTTCTTAAATCCCTTATATTCTGTCCCTCTACTGTTTTATGGTTCATTTATGAATGTTTGACCCATGTCCCCTCTCTTTTCAATGTTTTCTAAAACCCTGTAACATAGTTGTTATGCTGCAGAATTTTCGTCTCAAAATGCCTCTTTCTTTTCTCAAAATTATTTTATGTTATAAAGTGAATACTCAAAGATATTATTTATACAGGGGTATTCACATATATACCAAAATGTTCTATTTTAAATTCTGGGATTTACATACATGAAACCCGCTTTCCCTTTTCTGTGGGTTTAAAGTGACGTAAAGATCATGTCTTTAAAGCAGTTTTAAAAACATTATGATTATGAAATGAAACCCATTTATTTTATGCTATATGGGTTATTTATGAAATTTTTGATGATGATATATGTGGGTCACATGATAATAAAGGCAAATTTAAGGGTGCGCCCTGATAGCGCTCCAATGCATTGGGTAATGATGTAACCACTAGAGATTACAATTTTCACGATATCTTGGTGAATAACCTTGGTAATTTTCAAATGACACCTTGGGGATGGACCTTGGTGATATGTTCATTATTGTCTATATTAAATGTTACAGCCACATCTTCAAGTTATGAAAAATGTTATTTTTTTATGATATGCCTCATGATTTCTTTCTCATGCCTTAATGTTCTTTTCATGACCTTATTGAAGTATCTCAAGTTCACATGTAAAATGTTTCTCTTGTTTCCCTTATTGGGCCTTCTGCTCACCCTTTCTTTTGATGTATGTCCCCAGGTTATGAGATGCAGTAATGAACCTAGGATGAACATGAGGAGAAGCCTTTCAAGTGTTTAAGAAGAGTCTTTTATGTTTTCATGTTT
Source organism: Viscum album (assembly GCA_963277665.1). Taxonomy (NCBI): domain Eukaryota; kingdom Viridiplantae; phylum Streptophyta; class Magnoliopsida; order Santalales; family Viscaceae; genus Viscum; species Viscum album. The sequence goes on along the minus strand of OY728159.1, from coordinate 1,201,773,431 downwards.
AAAGTTCCTGGTTTCCAAGACACTAAACCTTAAAGATCCTCAGTTTTGTAAAATGTAATGAAAGATTATGTGATAAAAAGGCAGGATGCTATATTTAACCTGTATGATGAATATGAGAATAAATAAAACAATTCACATGCAAAGAGATGACACAACCCTTTTTACTTGGTTCACCACTAAGGGCTACGTCCAAGGAGCATACACCAACAGGTTTTCGGTCGTACCAAATTCCATTATTCTTCACTCATTGTGGATTACAAAGGTTTGGGAACAGTCACTATGTCACAGTCTCACTACCTTTACAATTGTTCAGGGATAGCCTACAGCGTCCCTCAGGTCACTCCCGTTGACTCCCCCTGGCTCACTGCCCTTGGTGAATTCCCACTCAGTTTATAGACGTGAAGGTCTCTTCATCATCGCTAATGAATACATCCTCTGTTGTATGTATATGCTCTTTTTAAGTCCAACTTCCACCAGTAGTCTAATCTCACTTTTCACCAAAGGTATCGGGCAAACTTCCATCTTTCGCGCAGCCCCAGAAATAATGGCATACTTCAACCACACCTGGCGTGCTTCTCGAAGCCCAATGTGCAAGTTTCAAGATGGCGCTCAAGTTCACCTCTCCCACTTGTGCGATACTCACTTCTTCAACTTCAAACTTGCGCGACTCAATTCCTTTTATGTCCAAACCAATTTTGGCGCGCAACTATGAACTGTCGCGGTTCTTCAAATCTTGGCGCGCAAGTGTCACCAAACCACCTGCGCGACACCTCCCTCACCAACTCCAAACTTGGGCGACTCAACCCCTTTCTCACCCAAAACACCTTGGACGCACAGCAAACAACTGTCGCGCAACTTCAACTTGTGTGACCCACCGCCACTTGCGTGACCACAACACCTGCGCGATGGGAGATCTAATTTTCTCTAAGTCTTAACTTTGTGCCGAATGAGGAGGGGTCGACCTCTATTTATAGGAATTTTAATACCATGTGCGACGGTGCGCAAGTCTTCCCTCAGCGCGCATGTTTCGGCACTCAAGTCTCTGTCGCGCAAGTCACTTGTTCGACCAAACATAAAACTTGAGCGCCCTTCTCCCTTTGTCATATTTTCATGTTCTGATCTTGAAAAACAAAAGGCGTTCAAGTTTCATCTCCTTCAATTCAACGGTGCGCAAGTCTCTTTGCTAAAAAACCACTTTTCTCCATTTATCGATTTTCAGACCCAAACAAATTGGCAAACACTGGAAAACGGTGTCACCTTCAATACTATTATCTGCTTGTTCTGTATGATCACTTTTCTAGCACACATTCTGAACTCCTACTGAGGATTGACAAAAAACAAAAACCATACTCCAATTCATGCATAGAATGACCATGGTTCCAACAATCATATCATCATGGAACACTCAAGCCATGCTAACCACCGAGCTCTCAACCCTCACTCAGGCCTCACAGATCACAACCCAACACCTAGGAATATTTTGAATCTAAACCTCAAAGAAATCCTCCTATAGAACTCTCTAAGTAAAAAAGACCATCCATACAGCCTCAAATGATGAAAGGATTCCACCATCATGATCTATGTGGGAAAAAACCCAAAATGGACTCCTTTTAAGTCCAATTATGACTCAAGGGTGAAAAACTGGGAAAACATGCAAAGGGAGGAAAAAGTACATGATGTGTACTTCGGGTACACAACATGTAACTCCAAAGTTCCTCCCTATCCATGTTACCTTGGACACTCATCATGTACATTTCCAAATTACATGGCATGTCAACCTCATACATGTCGTGTAACCCAACATGGGGTACTTACCCATGTACCTCAAACCCACTCAACATGTGAAACATCAGACTGCATGATGTGTATTGCACCATACATGGTGTGTACCCCATAAAAGGGTTCCCAACCATGTACTTGGCCATGTATCCCCCACATGGATTTTGTACTTGCGCAATACATGACTATTGGTTGTGTACTTCACATGGGATCTAGTTGTGTACCTTACATGATCATGTTCCCCCGACACACCCTGAGTCGCCACTACATGGAGTTTACCCCCGATACATGGTGTGTAGTCCCAATAACTCATCTTACTTAAATAAGAAGAACACACAATGTGTGTTCCCTAAACTACATTCCATGTACAAGGGATTTCCCAAACAAGAACCCCTCAAAACGACCTGAAACCCCTATTTCTCTCTGATTAAGCCCAGATCGACCCCCACAAGGTCCCCAATAACCTTTTTAAGGATTTAAAAACAAAAAAATGTTTAAACTATAAGGATTGATAGTGAAAAAATAAAAAAAATCCAACCACTAGGAAAAAACTGTTAAAGCTTCGCACTGAATCCGCACCACGCACCAGCTAAGCCTCGATCTACCTCCGGACGAGCTCCTTAAGCAGCACCTCCTCCCCCCTCTTCCTCTCCCTCTCTCAGCCAAATACCCCAAAGGGGGGAGCCTATAGGGGTTTCCATTAAAATCCAAATGGGATTAGGGAAAGGGAAATAAGGAAAAAATAAAAAGAAAGAAAAATAAAAATAAAAGAAAATGGCCTCGGGCCCAAGCCCAGCGCCTACGATGGGTTTATACCTCACCTAGAAGAAACCCTCCATTTAAAACTCAACCACAGAGATGGAATCTCAATCTGATGCTTCATTTAAAATATATGACCTAAGAAACACATGTGAATAAATTAATATTTAATTAATTAATTATTAAATATTCTGTGAAAATTCAAAACACTCGGATTTCTACCAAACTCTTGTCCTAGGATAACATCTTATTCCAGGACCAAAAAAGTGGTCAAAAATTATCTAAGATCATCTTATAGGATAAATTGTCATTTTCCCCAGGAACACTTCGAGGAATAAAAATAAAATTTCTCCTGATTTTCTTAACCCGTGATGACGTAAGGCGTCATAATAACGGATAATGGATTTTTAAAAATTAGGTTAGATTAAAGATGAATCCTATAATGGGAAAGTTTATAAAGTAATTTTATAAAATAAATGTTAAAATTTGATTTGGATACTATAAATTAGTATAGATTGGAGGTGACAGACATATAGAGATTCGGGCAATGGGGTCAGGATGAGGTGTGGCTCGATTCGAAGAGCTATAGTGTGACTAAATGAAGTGGGATCAAAGGGGTTTGATGTGGATAAATATAAGGAGTTGAAACGTGGATAACCAAAGGGTAAATAGAGGATTTTCATCATGTCTTTATCAAAGGGGGTGTGGTGCGTCTCTATCAGAAAGAATCAGAGGATGTACAATAAGCCTGGCATGTACAATGACTCGAATAGAGGGAGGCAATAGATATATCACATATCAAAGGGGTGAAGTAAGAGGGAGGAGATAGGTGAGGGAAGAGATGGTGACACTGGGTGAGGGGTGTGTGATGTGATTAGGTTTTTAAAGGGCTCTATAGTCATGGTATTGTTCAATCGTAACAATATTTTTATATATAGTTACTATTTTTTAAGCTGTAACAATAGAGTAGTCTATTATTACAATTGTGTTATAATTTAGAAAAACATAACTAAAGATAATAGTGTTGTTACAGTTGAAAAAAATTATAACTATAGACTACTCTATTATTACGATTTAATAAAATCATAACAATATATTTTATTATCACGGTTTAGAAAATTGTGACAATAGTTTTGTGGTTATAGGGTGAAATTCTAGTAGTGTATCATTCATCCACCCAAGTAATCATTGATAGTGAAATACCTTATGATTTGAAAAATCATAAACTATGACTTGTATGGAAGTGCCACTGTATATCGGGGATCAATTGTAAACTACAGTATACATTGGAAAAAAACATGTTTACATGCTTTACCATATCCCATCAGTCATAAAATATGACATAACCAAATTGAATCATATGTAGTGGATTTAGGGTATATCTCTTTCAGGTTTATATGCTACTTCTTTAGTTAATTTTCTCATCATTTTAAGTTAGAGTTATGGAGAAATACTTTAGAATCAAAAGGTTTTCATCTTAGCAGGAATAAGACAAAATATATACAATGTCGTTTTAGTAAAGGATTGTATAGAAATGTTATGGATGTGATATTGGGAGCTTATTCTATTTCAAAGGTTGATCTTATTCTATATTTAGGCTCATTTATGTAGTGTGGTGGAGATATTAATGCAAATGTCACTCGTAGGGTGCCCTAATTGTGTGTTTACAGTTTAAAAGTTACATTTTAGTTCAAAAACACGTGTCGCGTACTCAAAACCGAGAAAACGTGTCTGAATTGTCATGATGCTTTAGGAAAATGATTGGTTATTCATTTATGACATGTAGAAATTAAGCTCACATAAATATGACATGTTGAGCACCTTTATGACTAAAAGTGCATGTTTTTATTTAAAAGTGACATTTTAGTTCAAAATATGTGTCACATTAACAAAATAGAGAAAACACTCTCGTATAGTCTTTATACTTTATAAAAACGATCCATAATTTATTTGTGACGTGTATGAATCAATATTGCATCAATTCGACATATAGCGTGATTAGTATGAGTGGAAGTACATGTTTTCCGTTTAAAAGTGACATTTTAGTTCAAAACGCGTGTCGCGTATTCAAAACCAGGAAAACACACTCAGATTGTATTGATATTTTAGGACATAGATCAATAATTTATTTTCGATATGTAGGAATTAACTGCATGTCAATCTAATAAATGGTGTGGTTGGCATGAATGAAAGTGTGTGTTTTCATTTAAAATTGACATTTCAGTTTAAAATGTGCGTCACATACTCAAGATTGAGAAAACGCACTTAGATTGTCATGATACTTTAGAAAAAATGAATGATTATTCATTTTTTATTTGTATTTAGTAACCTTGTGTCAATCTAACATACAGTGTGACCAATATGACTGAAAAGAAAGTGTTTTCATTTAAAAGTTACATTTTACTTCAAAACATGTGTCACATACTCAAAACCGAGTAAACATGCTCAAATTATCTTGATATATTAGGAAAATGATCGATAATTCAGTGTGACGTATAGGAATTAACCTCACACCAATTTGATACATGATGTGACTGATATGACTGAAAGTGTGTGTTTTCAAGTGATATTTTAATTCAAAATGTGCATCACATACTCAAAATTCAGCAAACACATGTGATTTGTCTTTATACATTATAAAAAAATTGATAATTCATTTGGGATGTGTGGGGATTAGTCGCACGTCAATATGACACACAGTGTAGCCGATATGACTGAAAGTGCATGTGCTTTCATTTTAAAGTGACATTTTAGTTAAAAATGTGCATCACATACTCAAACCAAGCAAACAAGGTCGGGTTGTCATGATACTTGAGAACAATGATCAGTTATTCATTTTGTGACTTGTAGGAAGTAATTGCATATCATTCTAATTGAAATTTATTATGGACTACATAACATTACAATTATAATTTGTTTTTGTTTTTTATGTACTATTACTAAAATAAGCTTTGTTTTTATTACAGCTACACGCTTCTTTTGTATGAGGTTGGGTTGATTGTTGGAGAAAGCTTGTCATGAGAGTTTTATTTTTTGTATTGGTTGTAGTTATTTTTGTTTGTAAGTGAATTTTACATCATTGTAATTGTATTAAACTTCAATTTTTTAATGTAATATTTGTATTGAAATAATGGTGCAGTGTAATTATATTATCTATTATATAAAGGAATTAAATTGTTCAATTTAAATTATTTTTATGCTTCTTATCGAGTGATGCGAAGTGTTATTTATATAGGTGTTGGCACTTTGCACCATCCAATGATGACTTCTATCAGCGATGGGTGTAACACTGATGAAGGTCTTTTTTATCAACGTTAAAAGTAACACCGATAAAGACAACTTCCATCAGTGCTAAAGATATCGCTCATAAAAAACATCTTTTATTGGTGTTAAATTTAGTGCTGATAAAAGTAGTCTATCAACTTTTATTTTAACACTGATAAAAGCGTCTGGTTTTTATCAGTGCTGAAAACATCATCGTTTTTTAGCATTGTTAAAGCCAATTTCTAACGCTGGTAAACGTGTCTGACTTTTATCAGTATGGGAAACATTAATGTTTTTTAGTGCTGATAAAATGATTTTTTATCACTTAAAAAAACATTGATAAATGGTGCAGTTTTATCAACATTTAAAAAAAACATGATAAATGGTCATATTTATCGGTGTTATGAAAAATACTGACAAAATATGTTCTTTTATTAGCGCTTTTCTTAGCGTCGATAGAAGTTACTTTTATTAATGTTTTTTAACACTAATTAAAAATGTATCGTTTCTCAGCGTTTTTTTAATAATGATAAAAGTTAGTGCATTGTTTCATGTGATTTATAGTAGTGTTTGTGATCAATGTCATTTCTTATCACATAAAAATCAATCATTTTCAACATGTTTGGTATTTTCATACATGATTGTTCATCATTTGACCATTTTTCGGTGGCGTCACTTGATTTTTTCCTTCGATATATTACCATGAAACTTTTGATGGAAATGGAGACACAGGAATATACACGGGCCCTTGACACGGTATTGGGAGGAAAAATTATCATTTACTTTGATGGTCTCACTTATATCATTTGCATCCAAATGTGTTTCGTTATCCAAAATTGATGAAAAATAATTGTTTCTAATGATGTCAAGATAAAGAAGAAGCATTGAAATATTATCCATATAAGATATAATATATCAATCGAATGGAGTCGCGATAACGTATAATGAACTTAGGACCTAACACCAATTAAAACAACTACATATTTCATAACTAAAAAGCGTTATAAATCGAAAGAATGAGAAGATTGCAAACACAACTCTTACTAGGGCACTTATGCTAAATTTTTGTTTGACAATAAACATAGATAAATAGAGCTAAAAAAATCCTTATTCCATTTCTATATCATTACATATAAATCGAATACATGAATATATGATCAACATCAATTCTTATCTTCCAAGTTGGATCAACTGCGCGGCCAAGTAGGTTAAATCATAACACTAGTCATGATCGAGTGTTAAATTCATTCATTTTTAATTGTCTTTGAGAGGCGCCGGACGCAATTCTGAACGCGCGCCCGAGCGTAGGGTTTTTCTGGGCTCCCCTGTCAACCGCGAGCGCGGAGCGAGCGATCCCGCTTGCTCGTTTGATCGCTCCTCCTCATCTCACTTTTTTGACGCCACAGGATGGTAATTTTAGCTCATTAATCTTGCTACCCTGTTATTCTCTTATATCTTCGTACTGCCGGCTTTCTCCGCCGGGTGTTCCTTTTTTCCTTCGCCGTTTTCAAATGCTTTCTTAAATTTTCTCCCTTCTCCCAGATTCCTTCTTTGGGTTCGAGATTTTCTTCGAAAATTTGACGGGAATGAATTTTTTACATTTGGTTTGATTTTGGCGCAGTTATTCTTCTCTTACTTTAAGGATCTAGTGGGCAGAGAAGTGACAGTGGAGCTCAAGAACGATTTGGCAATCAGAGGGACCCTCCACTCCGTCGATCAGTACCTTAATATCAAGCTAGAGAACACTCGGGTCGTAGATCATGAGAAGTATCCGCACCTGGTATCTGCTGCCACTCCACATATTCTTGGATTTGTTACATTCCTTAATATTTCTGTTATTTTAGTAAAAAAAAATCCTAAATTAATCGCTCTTTTGATTTGTTCCGGGTTTTAATTCCATTCACCAGTATTTCTGATTTTTCGATACCCGAATGTTTTCATATCCATCGCCAGAAATTTACAGCGAACTAATCCAAAGATCCATTCGAGTATTTACCACAATGCCTGCCCCCAAGACATGTTTTTTTATTCAAAGAAAAAAACAACAATTCATCCCAGATGCTCAAAAGTTGAATGCATAACATGACCGAAACTGCCAATGAAGAACATCCTGTAGATAGATTTAATGATGCCAAATGAGTTGAGAAAACAGAATGATCAAAGGGCGGGAGTATTGTTTTGTTACTCTCATTTCAGAGAAGCAATTTGCCGCAGGGCTAGCCTTTCTGAAGGTATAGAAGATGAAAATGGCCTGCGTGACAGTCAGGGCTGTGACTGTCAACTTATCCATTGATCTAGTGGGTATGGGGTTCCTAATATGGTTTAGTTAAACTTTAGTTGGCATGCAAATGTAGGCTATCTCAACAGAATATCACTCATCTTATCGACAATTGAAAAATAATACCTGTGTGGCTGCGAAGAGTAGATCTGAGTCAGTGGTTCAGCCTCATCTTGTGTAAATTATAATTACGCCTGAGCCCAATACATTTTTTACTGTTCAAGCATAGTTATATTCACGAACTACTCTTGCATGATTTGTGTGGGCCTTTCCATTCACAATCATGTTTTTTGCTTGTCCATTTATGTGGCAAACAAGTGAGAGAGGCTCATTGCTTTGAGAAGGTTCAGGTAATATTATGTTAAAAATAAAACGAATATAGTCAAGCTTGTCATGGTAAGCCTTTACACTGTCAAGCGTTAATTGATTACCTTAAAACTTAATTGATCATAGTTTCATGGAAGCACCATTTCATGATGAAAACCAGCTTGTAAGAAAACTTTTGAACAAACCTCTGTGATGAATCCAGTCATGTAAATTTTATTAGCTTTGTGAAATCAAACATGGCGTGTATTTACTTCAGGAAACTAACACAAGTGATTCCCTTTTGTTGAACTAGTTCACAGGATCTTTTAACAGCACTTTCGGTTTGCTAACAAAGTCCACCATGAATGTCATTTCATAATTTTCATTTTCGTAACCTTATGTAGCATTTATTTTGTGGGAAATCTGTTCAGTTCATTGCAACCTTTGAAGTATCCTGATGCCTTGAATATAAAATTGGGTGCGGGGAAGAGGGAGTTGAATAAGTGGTTGTGCAGAGGAAAAAAAATCAACTTTTTATCCATCCCAAGATTTTCCTACTGCCTAGATTTCCAATTTAATGCGAGGGTGGAATCTTCCTGCCTCAGCTCCTTTTTTCCATTGCATTTAGCGTGGTATTGTTGTGCAGCTTTTGCTTTCATGGATTAATACCTTGGCACAAGGGACCTAATGTTGTTGGGGTCTGGCAGCTTTCAGTCAGGAACTGTTTCATCAGAGGGTCGGTGGTTCGGTATGTGCAGCTGCCTCCGGATGGGGTTGATGTCGATCTTCTTCATGATGCCACGAGAAGGGAAGCTCGGGGTGGCTGATGCTTGGATTCTTTCTGGAACCGTGTCTGTGTCCTGTTCATGATGTTAACCCCCCATACATTCTGATGTGTAAAAGGTGGTGGATTCCCATATACAGGTGAGTTCGCTGGTGCATTTTGTTAGTTTTTGCAAAAGGATACTTCTTGAATAATTGTAACAATACTTTTATGCAAAGATTCTAAATATAAACATCCCAAATAATCATTTAACACCAACGTTGCCTATGATTCGCAGCCAAGTTAGTTTCCCCAAACATTACCAAGCAACATCCTGACAGGTTCAATTAAGTCTAAAAGACAAATTGATTGACTCATAAAGCTATATTTTTTTGAACACGGTCAGACCGGATAATAACAATTCCAATTCTTTAGTTCCCCAATGTGGCACTTATGACAGTACATGTATCAGTGGAAGAGTGCTTCGGCTTCCATGAAAGATCTCAACATGAAACGAGTTGCATTCTGTGTTCTAGCATAATGCTAATGAAAAGTTGGTCAAATAGTGAAAACCCCTTGATCTAAGGATTACCAGTAGCAAGCTGCTAACTTAATTTTGATAATCTGTTCAAATAGGTTTTGGGAAAAGACATCAATTTCAAAATAACATTATCTGTGATGAATTCCTTGATGGGCTTACAAATGTCTCTCTAGGAACAAAACCATGTGTGATGTTGAGGAAAAATCCCTATCCAATCCAATTATCCTGCCAAAAGGTAATTGTGGTGCTAACATCAGACTCCTAGATAAATCCCCTGTTTAGTTGATCCCAAATTTGGAATAAAGAATCCCAAAGATGTGAGTTTTAAAAGCAGTTTCTAATCACCCATGTTTTTCTCTCAAACACCCTTACCTTGTGGGCATGCAACACTGTGAGGAAGGTTTTATTAGAGCATCCAAGATCATGCAATTCACAGCCACCACTAGTTAGCTGGAAAATGGTTTGTAACCATGTTTCTCTTGTTACAGTGGTGGTACAAAGTTTTGAAATTGATATCACATACAAAGGCATGTCGGGAAGAGAGCATCGGGGCTAGGGTTTTCTGTTTAAAAATAAATAAATAAATAAATAAATTTAGCAAGTTCATGACATTTCTCAACTTCCATAATTTCACAACTTTTACATAACCTTGATTAGCATCTGCCATGGAAAACCAATCTATGAAAAATATTTTTTGACTTAACAAAAATATTAAAAACAATTATTATTCAAATTCGACTAACCCATGTTTTTTTTTTTACAATCTACTCAATGGTGCACAATTAACTTATCTACACCGCAAAATAAAATATCCACATGGAAAATAAAGGGATTTGTGTAAACTTTGGGAAATGGAAATATTGGAAAATGGAAACTTCATGACAATGTTTTAAGAACTGGACCGATGGTCGAATCAGAGGGGCAGCTCCAGGTTAGATCGGTCTAATCGGTCGAGCTGGATGGTTGAACCGGTTTATTATTTTATTTATTTTTACTATCATATTACTGTTTTATATTAGAAACAAAAATACAAAAAAAAAAAAAATGCAAAAATACAAAAACCGTTGGTTCGATCCATTTCCAACTGGAACCAACCGACCTGACTGGTTTTGCGCCGGTTTGGGGCGGCTGAAATCGGCCCAACAACGAAACTGACTTTATACTCTGTACCAAACCGGAAACTCCATTGGCAGCCTGGTAGTCTGATCGGTTGGACCGCCTCGGTTTGGTTCTGTGTGAATTTGGCATGCTGCTTTATTACTAATTAGTTTCTGTTTATTTGGTTTGATGCCTTGGTTTTATTCTCCATGCTGCGTTTATTTCCCAAGCATATGATTGTTAAATTATTTTTTTGTTATTCAATTATTTTTTTATTTTAATAATTAGCGTTAAACCGCCGCAAAATGTTTTAAAAAAACTATAATTTCCCCCCTCCTTTGCTTCCTCTGTGCTCCCCCGACCTCCTCTCCCCTCCCCGGTGTGAACCTTACCCCGCCATCTTGTTGGCGACCCGTGCCTCCACCCCTCCGACCTACCTCCATTCTTGGTGTTGACCTTGACCCTGATGACCCCCCTCAGACATCCCTCACCCCGATGGCGATGCAAACCCCCCCTTCGACCTCCCTCTTCCCGATGGTTCCACAACGACACAGGCTCCCCCTTTTGACCTCCCTCTCCCAGGTTCGGTTCGCCTCCTCAGCGGCTCTGATCCGCTTCTTGGCGGCAAGGTAGACCCCCCCTAAAGGTTTTATCATTTTTTAAATCACCCTAAATCTATTATTGAGTAGCACTAGATGAACAATTATGGGTGATTAAAAGAGTATAAAAGTTGTTTTTTATTCATCCAATATTAACATATATATGTAATTTTGATTTATAATGTGTCATTTGGTTTTTGCAGTTATTTGTTTGGAGTTATAATAAACATTAATTTTGGTTATGTTGTATTAAATTAAAAAAATAAATTCATTTATGATATAAGTTTGTTATGGAATCTAGATCGTTTATAATTTCATGGTTTGTATTTGATATTAATGAATTTCATTTTGTTTTATATATGCTAATACCTTTAATTTTTGATATATACATAATTGATACTATTTTCCAACTCATGACCAATTGGTGGTAGGGTTTGGAGTCACACATGGTTTTATCACCAACCTTGGCATGGTGAAGGATAAAGGTCTTGAAAATGAGATTTTAGACACTTAAAATTTATGAGAAGGCTTTATGTTTTATGCATATGTGAGGAATCATTTAGTTTAATAAAATCTATCGAAAAATGATATAGTAGTTAGAGTTAAGTTTTACATGCATGATAATCAATTATTGGTTATGGTAACTGGAGCATCCAACATAGTTTCGTTGATTTTATTTTAACTTACATGATATTTAAGAGAACTAATTATAGTGTATGGTTTGTTTTTTTTGAGTCAAATGACTAATAATTGATTATCACACATGTAAATGGCTAATTATTGTTTTTTCCAAATATATGATAATGTTTCCCCTCATCATAAAACCTTTGATTTTTTTGTATCCCCTCAAAGTAAAAAAAAAGATTCAACATATTAAATGGTGGACTTTAAGACCATCTCCAACCCGTGTCAATTTAGCATGAAAATTCTAAAATAGCGTAGAATTTCTTCTCCAACCCATCGCCATCTAATGCGCTATTTTCTCGTGAAGGTACAGTGTAACGTCAAATATGGCGATGCACCGTACATGTGCTAAACGCCTTTTTGTTTTTGTTTTTTGCCATTTTTATCATTTTTCATCTAATATATTGGTTTAAACTGCCATTATTTGAAATAAATAATTATTTTTCAATTATAATATATGGTTTGATGCAAAAAATAGAGTAGATTGGTTGGAGATGAATTCAATGTGGATACTTCATTTTGAAGTAGACTTACTTCAATTTGAAGTGTTGGGTTGGAGATGGTCTAAATGGTAGAATGAAGTATAAGCAAATATAACAACCTAAAACTTTATTGTTTATCAGTTTTAGCCATCCAATAATGTGTGATATCCAAATAAAGTATACTTTGCATTCATATTCTTAAAGGGGTGCTCTTGGTCTTAGTTAGACTGTGAGAAATGGTTCAAACATGGATCAATGTAGCTAATTTTTCAATGGAATGAACCATCTTTAGTTGCAACATTAGGGTAGAATACACCATTATCTTTTTCTCCCATAAAAATAATATCATTTACATATAAAATATCAAAAATTGATACATCTTTATCATCTTTAATGTAGAGGTTGTTTTCCACACTTCCATCATTAAATTATTAATTGTTTCAAGCATGTATGTAACTTCAAATACCATGCTCTTGAGTCTTATTTTAACTTGTATAGATTCTTCTTTAATTTTGATTGTACCTGTTTGATTAAACATTTATATCTTTATATTTGAATGTCTAGGGAGAATACAATTCAATACCTATGGATAAAAGTTGGATTAATTTACCTCAAAACATACCTCAGTATGCTAAGGGATTGAAAGAATTTTTAGATTATGCAATTGCAAACCGATTAGTGGATAGTAGAATAAAATGTATGTGTCCTAATTGTAAATTCAAGTGATGGTTGAATAGAAATGAAGTATATGAACATTTGATATTGAAACGGTTTCCTACTTGATATGTATGTTGGATTTGGCATGGTGAATCAAATGTTATGGAAAGTTAAAACAATGACAATACTGTCAACGAAATACAGAGTGACCCCTAGCAGAGGAGAATTCAATTCGAAATTTGTTAAATGACGCGTTTGGTTTTTCAAAAATACTATGTCCAAGATTTTAATAGATCAACAAAACCTTCAGTTGATCCTGAACAGATTAATCTTGCTCATAACTTCAGTGACAAAAAAAGAATGATTTTTATGAATTAGTTGAAGACGAACAACAAGAATTGTATGAAGGGTGTGCCAAGTATTTGAAGTTATCTTTTTTACTGAAGTTGTATCATATCAAGTGTCTTTGTGGAATGTCTGACAAAGCAATGTCCATGATTTTAGAGTTGCTTCATGATGCATTTAGTGAAGATAAGATCCTTGCATCATTCTATGAGACGAAGAAAGTCACCAACAAACTTGAAATTGATTATACAAAGATACATGCATGTCCTAATGATTGCATGCTTTACTGAGGATAATAGTCTGATAAAGAAGAATGCACAAGATTTCATACAAGCAGATCGAAGTCAATGAACAACAATGAGAGTATAAATCAATTCAACCCCAGGAAGAAACGGAAGAAGAAAACTCCTACAAAGGTATTGCGTTACTTTCCTCTGAAACCACACTTGCAAAGATTATTCATATTGTCTAAGATTGCATACGACATGAAGTGACATGCTTAAGATAATAATGATAGCTTGATGAGCCATCAAGATTCAACATCATGGAAGATGTTTGACTTGTTATATCCATATTTTTCTTCGGATCCTAGGAATGTACGTTTGGGATTGACTTATGATGGTTTTAACCCTTTTGGTACTTTTGAGTACTAATTATAGCATTTGACTAGTTGTTTTGATCCACTACAATCTACCTCCATGGATGTGAATGAAGAAGACTTCTTCCATTATTTCGATGATTATTCATGGAAAGAAAATGCCTAGAAATGACATTGATGTATACCTTCAACTTCTAATCAAAGAATTGCGAGAATTATGGGATGATGGCGTGGAAACATGTGATGCTTCATCAAGACAACTATTCAAAATGCATGCTGCTTTAATGTGGATAATTAGTGACTTTCATAGACTAGGAAATTTATCTGGTTGGAACACTCATACTGGTTTGGTTTGTCGAGTTTGTAATTTTGATTTTGAACATCAATGATTACCTCATAGCATAAAATGATGTTTCATTACAAAAAAAAACGATGTTTAGTAGTGGTTGTTTAGTGGTATAACAGTAGTTTAAACCGCCGCGTATTTCACGGTCGCTAGTCAATTAGTGACAATTTATTTTATTTTGTGGCGGTTTTTTTAAGTGCCATTTTTGGAGCATTTAACAATGATTTATTGTTTAATTAGAGACAATTTTTTAATAAAAAAAATATCAGTTGGGAATATAAATAAAATAAAATAAAAACCACTGCCAAACATTTCGCGGTGGTTATTTTTAGTGGCGATTAATCTGAACTGACGCTAAATACATTCAGTAATATATGTTTAGCGGTGGTTACAACAAACCGCCACTAAATCTGTTTTGATTTTTTTTAACAAAAATTAATAAAAAACTATAAATATGCAAAAACTAACATGCTATAAACTAAAACATAAATATATGATAAACTCATCATTCATACATCACACATCCACAATCATACAAACAACCATTGTCATCATAACTTAAGTGTTAGTCACCCCATACATCAACCAATACACCAGTCATCAATATATACATATATAATATGTCCAATAACAACCCATGCTGAATATACATCCATGTCACGACCTCCATTGTATCTGTCTGCCTCCATATCATTTCATCAATTGAAATCGACCATGTCATCTCATTCGCTGTAACAAAAAATGAAACAAAAATTAAAACCAATCATAATAAATCAGAATTACAGTAGAACAATTGATAAAATTTTAACACACCATGGAAACTAAGAATCGTTACGATTGCCTTCTGAAAAATGATGTGCATCGGAACGGTCAACCTCCTGCCTACTGTTGGCATTTTCCACCTACAATGAAAACCAAAACATTTAGGAAAAGAAATGCGAAAGAGAAAAGACACAAAATATATTTAGAATGGTGCATATAAAATTTGCTATTTTATTAATCAAACAGAAGACATTTTAACATAAAACAAATAATATATAATGAAAAACACTTTGAAAACTGAAACATTCCTATTTAAGATAAGATTCAATACTCAAAATTGAAAAGGGATTAGTAAATATTCTAATTTATTTTTAAAGCGCACGTCTAATTTATTTTTAAAGCGACGTGCGGTGTGCTAGAAATATATTTAATAAATAGATTTTAAAATTTTTGATATCACAACATGTCTGATATTTCAAAAACAACTAAACAGTGGTTGTTCCATGATTGCATATCAATATGAGGTCATTTGCTATGGTTTTGACCGTTCTATGCACGTTTTAGTGTTTTAAAACACTAAAAAGGCATTTACAATAATAACGTGAAAATCGTCATTTGGTCTGACATTTCGTCAGTTCTTACATTTCACAATTAAATATACGGTCGTTTTCCTCTGATTTCAGGACAATCCGATATCGTTTGTCTGGTTTTGACCATTCCACGCATGTTTTAGTGTTTTAAAACACTAAAAACGCGTTTACGACCATATCAGACAAACCGTTACTCGGAATGACGTACTGTCGGTTCCTACATTTCAAAATTAAATCTACAGTGATTGTCCCCTGATTTTAGGACAATCTGACGTCGTTTCCCTGGTTTTGATCGTTCAACGCACGTTTTAGTGTTTAAAAACACTAAAAAAGCGTTTATGGTCATAATGGGAAAACCGTCACTCGAAATGACGTGTTGCCGATTCCTACATTTCAGAATCTCATGATTGCATATCAATCGAAGGTCATTTTCTTGGTTTTGATCATTCCGCGCATGTTTTAATGTTTAAAAACACTAAAAATGCGTTTACGGTCATAATAGACAAACCGTCAGTCGGAATGATGTGTCGTCAATTTTTACATTTCACAATTAAACCTAAAATTGTTGTTCCCTGATTTTAGGACAATCCGACGTCGTTTTTTTTTGTTTTAACCGTTCCACGCACGTTTTAGTGTTTTAAAACACTAAAAACGCATTTACAACCATAACGGGAAAACTGTCATTCAGAATGACGTGTCGTTGGTTCCTACATTTCACAATTAAATCTACGGTGTTTGTCCCCAAATTTCAGGACAATCTGACATCGTTTTTCTGGTTTTGACCGTTCCACGCACGTTTTAGTGTTTTAAAACACTAAAAACGTGTTTATGACCATAACGGGCAAACCATCATTCGGAATGACGTGTCGTTGGTTCCTACATTTCACAATTAAATCTACAGTCATTGTCCCTTGATTTTAAGGCAATCTGACGTCATTTTCATGACTTTGACCCCCAACACTTATTTTTAAAGGCTTTTTCACCTTTTATAAGTGTTTATCGAGTAATTCTGATCACATCGCACGCCGGATTGACTTGTTGTATGCGCGTACACATCAAAAACAATTAAGCAGTGGTTGTCACTTGATTTTAGGACAATCTGATGTTGTTTGCTTAGTTTTGACTATTTCATGCACATTTTAATGTTTTAAAACACTAAAAACGTGTTTACGACCATAATAGACAAACCGTCATTCGGAATGACGTTTCACTGGTTCCTACATTTCACAATTAAATCTATGGTTGTTTTCCTTTGATTTTAGGACAATCCAACTTTTTTTGCTTGGTTTTAACTGTTTCATGCACGTTTTAGTGTTTTAAAACACTAAAAATGCATTTACGACCATAACGGGTAAACCGTTATTCAAAATGATGTACCGTCAGTTCCTACATTTCACAATTAAATGTACGGTCACTATCCCCTGATTTTAGGATAATCTTACGTTGTTTGGATGGTTTTGATAGTTCCACACATGTTTTAGTGTTTTAAAACACTAAGAACACGTTTATGGTCATAACAGGCAAACCGTCATTCACAATTACGTGTCGTTGGTTCCTACATTTCAAAATTAAATGTAAGGCCGTTTCCCCTGATTTCAGGCCAATTCGACGTCATTTGTCTGGTTTTGACTGTTCCACGTACGTTGTAGTGGTTTAAACACTATAAATGCATTTACGACCATAACAGACAAACCACCATTCAAAATGATGTGTCATCTGTTATTATATTTCACAATTAAATGTACAGTTATTGTCCCCTGATTTCAGGACAATCTGACATTGTTTTTTGGTTTTGACTGTTCCACACACGTTTTAGTGCTTTAAAATACTATAAACGCGTTTACAACCATAACAGACAAACCATCATTCGGAATGATGTGTCGTCAGTTCCTACATTTCAAAATTAAATTTACGGCCATTGTCCATTGATTTCAGGACAATCCTACATCGTTTTTCTGGTTTTGACCGTTCCACGCATGTTTTAGTTTTTTTAAACGCTAAAAACGCGTTTACGCCAATAACGTGCAAACTGTCATTCATAATGACGCGTTGTCAGTTCCTACATTTCACAATTAAATCTACGGTTGTTTCCTCCTAATTTCAGGGCAATCTGATGTCGTTTGTTTAGTTTTGACCCCAAGCACTTGTTTTTAAAGGTTTTTGTACCTTTCATAAGTGTTTACCGAGTCAAAAAACGAGCAAACAAGCTCGAATTATTTTCAAACTTATGGATAACGGTCTATAATTTATTTTTGATGTGTAGAAATCAACCAAACGTCAATCTGGCATAGGATGTGGTCGGTATAACTCAAAATGTGTGTTTTCTATATAAGTGTCATTTTAGATTTTTTATAGATGTTGTATGTGTTCTTTGCAAAGTCTATGGGCGTGAAATGGAGTTAGAGACATCAAAATGAAAAAACATATAAAAATAAAAAACATAACACTTTATAAGTATATTACAAAATTTACTCATGTCTTTTAAATTAGTTATCAAGGATTAGTAAATTAATATTACCTTTACTTGAGTATCAAAGACCTCATTTTTCCAAACTGTAGGAATATGCCTCCAATCTTTATCTATTTGACAAATGCATTAAACAATTAATAAAATGTAATTTTTTTTGAAAAATGCCATACATATCAGTAACGGTAACCCACCAATATCTCCTAGATGAAGGGGTGACCAACTGCTCCATCGACGGAGGTGAATCAGGCGGTGGACTACCAACGACATTTGGGGAAACAACTGACTCACTAGTAGTCTCAGGTACAACAAAATCACTAGGATCCACAGAAGATGATGGTAGTGGTGGCATGCTCTGAGATGCTGATCGGCTAGAATCCTGATTTTTTTGTTCTCGACATTCCTGCATTTCAAATGGTTAAGGTATATTAAATATATAAAAAATGAAAAACTAAAAGTTTTTTATAGAAAAAAAGAAAAACTAAAACAATTTATATATGTATGGAACACTTATCAATGATAAATTGTAATATAATTTCATTACCAATTTATACATTCAATTTTCTTCATTTTCTTCATCTTCATTATTATCAACCTCCATTGTGATGAGTCCTTTTTCACCCTCTCTTGCAAGTTCTACCATTTTGATATTGTTAGGAAAAAACTGTTCAACATTTTGTGGTTGATGAGGTTCACTATCACAAAGCACTATTTGATCTTCATCACCCATATCATATAAGTCTCTCTATTTTAAGTGTACAACAACACTCCAACCTTCATGTATTTCATCATCCACATAATAAACCATCTTCATTTGTGAAACCAAGATAAATGGATCATGCTCTGCACGCTCACCGATATTCATCAAGCGAGTGAAGTTGATAGAAGTAAAATGAAACGAATCTTTCATTATACCCCTATCAATCTCGACCCAGTTGCATTTGAATAAGATAACTGAAAACTGGCCATGATAGTTTAATTCAATTATATCAATCTTCTTCTCATAGTATCCCACCTCTGTAAATGTAAATACATCACTATTTTGAGTTTTCAAGTATTCTTCATGATAAATTGTACGAAACCTGAAGCCATGAATATTGTAGGCATCGAATCTATTAGCATGCCTTGGAGGACCTCGAGCCAAAAACTTCAAATCATTTGATATTTTAGCTCGACTGTCAACATTCATTATCTTGACAAAAAGATATAAGCTGTTACTTTTAACATAGACAAAATAACTACATATCAATAATATGAATATGAGTATATACTTACACAATGAGCGAACCATTCGATAAGCTCATTATTAACAACTTTTGTTAATTCCAGCTCATTTCGAGCTCGACCCCTTAGTCGCCTCTTTGTTTGAGGTCATAACCATTTAATAAATGGATACGCAATAACACTATTGAGTAGCACATATCTACGTGCTTGTAGAAAATCTAATTCAGCTAGTGTAAAATTTGACCCCTTTTCGATTGGTCGTCCAATAGTTGGAAATACCGATAACTGATTTTCAGAACTAGAATTAGTGGAGATGTCTTCAGCACGTCCAGTATGATTAAATCTAGTCTCAATCCCATCCAAATACCTAGAACATAAGGTCAAACACTCTTTAGTTATGTAACCTTCAGCAATAGAGCCTTCTGGTTGAACTTTATTCCTTACATATGATTTCAAATGACCTAAGTACCTGATAAAAAAAATAAGAAACATATTAAAAAATTTTACGCAATGATTTGATAAAATCGAATTCACCAATGACAATAAAAAATATCAACATACCTCTCAATTGGATACATCCATCGATAGTGTACCGGTCCACCAAGTTTAGATTCTTCAACCAAATGAATAGTCAAATGAATCATGACCGTGAAGAATAAAGGGAGAAATAACATCTCCAAATGACATAGTGTCAAAAAAAATTCTTTCTTGAAGTTTATCAAGCTCAGTTGGATTTAGAGTTTTTCCACAAAGCTCTCTGAAAAAGGTATAAAACTCAACTAAAACCACATTTACTTTTTAGGTAAAGTATTACGCAAAGCCAACAAAAAAAACTGCTCCATCAAAATATGTGAGTCAAGGCTTTTCAATTAATGTAAATTTTGATGCTTTAAATCAATACACCTTGATATGTTACTTGAATATCCATTTGTCACTTTTATACTCTTTAATGTTCGAAGGAATACATCTTTCTCATGATTTTTCATTGTAAAAATAGCCAAAGGATACTTTCCATTCTCATTTTCCCACAAACCATGCTTTATATTCATTGAATCAAAATCCTTACGAGTATTAAGGTGATCCTTCGATTTAACCTACTCATTAAGCACTGTAAACATTACATTTTCATAGACGTTATTTTCAATATGCATTACATAAAGATTATGGCATATCAAATTAAACTCCCAATAAGTAAGTTTGAAAAATATACTCTTTTTCTTCCATTGTTGTGTTCCAGCTTCTTCAGATACTGTACCTCATACCCTTTACCCCTTTTTTAGTTTTTCATTTTTTATATATTTAATATACCTTTCCATTTGAAATGTAGGAATGTCAAGAACATTTTTTTAAGATTTTAGCTGATCAGTATCTCAGAGCACGCGACCACTACCATCATCTTCTGTAAATCCTAGTGATTCCATTGTACCCGAGACTATTAGCGAACCATCTGTTTCCCTGGATATCGTTGGTAGCCCCTTGTTTGATTCACCTCCGATGATGGATTAGTTGGTCACCCCTCTATCTAGGGGATATTGGTGAGTTACCGTTATTGGTATGTATGTCATTTTTCAAAAAAATTATACACTACTAGAAACTGGACCTATACCAACGGTTTTGGCCAAACCGTTGGTATAAGTACCATAAAATGACCCTATACCAATGGTTTTGGAAAAATCGTTGGTATAACCTTTATTTAATGACCCTATACCAACGATTTTACCAAAACCATTGGTATATGTATTTTCATTTTTAATGAATTATTTTATCAAATAACATTGAATACATCAATAATTAATTTACTTATAAATATACATACACACATTTATCATATTATGTTTCAAAAAAAAACATTTTAGCTTAGTGGTTAGGTCATTGAAATATAAATCAGAGGTCTGAGGATTAAAACTCATCAGGTTTTTTTTGAATTACCTATATCAACAGTTTGGAAACCATTGGTATAGGTCTATACCGATGCCAGACAATCCAATAGCCACCCAAACTGTTGGTATAACCTATACCAATGATTTTGGGACATATACCAATGATTCCAAACCACTGGTACAGGGTTCTTTTCCAATAGTGATATTTTATTAATTGTTTAATTCATTTTTCAGACAGATAAAGACAATCATAGAAGAGATACAAATATGAACACGACAGATGTATGAGACCTGAAGAACTTCAAGATCATCATTCCATTTGATGAGTTCGAGGTGCCTACCGGTGATGCTGTCGAAAATCTATGGGCATATTCTTGGGCATATTTCTTGCAAGATGGTGAAATTTCCCATTAATTATAAATATTAGAGGCATATTCCTACAACTTGGAAAAATGAGGTATTTTATACTCAAGTAAAGGTAATATTAATTTCATATTCATTGCTAACTAATTTAAAAGACATGAGTAAAATTTTGTAATATACTTATAAAGTGTTATTGTTTTTTATTTTTAGATGTTTTTTTAGTTTGATGTTCCTGACTCTGTTTCACACCCTTGGACTTTGAAAAAATTGGACAATAAATGAAGAAATTTTAAATGGAGATTATGACATGAGTTTAATGACACATCTTTGAGCTCATGACAGATGTATGAGAAAGTGCTTGAAGGAATTTCTCATGAGCAATGAAATCTCTTTTTAAATACCAACAAAGATGCATCTCATGAGGTAATTGCATATTTTACAGTATCTTAATAACATAAACTTAATACAATTATAATTTTTATTAATGTTTCTATTTTTGTAGGAATTATCTAAAAAAATACTGTGAATTGTGAGAAGCAAGTCATTCCTCACATCGCTGAGTATCATAGTTTTTCAAGAAAAAGAACAATTTTGGTTTGTATTTTATTAATTATTATTTATATCATTTTATTATAACTCAAGGTTTTTAACTTATTTATATTTTTTATAAAGTCTAATGAATTAGGTCATTCTATTGGCCGAAAAGAGATGTGGTTTAAAGTGCATAGGAAACTCGATGACAGTTTTGTAAATGACCCTACCAAAGACGTCAGAGTAAGTAATTTTCATTACCATTTCATATTATTTTATTACTATAAAAAAATAACAATGAAAAATATATTATAACTAATAATACTTCAACCCAATTATTTGGTTTTAATTCTTGTTTGTTGTTATAATATAATTTTCATTATTATGCCATTATAGTAATGAAATAACAATAAATAGTAATGAAAAAATTATTAATTTGATAATATTATGAAGTTAAGATATGTTAAAAATTCATTGTTAATATTTTTGTATTAACAAGTTAAAATTAAAGAAGTCTAGGATGCAAACCCTTTACAATCATCATCGGTTTCCCAAAAAGATGCAGTTGGAATTGTTTTAGGGAAGGAGCATTCCAAATGTGTACAATGGATGAGTTCTGGGCCTACTCCATCAGCTGTCTTTGGTAGGGCAATGTCATCTGTTACTGCTACACCTAGTGGGGGTTCGAGTAGTGCCGTTGATTAAGAATTACAAAGAGAAATGGTAAGATTTAAAGAAAAAGTGTAAGAAGAAGACTCTTATGGGCAAACACAACATTAGTGGCAGTTGCAAATGGAAAATGATTTAGTTTCTGTATTTTAGCGAATGAATGACATGATCCCTGAGGAAATTGCAATCCTTATAGATAATCTAGCCAAGGTAAATTCTAAATTCCATAGACCATTCACAAATTTACAAAGAACACATACAACATCCATAAATAAAACAAAAATGACACTTTTATATAGAAAAAACGCATTTCGAGTTATACTGACCACATCTTGTGCCAGATTGACATGTGCTTGATTCACACACGTCAAAAATGAATAATAGATTGCTATCCATAAGTTTAAAAACAATTCTCACTTGTTTGCTTGGTTTTGAATCGGTTAACACTTCTTAAAGGTATAAAAGCCATTAAAAACAAGCATCGAGGGGGGGGGGGGGGGGGTCAAAACTAGATAAACGACGTCAGATTACCCTGAAATCATTGAAAAATGACCGTAGATTTAATTGTGAAATGTAGGAACCGACGACATGTCATTTCAAATGGCGGTTTTTCTGTTATGATCGTAAATGCGTTTTGATGTGTATGCATAAACAACATGTCCTTCTGGCATACAATGTGGTCAGAATGACTTAGTAACCACTTCTTAAAGGTACACAAATCTTTAAAAACAAGTATCAGGGGGTCAAAACTAGGAAAACTATGTCGGATTACCCTAAAATAAGGGGGAAAAGACTGTAGATTTAATTGTAAAATGTTGGAACCGATGAAATGTCATTCTGAATGACAGTTTTTCCATTATGTCCATAAATGCGTTTTAGTGTTTTAAATCACTAAAACATGCATGGAATGGTCAAAACCATAATAAATGACCTCAAATTGATGTGAAATCATTGGAGAACCATTGTAGAGTTATTTTTGACGTGTATGCATAGACAACACGTCATTACGACATGCGGTGTGGTCATAATGACTCACTAACCACTTCTTAAATGTACAAAAACCTTTAAAAACAAGTATTGAGGGGGGGGGGGGGGTCAAAACTAGGAAAACGATGTTAGATTTACCTAAAATAAAGGGAAATGATTTTATATTTAATTGTGACATGTAGGAACTGACGACATGTCATTCTGAATGACAGTTTTCTCATTTTGGCTATAAACACGTTTTAGTGTTTTAAAACACTAAAACATGTGTGGAATGGTCAAAACCATATAAAACGACCTCATATTAACGTGAAATCATTGGAAAACCACTGATGAGTTATTTTTGATGTGTACGCACAGACAACATGTCATTCTGACGTGTGGTGTGGTTAGAATGACTCTGTAATCACTTCTTAAAGGTACAAAATCCTTTAAAAACAAGTGTCAGGGGGTCAAAACAAGACAAATGGAGTCATATTGCCCTATAATTAGGGGAAAACGACCAAAACTCTAATTGTGAAATGTAGGAACCAATGAAACATCATTCTGAATGACGGTTTTCCCGTTATGGTAGTAAACACATTTTTAGTGTTTTAAAACACTAAAACATGCGTTGAACAGTAAAAACCATAGAAAATGACCTCATATTGATGTGAAATCATTGAACAACCACCAATTAGTTATTTTTGACATCTACACACATACAACATGTCAATACGACGTGCGGTGTGGTCAGAATGACTCAGTTACCACTTTTTAAAGGTACAAAAACCTTTAAAAACAAGTATCAGGGGGGGTTAAAACCAGGAAAATGATGCTGAATTGACCTGAAATAAGGGGACAATGATCATAGATTTAATTGTTAAATGTAGGAACTGATGAAATGTCATTCCAAATGACAGTTTGTCCGTTATGGTCGTAAGCACACTTTTAGTGTTTTAAAACACTAAAACGTGTGTGGAACGGTCAAAACCATAGAAAATGACCTCAGATTGACGTGAATTATCAAACAACCAGTGATGAGTTATTTTTGACACATATGTGTAGACAACATGTTAATTCGACGTGTGGTGTGGTCGAAATGACTTAGTAACCACTTCTTAGAGGTACAAAATCCATTAAAAACAAATGTCGGGGGGGGGGGGGGGTCAAAACTAGGAAAACAATGTCGGATTTCCCTAAAATTAGGGGACAATTATTATAGATTTAATTGTGAAATGTAGGAACCAAGGTCATGTCATTTCGAATGACAGTTTTCCTATTATGTCCAGAAACACGTTTTTAGTGATTTAAAACACTAAAACGTGTGTGGAATGGTCAAAACAATAGAAAACGACCTCAAATTGGCATAAAATCATTAAATAACCACTATTGAGTTATTTTTGAAATGTACGCACAGACAACATGTCTTTATGGTGTGTGTGTGGTCAGAATGACTGAGTAACCACTTCTTAAAGGTACAAAAACCTTTAAAAAAATGTAGGGGAGTCAAAACTAGACAAACAACATCAAATTTACTTGAAATCAGGGAACAACAACGGTAGATTTAATTGTAAAATTTTGGAACCAACGACACATTATTTCGAATGATGGTTTGCCCGTTATGGTCATAAACATATTTTTAGTATTTTAAAACACTAAAACATGCATGGAATGGTCAAAACCATAGAAAACAAAATCATATTGATGTCAAATCTTTGGAAAACCACCGATTAGTTATTTTTGATGTGTACTCATAGACAACACGCCATTACGACATGCGGTGTGGTTGGAACGACTTAGTAACCACTTCTTAAAGATACAAAAACCTTTAAAAACAAGTGTCGAGGGGTCAAAACTAGACAAATAATGTTAGATTACTCTGAAATCATAGGAAAATGACCATAGATTTATTTTTGAAAATCTAGGAGTGATGACATGTCTTCCGAATGATGGCTTGACTGTTATAGTAGTAAACACATTTTTAGTGTTTTAAAACACTAAAACATGTGTGGAATGGTCAAAACCATAGAAAAAAACCTCAGATTGATGTAAAATCATTGGAAAACCACCGTTGAGTTATTTTTGATGTGTATTCATAGACAACACACCATTCTAATGTGCAGTGTGGTCAGAATGACTGAATAACCACTTCTTAAAATTATAAAATCATTTAAAAACAAGTGTTGGGAGGTGAAAACTAGGAAAATGATGTCAGATTTCCCTAAAATTAGGGGAAAATGATCGTGGATTTAATTGTGAAATTTAGGAACTAACAACATGTCATTTCAAATGACGGTTTTCCCGTTATAGACATAAACATGTTTTTAGTGTTTTAAAACACTAAAACGTGTGTGGAATGGTCAAAACCATAGAAAACAGTCTCAGATTGATGTAAAATCAGCGTAAAACCACCACTGGGTTATTTTTGATGTGTACGCACAGACAATACACCAATTGGACGTGCGGTGCGGTCAGAATGAATCAGTAAACACTTCTTAAAGGTACTCAAACCTTTAAAAACAAGTGTCAGAGAGTCAAAACCATGAAAATGAAACTATATTGTCTTGAAATCAGGGGACGCTGACCGTATATTTAATTGTGAAATGTAGGAACCGACAACATGTAATTTTGAATGGTGATTTTCCCGTTATGGACGTAAACTTGTTTTTAGTGTTTTAAAACACTAAAATGTGCATGAAATGGTCAAAACCATAGAAAATGACCTCATATTGACATGAAATAATTGGAAAACCATTGTTGAGTTATTTTTGACCTGTAAACACAGAAAAAACATCAATACGACGTGTGGTGTGGTCAGAATGATTCATTAACCACTTCTTAAAGGTATAAAATCCTTTAAAAACAAGTGTTGGGGCGTCAAAACTAGAAAAAAATGTCAGATTGCCCTGAAATCAAGGGAAAATAACTATATATTTAATTGTGAAATATAGGAACTGACACCACGTCATTCCGAATGACAATTTGCCTATTATGGTTGTAAACACATTTTTAGTGGTTTAAAACACTAAAATGTGCATGGAACGGTCAAAACCTCAGATTGATGTTTAATAATTGGAAAACCATCACTAAGTTAATTTTGAAATATAGGACATGCTGTGATATCAAAGTCTTTAAAATTTGTTTATTAAGTAAATTTCAAGCACACCGCACTTCACTTTAAAAATAAATTAGAATATTTACTTATCCCTTTTCAGTTTCAAGTGTTTAATCTTATCTTAAATAGGTGAGTTTATATTTTCAAAGTGTTTTTCATTATATATTATTTTTTTATATTAAAATATCTTCTATTTGATTAAAAAAATAATGAATTTTATGTGGAGTATTCTGAATATATTATGTGACTTTTCTTTTTCATATTTCTTTTCTTAAATATTCTGGTTTTCTTTGTAGGTGGCTCATGTCGGCAGTAGGGAGGAGGTTGACCATTCCGATCCACAACATCTTCTGAAGGTAGTCGTGGTGGTTCTTATTTTCTGTGGTATATTAAAATTTTATCAATTATTCTACTATAATTATGATTTATTATGTTTAGTTTCAATTTTTTTTTCTTTTTTGTTATAGTTGATGAGATAACGTGGTTGGTTTTAGTTGATGAGATGCAATGGAGGCAGACATATATAGTGGAGATCATGACATGGATGTATATTGATCATAGGTTATTGTTAGACATATGTTATATGTATGTATTGCTAATCAAGGCATTGGTTGGGAGATGTATGAGTTGACTGATATTAAGGTTATGATGACCATGGATGTTTGTATATTTGTTGTGGATGTATGATGTATGTATGAAGAGTTTATCATATATTCATGTTTTAGTTTATTTCATGTCATTTTTTTATATTTTTTTTTTATTATTTAAAAAAAATCTAATTTAGCAGCGGTTTTCAGAAATCGCCGCTAAATACATTATATAAAATATGTTTAGCGGAGGTTAGGATTAACCATCTCTAAAACAAACCACCGCTGATATATTCAGTGGAAGTTTTATTCATTTTTTTAATATTTCACCGGGATATATTTTTTTATAAAGGAACTGCTGCTAAATAAAAATGAAACCGCCACTAAATGCTCAAAAATGATACATAGCAAAACTGCCATGAAATTAATGAACCACCACTAAATGACTAGTGACTATGAAATATGCAGCGGTTTTAAAAGCCAATGCTATACTAATAGGTTGCGGGTTAAATCACTGCTAGTCCACAAAAAAACCACTGCTACTTACTTTTTGTTTGCAGTGTATGATCTTGATCCAATGACCTTGGTCGTGATTGTTTGTGTTTGTTAACCCTATTATTTTGGTGTGATCTGCACCAATGTGTCGATCTCCTATCACAACATGTCACGTGTCTTGGTTTTATTTTTGATTTGGTATAATGGTTTATTTCAGTATCTTTTTGGATGTTGTTTGCTGCACACATATCCCACCTTGACTACACCACATCGCTTTACTCAGGATGCCATAATTTCCTCATCTCTTTAGCTGCCTGAGGCCTCACGTGTCCTGGTTATGATGACCATCAAATTCAATATCCTTTTGATTTGTTTGTTTTGTGTTGTAATCTTGTTATGTACTTTTCCCTCAACTGTGTGTGTGAGTCCATCCAGAATGCTTGTATATGCTGCATCCTCAGTTTTATTTTTTCATAGGCCCCAGAGTTACAAAATATCGATCTTTGGATAGTTTCTATGGTCTGTTTCTTCCCTATTTCTATTTTTATTCTTTCTTGTGTTTGTTTTTAATAATAAATGTTTGTGTAAGTGGTATTCTTACTATGAACGTAGATCCAATGTGGGCAGAAACATGTTAAATCACTGTGTTCTTTATTTATTTCCTTAATAATTACAATAGGTGGCACTACATATTTTCCTGTCTCAATATGATTCCATCAAAGTTTGTCTTTAAGACCATACCTTTTTGTTTTGGTATTAGATGAAATTACAAAGCATATTCAAGATGAGATAGCTAATTTCATGCCTTTTGCAGATGATATAGTTCTTGTTGCAGAATCCAAAGAGACTATCAATTTAAAATTAGAGTTTTGAAGAGAGAATTTAGAATCAAAATATTTCCATCTTAATAGGGATAAGAGAAAATATATGGAGTGTTGTTTTCGCAAAGGATTGCATGGTGATGTTATGAATGTGAGATTGAGAGAGCACATTATTTCAAAAGTTGATTTTTTTGATATTTAGGCTCATTTCTGTAATGTGATAGATATATTAATACAGATATTTCCCATATGATTCAAATTGGATGAATAAAATGGAGAAAGACTTCTGAGGTGCTTTGTGATCATAAAATTCCTTTGAAATATAAGGTTAAATTTTATAGGATGGTTATTAGATCTACTATTCTACATGGTAGTGAGTGCTGGGTTTTAACAGAACATCTTGAACAAAAAATAAGGGAAACAAAAATCAAAATGTTAACATTGACATGTGGACATACTAAGATGTATAAGAGTAATAATGAATGTATTTGAGAGAAAATTGGAGTGACTCCAATTGACAAGAATATTGTTTAGACTAGATTAAAATGGGTTGGATATTTTTGAAGAATTCCCAGGGATGCACCTATTAATAAGGTAATCTTAATAATGAATTCAATTTTTAGAAGAGGTATAGGTAGACCTAAAAGGAATCTTAAATAAATTATTCAAGATGATCTTATTATAAATGGTTTCAATGAAAATATGGTGTTTAATAGAGTTAATTGGCGGCATTTGATCCATATAACTGACCCCATTTAATTGGGTTTAAAACTTTTTTATTCTTATTCTATTGTTTTTGAGTTCTATGTTCTTCTATATTTGTAGTTATTCACTTTTGCCTTTGTGTTTTCTTGTTTATTTTTAAGAACATCATTAAAATCAAATCTGTTTGTCTATGTTGAGTGGAGTAATTTGTGTTATATGGTTTCCATCACCAATATCCAAGTTTAAGGAAATTGCTTCATGGTGAATCTCACTACATTGAAAACATGGATTAATAAATCACATGGGAAAATGGTTACACAATTGGAAGATAAGTGTTATATTGGGAGGGGTGGTCATTTAAAAAAAATAATTTTTAAAAGTTTTGTATGAATTTTGAATACTTTAATGCCTTTTGACTTGCATGAAGTCGTTTCTCTCTCCTTTTGGGTTTTTATGTCCCTTTCCTTCATTGTGAGAGTTAGTTTTTAATAATATGAATTTGAAATTTTATTTGTAAATATATCTCTTGTTTTAGTCTCATTCCTAGCCTAAAATTGGCGGTACATTTCTAAACTATAGTGGCTTTACCTTTATGCTTGAAGAGACATTGACATGTGACATTGCCTTTAATCCTTGATCATTTAACATCTATCGAGTAATGTTCGCAACCCTCAACTTACTCATAACATTTTCCTATCAGCACGTAAACTTGGTATTAGATTCACGGTTATAATGACTAAGTTCTGTTTAGTGGTTACTTGAATCACTTCATGTTTTTATAATTACAAAACATTTTATTCCCTTTAAAATAAGTCTTAATACATTGATAAGTTGTTTTATTCCCTTGAACATGCATCTTAATATATTGATTTTTGTAATTGTAATTTCTAATAACTTAATTAAGTGTTATCTTTAGGTTATCTTAGATATTGATTAAGGTAGAATTTACTTTTATTCTTATATAATTAAATGTTATCTTTAGGTTTTCATCTTATATATTGATTAAGGTAAACTTTACTTTGATTCTTATATTCCTTTGCTTATTTTTTTATATTCTATGTTTTTATTGTTCATAACATGTTCTACAAGTTTCATAAAGTGTTTTTAGACTAAATAAGTCATTTGAGACCTTTAAATATCATTTATATATGTTTTTATTGTTCCCATGTAGCCAATGTACCGTTCTCACGTAGCCAAATTTGAAATCCATGTATCCAAATAAAAATCCATGTATCTAAATAAAATTATTCTATCCCCTTAGAATAATGAGATTCACTTAACCTGTAAAACAATAGAGGAACAAACCACTCTTGTAAGAGTCCAAGTTTAGTCTGTATCCTAAATTAGGTTAGAATTCACCATATGTTTTTAGTTTGAATTCTTCAGTTTTTCAGAACTATTTTTCTAATGTATTTTAATGATAACTTGAGCTACATAGGTGAGATTAAAGAAATTATTGATTATTTAGAAAGATAATGAAATTTTCTAAATAAAATTCAATTGGACCCAAATCTGATTTTATTGTTTAGAAGGTCTGATTTAGGTCTGAAATCTAATAAGTCAAGTTGTATTCAAAATTTAGAATTTTGAATACATGAATTCGGTTACAAGAATATTGATATGTGAATTCAGTTAAATCGAATTTTGGATATGTGAATCGACTATGTGAATTCGTTTACATGAATTCTCTTATGTAAATCGCCTACGTGAATTCACTTACATGAATTTTCTTATGTGAATCGACTACGTGAATTCGCCTACGTAAATTTTCCTACATGGTTTTGTGTGTTTCTACGGGTTGTCTTGAATCTGAAAATATACTATTTTTTATGTAATGTTTTATATTTCAATTTTATGGAATTTTATTTTAAATATTTTTAATGTTTTATTTGTTCTAAAATTAAAAATTAATTATCTAGAAGCAATGAAAACATGTTTTAGATTGTTTTATGAGGAATTAAATGAGATTCACATGAGATTAAATGTGTATTAATATTCATGCTAATATTTTAAAAAATGTAAAAAATTAAATTAGATGAAGTATTAAGATTTTATCTCTAATATTGTTTGGGAGTTTTTTAAGAAAATTAATATGGATTATTAACTATTGTATTAATTATTCTATAACATGATTCTTTGTACAACATGAGTTTTGTTTTAATATCAAGAGTAAATACACATGTATATTAATTATCTCTCTTTTATACACATGAATCATTTATCTAATAAATAATTATGAGTTGTTAGAATTATTTTGGAACATTAATAGTTATTATCACATGAATTATGGGGTTTTCCCTGGAATTTAATGTCAAATTTTATGGATATAGTTACTGTTGTATTCATTGTTTATTATTCTAACAATACTATTTATACAACATGATTTTCTTTTTTACAGTATATCAAAGCTAAATAAAAGATTCCCCCATGTGAATATTTTTTACTAGAATTTATGAAAGTGAATCGTGGCCTTTAGAGTGAAGGAAATAACCATTGTTATTTTGGTATATAAATAGACCGAAGCATGTAGTGATGAAAGAGAGACGTGACTTTGCTTTACTCTTACATGCTATATAATTTTCAATTGAGTTCTGAAGCTTCATTGTTCACCTACTTTCTAAAGTAAAATACTGGTTGCTCGAGATTCATTATTTAAAAATCTTGAAGGGCCTGAGCACTACCTGATCCAAATGCCAACATCTTCATTTACAATCATTTACTGAGTTAAATTGTTTTATTCTTTATTTTTGTTGTAACTATCAGGGTTGTATTATCACACTTAGTATGTCTTATATGGGGTTATACTACCCTAAAAAAAGGTACGTATGGGTTTAGTCTGTCCCCTTAGAAGAATTAGCTTCACTTAACCTATAAAACAATAGAGGAACAAACCGCTCTTGT
Organism: Viscum album; assembly: GCA_963277665.1. Taxonomy (NCBI): domain Eukaryota; kingdom Viridiplantae; phylum Streptophyta; class Magnoliopsida; order Santalales; family Viscaceae; genus Viscum; species Viscum album. The sequence goes on along the minus strand of OY728159.1, from coordinate 1,201,740,856 downwards.
AAGAGTCCAAGTTTAGTCTGTATCCTAAAAAGACTAGGTTTCTCTTGAATTGTAACATATAATATGTTAGGATTGAGCCTATGAAAGTCTAGGTTGTATCTATATTTGTAAAATAATGAGTTAGTTTTCCTCTTGTAAAATACTAAGTTTTATCTAAACTTGAAAAAGGAAAGAGGTTAGGATTGATCCTATAAAAGTATAGGTTGAGTCTTCTCCCATAAAAGGCTGGTGTTTTTTTCTAAACCCATAAAATAAAAGAGAGTTGGTTTAATACTTTAAGTGTGAAAAATATAGATGTAAAGAGTTTCCACTCTCCTTCAAAAGGGATATACCATAGTGGGTTTCATACACCAGGTTGGTGTGTGAAGAGTGGAGTAAGATCATTTAGATCTGAACCACTATAAAATTTTTGTGTTTATTTTTTACTTTCTTGAATTTTTATTTCATATCTATTTTCTTATATTGTCATGGTTTAATTGTTTAATATTTTAACCAATCACTTTAAAATATTAAATTTTAAACTCTGATTAATTTTTAAAGGAAGAAAATCCACACCCATATTTCCCTTTGTCATCATCCCTTCAGGATCTAGCAAGTTCCATAATATCTATCTTACACTATTGTTTACAACCACTTATCTACCTTGTTTTAGAAAGGTGACCCTTATACTCATCCCACTCCATGATAAATAACTAACATGCAAGTAAAATAATGAATTATTCAAATCCATAAGAAACTTTCCCATTTTTTGAGTGTGTAACAACATGAATAAGTTCTATCTTTGTGACACACCAGTGACTAGTTTCCTTGTAATAAATTAAATCTAGCACCATTTTATGAATATTATAATATTGAAGTTAGAGCTGATGACTCAGTGGTGGATATATGATGAAGAAAATATAATGAGGGTACTGAAAGGGGATTAGAGATTGACATTTTGGATTTTGAAGGGAACATGAATTCTGATGATTTCCTAGATTGGGTGAGGGAAATTGAATGATTCTTTGAATTTAATAATTGACCCAATGAAAAGAAATATAAGTTAGTTATTTTTAAATTTAAAGACTTTGCATCTCTTTGGTGATAAAATATGAAAAAATAATGGGAATGTGAGGAAAAAGGAAAAATTCACTCATGAGAAAATTTAAAGAAACTCTGAGATGGTGTTTTTTTCTAGAAAATTATGAGTAAGGATTTTTTTATGCATAATCTGCAATAATAAGATAATTTTTTTGAATGATACATTCAATAGTTTTATCTATTATTAATGAGAAGTGACATTACATAATTCAAAGAACATACTATTTTAAGATTCTTAGGCAGATTAAATGAAATCATTTCACATTCAATGGAGCTGTAATCATTTCACTTGTTTAAAGATGTATGAAAGTTGACTATTAAGGTGAAGAAACAAAAATGGACATTAAAAGCACAAAGTCTCAAGAACTATAATGGAGGTACATCTTTTTTATAAAGGTATATATTCTAAAGGTGTTGTTGGTAAAAGAGAATTAAGAAGGAACAAAATTCTTGATAAATGGAAATAAAAAACAATAAAACTGCCAAAAGGTAAATCCAATTCCTTTGAGTGTGGGAATCATATGTGTTTAAAATTTTATGAGTGTGTCCATTTTTAGACCAATTTCCTTTTCAATCAAATTATTATAATAAAATTGATTTAAGTGATTGAAAAAACTATCAAATATGATGTTTATAATGGTAGAAAATATGAAAATATAGATTATATTATGGAAGAAACTATTGCTTTCATTGTAGAGAGTTTTCAAACTCAAATCTATCTAAAAGAATTCCATTGAGAAAATTTATTCCAAACTCATTGCACCATAAATCAAAAAGTATTTATGGTGATGGTTGATAACTGTAGTTGTGAAAAATTTTCTTCAATAAAATTATAAATTGAGGCTTCCAACTTAGATTCTTACTTGATCATGCTTGTTATAACGACTCAACAATGGGTGCATACTATAAGTTAACATACAAGTTCTGATTTCATTTTCTATTGGTAAGAACCATTTTGATAAAATATTGTGTGATGTTATTCATATGGATGCATGCCACTCACTGTTAGAAATATTGTGGCAGTTTGACAGGGAAGTAAAATTTACTGGGAAGAGAACATATTATTTCATACTAAGGGAAAAGAATATCACACTTGATTCATTGGAAATATAGATTAGCTAGTAGAAGAAGTTTTTTCTTGCACTGTAGAGAGTTTTTCAAAATCAAATCTATTCATAAGAATACCATTGAGAAAATTTATTCCAAACTTGTTGCATCATAAATCAACAAGTATGCATGATGATGATTGATAAGTGGAGTTGTGAAAATTTTGATTTAATAACATTATAAATTGAGGCTTCTAACTTAGATTCATATTGGATAATTTGTGTTACAATTATTCAACAATGGGAACACACTATAAGTCCAAAAATAAATATGATTCCATTTTTTATTAGTAATAACTATGTTGATAAATTATTGTGTGATGTTATTCCTATTGATTCATGTCACTCACTAATAGAAATATCATGATAGTTTGGTAGGGAAGTTAAATTTATTAGGAAGAATACATATTCTTATAGACCAAGGGAAAAGAATATCATACTTTATTTATTGAATCCATCTTAAACTCTTCTATCAAATTCTGTTCCAGGAGATCTGGAAGGAAGTATCTCTATAAATTAGGCCTAAGTGGAGAATGTAATCCATAAACAAAAACCTAATTTTACCTTATCAATGGTTTAAAATTCATACCATATAGATAAAATTAATCACCATCCTTTGATCTAATCCATGATTAAAGAGTATCATGATGTTTTTCCTAATGATCTCACAATTTTATTAACAAAATTTAGAGGCATTGAGCATAAGATTTACCTTATACTTGGTGCACGATTTCTAAAAAAATTATAGGTGTAATCTGGAGGAATTAAAGGAATTGCAAAAAAAAGTGGATGAAATGATAAATCAGAGCTTTATAAGGGTCAACACGAGTCTATATTATATCCCAACATTATTAATGTCAAAAAAGATGGTATGTATCACATTTTCATTGATAGTATGATTATAAAGGCTAAAATGAGTCTATATCTAGTTCTATATTGTTTTTAAAGTTTTGTATGACTTTTGAATGCTTTAATGCCTTTTGACTTGCATGAAGCTGTTTATCTCTCTCTTTTTGGTGTTTTAAGTTTATTTTCCTTCAATGTGAGAGTTATTTTATAATAATATGAATTTGAAATTTGATTTGTAACTCTATCTCCTATTTTAGCCTCATTCCTAGCCAAAAATTAGTGTCACATCAATAAAAGATGGTGGCTTTGCCTTTATACTTAAAGTGACCTTGACATGTGATATTGCCTTTATGCCTAGATTGTTTAACTAAAATCAATTAATGTTCACAACCTTCAATTTACTCATTTCATTTTTCATATTAACACATCAACTTGGTATTTGATTCACGGTGACAATGAATAAGTTCCACAATGATCATCTTACACTATTTGTTGTAACCATTTATTCACCTTATTTTAGAAGAGTGACCTTTCTACCCATCCCAATCCATTATAAATAACTAACATGAAAATAAAATAAAAAATTATTCAAATCAGTAATCATATTGTACATTTTTTGAGTGTGTAACGACATGATTACCCATCACCGTGACACCCTAATCTCTAGTTTTCTTATAATAAATGAAATCTAGCACCATTTTATAAAGATCATACTATTGAAGTTGGAGTCATAGAATTGGTGTGGATATACAATGAGGGAATTGAAAGGGGATTGAAGATTGAAATTTTAAATTTTGAAGGGATCATGAATTCAGATGATTTCTTGTATTGGATGTGGGAAATTGAACTATTCTTTGAATTTAAGAATTGATCTGATAAAATAAAATATAAGTTATTTGTTTTGAAATTTAAAAACCTTGCATATCTTTGTTGATAAAATTTTAAAAAACAATGGGAATGTGATGAAGAAGGAAAAATTCACTCATGAGAAAAGTTAAAGAAACTTTGAGATGATGATTTTTTCTAGAAAATTATGAACAAGTATTTTTGTATACATAGTTCATGATAAGGAGATCAGTATGATGAATGACACATTAAATAGTTTGATTAGTTATTAGTGATAAGTGGCGTTACATAATTCAAAGAACATACTATTTTAAGATTCTTAGGTATATTAAATGAAATCATTGTAAATTCAGTGGATCTGTAGTCATTTTTTATGCTTAAAGATTTATAAAAGTTGACTATTAAGAATAAGAAGAAAAAATAGACATTAAAAGAACCAACACTCATGAACTATAATCAAGGTACATATTTTTACAAAGGTATATGTTTTAAAGGTGATGTTGGTAAAAGAAAATTGAGAAGGAAAAAAATTCTTGATAAAGGGAAATAAAAAGTAATAAAACTACCAAAAGGTAAATCCAATTCCTTGGTGTGGGAATCATATTTGTTTCAAATGTTATGAGTGTGATCATTTTCAAACCAATTTCCTTTACAATAAAATTATCACAATAAAAGTTATTGAATAGATTGAGAAAACCATTGAAGATGATGTTCATGATGGTGAAAAATCTAGAAATATAGATTAGATTGTGGAAGAAAAAGTTTCTTACATTGCAGAGAGTTTTGAAAACTCAAATATATCCAAAAGAATACCACTGAGATAATTTATTCCAAACTCATTGCACCATAAATAAAAAAGTATGCATGGTTATTATTGATAAGCATAGTTGTGAAAATGTTGATTGAATAACATTATAAATTGGGGCTCCCAACTTAGATTCATGCTCGATCATACATGTTACAAAGAATAAATAATGGGTGCACACTACAAGTCAACAAACAAGTTTTGTTTTCATTTTTTATTGGTAAGAACTATGTTGATAAAATATTGTGTGATGTTATTCTTATGTATGCATGCCACTCAATATTATAAATATCATGGAATCTTGAAAGGGAAGTGATTTTTTTGGGAAGAACACATATTCTTTTAGACCAAGGGAAAATGATATCATACTTTCTTCATTGGAAATGTAGATTAGCTTGTGGAAGAAACTATTGCTTGCACTATAGAGAGTTTTGAAAACTCAAATCCATTTAGAAGAAGACTATTGAGAAAATTTATTCTAAACTTGTTGTCACATAAATCAACAAGTATGTATGATGATGATTGATAAGTGTAGTTATGAAAATGTCACTTCAATTAAATTATTAATTGATTATTCCAACCCAGATTTATACTCGATCATGCATGTTGTAATGACTCAACAATGGGTTCACACTACAAGTAAAAAAATAAGTTCCGATTTAATTTTTACTGGTAATAATTATGTTGATAAAATATTGTGTGATGTTATTTCTATGGATGCATGTAACTTGATATTAGAAATATCATGAAAGTTAGATAGGAAAGTGATTTTTTTTGGGAAGAACACATATTCTTATAGACCAAGGGAAACAAATGTCACACTTTCTTCATTGAATCCATCTTAATATCTTATATCAAAGGTAGTTCTTGAATATTTTAAAGGCGATATCTCTATAAATAAGGCCCAATTAGAGAAACTAATCTATAAAAAAATTATTTTTTACCTTATCTATGATTGAAAAGACATACCATGAAGATAAAATTCATCATTATAATTTGATCCAATATATGATTAAGAAGTTACATGATATTTTTCCTAATGATCTCCACCCTTTAAAGGCATTAAGCACAAAAATCAACCTTATACCTGGTGTACAATGACCAAAAAAACTTATAGGTGTAATCTGGATGAATTAAAGGAATTGCAAAACACAAGTGATGAAATGATAAATTTGGGTTTTATAAGGGCTAACATGAGTCCATATCCCATTCCAAAATTATTGATGTAAAAAAAATATGGTACATACCACATGTGAATTAATAGTAGGATTATTTTTGAGACCTATAGGTATTTAATTGTGATTGAACATAAATAATAATTACTTTATTCCATCTTATTTTGTCAATACATAAATCACTTGAAAATGCTGACCCTTATTTATAAAGTTTCCAGATGAAATGTTCCAAGAAGAGAGGTATAAAATACAAAATACTGAGGTGATCTAACGAATGAAGGAATAATTTTTTTGCCCAAAGTTTTTCACGGGGCATCATATGAAGTTTTTTTTGGAAAAATAAAATCAGATATTACTTTTTTGTTCTTAAAAGCACCAAACATAAAGATTACTAAAATTTCTCAAGGTTTAAGTTGAGGTTATTCTAATCGGTCAAAATTATATCATAAGAAGGGATATATTAATTCTACCAAATGAAATTTGTAAAGAAATTGAATAGAGTTTCCTAAAGAATTTCATCAGACAGAGTTTTCAAAATGAGGTTTTCAAATGAATTCATCTAACAGAGGTTTCTGAATGAAGTCATTAAAAAAGTTTCCCAAACAAAGACATCAGATGGATTTTTGATACATATTAATTGGATAGAGTTATCTGAATAAGTCCATAAGAAATAGTTCATATGAATATATAACATACATAGGGTTAAGGATATTTACATAGAATATAGAATTACCAAATGGAGGAGTTCTTTGAATATGTATCAGATATAGGTTTTTGATAGAGTTACTAAATAGAGAAGTTCCTACGATGATGTATGAGATGAAGACTTGAGGATATTTAAATTTTTTTTTTGTAAAGTCATACATTATGAAGATGCCAAGTTGGAAATTCAATGAATTAATAATATTTTAGGGAAGTTCATAATTCTAGCTGATATTTCAAATTTTTTTAAGATCGTTGATGCTGAGATTTAGGGAAAGTACCTTTGAATATTGTTCACTCAAATTTATTTGGAGGTTTAAAGGAAGTCAACCAAAGAAATACTTGAGCAAGACATTCAAATTTAGATTAGGAAATTCAAGTTTTAATTTTGTGATACTCCTTTGATTTTCATAGAAGTGATACCTATATAAAGTGGAGCAAGAGAACTGCAAAGTTATTATTGCTATTGTGCTTGTTGTTGAAGAAGTGAGGTGCCAACCAAAGAGATTGAGAGATATTTTTGTTAAATCATCCAATGTAGAAGTATCAGATCGAGTGATACCAAATAGAGGGCATTAGACAATGGGTATTGGATAAAGGGAAACATATAAATGGAACCAAACAGACAGATACATAACTAAGATGTTATCAGACGAACAATTTCATACAAAGAATTTTAGACAAAACTTCTTTCTCACTAGTATACAAAAAATCAAAGGGGAGGAAGAAGAACTTGTAGGAAGAAAAGTGTGAAGAATTGAAGCAGAATAGTGATAATGTTTTGAATCCTGTTGGTGAAGGTTCATTTTATTTTTAAAAAAATTATTCTATCATAATATTTGTGGAATAACCACATGTACTGTCAAAGAAATATAATTCTATACAAGTGATGGATGTACCATGTTTTTTATAAGACACAAAGGTTTGTTTTCTAGTGGATGTGAGGTATTGGATTATTTTCAAAGAATTACAAGGACTAGATACTCTTACTGAGTAGAGATCCTTGAAAATTCTTGTGTTCTTATGGGTGTGATTGCATATATATTTTTCCAGTGGAATCAATTATCTCTAACTGAAGGTGAGGGGTTTTTTAAAGAAGAAAAACTTAAAAAGGAATACCACTGATTCACCCCCATCTTAGTGGTTACATAGACTCCAAAGGGTCCTTTTAATTAGTATCAGATCCAAGGTTTCCTTCATTTACTCTTGGTTATCTGATAGAGAAAACTCCCATGGATGTTCATAACTTTGTTAATAATAAGAGGATTCTTTTCTGTGATGGAAAAATCTATCATATCTGGAAAGAAGAAATGCTAACCTATCTTTTATCCATTGACTATGAAGTCCTTGAACCTACTATAGATGGTTTCAATATTCATGATAAGGGTCATAACTTAACTGCTACAGACAAGAAGAATATGTAGAACGATGGGAGAGCCAAAAATGATATCCATTCCTCCCTCTATGAAAGTGAATTTATGTGGGTTAAAGGAATTGGAATAGTTAAAGGCATCTGATACAAATTGAAAAATATTTATGAAGAAAATAATAAAGTGAATAAATCCAAGTTACAGATCTAGATATTGAAGTATAAAGATATTAAAATGGGAGATTATGAATCTTTTGGTTAGTAATACAAGGATGAATGACATTGTAAGTACCATAAGATGTTTCAGTGTGAGATGGAAAGATTGTACTATTGTGGAAAATATTCTAAGAATTTTTCTTGATAAATTTTATGCCAAGGTATCATCCTCAGAAGTTAGATATCCCAAATCTATATCTTTGGATGGTCTATATGGTATTATCATTACATATGAAATGATAATATAAATAGATGTTAATAAAAATGAAAATGTTAATCAAGAAATATCTTTCAAAGCTGCTTAGAAAGGAACATATAAGACTGTTTCTAAGGAAGAAGTGACTCTGAAACTGAACATGAGTTGAGTAAAAAGTTTGAAGAATTCATGTATTTGTTTTATAGAAAATTGAAAAGAGGCATGAGGAAGTATAAAAGAAATTTACCATTAAAGTGATTTAACTACAGATCCACTGGAAATTTCGCAAAAAATTTCCCAAGGATAATAGAAGATGAAGATAGTGATGAAGAAGATGGAAAGTCAAAAAAATATCTGAAGAAGAAGATAAAAAAATAAAATTCCTATTTAAATGGATAGGATAATAAGTTATCTAAATAATATATGAGAAACCTTTTGTCTAAGTGTGAGAAAGATGATGATAGTGAAGTAAAGCTAAAAATTATAGGGATGATGATGTTGAGAAGTTGGTTATTGAAAAATTAATTGATGATAATTTTACTAGTGATAAAAGAAACAACCCTAAAGAATACTAAAAAGAAATTTATATAAATTTTATACTTAAAAGATAATTGAAAGAACGACTTTCAAATATTGTTAAACTTGAGAAAGAGAACAAGATACTGAAAAAAGAAGATCTATCAGCAAAAAATCAGGGATCAACACTTAAAGAAAAATATTGGTTGTTGAAATAGATTGATTATATGAATAATTTGCTTGATGATAATAAAAATATCAACATCAATCTTGAAGAAAAAATAAAGTAGAATGATAAATAATTTGATCGTGTTCAGTAGAAACTAGTTGAAGGTAAACATGGAATATCAAACTTTAAAAACTATATTTTAGAAGTGGGTGAAAGTTATAAGAAGTGTAAAACTTAGAATAATTTAAAAAGTTCATCATCATAGGTTAAAAATGTGGTTAAAAATGTTCATAAGAATAATCCAATCAAGAGGACCATGCATGTAGCTAAAACAAGTGAAGTTAAAAATTTTAAAATTTCTGAGGAATCAAAGTTTTAAGTGAAAAAACACTAAAAATGAAGACTTTGTTAAGGATGAGATGAATTTTAATCTAAATAAGAATATGTGAGGAGTATACTAAAATTTTGGTTTATAATAAAGATACATAATTGATGCTCAGAAAGATGATAAAAAATAGATACATAGTTCTGGACAACATGCAGGGTGTAGAAGAAAAAATGATTTATATGGATATTAATGGAACTATAGAGGATTTGGGAATATAATGGAAATTTTATAGTTCAATAATCAACACTAAAATTAATCCAGGAGGTATTGGAGGTAGATTTTTATGGGGATTAAATTCAATCAAAGAAGAAAACCTGAAAAATCCAGTTTGAAAACTGAAAATAAATTTCAACTGCTAGAAACTATTTGTAAAAGATATGACCATACTTCCAAAGGATGTCTTGTAATGCTACCAATTCAAAAAAATTTATTTGAAAAATCTCAAAAGCCTCATATGAAGGAGGAAAAAGGAAAATAAAAGGTCTTAGTTGTTGAAACTTATGTCAAATCCATAAAAGGAGAATAACCTTGGATATTGGATAGTGGGTGTTATTCACATATGAATAAATATTTGAAATTGTTAAAAAATGTGAAAGTCTATAAAGAAGGGACATTGAATTTCAAAAATTATGAGTCAATCAGAATCAAAGACATTAGATATGTTATCATTGGTAAAAAAAAAATTAAAATTTAGGAGTGACTTATTTATTGATGGACTAAAAAAAATTGATGACTGTTTCATAGCTTTGTGATAAAAGAAACAAATTAGTTTTCATAAGATATGTATTTTTTTTAAAGGGATTGAAGATGAGAAAGTTTCAATAAGAGGAAAACATAAAAAGTGGAATCTGTTTCAATTTAGAGATGTATAGGTTTTACACTATCTGATCATGTTAAAAGAAAATTAGTTATGGAAAAAAAGACTGGGACATATCTGTTAGAGGAATATAAATAAGTTAAAAAAGAGAGGAATTATTCATGATGCTATTGATATGATAATAAGAATATATTGTTGTTGTTATATATATTAGAAAGAAAATATTCTAAAATCAGTACATAAGAAGGTAGAGATACATTCAGTTCATCCCTTAGAGCTTATTCATTATGACATATGTGGGCCCATGAGAAAGAAATAAAAAAATGAAGATAATTATTTTATTTCCTTTATTGATAATTTCACTCATATTAAATGTATTATATTTTTGAAACAAAAATCGGAGGATTTCAAGATGTTTAATAATATTAGGAGAAATGCTAAAAAGGAATGTGGATATTCCATAAAGAAGATTTGAACTAATAATGGTGCTAAATACACAAATGTAATGTTTAAATATTATCTTAAAAAAATGGCATTCATCATGAACTTAAGGCACCATACACCCCATAATAGAATGATGTTGTTGAAATAAATAATAGAAGTTTGGTTGAGATGACTCGAACCATACTGATTGAACATGATACTTCTTGATTCTTTTGATGACTTGCTATTAGAGAAGCAATTCACATTTAAAATTACTGTTTCTATAGTCCAAACACTGATATGACTCCATATGGAATGTACTACAAAGTGACCCCAAGTTTGAAATACTTATATCTGTTTGAAATCCCTTGCATTATCAAGGTTAAGGGAGAGAATCTTAGGAAATTTAATCAAAGAGGTATTGATGGTATCTTTCTTAGATACCCTCATAATGGCATAGGATACATGTGTTATAATAAGGAAACTGGAAGGATTTTTTACTCTATAGATGTGAAAGTTCTTGAACATTTTGATAGAAATATTTCAAAGTTATTAGAAGGTATAACAAGAAGTAGAGATGAAGCTATTTTAGGTAAAAACATGAAAAAGTTTATGAAAAAGGTGATGATATATAAACTGAATAGGATGAAGATATTTATTTAACTATTTTAAGTGATGAGGGAAAATTGAACTCAACTCATCCAAGGATTAGGAGGCAAGTGGAGTTCCACAATATCATTGGAGATCAAGGGAAATGGGTTCAAACCAGAAGAAAATTGAGGATAGTTTTACAAACCTTTTTGTTTTCACTGGTCGAGCCAAGATATGTTGAAGAAACTTTGGAGTATCAAGATTGGATTGATTCCATGAATGAATAACTGGATCAGATTGAGAAAAATGTGTCATGAGAGTTCATACCCAAGCCTAAAGATAAAAAAGTGATTGGAAAAAAGTGGGTTTTCCAGAACAAGATGAATAAAATATGTGAAGTAGTAAGAAAGGAGGAAAGATTAGTTTTTAAGGGTTACTCACAAGTTAAAGACCTTGATTTCGATGAGATTTTCCTCAGTTACAAGACTTGAAACCATCAAAATCTTTCTTATTATTACTGCATAGAGGAGATATAAGATATTTCAAATGGATGTCAAGTCTAATTTTCTTAATGGAGAAATGGAAGAAGTCTATATTGAAAATCCAAGTGGTTTCTTGCTAGAAAAAAAGAGTACTATGTGATTAAATTTTAGAAGGATTTATATAGGATAAAACAAGCCCCATGGTCCTAGTATTCTAAGATGAATTCATGTTTAAATAAGCTTAACTTCATGAAGGGAAGAATGGATAACAACCTCTATATAAATGAAAATAAAGAGGTTTCTCTTATTTTGATTTTTTATGTTAATGATATCATATTTTTAGGGAATAATGAAGAAGACTATGAAAGATTTTACAAAGAAATGAAGATGCTGTTTGAAATGTCTCTACTGAGAGAAATGAGGTAATTTATTGGCTTGTTAATTTATCTAGAGAAAAAAATGCCAAGGAATTACTCAAAAAATTTGGGATGGATGATTAAAAACCCATTTCTACAACTATCTCAATGGGAATAAAGATGTCTAAGGATGAAGCTAGAAGGAATATTGATCCTAAAGAATTTAGGAAATTTATTGGAAGCCTGCCATACTTAACAGTCACTAAACTAGACCTGGTTTATGTTGTTACCCTATGTGATAGATTTCAAAGCATACCAAAGATGACACATTTTTTGTTTGAAAAAATAATTATCAGATATATTAAGGGCACTACAGATTATGGTATAAAGTATGACAATAAGGGAAAATTGAATTTGTTTTTATATACAGATATAGACTGGGCAAGTTGTGCCAATGACAGAAGATCCACATTCAATGGAGTTTTATTTTTGGGAGAAAGATTTGTGAGTTGGTATAAAATAAGAAAATATTAGTGAATCCCAACACTATATATTTTGAGTATGTAGTGTCCACTCAAGTTAAAAAATAATTAATTTGGATGAATACATAGCTATAAGATTTGTTGGTTGGAGTAAAGCCACCCCTTCTCTTGGGTTGTGATAAAAAAAGTGCTATCAATCTCACCAAGAATCCAGTGCAAAATTTACAATCTAAAAACAATGATATTAAATATTAATTTATCAAATAAAACATGTAAATAAATGAACTAAAGATATAATTTGTGCATATAAAGTAGTAGTTAGTTGATATCTTCACTAAACCATTTCTAAAGGAAACATTTCAAAAGATGAGGTTGATTATGGGCGTTCAACCTCACTCTCTTTAAGGCTAAGGTATGTGATCTCTGTTACCTCTCTCATATTGTATTTGGATATTGTTTTCAAAGGGGAAGAAATATGAAAACATCCATTAATATGTGTTTTACCTATCTTGGGAGAGTATATATTTAGGGGGAGTTTTTAAAATGGGTAAGTTGTGATGTCAACATGTGTGAATTGTTTTAATAGTTTTTGTTCATGGATGAAGGAACTTGTTGAAGCCTATTTTGGTTTGTGATAATGAATTTTTGAGTTAATTAAGAATTAATAAAGGATTGATAAAGTGGATGAAGGAACTTGTTGAAGTTTGTTTTAGTTTGCGATGATGAAGTTTTGAGTTCATGAAGTTTGAAAGGATTTCTAATCACAGATTTATGGAAAAAATTGTATTATTGTTTAATGATTCTTGTTTCCTACACTGAGTTTTCTCACGTAGGCTTAGAATTTTTAGATAGTGATCCATTTCTTGAGTTTCATATCTTTAATGATTTATGATCCTTGGTGGACAACAAAATCCAAAGAGGGTGACTGTTGAGACCAAGAGGTGTTAAATTACGATTGAAAAAATGATTTATTTGTGCTATCTTTTGTTATCAGTACATAAATCACTTGGAAATTTTGAGCCTTATTTATAAAGTGTTAGGATGAAATGTTTTGGATAGAGAAGTACGAAGTCCAACAGACTGAGGTGATCAGAAAGAAGATGGGAAAAAGTGTTTTTATGAAAGTTTTTATAGGGGTATCTAGTGAAGTTTTTTTCAGACAAACTAAAATAGGAGATTCTTTGATGTTCTTTAAAGTACCAAACATCATTATTACTAAAATTTATCATGGTTCAAGACGATGTTATTATGATTATAAAAATTTATATCAGACAGAGATACGTATGAAGTCTACTGAATAAAATTTGTGAAGTTATTACACATAGTTTCTTAAAAAATTTCATAAAACAGAGTTCCCCAAATGAGTTTTCTGAATGAAGACATCAAACAAAGGTTTCTAAATGAATTCATCGGACAATGTTTTAAAAAAAAACACCAGATGGAGTTTCCAAACAAAGTCATCAGACATAGTTCTTTGGATAGGTCCATCGGATAGAGTCTTTATAAAGATGTATCAGACATAGGGCTGAGGATCTTTACACTGGACATAACATTACCAAATAGAGGAGTTCCTATGAATATGTATCAGTTATAGGTTTATGGACAAAATTATCAGACATAGAAGTTCTTATGAAGATGTACCAGCTAAAGATTTGAGGATCTTTACAATTTTTTTTTGTAAATTCACACATTTTGATGAAGGTGTGATGGACATTCAATGACTCAGTAACTAAGAAATGAAGATAACAATTCTAGTTGAGATTTTAAGAAGTTTTGAAGATCATTGATGTCGATATTTGAGGAAAATTCATTCAAAGATTGTTGACTTAATTTTTTTGGAGGTTTGAAGATGGTCAACTGAAGAAAGACTCAAGAGAGACATTCAAATTTAGATCAGGAAATTCAAGTTTGAATTTCGTGCTCCTCCCTTGATTTCCAGATAAATAATGCCTATATGAAGTGGAGCAGGAGCATTATGAAGTTTTTGTTGTTGTTCTGTTAGTTGTTGAAGATGTGAGATTCCAATTGAAGAACTTGAGAGATTTTTTTTTCAAAGTATCAGATGCTGAAGTATTAGAAAAAGTGATACCGGACAAAGGGTATTAGACAAAGAGGTATCAGATAAACAAGATACTAGATAGAGGGTATTAGATAGAGGGTACCAGACAAAGGGTATTGGGCAGAAAACTACCGGATCAAGTCATTATTAGATGGAGAAGTTCAAACAAAGAAGTTTAGATATAATACAAAGGGTATTAGACAAAGAGGTATCATATAAACAAGATACCAGATAGAGGGTATTAGATAGAGGGTACCAGACAAAGGGTATTGGGCAGACAACTACCAGATCAAGTCATTATCAGATGGAGAAGTTTAGACATAAGTTCTTTCTCGCTGTCGTGTAAGAAATTAAAGAGGAAGAAAAAGAACTTCTAGGAAAGAAAGTGTGAATAATTCATGCAACAAAGTGATGATGTGTTGAATCCTGTTGATGAAGTTTCATTTCATTCACTACAACAAAAGCCGGTCCTAGCGGCGGTTTACAAAAACCGCCGCTAAGTTTGGCGTCGGCAATCTATTAGCGGCGGTTTTAGAAATGTGTTGTAGATCCGTCATTTAGCGGTGGTTTCTTTTCATTTAGCGGCGGTTATATGGGTATCTGACATTTTTTATTCGCAGCGGTTTTAACCACCGCTAAATTCAGGCGTTTGATGCGCCTATTCTGCGGCGGTGAAAACCGCCGCTAAATATCAACATAATGAATTTAGCGGCGGTTAAAACCGCCGCTAAATGCTGCCCAGTTCATCATTTAGCGGCGGTTTTAACCACCGCTAAATGCTCACAGGTATGGCATTAGCGGCGGTTAAAACCGCCGCTACATGTTGAACTGAAAAAAAAAATATGTTGGATCTGCTCCACCACTGCCCTAAATTTTCCAAAACCACAGCCACATCTCACCCATCAGCCCCACATAATATCACATCCACACATCATCATCCCATAATCATGTACATGCATCACAACACATCAAGGATCATTTTATAGATTTATCAACGGGTATTTTATCACATGATACTTTATTTTAGGAGTGTTGTAACAAAATCCATAATCATAGAGTATCCATTTCATTAGAAAAATATAAGTGGTTGGTTAATTTACCTTTTAGGGTGATATCACAACAATAACAATAGACACAACAGTCACAACACATATCATCCAGTGAAAGAAAATCCCCCAATGACCATAATTTTAACCAAGGTATCAATACCATACAATCCATCATATCATAATAATATCAAAGCTGTAAAAACATGTGAATCATTCCTATTTTCCCCCTTCAGTTTCAATTAGCCAATTATTTATCTTTGATTAAGCCAGCACAACTAGAACCCATAGATGAACAAGAGTAACCCCCCATGCATGATACACAATAAAGAGAAATAACTGATTCCCTACCTTAAAGAATATTTTTCGACTTGCAGCACACCATAGGGTGAAGAAGAAATGACCATAAACCACAAATGCATGAAAAACCCACAAATAAACCTACACTGTGCCAAAAGATCATCAAAATGTAAACCAACTCAGACCCTAGACCAAAAAGGAATCATTGTATTGAATCCCCAATAGAATAATAAGAGGAAACTAACCAAGAAGAAGGAAGGTATTACCACCAATTTCCAACCAACATCCACCGAATCCAATGACATCCACCATGCCTAAACTAAAAACAAATTGGTATTCCTGGACCCATTGGAGTGGTGTAAAAATTTTAAGGCCATGACAGAGCCTTTTATCATTAACCTTTCATGCCTTAGCCATTTATGGTCATGGGATTGGTCTTTTAGTGTGATACATATTGGATATGGATCCAATAGGGGTATGAATATGGGTTACATATATGGTATTCTCATTGGATGTGGTATCATCACATGCATATTGCATTAAGAATCTTTTTGTCAACACATGAGGAATCCAGAACACAATAAATAAAATGCATAGAAGGAAACATGAGAAATCAAGAAAATGTTAGGACATGGAAATGTTTGGTGGCAACTATGTGCCATAAATGTTACATATACAAACCAACTGTTATCATACTTGTTCAACACATCAACAATACTACTACTCATCATCTGATGCTGCATCGTCACCCTCTCCACCTTCATCTCCACCACCTTCTGCCACCTATAAGAACATTATATTGAAAATTAAATATTGTTGCATATTTATAATAAAAATTAAAACCAATAAAAGTTTTCAAACTAAATGATTTTGATTTTTTTTGTGATTTACCTGCTCACCACTACCTGATGCACTACCACCGGGGGCATATCTGCTCATATGCTGACGTATTTCAAGCAACTCTTTCTGCAAAGCAGATATCTGATCCCCCTGCTGGTGAACTGTGTTTTGTAGAGAAGACATCTCTCTCTGAGCATCTTCAGGTATGAAATGACTATAACTAGGAGTAGATGAGGCCGAAATCCCTGATGGCATGTGAAAGACCTCAGATGGTACGGGTCCCAAACCCATCCCGCGCACTCTACCAGGATGCTTCTTCCCAAAGACTTGACCAACCGGGTCATCCTGGGAGACTGAGTAGGATTGCCCAGGATTGGCATCCCATATTTCTTTAATTTTTACCTATAAATCAAATATAAATATATATTAACACAGTAAAAACTGATATTAAGTTATTATAATAAATAATTGACTTCATACCCCAACTTCTCTGGCAGGTTCATTAACAAAACTTCCATCTGTTTTTTTATGAACATCCAGCCACAGTTCTGTTCGGGATGCTTCATGCCCTAAACTCTGTGACTGCATTAAACAAAGATAAATCATCAATCAAATATGTTAAATAGATAATATTATCTTATAAATATTTAAACTAATTAAAAGATTACCAATGACATTCGGCTTCTTGAAAAGCTTTTTGAACCCGCAGTGTGCGGGATTACCTGCTTCGCCCGGTTTGAAGCATTCTTTCTTGAGAGATCCTGAAATAAATAAAATTCAATTTAACAGTATTGTATTCAATGTCTATCTCCTCTTCATGTACATGTATAAATGTAAAATGAGGATAATATAATAATATATATTTCAATACCATCCGCTTCTCATCACGATGTCTATCGACAAAAACCTTCCACTGTTCTTTCAGTACCCCACTGGGTATCTTCTCATACATCTGCTGCACGGTCAATGAAGAATCGTTGAAATCACACCACAAACTCCATTTGAAATCTTTCCATTTTTTTCCAAGATTTTTCAATGTCCACTTCCGTGCTATCACATCAGCAACGGTAAAGTGGAAGAACATCTGTATACAGAAATTCATTTTGAATATATTAGTAAAATAACATTCAATTAAACCATAAAGTAATAAAATTACCTTTATCTGAGAATCATAAACTTCATTTTTCCAGTTTGGAGGCATATGCCTCCAATCATCATACGAAATAGGCAGGGAAACGGGCTCCGCTGCCAGCTGACCTATAATCTGACCAAGTAAACCTGCGGCGTCATCCGTCGGGACCCCATAAGAATCAAATGGCACCACTATCTTCTTGCCATGCATGTTCCAAACATCAGAACTTTTTATGTCTTTTTCCACGGTTTCATTGTCTTCATATGCAATGAGCAAACAATTACTATAAACAAAATTCAATAAATTTATTTAATTAAAATTTGTACCTATGACTGCGACCCTCCAGAATGTCCGTGATGAACTGGAGGGGGCGTGTCGCTGCCCCACTGCTGAAGCTCCTGTAGGGGGAGGCGATGACTCATCCTCTAATGAGGCATCCACTGATGGTGTCAGAGATGGTGCAGGGGGAGATGATGCTGTGGGGACAGAAGGATCGTCATCTGTCACAGAAGAAGAAGGAATAGTGTACCGCTTCTTCCTTGGCATTCCTGTCATTTAATCAAATAAAATTAAGTTCAGAATATATATTTCAAAAAATTTATGCAGAAAAAAAATTAAAAATGATAATAGATGCCCAGTATTAACAAACAAAATATATATAACAATGATAATGAATGGCTACAGAAATGAAACAAGTAGTTGCTGAATGAATAAATAATTGTACATACAATCATTTTCCCCTTCAATCATGTCTGTTTCCTGCTCCATTGCTTCATCCACTTCATTCATCCTTGCTAGACCAATATTTTCAATATCATGATGGAAAAATAATTCTGCTTCCTGTTGTTGATGAAATTCAATTGTAGAGGTCAAATATTCCACTTCATCACCCATATCATACAAATCTCTTTGTATTACGTGAGTAACTACACTCCACCCTTCATCCACAACATCATTCACATAATATACCATTTTTTCCTGCGATGCTAAGATATATAGATCATGCAGTTCACGATCACCAACATCCATCAAGCGAGAGAAGTTTACAGAAGTAAATTGCAAGGAATCTCTTTTAACACCTCTGATAAAATCGACCCATTTGCATTTGAATAAAACAACAGAAAAATGCCCATGGTAGTTTAATTCAATAATATCATGCAGCTTTCCATAGTATTCCACTTCAGCAAATGTAAAAATACCACTATTCTGTGTTTTCAAACCCACTTCTCGATCGACTGTACGAAATCTAAAACCATTCACATTATAAGCGTTGAACTTTCTAACTTGTTTTATAGGACCTCTAGCAAGAAACTTCAAATCTTCTGAAAAGTCAGCTCGAGTATCAGTATTCATGATCTGAAAAAAAATATAATTTAATAGATTTGCAAATTGTATGTGTCAAAGTAATATTCGTATTTATTGCAATATTTATAAACTTACACGTCGTGCAAACCATTCTACCAGCTCTTTATTCACAGCTTTCGTTATATCTTTTTCATTTCGTGTTCGGCTTCTCATTCGTCTCTTTGTTTTTATCCTCAACTCTTTAATAAATGGATCTGCAATTTCACTATTCAGCAGCACATATCTATGTGCCTGTAATAATTCCAATTCTGTTAGTGTCGCATATGAGGTCCTCCCAACTGATCGGCCAATAGAAGGAAATATTTTTGATTTCTGATGCATTTGAGATTGAGTTGATGTGTCGTCAACACGTCCAACTCGAGTAAATATTGTCTCAATATCATCCAAATATCTGGAACAAAAGGTGAGACACTCCTCGGCCAAATATCCTTCAGCAATAGAGCCTTCTGGTTGAGCTTTATTTCTCACGTATGCTTTCAAATGCCCAAGATATCTGTGAAAAAAAATAATAATATTATGAATTTATTTAAATTTCAAAAAATGTTTACTTAACTGGAAACATATAAATAAAATACCTCTCAATTGGATACATCCATCAATAATGAACGGGGCCTCCTAATTTAGCTTCGTCAACCAAATGCACAGTTAAATGCATCATGACAGTAAAAAACGATGGAGGGAAGATCATCTCCATTGAAAAAAGGGTCAATACAAACCTCTCTTGTAGGTTGTCAAGATGAAATGGATGTATAGATTTCTCACATAACTGTCTGAAAAATGTGCAGAAATGGAGTACAACAGCAGTAACTTTTTTAGGTAATAATGTACGCAATGCCAATGGTAGTAACTGTTGTAACAAAACATGTGAATCATGAATTTTCAATCCATATAACTTACGATTCTTCAAGTCAACACACCTCGAGATGTTACTCGAATACCCATCAGATACCTTCACATTCTTTAAAATTTGAAGGAACGTATCTTTATCCCTATTTTTCAATGAAAAAATGGCCGGAGCATACTTTTCATTCTCATCTGGCCAGAGATCACGTTTTATGTTCATTACTTGTAAGTCTTTGCGAGCATTGAGATGATCCTTCGACTTTCCATGCTCATTAAGTAATGTGAAAATAAAATTATCACATACATTCTTCTCAATATGAATCACATCAAGATTCTGGCGCAAAGAATTAAATTCCCAATACGGAAGTTTGAAGAATATACTTTTTTTCTTCCATTGTTGCGTTCTGATTTCACTTGACGATGCACTTTGCACTCGTTTTCCGCTATCATTCAAATGATGAACCTTCCCAAATTCTGTTTTAACATTTTCAAGCTGTGTTAATATTTCAGAACCAGTTAACAACTTTGGAGGTGGTCTACGATCAATGCAACCATTAAATTTTGATTTGTTCAGCCAAAATCTATGAGATGAATCAAGAAATCTTCGATGGCACAAGAAGCACCATTTTCTACTGTGAGGTAGCCATTTGGGCTCGAAATCAAAGTTACAAACGGGAAAATCCAAACCCGTATAAGTGTTCCAACCAGATAAATTCCCAAGCCCAGGGAAGTCACTAATGGTCCACATTAAAGCAGCATGCATTTTAAACATTGTTTTAGAAGAAACATCAAATGTCTCAACACCGTTGCTCCATAACTCCTGCAATTCTTCAATCAAAGGCTGCAAGTATACATCAATATCATTTCCAGGCATTTGTTTTCCAAGAATAATCATCGAAATGATAAAAGATGTTTGTTTCATACACATCCACGGAGGCAGATTATAAGGGATCAAAACAACTGGCCAAATGCTATAACTCGTACTCAAAGTCCCAAATGGGTTGAATCCATCGACAGCCAATCCCAATCAAACATTCCTAGGATCAGCTGAGAAATTTGGATGTAATGAATCAAATGTCTTCCACGATTGAGAATCTCGTGGATGTCTCATTAACCCATCATTGTTATTATCTACACCATTCCACTTCATGTGTTCGACGGTTTTTGATGACATGAATAATCTTTGCAATCGAGGCTTCAAATGAAAGTAACGCAAAACTTTTGCAGGTGTGTTCCTTTTCTTCTTCTTCGTGAAATTATGTTCAGTCATACTTCCAACATCACCCTTTGACTGCCATCTAGAAGAATAACATTTCTTACAATTCTGTCTACTTGAATCCTGTCCCCAGTAAAGCATACAATCATTGGGACACACATGTATTTTTGTATAATTCAGACCAAGCTTGTTAACAACTTTTTTCATATCATAAAACGATTCTGGTATTTTTGCTTCATGAAATGCATCACGAATCAATTCCAATAACATGGAAATTGCCTTATTTGTAATTCCACATAGACATTTGATATGGTACAACTTCAGTAGAAATGAAAGCTTTGAATATTTCAAACACCCACTATACAACTCTTGATTTCCATCGTCAACTAAATCATGAAATGCATTTTCCTCACTGAAGTTTTCCCTTACATTTGGCTCCACAGAATCAAGAGGATCCAATGATATGTTACAATCTTGATCTTCTTGTGTTACAGTCTCCGAAACATCACTTGTCACGTTGTAATTTGTAGCACCCTCTTCTGGTTGTTCTGATATGTTTTGATGCTCATAGTGGTGTCTTGCAGTGCCGAATGCATCATTTATGAGGTTTTGAATTTCATTTTCCATTGTCGAAGAACTTGGGACCTCATTCTGTGGATTAACATCAGTCCTCAATCTTTCTGTATTGTTTGATTCTCCATGCCAAATCCAACACAAATATTGCTCAGGGAATTGCTTCAGTATTAAATGTTCATAAACTTCATCTCTCTTCAACCATGTTCTAAATTTACATTTAGGACATGGACATCTTATTCTCCCTTCAACGGATCGATTAGAAATTGAAAAATCTAAAAACCCATTCAAACCCTTAACATATTGAGGTGTGTTCCTTGGTAATGTGATCCAGCTTTTATCCATGTATATCACAATGTGCCTACACAAAATATACGATAGTGTAAGATTACAGAAACATAATATAATAAAGATGAACCATTGACCATAAAGTATGCATAATATAATAAAGATGATTCATTGACCACATTTACCATTTCAGACCAACTGAACAAGTCTGGTCCATAGGAGACATCGTCAACACCTCATTGAGGAGCAATAAGAATATCGGGATACACACTTATCATAACACCATCGATCACACATTTATGTTGCCTCAAACAACACCCCATTGATGTGTGATCTAAACTGATCATAATGCATTTTAAATCAAGTTAACTACATTCACTGAAACCATTTTCACAATGGGTAATGTTTGTTTTATTGTTCTAGGGAAATCTAAATGGCCACATTTAAGTTTTGGGGTTCATCTTGTGATGGAAGCATGAGACATGGTGTTTGAATTTCTTGAATAAATTAGTGATAATGACCCTCCTAAGGTGGAGAGAATTATGTTAGTCATGGAAATGTGGAGAAAACTGTAGAGTGGATGTGGAGGAATCAAGGTTCCAAATAGAAACCTATAAGGGACATGTTTGGGGGTTCTTAGGGAAGGCCAGGTGGAACTTGGATATGGTGTGTGTAGGTGATGGAGGTATACCTTAAGTGAGAAGGATTCGTGTTTGGGTAGAGGGGCGACATGCCAATAGGGGAAGTTGGGAACCAACGGAGTGAGTTAGCAGGAATGGAAAGACATAGTTGGATAGAAAGGGAATGGATGTGGTGGGCTGCGAGGCACCTCAAGTTAATGTTGAAATGATAAGTTTATCCTAGTAACGTGAATGAGTTTTGAAGAAGAACCAAGTAGTCCTTGGTTGAGATATGGATGGTGAAAGTGTGACAAATCTGGGTAGTTTTGGCATAAATAATGAATGCTAGATTTGGGTGGAGTTTTCATGGATGTTGTGAGTTGGAAAACATGTTAGGGAAGTTTTGAAGGTTGAGTTGAGGTTCTGTTGACCTCTTTTATGATGAGTGAAGTTCTCAAAACTAGAAAATTGTGGTGACGAAGTAAGTAATATGGTGTTGAGAAACATGGAAGGAAAGTAATCGATTAATGGTGTGGTTAGAGTTTCAAGTTGGATGGTCTCAGGTAGGAACCATATTAGTGTATTAGTTTTGGTGATGGGTGTTGGATCAGGTTTTGGATGGTTGAATACCTTGAGATGAAGGTTATGCTTGGGTTGTGCTTTGGATGTTTGAAATGGAGTGAGGCTGTTGGGCCTTGAGTTCTGGATTGATGTAGGTCAGAGAATGTGGTTGGAATCTATGTATCCCTTCAGCGACAATGAGTTTGTGTCACCATTATAATTTTGGTAACTAGGTGAGGTGGTTCTAAGAATTTTTGGCCATGAGTTTTGGAGAGGATTGGAACAAAGGTGTTCCGATTGGCTCTCCATAGGGTACTGTAGTGCCTTATCGATATCCTCTTGTGCGGTGGTATAGTAACATTAACTAAACCTTTAATTTTCATTTGATGTTGATAATAAATAGTTGAGGTGGATGCGTCCTCAAAGATAATTGGGTTTTAATTGTGGTTCATGGTTGGGGAAAATGTTTTCAGGTAGGACCTTTTCCTTAGTCCGAGTGTTGTTATAACATGGTTGAGTTCAAGGAGTATATTAGAAGATGGAAGTTTATAGGTGGGTCCGTGGAACTAAAATTGGCCTTAGGGGTGCTGTGATGCTTGGGAAGTTTGGATATGTGATGATATGTTATAAGGTGGGGAGGTTTTAAGATCCCAACCCTTATCCATGTGATATGATGAAAAAAATTACACCATGTAACCATAAATATCACACACCCTACTAACATGGATACCCATGACTTCTATGAGGAACCTTTCCATTACATACATTATATAAAAAAGGACCTGAAAACACCCAATGGTCAGTGTATGGTGTGAGAAAATGAATATTAGAAATATTACACCATGTTTTTCATAAGGAGACATTAGAAAAATAAAACAATTATTCTTATTAAGGGAAAATAAAATAATAATATATATATATATATATATATTAAAAAAATGGTAATTCACCCTTTTAGAATATATTAAAAAGAATAATCAAATTGATACATCATATTCCATTTAAAATAAATGTGATTAAACCATTTCATAATGTATTTATAAATAACCTCTTTGAAAAGGAAAATAATAGAAAATACTCCTATGGTATATTAGGTATAAGTTATCTAAGATCCTTTTAAATCTATGGTCAAATGACTATTTACATACATATCCCTAAAATATGTTCCCTTAAATGAGGTAATCACCCTGATAAGTGAATCCACTATGGAAACAATATTTAGTTATATTTTTAGTGTAAATCATTGATAGGTAGCCACAATTCATCCTAGAATTATTTTCTTATTATATCCCTTACTAAGTACCACATGATCCCATCTATCGTAGCCCATATTGGAAGGATTTCATTTATTAATTTTCCCACACATAAAGGATTTAAATTTCACAAATGACCCATACATGTAGGATTTAAATTAAAAATTCAAACTATTTGGAGGGAATATCACACATCAATAATCAAACTACTTAATTTCAAATAAAACATGATTCAAAATCCATTTTCAAAATCAATTCCAAATTAATAAATCATTTAATCAAATAATTCAAAAAACAAACCATTATAAGAATCATAAATCAATCTATTAATCAACTTATATAATCCAAAAAAATGATATAGCAAGTATGGATTATAAAATAAAAGATATCTTTAAAGCCTACTACCTAAAACACATAATTTTTTTAAAAATTAATGAAATAAATACCAATAGGATCAAAAACTAAAATAAATCCATTAACTAAGAGACCCATATAATGAATCTCAGATTCAATTAGAAACAAATCATCAAGATGGATGTGATAATAGAGAAAACTCACTTTGGGGCCGAGGTCGAAGTGAGAAAGGTCGTCGGGAGAAGGGGGTCGCGGGTTGCCGGTCGCAGGCACCGCCGGAGGAGGTCGTGGGGTCGCCGGAGGAGGTCGCGGGGTCGCCAGAGGAGGTCGCGGGATCGCCGGGGGGTCGCGGGGGGCTGCGGGCGAGGGTTGCAGCATGTGGGGTCGGGGGAAACGGGGGTCGGGGTAGGGAAGGGTTGGGGTTTTTAAAAAAAAACAAAGGTTTAGCGGCGGTTTATTAAAAACCGCCGCGAAACGTATTTCGGAAAACGTTTAGCGGCGGTTTTGTGAACCGCCGCCACAAAACCACCGCTAAACACTGTTTATTTTGTAGTGATTGTTGAAAAAACTATTCTATCATAATATCTATGAAAGAAATACATGCACTTTTAAAGGACTATTGTGTTATGCAAGTGATGGATATACCCTGCTTGGTGTAAACCACAAAGGATTGTTCTCTAGTGTATGTGTGGTCTTGGATTATTTACAACCATGCCAAGGACTAGCTACTCTTATTGACTAGTGAACATTGTAAATTCTTGTGTTCTTATGGGTGTGCTTGTGTGTGTTTTTAAGTGGAGTTGGTTATCTATAATTGGAGTTGAATTTTGTTTTTAAAGAATAAAAACTTAAAAATAGAGACCAATAATTCACCCCCTCAATTGTCACATAGATCTTGAAGGGTCCTTTCAATTATTAGTAATATTATCATAAAATAAAATTAATTCATTCCAAAACATGATGTTATGTATAAACATTCCACAACTTGATGACATGATCAATAAATTACATGGTTCATCAATATTTTCAATGGTTGATCTTTGGAGCGAATATAACTAGATTTAGATGAAGGAATGTAATGAGTGAAATACAAGGTTCAAAACCAATGGTGGATTTTTTTGGGTGGTTGGTCATGTCATTTTTCCTCTTTAATGATCCTAATAAATCCATGCAACTCATGTATAAAGTTATGAAATTGTTTATAGGTAAATTTATTGATGTTTATCTTAATGATATTTTCATTTACGACAAGAGTGTGGAGATCCAGAAAGATTATATGATCATATTAATTATGTATAAAAAATTAGGTGTTTTAAAACTAATTTAAGTTAGTTTCAATATATATTTTAATATAATAATTGTGTATATATAAAAACATTATTAATATTAATACTATACAATTAATATATATTCCATGGATCGAAGGTTGTTGAATTTTTATTTATTAGATAATCCCAATACGTTAAAATAGGTGTTTAGCTGCAGTTTAAACCACCACTAAATTGTTCCACAATGGTTTTGGAAAACCGCCGCTAAATCATGCGTTGACATTTATTTAGTGGCAGGTTTTCAAAAACGTCTCAGAATGATTTACTGTTAGTTTTTTATCGGTGGGTTTTTATTTTTTTTTAATTTTTTATAATTAATTTTGTTTATTATTTTATTCTTTTCATAATTATTTATTTATTTATTTATTATTTGATTATTTGATTATTTGATTATTCTTATAATTAATTTATTATTATTTATTTATTATTTTCTAATTTTATTATTCTTTGAATCAATTATTTATTATTTTATTATTATTTTATTATTATTTTATTATTAGTTTATTATTAGTTTATTATTATTTTATTATCAATTTATATTTTTTTTAATTTTTGAATTCTCGTAATTATTATTTTTATTACTTGTTATTTATTACTATGCACAAGCAGATGCACATGCATGCATATGCCATATATAGAAATTATGCATTGGATGAGATTCAAACCCCTTACCTCTTGTTTATTCTTCAAAAACTTTACCACTCCAGGAGGCTCCTCATGTGGATAATAAATAGAATTTGTTATACTTATATATATTTATTAATGTATAAACAATAAAAAAATAATAAATAAATAAATAAATAAATAAATAACAAACAAATAAATATGAAATAAATAATAAAATAATAATGAGACATAAATAAATAATAAATAAATAATAAAAAATACTTTAATAATAAAATAATAATAAAATAATATTAAATTAATAATAAATTAATAATAAATTAAAAATAAATTAAAAATAAATTAAAAATAAATTAAAAATAAATTAATAATTAATGTATACACAATAACTAAATAATAAATAATAAATAATAAATAATAAATAATAAATAATAAATAATAAATAATAAATAATAAATAATAAATGATAAATGATAAATAATAAATAAATAAATAAATAAATATTAATTAATAAATAAATAAATAATAAATAATAAATAAATAAATAACAAATAAATAATAAATAAATAACAAATAAATAATAAATAAATAATAAATAAATAAATAATAAATAATAAATAAATAATAAATAAATAATAAATAATAAATAAATAACAAATAAATAAATAATAAATAACGAATAAGTAAACAAATAAATAAATAAATAATAACAAATAATGAATAAATAATGAATAAATAATTAATAAATACTGAATAAATAAGGAATAAATAATGAATAAATAAATAATTAATAATGAATAAATAAATAAATAATAAATAATAATTGAATAAATAATAAATA
Organism: Viscum album; assembly: GCA_963277665.1. Classification (NCBI taxonomy): domain Eukaryota; kingdom Viridiplantae; phylum Streptophyta; class Magnoliopsida; order Santalales; family Viscaceae; genus Viscum; species Viscum album. The sequence goes on along the minus strand of OY728159.1, from coordinate 1,201,713,045 downwards.
ATAAATAATAAATAATAAATAATAAATAGTAAATAATAATAAATAAATAAATAATAAATAATAAATAATAAATAATAAATAGTAAATAATTAATAAATAATTGATAAATAATTAAAAAATAATTAATAAATAAATAATAAATAATAAATAATAAATAATAAATAATATATAAATGATGAATAAATAAATGATAAATAAATAAATAAATAATAAATAAACAATAATGAATAATAAATAAATAATAAATAAATAATAAATAAATAATAAATGTATAATAAATAAATAAAAAATAAATAAAAAATAAATATTAAATAACTATTTAACAGTAATGTAATAATAAAAATAAATCAATAAATAATAAATCACTAATAAATAAATATTAAAATAATAAATAGTTAATAATAAATAATAAATAGTAAATAATAAATAATAAATAATAAATAATAAATAATAAATAATAAATAATAAATAATAAATAATAAATAATAAATAATGAATATTACATATTAAATAATAAATAATAAATAATAAATAATAAATAATAAATAATAAATAATAAATAATAAATAATAAATCATAAAATCATAAAATAATAAATGGATATAAATATGTATAAATATATATACATATAATAAAATTTACATAAATATATATAAATACACATTTATGTTACACAGATGTATATAAACACACTCAGATATATAATTATACATAAAGATAAATATATATATAAACACAAGTAAATATAAATATCTCTCTATATATATTTACACATATATGATATAAAAATATATAAACATAAATAGGTATAAATATTTACAAATTTATATAATTGATAATAAATTACCAAAATAGGGGAAAACATAATAATTACAACACAATCAAATCAATAGAAATATAAATCAATGGAATATAATCATAAATGACATAAAAAGCATTTGAAGACAGTCTTAAATGAAGATGAAATCTCATCGAACGTGTATGGAATATATACTTAAATTTATTTAAATATATTATATATTAATATTTATTTACATATATTACAATATAAATATAAATATATATCTATTTATCAATACACACACATATGTATATATTAACATTATTTATAGATATGTATATGTATATTCAAATAGTTTTACTGTAAAATCAATTATATACTATATTTAATGATAATGATATATTTATATAAAAATACATTTATATATGATGTATACACACAATATTATTGACACACAAGTACATATTTATATTTCTCAAATACAAACACAAATATATATATATATATATATGTATTTATTTACATATATTAGAATATACACATAAATATATATTTTTTATTGACACACATATGTTTATATATAAACATTACTTGTATAGGTATATATATATATACAAATCAATGCATTTTTATAAGGTAAATAAAATTGATAATTATTATTTTAAATGAAATGAATAATAAATATTTATTTCCATATGGTTTATATGTTTAAAAATACATTTTTATTTAAATACATTTTTATACAAGTGATTTATTATAAGTAAATATATGAAAATATGCATATATTTAATTAGAAATAAAAATACATTGTAAAAAATGATAAAAATTCAAAACCATAATATCAATATGAATGTAATCCCTGGGAATAAATTCATTACCCACCAAAAAAAGACAATAATACCTCCTTAAATAAGGATGAAATTTCATCGAATGTTAAAAAATTGGGACATCCTGACTAAAAACTTAGTTTTGGAGGCCTTCTGGGACTTTTAGGGGGTTAAAAAATGGGAAAAAGCTCATAGATCTTAGTCCATCTCTCTTTGGTGTATATCTCATCACAGACTTTGATTTGATATGCGGTAGATCCCAAAAGGACACCCAGATCAAAAGTTATGGTTGTTTAAATTTCAAATTTGATTTCTTACTTTTCATGAAACTATAATAAATTTTATTTTTTTAATTATTACAAAATTTAAATCTAATATGATTTTAGTTCATTTCATAAGATTTGATTTGACTGGTGTGGAGCTAAAACGGACCCCCAGATAAAAAGTTATGGTCATTTGATGCCAAAGTCTTATTTTCAACTTATTGAAGATTTATTTTAAGTTTCAAATTATTATTAACTAATAAATATAAATATTTATTAATTAACACATTATAATTAATTAAAATTATAAATAATAAACTATATATTATAGTAAATAATAAATAAAAAATCATATATTTTTTATTTTTTCCTTTTAATTTAGAGGATGTTTTTTTTAAAACCATTGCTATTTCCCGTTGGTTTTTTAAAAAACCTCCTCTAAAAATAAATTTAGATTTCTTTTGTGAAAAAAACAAAAAAAAAATTTAAATGAACATTTAGCGGTGGTTTCTAAATTCACTGCTATTTTTTTAGGAAAATATTTAGTGGCGGTTTTGAAAATCACCACTAAATCGGTTTTTTCCTATAGTTCCCCCTTTTCAACTGGGTTAAGAGGAAACTATTACATGGTTTGGAGGCCCAACATACGTTGCCTAAAGGCTCAGAGGCATAACACCCTTACATTTTTTATGACTCAAAGGTGTAGAGGTTGTAAGACTATACTATAACAACCCCTACTAGCTTCCCTTCAAGTGTATGTGCATACCCACCATCGATGTGGAATCTTAGTATGGGCCTACCCCATGAAAGGATGCACGCGACCTATTTCCTATGGTGTTTCTACCTTGTCCCTCCATGTCCACTTCTAGTTGGCTTCACCTATGACTGATACTTCTCCAACTCAGTCTACACTTGTTTTGTGAACCTATGATTGTCACTGTAGAATCCTATGGGTTCTAGCTCAGATGGTTTTAATGCTTACGAAAATTCACTATTGATCATAGAAAAACCCTTCAAGGCGAGAAGGAATCATTCTGGTGGAGCAGAATTACTTTGTGTTCTTCATAACATTTTAGAGAGGAGCTCTCCAGGGTTTGAGAGAATCCTCTCTATAACTCATTGTGTACAATTATTATAATGTGACTTATATTTCGAAAAATTTCATAACTAGGTTTAAATAGAGCCAGAGTTAGAAAATAATTGCATAAGGACCCTTGTTATTTTCTTAATCCCCAAAGAACCCCATGTCTAAATAATAATAAAATTATTATTATTTAATTTACATGCATTAAACTCATAGATAAAATATATATTATTTAATTGAATAGATAAATTAATATTTATTCAAATAATATTTATTGCAACATTTCTCACCGAACCATTCAATTTGGTCCGCTAATCCTCCATAATATTTATGAGACTTTGAATAATTATTATTTATTTAATTAAATAAATATCACTATATTATTTACCAATAAATAAATAAATATTATGTTCACAAAACTATTGAATACATATTTATTAAATATCTACATAACCAAATAAATAAATATTTGTTACCTTGTGAATAAACCAGAATAAATGAATATGATATATTCACATAATTTAATAAATAATTACCTACTAAATAAATATTTATTAAATATTAAACTAACATATATATTCTCTCAAATAAACGGTGACTGAATATTTATGATCAAACTAATATGAATAATTATTATACCACATATGAGAATTATATTTTTCCAACATGTTAAATTCATATATAATTTAACTAAGGTTCTAAATACACTTAGTGTGTAACCCACTAGAACCCTTTCTCAGTGGAATTTGACACCACCACCTAAAGTCCTAAGTTAGTATCTAGCAACACGCCAAGGCTTCCATAGATAAATAAGTTAACATCCCAATGATATAAAACCACATATGAATTCACACTATATAATATAATCCATTTATCTCAATATCTATAATCAAGAAGGTTTCATGTTGGTGTATTAACCTATGTACTCCTTGTCTCTTTATTCAACTTTCTAGAAATAAACTTGCCAATCAGAACATCATGCCCATAAACTTAATAAGGTAGTTCCATTTCCATAAAAGAGAATGATATATCAATTTCGATTAAAGAACATAAGGGAAAAATCATTTCTCATATTATTCATTAATACATATAACTCATAAAGCACCCAACACAACCTACTTCCCATGAACATATTTCATCATAGTTTTGGCCAATACATCAAAGTACATGACTTATAATATACATTAATAATAATATTAAAGTCTAATGACCATTACATACGCTCATAGATACTAACATCCAATGACACATATAAATACATATTTCCTACTAGCAGGTCATGTTCTCATATTCTACTAGTTTGAAGATTACAAGGGAGTACACCATAAGAATGTGTCTCAAAGTCCTATGAGTCCCAACTCTTAACATAATGTATCATTTTGTCCCATTAAATCATATAATATAGCTATATAACATATATTTAGGAATGATGTGATGACATTTCTAGGTTCTCATCATAGCAGGGAACTACTATGACCTTTAAATGAGACAACTACCCTAAGAACATTATCATATACTATGGAACATAAAAGAATAATCATGACATGATAAAACATTAATTAATATTAAACACCAGGAATATTCTAGTAATATAATGTGCATAATAGTTGGTTATGGAGCACTAACTCTAACAAACACCAACATGCACTAGAGCCAACTGCTAAAAACTCAACTAGTTAGCCTCACATGATAAACATGATTCTATAGAGATATGGATATATCTTCTGATCCCACGATGCTACCTATATTTGATATGATTAATGCGACCTCATCTCTCTGAGAAAATACCTTAAGATATGGAAAATTATATACTTTTTTTCTCAATCATCCCTGACATCTTAGATAATAACATAGATACAAGATCATCATGATATGATAGAAATTTACTTTCTAGGAACAAATCCAAAAAATTGGAACAAAATGTTGCTAAACTTGCTTCTTAAGCTGAATTAGAAGCCACAAAATGCTCGATCTAATGTGGATATGTTAAATAATAGATGTAATATGCTTAACCCTTTCATATTACCAAAGATTTACTATGATACTAGATCAACTAATCTAAATGGAAACTAGTTTTATATACCTTAAAAACCAGTATTCCTATTTCTCTAATTAAGAAAAACTTAACCATTTTTTATTTCTCAAGCACTGTCATATAGTTATGAATACTATCCTATGAATTTCTCTTGGTCCTGTTTGATATTTTGTTTCTATTATTTATGATTAAGCAATATCAAACCTATGTAATCATGGCACGTGAGATCGATTTATAAAGTACCCTAAGGAATATGCATTCTATAAATCACAAAAATACCATGTGACATTGGAACAATTTGAGTGTATTATTCCATATTGTATTTTTCAATACCATGTAAACTATGTACTATTAATTGGATTAAGAAACCCCTTGATCTGTATAAATAGATCTTGGATGAATGGCCCGACGACCTTCTTTTTTATTGATTTTTAATAAGCACCTTTCAAGGGATGTGGGGGAACCCTTACAAGGCCCATAAACTTAGAGATTACATTTCTCGTAGTCTTGGAGACATTATAGGACCTGTAGGTCTTAAAGAAATCATACAGACTATGAATACTTGAAACCACCCCTCCCCAGCATCTGCATCATGATCAGATCTCCACCTTTGCATGGATGTTCAACTAGCTATCCTGTGCAGAGATGCACATGCCTAGTACGGATGACAATTCAACACCCTCTAATTCTTTCAAATCCATTAGCCCTACTATGGTGAATGCACCCTGCTCTTTAATCCTCCTCTAAATTTGGTTTCTTGTAGAATCTATTTGTGAATTTTCATATCAGGTGGCCCTGAAGGCCTTGAGGTGGACCGAAGGCCTTAAAGTGGCCCGAAAGCCATACTGACCTGAAGGTCTGGGTGCTCCGAAGGCCTTAAGGACTCCAAGACCAAACCGGTGGCCTAAGGTGAATAGTTCATACTACTATAGTACCTGCTACAGTACTGCTTCAGTACCTGCTACAGTACCCACACAATGCTTCTATAGTACCTGCTACAGTACCTACTACAATGCTACTACAGTACCCCATAATTATGCCTCTACCTGGTTTCGAACCTGGGTCTCATGGATGCACTTAGAGAGACCTCACTAACTTGGATGAGGCTCATGTGCCTATACAAATAGATCTTATTCCCTAGAACTTAGGCATCTACTTAAGTCATCTTTGGAGAAATTATTTAGCCTTACATTATTTGATGCTCTAATGTTTAATTTTTTTTCACTTATTGTACAATAAATAGTCAGGTGAAATGGAAAAAAATAAATAAATTCTAGTAGGTTCCCCGTATATAAGGGAAATTACTTCCATGGTGAACAAATGGGTAAAATTAAGGGGGTTGGGGAGAAGAGGAGATTTAATGGTAGATATATGTGATAGTAAGGGGAAATAGAAGTAGATCATACACCACACCTTGATCGATCATCCGACTGTCGCTGGATGGGGCAGGCAAAGGATAATATGTAAGGATCTGGTCGTGGCTCAGTTGGAGAATGGATAATAGAATGAGACCAATGAAAGGTAGAGCACCTAGAATCGAATAAAAGTCCATCTTATGGCCTCATCAACCAAAACTATGAAATTGAAGTAGCAAGAGATGGGTAGATTAGAGTGATCTAGAGAAATGGATAACCTCTTTTCAATATTTCATTAACCACATATGTAGAACCCCCACTATCCACTTGTAGATACATGACAAATTTTTTTTAAATGAATATTAAATGACCATTATAATTGTTTCAACCCATAAATGGATCTTATAAACTTTCATTCCAGATTGGCTTTCTTTGATGTCACCAACCTTTTTGGTCATAACATATAGAAATGTACCATAATGTAATCTCTAAGGGAGGTATCTTTTCCATATGATTCATAATATAATGATAATAGTAGCTATGATGAATAAAATTTAAATGGATTTAAGAATGATGGATTAATATAAATAGTCAAGCCTTATTGGTACCTCTCTTGTACCATCCACGTATTATTTATATTAAATACCCACCAATGACTTTACATCAACTACTGAAATACAAAATGAATTTTTGTATATAGAATCCATATTTGAATTCATAAGAAATTTTAAATCATAGCTATATGAAACTTACTGCTCCCTGTAGAATTTATCATTCTTATTGAATAACATATCACCCACCACAATAAATATAATACCACCACTATGGATTTAAATTTCCTACATAGTATATGTCTCTAGAACAATTCCTCCTACTAACACTAGTAGAGTTTAATATTCTTATGAAATTTTTTTCATTTGTAGCCAAGATTCAATTGAAGTCTTGCTTTCTACCACTCTCTAAAAAGATTTGTGCCAACCTTAGATAATTATAGTTGGTTTTAATAACTTTTATATCTTAGGGTTGTTTATATCCTTAGTACTAACATGGCCATTAAATAATATGCACTTTGTATTTTTAATGATGTACATTTGAATCTCTCACCAACTTTATAAATGGATCCCATCAAAACCATCCAAGAATTTTACATAATGGAAATCCATTATATCATAACTTATATGATATCCATTAGTCTATATAATTAGCATATTGTTTGTTGTTACATTGTTATTTTCAAAACATGTCTGGAAAGGAATCATGAAATACTATAATACATATATAATACTCTTTATCGATATACCTTATACTATCACCGTTTCTATGATGAGAATAAGGTAATGTTAGTTTAGGAAATAAACTTTAACTCTACATTTAATTATCTATGAATACTTGGTTAAGATATTCTCCAATAAACCCACTAAGAAGATCCATATTTTTACCAAGTGTATTCATTAATTTCATTTATCATTCCTATTTTTTTTAAAGTAATTTAATGAAAAGTATATTAATTTAACTATAGATTTACCTTGGAATAGTTAATTTCACCAAGCTTGAACTAACTCTAAAAACTTTATGGATTACCTTTATATCTAATAGTTTCTCAATTTAAAACATAAGTATGTCATATAACTAAGTATTTTATCTCTAAAGAGTCTAAAAATCATACTGGGTATATACATGACAACTTATAGTTTTAATTTACTAAGAAATATCTTTCCACAACTATTTATGAGTCTTATAATAATATTCATAATCTATTTCCAATATTGGATATTTTTGATTAAAGTATTAATGAATTATCAATTAAGTAAAGAAAACTATAACAACATTAATTTCAAAATAAATAATGTCTCATTATCTCCAACCAAATGCTAAGAAGAATTCATAGGTAACACTTAATGAAAAATAATAATTTAACTTAAACCAATCATCTTAGAAATCAGAAGTTTTAAAATTCTCACTATTGATAGAGGAATCATCCTTTTTAACCTTTAGGAGAATTCAAATTTACAACTTGAAGTTACGTGCTTCTCATGACCAACATAAGAATCACCCTTCTATAATACTTAGAGGAACACACCTTATTTATTGTAATGTTTCTATATGTTTCTCACTACTGACATAGTAACCACCCTTTCCCAGCCAATGGGAGAACACACCTTAATTTTTAGGCTCTTACATTAGATAAAAATTTAATAAATACCCAAGTCATAAAATAAAAACTATTGATTTTTAGCATGTTTGATTTCCAAATGAATCTAATTTGTTCATTAGTTTATTATTTAAGTTTTCGAATGTTTAATATTCATTATAATTATAAAATGTTTATTTACTGGCTTTATTTTATTCCGCTCTTTTTTCCCACCCTTATGTAAGTTTTTTGAAGTTTTATTTACCCTTATGTGAGGTTTTGGAGACCCTTATGCAAGTTTTTTTCTTTGGATTTACCCTTACATGGGTTTCCCATGACCCTTACATAAAATTTGCATGGATTCCTTTAAACTTATGTGAGTAATTGGTGACCCTTATATAGTTTTTTTAGATATAATACCCTTACATAAGGTTAGTTTACCCTTATGTGGTCACAATGTACCCTTACATAAGTTCAGGTTACCCTTACGTGGCATGTGTATTTAGAGTGTTACCCTTACATGAGAAATGGTTTATCCTTACATGAGCTATGGGTTACCCTTACACATTCCATGGGGTACATTTGCATGGCCTACTCAATTTGAATCTTACCTTTATGCAAGGGGGCCATATACCCTTACACAAGAGGTCTTACCATTATGTCAGATCTAGAAGACCCTTACATGAGCTATGGTGTTACCGTTACACCACAAAGTTTACCCTTATGCAGTGATGCTAACCATTACGCAGTGGGTCGTTACTCTTACACAGTGTGTTGATGACCCTTATGCATCAATTATTGACCCTTACATGGGTGTGACCTTTACAAAAACTATTTTAATACCTTTACACATGGAATTATTTTCTATTTTGATAATTATCAGGTTTTTAGAGTTCAAATGATTCTCATCCATTCATTTTTGAATGTTTTTGATTCATTTCAATCATGTAGGATCTACGAGGGTATTTATTTTGATCCACAAATAGATCAAAGGGGAGATTGATTTATGAGAATTATTTGAGAGACTTCTACTAACATTAGAGAAAGAGATAGATTTATCCATTGGAAGTTAATTGAAGATTGAGGCATCATACCCTGCCACATATTCCACCACATTTATTGTTGAAGAAAAAATATTACCCATCACTGTGTTTCAGTAGAGATTATACTTCTATTTGCTGAGGTGTTACTTTATCCTATTTATCCCCCCAACAAAATATACATGAAGGTCCTTTTAGTTTGTGATTGGTTGGTAAATCTGATTGCATAAGAGAGAATTTTCTCTTCACTTTTCTTTCACATTTCTTTGTTCTGGTTTTCTTATTCCATTTTTTTCTAGTTATATTTCTTGTTTTGTTTTAAGGTGTTTGAAAATTAATAAAAATAGGTAGTATGATGGTGTTCTTAACATGGAGTAGGAATAACTAGTACTGAACCACGTTAAATATCTTGTATGATTTATTGTTTTTTTCTTTCTTCTTTATTTATTTGTTATCTATTTCCATTATTTATTTATTTATCAATTCTTGTTTCATTACTCAATAGAACACTCCATACTATACATGATCCTTTTAATTTTGGGGTATAATAGTGCTACTTCTCCTCATTATTTGGAATCAGAGCCTTGTACACAAGATATGGATTCCAACAAGTATGAAATTGATAAATTTAATAGTAATAATTATTATAGTCCATGGCGATTAAAGATGAAAGTCCTATTAGTCCATCAGGGGTTGAAAAATGAAAAAATTAAAAGCCTGGTTGAATATGATGAATTGAATATTTGGTTTACTTAGGACACTAGAAGAGTTGAAAGTAATGCTGGAAATGTATATAATAGAGTATCTAGCATTCCAATGGTGACATTTAGCTGTCTAGGCTAAATTTGACCAAGACATCATGTGGGATGATTTTGAAGAATTTTTTAACAAAAAATTTCATCCCCATACATTCATAATTGTTATAATTAAAAATTTATTTTGTTTAAGCAAGAGAATCTCTCGGTAATAGAGTATGTGGATAAATTTATAAATTTACTATAGTTTTCTCTAAAAGATGCTACAATTTTGTTCTTGAAGGCACACATTTTTGAGTCGGGATTGAGATATGAAATTTTCTCAAAGATTACCGTTATTTGTATTATGAACTATAAAAAATGGTCAATAGAGAAACAATGGAAGAAAGGGATAAATCAATAAATAATTTTGGAGGGAGAATATTTATTCCTATGGGAATAGGTGGGAACTCCAATTTTGGGAATAAGTGTAATAGGGACAACTACTTCTAGAGTAGTGGGACATATCCGAATCAGAACATTCCCCCTCAACTAAAAAGTAATCCAGAATGTTTTCAATGTGGTTATTTCAAGCATATAAAGTGAGATTTTATAACACCACCTAGATCTTATTACAATTTTAATCATATGAGACATCTTCAGTATTATTTTCACCGTGATCCAAGGTTTGGTGCTAGAGACAAATATCATAATTCTTAGACATTATATGCTTCAATTAGATGAGCTCATCAGAATAGCTCTCATCCTTAGAACTGAGCGAGCCAAGGTGATTATAGGTACACCATAACTCCTCAACATATGAAATATAAATAGTGTAAAAAATAAAAAAATACAATGATTAAGCAATTATATGGAGTTGGGAAAGTGATCATGGATGATCAATTGGGTCCTTTGACGACCATAGGTATTATTATTTTAAATTATACCCTTATGAAAGCTTTGTTTGATACGTGTGTGTCCCAATAATTTATGTTATATAATTTTTTTAATCACATGGGTTTACATGTTGAGATAATTCCATTTGTTTTGAAACTTCAGACTCATCTTGGAAAAATAGATTGTCAAGCCTTTATGTGTAAATATTATCATATAACTATTGATGGGGTTGATTTTATTTGGGATTTATCTATTCTTGGGATGTATTTATATGAATTGATTTTGTGTATATATTTTTCAACATCATTCAAGGCCCACATTTGTTGTTTTTTTAGAAAATATAGTTTCACACCTATTGATGGCATCAAGTATATATTTAGAGAATATTGGAATGTAAAGGTAATTAGAGTAGGAATTTTGACACCAATGGTTGGAACCATCACTTTTCATTTGGAATTTATTACTTTATTATCTATGGATGAGATTATAAATAGATATTTTAAAAATATATTTGACCAATTTCCCAATTGTTTCCTGATTTTTGGGTTTTCCACCCAAAAAGAGAAGCGGAGTTTACAATTTGTATCTTACTAAGGACTAGACCCATTTCACTTCCTGATTATAGGATGAAACCCATATAATTGAGGGAGTTGAAATTTTATTTAGAAGAGTTGGAATGTAATGGGTTCATTTGACCGAACACATCTCCATGGTTCAGTCTCCTATCCCACACATCAATGATCTATTTGATCAATTTATTGGATCCCATTGGTTCTTTAAAACTAACTTACCTTTGGGATATCACCAATAGCGAGTTCAGAAATAAGATATTTTGAAGAAATCTTTCAGAATAAGATATGAAAATTTTTAATTTATCATTATGCCTTTCAGTCTTATGAATTCACCAATAATATTTATGAAAATGATGAATTAAATATTTCAGAGGTATTTAGATTCCTTTATAGTGGTGTTTTTTGATGATATACTAGTGTATTATAGGATAAAAGATGATTATGGGAAACACTTGGATATAGTGATGGGGATCTCGTGATAGCATCACCTTTATGCCAAGTAATCAAAGTGTGATTTATGGTTACAAGTGGTAAGTTTCATTATCCATGTAATTTATGAAAAATTATTTTATGTAGATCCTGAAAAGATAGAAACTGTTATCTATTTGCAACCACCTAAGAATGTCTTTTAGATATATAGTTTCCTTGGATTATTAGGATACTATAGGCATTTTATATGTAATTTTTTACATATTTTCATATCAATGATAACCTTAAAAAGTAAGGGAATCCCTTTCCAATGGAATGATGGATACCATAAATCTTTCCAAGAGAATAAGGTTTATCTTAATTAGTACCAATCCTTACATTGCCTAATTCTAGACCAGGAAATGTGGTTTATTGTGATGTATCAGGATCTGGGTTGGGATGTGTTATCATGTAGGGAGATCATGTGGTTGATTATGGATCATGATATTTATGGGTTCATGAGAAAAACTACCCAATAAATGATTTGGAACTATCTACTATAGTCCATGCTTTGAATACTTAGAATCACTATCTTTTTGGTGAGAAATTTATAGTGTATATGAATCATAAAATTTTGAAGTGAATTTTCTCATAAAGATATTTGAATCTAAGGAAAAGAATATGGATGAAATATATTAAAATGTTTGAATTCGACTTGTTGTATACACCAGGGAAAGGAAATTCTATAGCATATGCATTGAGTAGGAATTCATATACTCAGTTGGATAAAGAGGCTTCAGATCAATGGAATCTTATGCCAGTCATAGTTGATATACATTTGGATTATGTAAAATAAGGTAATATTGTATTTTTTTTCTATTTTAAGTTATTATTAATTTGGTTGAGAAGGTTAGAAATATTCAAAAATATGATCCTAAATGTGTTACTATTAGGTTTAAACACAACAACGGGGAGAATATTTAGGGATCAAAGCTAGATGGGAGTTCAATGTTACGATTTAGAGATCAGATGGTTATACCCTTGTCTTATTAAGAATAAATTCTTAGTGGATACCACCATTAGGTATGGTATGTTCATCCTAAGATTTATAAAATTTATAAAGCATTGAAAGCATAGTTATGGTGCATTGGTATGAAAAGAGTTGTAGTAAAGTATGTCTCATGATTCCTCACCCATTAGTAATTCAAGGTAGAGCATAAAAAACTAGCTGATATGCTATTGTATTTATAGATTCCCATGTGGATATGAGAGCATATATTCATGGATTTTGTAAGAGGTCTACCAAAGATGGTTAGGAACTAATGTTCCATATGGGTGATAGTGGATTGAATCAAATAGTCTTCTCACTTCATCCATTTATGTGAAAGTAATACGGTGGAAGACTTGTAAAAATTATATATTTGGGAAATTTTAAAGATGCATGACATTTCAGTCTTGATTGTATCTGACCAATACCCCAACTTTATGTCTTGTTTTTGGAAATACTTACAGTAAGACCAAGGAACCCAGTTGACTATGATCACATCTTATCATACTCAAATGGATTGACAATCCAAAAGGATGATCCAAGCATTGGATTAAATTATTAGGGATTGTTTAATAGATTTTGGTGGCTCATGGGAGGAGAATATACCGTTAATGGAGTCCTTACACAATAATAGTTTTCAATCCATGATACATATGGCTCATTTTGAAGCATTGTATAGACTCCCTTAACGTTATCCACTTTGTTAGATGGAAATAGGTGAGAATTCCCTGATTGGACCCATCATTGTGCAAGATACAATATATAAGATTCAAATGATCATAAAAATTATGGTGATGGTTTAGATTCATTAGAAATCAAATTTATATCATTATTGATGACCTTTATTATTTAAGGTAGCTGATCATGTTTTCTTGTGAATGTATCAAAGGCTTGGTAATTATTATTTTGGTAATTAGGGAATGTTTTCCCCATGGTAAAATATCCCTTTTGAGATACTTGAACATGTTGGTGATATCTCTTATCAATTTTTTTGACCACCAAAGTTCAGTTTTGTGCATAAAGTGTTTTATGTATCTCAATTCAAGAACTACCAGCTTGATCCTGACTATGTGATTCAATGTGACCATGTTGATCTTAAAACAAATTTTACATTGATTCATGTTTTAATATGGATTGTGGATAGGAAATAGAAGGTATTGTATGGTAAAATCATAAATTTAGTGCTGGTTTTATGACAACATGGTCAAATTCTGGAAGAAATGTGGGAGTGTGAAAAGGAAATGTTGGAATAGTGGCCCAAACTCTTTCAGGAAAACATCGGTTTTCTACTTTCTAGGGATATAAAGGCCAATGGTGGTGATAATACAGAACCCATGATTTTAGGTACATGACCATTTATTTATTTATTTTTAGATTACAAAATTATTGGGTTGAGTTTTGGGTGGTTTTGGAAAGTTTTAACATGTTTTGGAGGTTTTTCTATAGGTGAATGATTTTTGTATAGTCAGAAGAAACCATGAACCACCTATAGGAAACTATGTAACATGTCTTAAGAGTCACTGAGTTGGTGTACAATTGGTACATGATTTGGAGAAACCGTGCGATTGCCCAAGGGAAACTGTGCAAAGTGAAACAGAGGGAAAACATAGTTATTGTAAAATTTTTCTAACCATGTGAGCCAATTGTGTGAGGTGTTGACTCAAGACAGCAGTATCATATGGTTGACACATGGTTTTCAAAATAATTCATCCTAACCATGTGACGTATAATTGGAACCCCTAAAATTGTGATTTTAATCTTAATTAAGACCTGTAACCCACATCAGTATCCTATTATTATAAGATATTGAATTCTATTCCCCCTAAGTAACCTTTGGATATTCCTTTTAATATGTCTACAAATTTTGTTGAATCAAAGTGAATTGGAGATCCAGATTCATCAATAAGTCATCGTTCTTCACCATTCTTCTTAGATTTACTCCTTTTGGCACTCTCTTGGAATGATATATCTAGTCCGTCATGGATATATCTATTTTTTATAATGGGAATATTGATGATATATTATTGAATCTATTGAAGGAAAGAAGATCCAAGGTTATTTCTAGAATATTTTAGTACCGTTCTTCATTTTTTCCATTTGTTGTGATGTAGGTGGATTCTCTCTCATCTCCACTTTTTATAGAACTTTAAGCCTTAGTTTAATTAAATTATTTTCTTGAAATTATTCTAAGATCCTGATTTTATTCTTGATAAAAAACTATTTGGGTAATGACTTTAGTAATAATGGGAAATTGGATTGTTTTTTTTATAAATCTTTTTTTGATAATTTTAAAATGTTGATTTTAAAATTTTGGTTTTTTTACACATGTAAGTTGTTTGATTAAATCTTTTCAATAAAATATTTAATTTATATGAAATGGTTTAGCATGTGATTTAGAATACATGGTTGGTGTGAGTTTATTTATTTTGACGTGGCCCTGAATAAGGGGTGTGTACCTTTGGGGTACAAGGACATGACACATGATATGGGGAGTGTGTCATTAGGTAATAAGAAGATTGAACACCTAGAGATGACTTGGTGAATGGATGAGGTACCACTCATGATCATGGAAATTTCACTTGTCATGCATGTGTGTGTGTGTGTGGAAACATTGAATGGGTATTCCAAATCAATGAGAAATGTTTTAAAGGCTTTTTTATTATTTTCTATGGAACTTCATATGATAAACTACTTTAAATTATTTTATATAAAATGTGTTAATCAGTTATTATCCTAGTGGAACGAGTTGGGAAGTCTTTGGGGAAATCCTACTGAGTTTATAATCACCCCCTGATTGGGAAATTTGGTGTGTTTTTAGATGTTATATATCTAGATACAGGTAAAGGGAAGGTATCATATTTTCTCTAGTGATGCATCTTGATACTGTGGGAATTGTAGGTGGACTTGGAGCTTGGTTGGCCATTGCTTGGGATTATGTATTTTGGATGTGTTTGGGTCTTTTATTCCCATATTATATTCTAGTTATTGTCTTTTATTTCCATTGGGATTATGATAGTGTCATTTGGTTTTATTTTTTTATTTTTTATTTATTAATTACTCTTGTACACATGCATAATTTATGAGTATTGGATGTTTATTAGTTTTTGTTTGTCTGGATGTTTTATCTTGAAATAGAAAATCATCCCCCAACGTTCTTTGAATCCATTGAAATTTATTGTTAACCTTTGGTGTCTTAGGAATGTAACCTAAGGTTAGTATCACCTCTGCCTCTTCTCAAGCTAATGAGGAGGGGTGGGATGTTACAAATGGTATCAGATTTGTTTGACCCTTGAGTTGGAAATGGTATCGGTCTTGGTCGGTCTATCTATTTCTTGTGATGTTAATAAGGAGATAATATAGTTAGAACTTGAAACATATAAATTAAAAAGACATAGCTAACCTTTTTATGTTTAAATTCAAGTTACCATGGAATTTTTGGTACAAAAGTGTTTGGAGACACTTCTAGGTGTATTTTCACCTCATCATCATGGGTTTATCCAATAAGAGTTGCATATCATGTATTGTAAGTAAGACTTATCATTAAGACTATATTATTCATTATGTAATTGTTTCTTTATGAAAAATGTTTAAAATGATTTCAAATGGTTTTATTTTGAAAGGAATGTTCTTGGTACTTATTATATGGTAATTTGGAATTTCTAAGCCTTCAGTTGATACTAGGTGATGACTAAATAGATTTTATTTTGGTTATAGCTGATGGAACTAGGTAGGCATCATTGAAATCAACCAAAAGTGGCTACTGAAAATGTAGTTTCACCTAAGACACAGGTGAACCAAAATTTGGTTCAAAGCATTATACAGGATTTTCAGGCCACGGATAGGGTTAATCAAAATTATAACCCTTAACAAGTGGACCATTTAGTTTAGTTCCAAAAGTATAACCCACCCACCTTTGAGGGGGATTTAAAATCAGAAAAATCATAAACCTAGTTGAATAGTATTAATTGAATCTTATATTTCCTTATGACACCATCAAAGTTGAAAGTAAAGTTTGCAACATATATTCTAGAGGATCTAGCATGCTATTGGTGGGATTTCTCTCTTCAGGATAAGGTTGACCAAGGCATCACATGGGATGATTTTGAAGAATTATTCAATTAAAAATTTTATCCTCACACATTTAAAATTTCTATAATAATGGGATTCTTTAGTTTTAAGTAATATAATCTCTCGGTAGTATATTATGCGACTAAATTTATGAATTTAGTCTAATTTACCTTGGAAGTTTCTTAAAGTGCATCCTTGAAGGCACACATTTTTGAGCCAGGGTTGATACAAGAAATTGTCTCAAAGATTTTTGTTCTTTTTATTACAAACCACATATAAATAGAAAATATAGTGATGGTGGAAGGAAGGGATATCTTAGGAAATACCATCAGAGGGATAATTTTTATTCCTATAAGAACAGATGGAAACTCCAATGTGGAGAATAAGTGGAAGAGGGACACCTACTTCTAGAGTGGCAGGACACCCTAAAATCCAAACATGGGATTAATAAACATTCCTCCATTGATGAAAAGTAAGTCGATATGTTTTCAATGCGGTTCTTTGGAGAAAATGAAGCAATATTGTACAAAATCACATAGATATTCTCACAATTGTAATCAGATGAGACATCTACAATGTTATTTATGTAGTGTTCCAAGGTCTAGTGTTGGAGACAAATCTCATGTTTCTAGGAAATCATATGCTTCGACTAGAAAATCTCATCAGAATAGATTTTATCCTCAGAATAGAGTGATCTAAGGTAATTTTAGGAACACCATGACTCTTCAACCTATGCAATCTCAATAGTGTAACAAAGAGAAAATTGCAGTGAGTAAGAAATTGTATGGTGCTG
This sequence comes from Viscum album, assembly GCA_963277665.1. Classification (NCBI taxonomy): domain Eukaryota; kingdom Viridiplantae; phylum Streptophyta; class Magnoliopsida; order Santalales; family Viscaceae; genus Viscum; species Viscum album. The sequence goes on along the minus strand of OY728159.1, from coordinate 1,201,695,009 downwards.
AGCAAGTGATTTTGGATGATCAATAGAGTCCTTTGATGGTGGGAGGTATGATCCTTTTTAATTATACCCTTATGTAATCTTTTTATGATATGGGTATATCCCAATCATTTATTTCTTCTCATGTTTTTAATCATATGATTTTTCAGGTTGAGATAATGCCTTCTATTTTGAAACTTCAAAGCCCTCTTGGACAAAGTGAGTGTTAAGACTTTATGTGTAAAGCATGTTCTATAACTATTGATGAGGATGAGTTTCTTTGGGATTTATCTGTTCTTGATATGGATTTCCATGAATTGATTTTAGGCATGGATTGATTGGAATCATTCAAGGACCACATCAGATGTTATTCCTAAAAGCTTAGTTTTGCATCTCTTGATGGCATCGAACATCTATTTAGAGAAGATTGGTATGTAAAGAAAAGTAAAGAAGGAATTTTAGCACAGATGGTTAGAACCATCTCTTATCAGTTGGAAATTCTTACTTTGGAATCTATGGTTGATATTAGAAAGAGATATTTTCCAACTATATTTGACCGATTTCATGATGTTTTTCCTAATAATTTCTTAGGGTTTCCACCCAAAAGAGTAGTGGAGTTTACAATGGATCACCTACTTAGGATTGATCCTATTTCACTTCTATCTTATAGGATGGAACTAATTTAATTGAGGTAGTTGAATGTTTAATTGGAAGATTTGGAAATTATAGGGTTCATTTGACTTAGTACATCTTCATGGGAAACACTGGTTCTTTTTGTAAAGAAGGTAGATGAAAATCTTAGGCTTTATGTATATTATCATAAGCTTAAAAAAGTTATGATAAAGAATTAGTATCCTCTTCCATGCATCAATGATTTGTTCGATCAATTGAGGGGATCATAGTGGTCCTCTAAAATTGATTATATTCAGGATATCACCAACTGCAAGTTTGGAAGGAGGATATTCCAAAGATAGATTTTATAAGAAGATATAACCATTATGAATTTATTGTTATTCCTTTTGGTCTTACGAATTAAATAACCATATTTATGGAATTGATGAATTAAATATTTTAGAGTCATTTAAATTCCTTTTTGTTGGTGTTTGTTAATGATATACTGGTGTATTCTAGGACAAAAGAGGATCATGAGCAACATTGGGATACAATGTTGGGTATCTAGCTGGAGCATTTCCTTTATACTAAGTTATCAAAGTGTGATTTATAGATACATGAGGTATGTTTCCTTGGACATGTCATTTCTAAAAAAGGATTTTCTGTAGGTCTTGAAAAGATAGAAGATGTCAACTATTGGAAACCACTAAAGAATGTCTTTGATATACATAGTTTACTTTGATTGATGGGATACTATAGATGTTTTGTAGGTGATTTTTCATATCCCGCCTCATCAATTATGTTCTTGACAAGGAATGGAATCCATTTCTAATGGAATAATGGATTCCATAAATCTTTCCAAGTGCTTAAGGTTCAACTTACCTCATAACTTATCCTTACATCTCTCAAGTATGGACAGGGCTATGTGGTTTATTATTATACATCAGTATTTAGGTTGGGATGTGTTCTTATACATGGAGATCATGTGGTTTCTTATGAATCAAAATAGTTACAAGTGCATGAGAAAAATTACCCAACACATGATTTGGAATTATCTTATTTTTTATGCTTTTATGACTTGATGTCACTATATTTTTGGTGATAAATTTATAGTGTATACGGATCATAAAATCTAGAAGAACATTTTCTCACAAAGTGACTTTAATATAAGGAAAATAATATGGATAAAATATATTTAAACGTTTGACTTAAACTTTTTGTATACACCAAGAATATGAAATTCAGTAAAAGATTCCTTGAGTAGGAATTCATATGCTTAGTTGGATAAAGAATATTTAGATCAATGAAATATTATGTCAATTATAACTAATATGCATCTAGATTATGCAGAACAAGGTAGTTTTGGGATTTTCTTTTTGGATTCTATTATTCATGATTGAATTAATCATGTTATAAATTCTCAAAAATTCGATCTTGAATGTGTTACCATGAGGTCAAAAATCAATGTTTGGGAGGACATTGAGGGATGGAAGCTGGATGAGAGTTTAGTGTTATGGTTTAGAGATAGGATGGTTATACCTTTGGATTATCACTAAAAACTTCTTAGTGCCTACCACTATTTGATATGGAATGTTAATATTGAAATTAAAAAAATGTATAAAGTGTTTAAATAATAGTTTTAGTGGGTTTTAATGAAAATAGATCTAGTAGAGTATGTATCAAGATGCCTCACATGTTTGCAGGTCAAGGTAGTGCATCAACGATTGGCTAGTATATTGAAATATTTATCAATTCCCATGTGTAAATTAGAGCATATAGCCATGGATTTTATAATATCTATACCAAGTATGTCTAGGAAACACTATTCTATATGGTTGATAGTGGATCATCTCACAAATTCGGCTCACTTCATCCCTATTCGTGAAACTAATATGGTGGAAGACTTGTGGAAAATCTATATTTCGGAAATTGTAAAGATGAATGACATTACATGTAGTACACATGGTTTATGGTATGTAACCCTTACTTGATGATTTTTATCATTATAAAGTTAAGGGTTATGAATTAGAGAGTAAATAGAACTTTGAACTAAGTTTTGAGGCAAAGGGGAAGTCGCACGTGCGGCGCACAATTTGTCAAACCGTGCGGCCAAACCATGCATAGTTGGTCCTTTTGAGGTAGTGGCTCTTGCATGGTTAGAGAATGGTTAGAGAGACTGTGTGAGGAAGTCATGCGAGGGGCTATCTAGGTAGTGTTTAATACACGGTTAGCTCATGGTTTGTCTAACCATGTGAACTAACCATGCGAGCACTTAAGTGAGATCCTAAAAAAGTGGATCTCACACGTTTTACCTCTAAGTGGATTGTTTTTCCTTCTAAGAGGACATAACTCAGGATTTTTCTTTTACTAAGGCCAAATAAGGTTCTACCATCATTATGAAGGCAATCCAAAAGCTTCTCTTGGCGAATCGAAGCTGAATTCTTGAGGTATGTGATCGTTATTCTTTGTTCTTATTTCGGTTTCTTAGATATACTTAGATCTACTTCTCCTCTTCTCTCAGTTTCTTAGATCTATGCCCGTTATGGGTATATATATGTATGTGGATTCCAAATATGATGATATTTTGCCTCATTCTTGTTAGGAGAAGAGATCTAAGGCGGGTTCTTGGAGAATCGACCTGGTTTTCTTGTGCATTTTTTGTTCATTGTGGTTTTCATCAAAACCTTTGAAGTAGGAGGCTTCTCTCTCGAATCCTCTGTCTAGAATTGATTTTCTTGGTTTCAAGTTGGTTTATTTGAGTGGCATTGATTGTGAAAAGAATGTAATAAATCTTCTTCAGTGATTATTTATGGTTTTAGTGGGATTGTGAAATCTTGGTGAATTGTTGTGCAAAATGATTTAGCCTCTTGAATTTAAAATAATGATTTTAAATCATTGATTTGCTAGAATTGTTAAATAGTTTGATGAAAAATTGGTTTTCAATAAAAGGGTTGTTTTATTGAAATGTTTTGGTATTTAAATTAATTTTATGGAATTGGTTTTCAATAAAAAAGGTGTTTTTATTGAAAAGGTGTTTTGGCATGATCCTTGGGCATATTGGTGTGTGAGTTCATATTACATTTTTGGGGCTTGGTTGAAATATGACCTTGTGCTCAGTATGAAAGGTTAAATGGAATATGGGAAATAAATTTCATGTTTCATATATGGGGCTTGGTTGAAATATGACATTGTGCTTGGTGTCGAAGGGTTAATGGAACATGGGAAACCATTACCTTGTGATGACTTGGTAGATCGATGAGAAACTACTCATGAGTTTGTAACTATCATAACATAGCATGCATGGTTGGTTGCATGGGTTTGTGGAATGGTTGGGTATGACAAAAAGGATATGTTGTGATATGATTTTAAAGTTTTTTTAGTTATTTTTCTTGAAAAATAACTTTCTATAAAATTTGGTTTCAATTGAACTTGTATGCTTTTGGTTATAAACGGTTTTTGGAAACTTGTTTATATTTTTTTATAAACTATTTTGAGAAAATGTTTTATATAAACTATTCATTATAAATGTTTTTAACTATTATATCCTAGTTGCATGAGTAGGGAAGTCATTGGGGAAAACCTATTGAGTTTTATACTCACCCCTACTTTGGCACTTTGGTTCTTTTGCAGATGCTATCTTTCGGGACAAGGGAAAAGGTAACATTTCCCATGTTTTAAGCACTACCTTGTGATGTTGGGATATTAGGAGATTGTGGAGCTTGGATCTTGTGGATCATGGAGTCTTTTAGTCTTTTGAGAGCCTCGTGTCATTCATCCACTGTGTACTTTGATACTTGGTTATTTTTCCACTGTTGCATACTTTGATGTGGTCTTGTGATACATAAAGTTTTTGAGTTGTCTTTCTTTGTTCATGCATCATATAGTGAATGTTTAGTTGGTTTATTAGATTATTTATTAAAGTGTAAATCATCCCCAACTTGTATTTGAAAACCTTTGGCATTTATTGCCAGCCTTTGGCATCTTGGGGATGTTTCTTAAGTCCTATTAATGACTCGTTGTACTCTCAAGCCAATGACAATTGGCGGGTCATTACATTACAGTCTCAATTGTATTTGACTGAGACCCCATGTTTACATATTGTTTTTTGAAATCCTTAAAGAAATACCTTGGTGTAATACCCCAAGAATTTACAATATTTTCATTCCTAAATAAATTTAAATTTTTTTGATTTCTTTTTTTCTCATCACTATGTTAATATTACACAACAACCAATAATGAGATGACTTGTGTTACACACAAAGCCTAGTTTTACAAAACAACAACATATTAATAAAATACTATTATTTAATATGGTAGTTATTTACTTACTGTTATAATGGATGGAATGAATAGTTTTAACTACACTATGAAAATATAGTTTACACATGTTTATATAATGATTCATTGGTTACAAAATTAACTTGAAATGAAACTAAAAACCAATTGAATATAACAGATGTATTTTTATGAAAAAATATTTAAATGTGAATAATCGTGTTTATAAAATAATAAAATAACTCTTTTTTGGATTATATTTATGAAATATTAATCCATTATAATGTTTAAAATTTATCTTATGTGTTTTCTATACATTATATAAGAACAAATATATATTTTTAAATAAAATGAGTGTTTTTATGAAAATACAGTTTTACCACATTTTGATGGAGAACCAATTTTAAATATAGTTTTTGATAATTTTATAAGTTATATTTGATAAAATAAACTTATTTTTTGGAATAGGAACATAAAAATATACTTTGGTTTAATTTTTGGTATTTTTCTGATAAATTTCATTTTTTAGTGAACAGTGAAAAATACTGCATTTTAATTCAAAACTGCATTTTTTTCCTAATTTATTTATATATTTAGATTATCATTTTAATTGGTTTTTAAGTATAATTAAATATTTTTTTTATCATTTAATCCAATATATTTCATTTTAATCAATTTCCAATTGAAAATAGATATAAAAACATTTCAAACTTTTGAACTTTTCACTTTAAAAATCCTTTTTTAGTGTTGTCTATGGAATTAATTTTAAATATAATTTTAAAAATTATGTGAATTGAATTAGGTAAAATTGATTCCATATTTATAATAATAAGTTCAAAATTAGGAAATAATTTCAATTTAATTTCTATGTATAAAAATGTTACCATGGTAAACAAATTATTTACTACTGTATAGGTAAAATTGTGACAAGGGTTAAAGTTAAAAGTTAAAAGATTAAAATACCTAAAAATTGAAAAATTTAATGATTTTTTGAGGTGTTTCTAGACCCTAAAAATCCTAAAAAATATTAAATTAAATTATATTTTTTTGAAATTAATGCCACCTCAATGTGGTTAGCTTTTAATATAAAACAATCACTTGAACCCACCTCTCCTCAAGTATAAATACCACCCCTCACCTTCCCATTTAGGACCAAAAAGCCTTGTATATCCCTAAAACTCTACCCAAAAATATCATCCTAAATATCCCCATGTTCAAGTGATTAGTGACACACAAAAAGACCAAATCCAAGGTCCTCAAGGGTCTTTCAAGGAGGGAATATTCAAGATGTAATTTTCTTAAAGTACCTATCTTAATTTCTTTTCTTTTTCTAATTTCTCATCAACTAATGAAAAAATCAATGCATGATAACTCCAGAATCATGTATATAATGGAGTTTTATTTTTCTAATGGAATATATAACATTCATGTTGTTTTTCACCACCACTTATTCAAAGAAACAAAATTGTTGTCCAAATTATGCCGGTTAATCGACTTCGTGAATACTGTTTTTGTTCTTTTTCCATTAACACCTTAATGGATGGTCTTAAAACAATTTTATGGTTAAATAATATTCTAATATGTGAATTATAACCTATTTAATATTCTTTAAATTTTATATTAAACATACCTTCATGCTTTCCATATTGTGGATATACGATAACATTGTTTGTGGAAGTGTTGACTACCGCCTCCTCAAAGTGATGTGATTCATTCATGCTATACATGGAACGTATTAAGGATAATTTTAGTAAAAATATGAAACATATATAAAATATATATAATAATGGAATTATAATATAAATATTTATCATTCACTTTTTAATATTTTAATATGAAAAAGAAATGAAAGTAGCATTCATGCGTACGTATGACCTACCGTCTCCATGAATGGTGCATTTCATTTCTTATCTCTAAAATTTATAGATTATTATAAATACATATGTAATAAATATATAATATAATTAAGTCTTGGTTTACATTATGGATATTATGAAATCATTATCTAAGTAATAGAAGAATCAAATAAAAAGTCAAAACATACTTGAGAAAACTAGGCAATTATCACCCAAAATAGTGAAATAATGAAATATTGTTAACAAATGAGTAATAATATATTATAAGAAGATGATACATAATATTATAAACATGATTATGGTTATATAATAAGTTAGTAAAACTATTAAAACCATTATACACGAGGTTAAAGGATGATCACCCAAAAGGAATCGCAAGGTAATAGTTAATTTCACAATCTCATTATTATCTGAGACTGTTTATGCATAAGTATTTATTGGGACATATTTATCATCCATGTCCATATTTATTAAAAATGTTTTCTAAAGGATTTTTTAAAGATTTTATGTAGGGTAATCTTTAACTAAAACTTCATTTTAAATGTTTTAAAGATTTATTATTCTAAATCTTCCTCATTAATGTCCATGTTTTCAAAAATGGTTTTAAGGATTTATTTATAGGGACATGAATGTTTTAAAATATTAATTCCTTTAAAAATTTTCAAATTGGTATGGGAAAATTTGATTAAAAAATATCTTTTAAAAGTCTTATTTATAAATTATGCGACTTTTAATGTTTTCAAAGTAAAAGGGGATATTTCTCTTAAAGAGTTTTAATGATTTTATTAGATTATTTGTCATCTATGTTAACATTATTTGTTGGATTTTATGCTTAATTAGGGTTGATTTATTATGTTACAATATTTCATATTATATTAAAGTTTTTATGATATGTTTGATTGTGGATGTTCTATTTTTATACAATTCATGGTTTATGGTTAAAGTATTGACATTTTGTATGATGGTTTCAATATGAATGTTTATGTTATGCTTCAACCTTTTCATTTGAGGAATGAATTGGAATTAATCTATGATGGGTGGGGCCCTCTATAGCCCCTCTATGTATTGGTAGGTCTCATGATATGAAATTAGTGGGAGACAAACCCTTTGCATTTATTTTATAATTAGTTTAACATTGTCAGGAGGATATATCTTGACACAAATCAGACTGATTTCTACCCAAAGAATTAAACTATCATGATGATAGATCTTAACAATAGCTATCTTAAAGATATATCTTTATAGTGTAGATGTCCAACATTATGAATTCCCTCATTATGATATTAGTTATTGATATTCCATGAGATTATTATACTAGTATAATATCCATGGTTATGCTTATTTTATATGGTGTTATTTATTCTTTCCATATTATGATCAATATCATGTTTAAAGGGATTATGCTTCAGTTATACATCTTGCATTATGGTTTATGATTATTTATTCATAATAGCTTCTACTTTATTCTTACCCTTACTGAGCATCTGATCTCACCCCTTTATTATATTTTATTTTCACAAGATTCTAAGAATTTTATTATGACTGATATGTAGGGTTAATCTAGGAGAATATTGGAATTATTAAAGGATTATAGATGTTGTATTTTATGTTTTGAATTGTAATGTAAGGTTGATGAATGTAATCTATTTTCCAAGGCTGCTAAACTGATCAGTCCTTCAGTATTTGATTTCTTGTATTAATGACAATATATTAAAATAATGTACCGGCTCTAGGATTCTAGGGTCAGGGCGTTACACTTGGAACCTATTTGATTATGATCACAACTTATCATCCTAAAAAAATGTAAAATCTGAAAGGATGATCCAAACATTAGAAAACATACTTAGGGTTTGTGTAATGGATTTTGGTGCCTCATAGGAGGAGAATATACCATTAGTGGATTTCTCATACAATAATAGATTTTAGGACTTGATATATATGGATCCTTTTGAATAATTATATGGTCGACCTTGACGTCATCCACTTTTTTTGGATGGAAACAGGTTAAACATCACTAATTCAACCCAAACTTGTGTAATATACAATAAAGAAGATTCAGATGATTTGAAAAAGGATTGTGATGACTCAAAACTATTAGAAATTGTATGAGGATCATCATCGATGATCGTTATCATTTGTGGTAGCTGTTCATATTTTCTTGATAGTGTATCCATGGCTTGGGTATCATCATTTTGGTAAGCTGGGAATGTTGTCCCCATAGTACATTGACCCATTTTAGATACTTTAACATGTTGTTTTTGTCTCTTATCATTTGTATTTACCACCAAAGTTCAGTTCTATGCTGAATATGTTTCATGTATCTTAATTAAAGAAGTACCAACCTGATCCTGACTACGTGATTCAATGGGTCTATGTCGATATTGAACTAGAATCTATGTTGATTCATGTGCCAGTATAGATTTTAGATATTAAAGAGAAGATCTTTCATGAAAAAAGCATCAGTTTAGTGTGGGTTTTATGGAAACATGTTTGGATTTAGGAAGAAATGTGTGAGAATGAAAAGGAAATGTTTGATAATGTTGGGAAAAAATCCCTCAAGGTATCATTGAAGCATTTTTGAGGTGATTGTGTTTGTTGAAAAAGTGGACATCTGAGTAGTGATTGTTGACAAATCAAAACAATGACATAAAAATTTGTTGACAAAGAGGATTTCATGGTGGAATGTCGAGTTCAAGAGCTGTGGTCAACGATCCATGTTTGATTCAAGAACTTAGATAAAAGGAATGGATGATCTGGAGGCGGTACAAAAGAACAGATACAAGGTGGCACCGTTTTCCAGTGTTTGCCAAATTTTTGGGCCTGAAAATCGACAAATGAAGAAAAGTGTTTTTGCAAAGGGACTTGTGCACCGAGGACTTGGAGTATAGGAAAATTGCACGCCATATGTTTTTCAAGATCAGAAGATCAAAATATGGCTAAGGAAAAAGGTTCGCACAAGTTTGGGAGTTGGTCTTGCAAGTGTCTAAATGACAGGAGACTTGCGCGCTGAAACTGGGTCGCGCAGGTGACTTGCGCGCCGTCACACAGGGTGGTTAGATTGCCTATAAATACTAGACCACCCCTCCTCATTCTCACTGGAGTTCAAAACTTTGAGAAATCAGAGCTCCTGTCGCGCAGGTGTGGTGGTCGCGCAAGTGGTGAGTGTGGGTCACGAAAGTGAAGTTGCACTCCAGTGGTTGAAGTTGTGCACCAGTGTTAGAAGTTGCGCGCCAGTTGGCAATTGCGCGCCAATATTGATTTGGGTGTGAAAGGAAGAGAGTCGTGCAGGTTTGGAGTTGGGGAAGATTGTGTCACGCAAGTGTCTGAGGTGAACTTGCGCGCCCGTTGTGACTTGCGCGCCGATACTTGCGCGCCGTGATTGACTTGCGCGCTAAGTAAGGATTATTTCCAGCAGTTATTTTTAGGCTGCGTGGAAGCTAGAAGTTTTCCCGATACCTTCGGTGCAAAGATATATTCATCTACAGGTGAAGGTTGAGCTTCAACAAAGCATCTACACACAGAGGAAGATGCATTCATTCATTCAAATGAAGAGACCTATAGGTCTATAAACTGTGAGTGAATTCCTTCCAAGATCAGTGAGAAAATGAAGAGAAAGAAGGTGATCCTCTCCACCGAAAGTGATCCAGAGAGAGAGAAACAGGGAGTGACCCTTGGGAAAGTAGTGAGCTGACCCTAAACTTTTAAAGGCAGTGATCCTGGGCTTAGAAGTGATCTAGGCCGAACCTTGTAATCCACAGCTAGTGAAGATTAGTGGAATTTGGTACGACCGACAACTTGTCGGCGTATGCTCCTTGGACGTATCCCTTTGCGGTGAACCAAGTAAAATTGCTATGTCCTGTGCATTCTTCGCTTTCTATTTACTTTGTGCAACAGGAAAAAGAGAGAAGAGAGTTTTGATCAACAGTGAAACAAGATCATAACGGGCATTAATTTTAAATTAGTCATACCCTGATTCACCCCCCCTCTCAGGGTATTCAGCCTCGTGGACCTAACAATTGGTATCAGAGGGAAAGGTTGAAAAGTTGTTCTTCTCTCAATGGAGGTCACCAATCATAAATGGATTCCGATCTTCTACAGATATAATTTTCTGATATGGAAGAATCAAATGCAACACTATTTCTGATCCTTGGGAATAGATGTGTTTTCAGCAGCTATGCATGGTATCACAGCTGATATTAATAGTGGTGCCTTATCAGAAGCTGAACACAGAGAGTTGGATGCTGATTCCAAAGCAATCAATGCCTTAGGAGGAGCCCTCTCCAATCCCATCTATACAAAGGTGATGTCATGAAAAACATCACATGCCATGTGGGAAAATCTTTTGAATATATATGAAGGATATACAAAGGTGAGAGAGGAAAATCTGCAAGTGTTGTGGAATAAGTATAAAGATCTGAGAATGAACCTGAATGAGTCTGTTGATGCATTCTTTGATAGGGTAAATTCTGTGGTAGAAGACATGCGGGGTCTTGGAGAAATTATCGAAGATATAAAAATTGTGAAGCGCATATTGAGAAAACTTCCACCTCGGTTCTATCCAAAAGTTTCTATTTTGGAAGATAAAGACCCAAAATAACTGACATTGGATAACCTGTACAACACTCTTGTTGCATATGAAATGAGAAACGATGATAACGAGACTGTGGAAAAGGGTAAATCCAAAGAGGTGTCATTCAAGGCCATGAATAAACTCACAATTGAAGATTCTAATGAAGAAGAAGAGACAGATGAGGTGATGTCATTCCTTTCTTCAAATCTACAAAGAGAAAGAGGAAAGTTTAAAGGTAAACTTCCACTAGCATGATTTCGATGTGGAAAGGTTGGTCATCTTGCGACAAGATGCCCCAATAAGTTTCAAGATGATGATGATGTTGAAGTTTAAATTCCCAAGAAGAAGACTTCAGCTTTTGTGAAAGGGAAGAACCAATTCAAGATAAATTTCTTCAAGAAAAAGAATCTTCTTTCACAAGAATTTGAAAGTTCAGATGAGTCTAAGGATGAAGAGGTTGAGGAAATAGAGAATTGTAGAGATCGTGGGGTAAATGCCTTGGTGTCGATAGTTGGTAGTTCTCATAAAACGGAAGAAGCTAATGATGAAGAAGAAGAAGAAATTGAAGGGAGAGTTGATATGGAAGTCGAATTGGAAGCAGCTCTTGAGGAGATAGACGTTTGGAGAGCCAAAACCAAGAAAGCCAATAAAGTGGTTCGTGATGCCAAACTCTATATGCAACAACAAGATGAAGAAAAGTCTGAGCTGTTAGAAGAAATTGAAAGACTAAAATCCTCAACACCAGAGAGCTCAGAAAACATTGTTGAGTATAAGCTTAAAATTGAGGAACAAAAGAAGGAAATTGATTGTTTGACTAACACAGGAAAGGATCAGGTTAGACGTATCAAATATATTGAAGAAGAAGTGGTCAGTCTACGACAAAAAATTAAGGATCAAGAAAAAATATTAACCCCCAATGTGATATCAGAAAATCAGGCCATTCAGAAGACAGAGAAGATGAAAGCGAAGCCTAGTAGTTCAGTACAGAAAGAAGTCAACGTTGAAATACTTTCGAATATTTGGAAGTAAGTGTTTCATTCTCAAAAAAGAAAATCATAGGAAGTTTGAGGCACGAGGAGATGAAGGGATATTCCTTGGCTACTCAGGGAAAAGAAAAACATATAAATGCTTCAACAAGAGGCTGGAAAAAATTGTTGAGAGCAATGATGTCACTATAGTTGAAAATGAACAGAATAATCAACGATCTAGTGAACAGTTCTTGGATGAAAGTGATGATGAGAAAAGCAACACAGGGGGAGAAGAAGTTGTAGAGGCTGACTCAGAAGAAGATACTGATGATGAACAAGAAAGTGTCAAGTCTATATCTGCAAGGAAGCCAAAGAGTCGAGCTGAAATTGATAGACAGAATATCATTGGTGATCAGACAGCTCCAGTTCAGACTCTAAGAATGAAGTTATTACAGCAGGCATCGTTTTTATCTCAGGTGGAGCCGAAATGTTTTTCTGATGCAGCTGAAGATGAAAACTGGGTTCAATCTATGAATGAAGAGCTTGATCAGATTGAGAAGAACCAGACATGGGAGATTGTTTCGAGACCAGCAGACAAGAATGTCATTGGGACTAAATGGGTCTATCGCAACAAGATGAATGAAGATGGAACTGTGATTCGAAACAAAGCACGACTAGTGTGAAAGGGTTACTCCCAGATCGAGGGAATATATATTGATGAGACATTTGCACCAGTTGCAAGGCTGGAGAAAATCAGATTATTTTTGGCCATAGCAGTGCAAAGAAAGTTTAAAGTGTTCCAGATGGATGTCAAATCTGCGTTCTTTAATGGGGTTTTAGAAGAAGAGGTTTACATTGAGCAGCCATATGGTTTTCTCATTCATGAGGATGAGAACAAAGTTTGCAAGCTAAAGAAGGCATTGTATGGGATGAAATAAGCACCACAAGCATGGTACTCAAGGCTTGATCAATACTTGAAGAAGCTTGGTTTTCAGCATGGAGGAGTTGATTACAATCTCTATTTTAGTAATGACAGTAATCAACGGATGATGGTGCTGGTTTATGTTGACGACATAATATTCGGCGGATCAGATGAAGCTCAATGCAGAAAGTTCTCCGAATTCATGAAAAATGAATTTGAAATGTCAATGATTGGAGAGCTAACATTTTTCCTTGGTTTACAGGTGACACAAGGAAGTAATGGCACTTTCATTTCTCAATCCAAATATGCCAAGGAGGTTATAAGAAGGTTTATAATGGATAATTCCAAGTAGATGGAGACTCCGGTTGCTACTCGGATGAAATTATCAAAAGATGAGGATGGCAAGGCAGTTAATATCACAGAATATAGGAAAATTATTGGAAGTCTGTTGTACTTGACTGTGACAAGGCCTAATATTGTTTTCGCCACATGCCAAGAAGCGAGATATCAATGTAATCCCAAGGAAAGTTACATGTTCGCAGTGAAAAGAATACTTAGGTATATCAAGGGCACAATGGACTTCGGACTGACATATAACGACAAGTCTCAGACAGAGTTATTGGGATATACTAATGCAGACTGGGCCGGTTCAGCGGATGACAGGAAATCAACATATGGAGGTGCATTTTATCTTGGCAGACTATGTATTTCTTGGTTGATCAAGAAGCAGGATTGCATTTCATTAAGCACCGCAGAAGCTGAGTATATTGCGGCCACTCAAGCATGCACACAGTTATTGTGGATGAAGCAGCAGCTTGAAGATATGGGAGTTGAAGTGAAGTATCCAATCAGAATCCAGTGTGACAACTCAAGTGCTATAAATCTTAGCAAAAATCCAGTCCATCATTCAAGGACAAAGCACATTGAGATCAAGTATCATTTCATAAAGGAGAAGGTTGAGCAGGGAATCGTGAAGTTGGAGTATGTGCCTACAGAGCTACAGGTTGCAGACATTCTGACAAAGGCCTTACCCAAGGAAGCTTTTGAGAGGCATCGACTGGATCTAGGAGTTCAGTCGATTTTCTGCACTTGAAATAGTGTAGATGTGAAACCCCCCCTCTCCCTGAGGTATGATGTGTTTTTTCCCTAATGTGATGATTTGTTCTCTACTCTATTACAGACTACAAAGGGGTGACCTTTGGGTTCGTTGACAAAGGGGGAGAAAATAGTGTGTGTTCAAGGGAGAGATAATGTGGAGATTTGATAAATCATGAATGATATGAGGAGAAGCTGACAGGTGGAGCAGCCAGATAGGGGGAGTTGAAGTTAGTTGAACGTACTTAGCCAGATCTTAGCTTGGACACCACAGGAAATAGGGCTAAAGAGGTTTTGAAGCTGACAAGGGATGAAGCTGTGAACAGAAAGGTGGAGCGTAGTAAATATGACGATGTTAGGAGTGATCGATCAAAGAATAAACATCACGACAGCTGAGGATCATGATAAAAGCAGAAGAGTGGTGTTGGAAAGTGGTAAGAATATTTCCAAACCAAACATTGGTCTTCCAACAATCCCATCAACAATTGGTATCAGTTTAGTACAAATTGGTATCAGTTTGGTGTCAATAGTGGATGTCAGAGATGAAGTGATTCATTGATGAATTTTTCATTTACTCTTGTTTCTCATGCCGAGCATTGCTCATGTGGGCTTAGAGTATGTGTTGAGTAAATCCTTGATCGCTATCAGAATCCCAATGAGGCGAATGGAGGCTGAAGAATCAACGACGTATCTTTTTATGGAAGAGTTGTCAACAAACCCAAAGGGGGATATTGTTGGGAAAAAATCCCTCAAGGTATCATTGAAGCATTTTTGAGGTGATTGTGTTTGTTGACAAAGTGGACATCTGAGTAGTGATTGTTGACAAAGAAAAACAATGGCATAAAAATTTGTCGACAAAGAGGATTTCATGGTGGAATGTCGAGTTCAAGAGTTGTGGTCAACGATCCATGTTTGATTCAAGAACGTTGATAAAAGGAATGGATGATCTGGAGGCAGTACAAAAGAACAGATACAAGGTGGCACCGTTTTCCAGTGTTTGCCAAATTTTTGGGTCTGAAAATCGACAAATGAAGAAAAGTGTTTTTGCAAAGGGACTTGTGCGCCGAGGACTTGGAGTATAGGAAACTTGCACGCCATATGTTTTTCAAGATCAGAAGATCAAAATATGGCTAAGGAAAAAGGTTCGGGCAAGTTTGGGAGTTGGTCGCACAAGTGTCTAAATGACAGGAGACTTGCGCGCTGAAACTGGGTCGCACAGGTGACTTGCGCACCGTCACGCAGGGTGGTCAGATTGCCTATAAATACTGGACCAACCCTCCTCATTCTCACTGGAGTTCAAAACTTTGAGAAATCAGAGCTCCCGTTGCGCAGGTGTGGTGGTTGCGCAAGTGGTGAGTGTGGGTCGCGCAAGTGAAGTTGCGCGCCAGTGGTTGAAGTTGTGCGCCAGTGTTAGAAGTTATGCGCCAGTTGGCAGTTGCGTGCCAATATTGATTTGGGTGTGAAAGGAAGAGAGTTGCGTAGGTTTGGAGTTGGGGAAGATTATGTCGCGCAAGTGTCTGAGGTGAACTTGCATGCCCGTTGTGACTTGCGCGCCGATACTTGCGTGCCGTGATTGACTTGCGCGCCAAGCAAGGATTATTTTCAGCAGTGATTTTTAGGCTGCGTGGAAGCTGGAAGTTTGCCCGATACCTTCGGTGCAAAGATATATTCATATACAGGTGAAGGTTGAGCTTCAAGAGAGAATCTACACACAGAGGAAGATGCATTCCTTCATTCAAATGAAGAGACCTACAGGTCTATAAACTGTGAGTGGATTCCTTCCAAGATCAGTGAGCAAAGGAAGAGAAATAAGGTGATCCTCTCCACCGGCAGTGAGCCAGAGAGAGAGAAACAGGGAGTGACCCTTGGGAAAGCAGTGAGCTAACCCTAAACTTGTAAAGGCAGTGAGCCTGGGCTTAGAAGTGATCTAGCCCGAACCTTGTAATCCACAGCTAGTGAAGATTAGTGGAATTTGGTTCGACTGACAACTTGTCGGCGTATGCTCCTTGGACGTAGCCCTTTGTGGTGAACCAAGTAAAATTGTTGTGTCCTGTGCATTCTTCGCTTTCTATTTACTTTGTGCAACAGGAAAAATAGAGAAGAGAGTTTTGCTCAACAGCGAAACAAGATCAGAACGGGCATTAATTTTAAATTCGTCATACCCTGATTCACCCCAATCTTAGGGTATTCTGCCTTGTGGACCTAACAGAGAAATAGCCTGAAATCTTATAGGAAAACACTAGTTTTTTGATTTTATGGGATGGAAATAATAGTTGTGGGGAGAATAAATCACCTTCAATTTCAGGTACAAAACCCTTTATTTATGTATTTTGAGCTTAAATAATTCTTGGGTTGAGTTTTGGGTGGTTCAGAAAGCTTTCAACATGTTTTGGAGGTGTTTCTAGAGGTTCATGGTTTGTGAACAATTAGTAAAAACCATGAAACACCTTTATGAAAATATGTGGAATTTTTTTGAGTCAATAGGATGATGAATGACTAGATTAATATTTTCACAAACCGTATGAGTACCCAGGAGAAAATATGAAAAGTGAAACAAAGGAAAAAATATTTTTGGTGCACAATTTGTTTAACTATGAAAACCAACCATGAAAGGGGTTATCTTGAGATAGTATCCCCGTACGGTTGGCAAACGGTTTTCCAAACCGTGCATCCTAACCATGAAATGTACAATAAACAACCCTAATATTCTGGTTTTAATTGGAATTAAAACATGTAACCCTCATTAGTTTCCTATTCTTCTATGATCTCAAATTCCATTTTCCCCCAAGGCTCCTTTGGATATTCTTTTTGATCTAGAGACAAATTTTTTTTGAATCAAATCACATTAGAGATCTGGATTCATTGACAAGTCATTGTTTTTCACCTTTCTTCTTAGATCTACTCTTATTCTCCCTCAAGGAATGGTAGATCTAGTTTTTCATGGATAGTTCTATATTCTATGATAGGAATCTTGATGAGATATTATTTAATCTATTAAAGAAAATAAGATCTAAGGCCAAATTTGGAATATTTTAGTACTGTTATTAATTTTCACCATCCATTGAGAGGTAAGTGGATTCTCTCTCATCTCCATTTTTTCTAGAACTTAAAGGATTAGTTTTGATTAAATTATTTTCTTTAAATTATTTTGAAATCCTTGTGTGATTATTAATGGAAACATATTTGGGTAATATATTTGGGAATCATGGTAAATTGGATGGTTTTTTCAAAAATCCTTTGGTGATAATTTTAAAATGATGATTTTAAAATTTTAGTTTTTTTCCACATGCAAGTTGTTTGATGAAATGTTTTCAATAAAATATTCAGTTTATGTGAAATGGTTTGGAATGGGATTTGTAATACATGGTTGGTGTGAGTTTATTTCTTTTGATGTGACCCTAAATAAGGGGAATGTACCATTGGGGTACAAGGACATGACCCAGGATATGGGGTGGGTTACATTAGGGCACAAGGAGACTGGACACATAGTGAAGACTTGGTGGATGGATGAGAGACCACTCATGAGTATGGAACTGTCACTTAGAATGGATGTGTGTGTGGGCGTGGAAACATGGAATGGGTATTCAAAATCAATTAGAAATATTTTAAAGGCTTGTTTATTGTTTTCCATAGAACTACTTATGACTTGATATAAGTTATTTTAACTAATTTAAACTATTTTTTTTATAAAACGTGAAAACTAGTTCTTGTCCAAGTGTCATGAGTTGGTAAGTCTTTGGGGAAATCCTACTAATTTTGTACTCACCCCTTTCTTGGAAACTTTGATGCATTTTTTAATTTCATCTATTGGGATATAGGTAAAGGGAAGGTATAATATTTCTCTGGTGATGCATCTTTATACTATGGGCATAACAGGTGGAGTTTGAGATTAGATCCTGGTTGGCTGTTGCTTGGGATTATGTCTTTTGGATGTCTTTGGGTCTTGTAGTCCCCTATTTTTTTCTAGTTATTGTATTTTATTTTCATTGGCACTCTGATAATGTCATTTGGTTTTGGATTTTTGGCTTGTATTTATTCATTAAACTTATGAAATGAATCATTTATTAGTATTATATGTTTATTGGTTTGTGTTTGTCAAGATGTTTTATCTTGAAATTGGAAAATTGTCCCCTAATGTTCTTTGAATCCCTTGCCATTTATTATCAGCTTTTAGTGTCTTGGGGATGTCAATTAAGGATAGTAGAACCTCTACCTATTCTCAAGATAATAAGGAGGGGAAGTATGTCACAAACCATTTACCATAAAATATCCACGGGGGTTTCAAACTTTCCTTTCATTTTGTTCATTATAATGTTTGTGGAACTAAGTTCCCCACAACCCTTATCTCCCTAATGAATATTTGTCAAAAATATTTCTGAGCTTTTTATCCAAATTTTTCACATCATAACTGGATGAATAACGAGAACTTGGAAGGTATTGTTGATAATATGATATTAATTAATAATTACTTATTAGTGTGGAATCCTAAAATTCACTAACTAATCTATGTATTTTAGTATATTGAATTCAAGATCAATAGAAAAGTACCCTCATCCAATTTACAATAGTATATTGTAGTGAAAATCTCATTTATCTAAAGCACCTATTTTTAATTCTCAAGTGATAAAGAGATGAGATATCATGGTATATTCATTTGTGTCCTTATGTTGCATTATCAGTTTTACAACTATAACTAATATTCCAACACAAAAAATAATTGAATCATCCCCATGCACCTTGTTGGCATCCTTCTTTCCTTTTCTTGATCTGTGTGGTGGTCGAACAAGTATAAGGGATTACAACACATAGTATACATTTTCTTATTCTACTTCATTATATAAATACCTATACTACCCTTGAAATATGTGTCAGTGAAGAAAAAATCATTGTACAAATGATTACAGTCTTATAATGATTTCTCATACCACATTTTACATCAATTAAAATAATATTTTAGTTTTATCTTGATTACCAAAATGTATGATGTAATAATTTTTTATTAGTCTCCCACTATTTTATTGAAACCCAATAGCCCTCACCATTAGTTTATAATATACCTCGTTGCGTGGATATTCTAGTGGTACGTATCCATATGCCCCTTCTCATAACATAAGTGAGATCATTTTCAATTACTTAAAGGTATTTAGGTAGGTAGGTCTTTTCCAACTGCATTAACTCATAGCTCCATGATCCATTTAGTGGAATCCCCAATCCTGAAATACTATATTCATATTTTCTTAACACATACCTCAAAATTTACACCAAGTTTAGTGAAGGATACTTCTCTTATTGTAAAATGAGTTAAGTCAACCCAAAACCTTCTTTTGATCTCCCCATTATATGGTAGTGTCCAACAAGGACTGGATTAAAAACTATGATCTATTGGTTCCATTCTAAATCAGGTAATTAAAGACTATATATACTTAATATTTTAATTTGATGTATTTTAATCATTATGCATAAATTACCCATTTTATCTTATTACATCCTTAATAATATTAAGTGAATTTTACTTAAGTGATTAAGCATGTATCAGATAATGCTTTTACGCATAATCTAATTTTATTTTAATTATATCTTTACTACTTATTATTTAATTCCTTTATGTGATCGCGTAAACATACATCCACATTAATAAATAACCATGTAACTCATAGTAATAAAATAAATAAAGTGTAAGGATAATGAGTTTTATCTAATGGTTCATTTATTGAGTGGGAGATAAATGAACCCATTAACCCTAGGGGGAAATCTCCTTGAACCTTTATTATTTCAAGTTGCATCATCCCTCCTTATCTTCTATGCACCTCCTTGGTTGGTTTCACCTCAGCACTAGACTTGGACCACCTCCACTCACCTTGGAACTCTTTCTTTATTACATATTCATTTACTCATACATAGGTGAGATAAATCCAAGGATGGGTTAAGAGGGATACATTAAATAAATCGCATGCACATAGGTCCATACATAATAAAGAGGAGGGTATGATTTTCAAGCCATCATTTTTATTTAATAATACAAAAACCATACAATAAATTAAATTAAAAGAAAAAAACATACTTAGGATGATCTAAGATCATGATCATATATAACATGAAACACACAAAAATTTTAATACTAGGTAGTAATTATTTCAATTCGTTCTTATTTATAAAGATAAAATTAGATGAATTAATTTAATTAATTATCTTATTAATTAATATATTATTTTATCTTAATAGTCCATCGAAACTATCCTATAAGTTCATGTACTTTTATTAAGTACATGATATGTACTTGGAGGAAACATGGAATATAGTTCTTAATTTAACATGAAAATAATTGGGCATTTAATATTCTTTAAACCATTTCCATATAATGTATAGACTAGTTTAATGTTATAATTTATTTTATTTCAACATAAATTAATTAATTACACTGCATGTATTAAACACCCAATGTGTGAATTAATTACACCATGTAGGAATTAATTAATTTCAACACCTAAGAATTAAATACATCACATGTGAATTAATCACATGAAAATTAACTACACACCATATGAAAATTAGTTACATATTACATTTGAATTAATTACACACTGTATGAATTATAATGCATGAGAATTAATTAAATGACCAACACATCATTTGTATTAAATAAACCAGGTGTGTATTAATTAAATGACCACTGTGTCATTTGTATTAAATACCCTGCATGTGTATTAATTAAATGATCACCATGTCATTTTTATTAAATAAAATGTGTGTGTATTAATCACATGACAAACACATCATGCGTATTAAATACACAACATATGTATTAATTACATGACCACCACATTGCGTGTATTAAATACACAAAATATATATTAATTAAATGAACACCATGTTGTGTGCATTAATTATCATGTTGCTTGACTGATAGTCCCATGTGCCATGTAATAAATACATGATCCATTTTTAACCACACAAATTCCTTGATTTATAATGTGAAAATGTGTAGACTACATATTGTGTGCACTATATATATACCGTGTAATCTGAAAAGCCATGTTCTAGTCTTGCCAGTCAATACATGAAATGTAATAAATACACCACATGTTGAATTTGTGTGTAAATATGTGTACCCCGCAACCCATCTAGATTATGTGAACATGATTACATGATGTGTAATCTCTATCAACTGACCAAAACTCCAAAACCCCATGATAGAATCTGTTGACTTTTTCTTCAGTGATATTTAACCTATTATTGGTTATAAGAAGGTGAAAATTTCAATATACAATCCAAACTAAGAAAAAATAATCTATAAATGAAAACTAACATAAAATTTATAAATAAAACAAAAACATAAACAATTATAAATAATTATATGAATGCTATGATACAACTTAAGGGTTCTGACGAGCATAAAAGAAGTGGGTTGTGAACTTTCTTAATAGAATTTTCATCAACTTCTTATAGAATAATCTGGAGAACTAGACTAACTAACATCAAAACTTCCAGATAGGGAATATTTTATCATATTATTTATAATTAATTTATAGGAGAAAATAATTTCATGACTTTCAATTAATTCTTTATTGTCAAATTGGTGGGACCATTTTTGGAATACTATCATCATGTCAGAGGAATCAAGGGTTTATTCCATCTAGCATTGATCTATATATGTTCTATGAACCTCTGATTATCACCATAAAATCCTATGGGTTCTAGCACAAATGGTTCTAACACTTATAGTAATTCACTATTGATCATAGTAGAATCTTTAAAGGTGAGAAGGAATCTCTCTAGTGGAGGTGGATAATTACTTTTTGTTTTTAAAATAATTCTAGAGTGGATCTCTCTAGGGATTAAGAGAATCCTCTCTATAACTCATTTTTAAAAATGATTATAATGTGCCTTAGATTTAAAAAAATTTCATAACCAGGTTTAAATAGAGAAAGGGTTAAAAATAATTGCATAAAGGCCCTTATTATTTTCTTAATTCTAAAAAAACCATGTATAAATAATAATAGAATTATAATTTACTTGACATATAATAAAATCAAAGATAAAATAAATATTATTTCATTGAATAAATAAATTATTATTTATTCAAATAATATTTAATGTGAAATTTATCCCCAAACAATTAAACTTGCTTCGAAAATCCTCCTCAATATTTATCAAACCTTCAATAATTACTATTTATTTAATTAAAGAAATATTTATGCATTGTTCTCCAATAAAGAAATAAATATTATATTCACAAAATCATCAAATGAATATTTAATAAATATCCA
The DNA here is from genome assembly GCA_963277665.1 of Viscum album. NCBI lineage: Eukaryota > Viridiplantae > Streptophyta > Magnoliopsida > Santalales > Viscaceae > Viscum > Viscum album. The sequence continues at coordinate 1,201,672,468 of OY728159.1, read as the reverse complement.
TGTAACCAAATAAATAAATATTTTTACCTTATGAATAAACTAAAATAAATATATATTATATATTCATATAATTAAATAAATAATTTCCTAGTTATTAATATTTATTAAATATTCAACTCTCATATATATTATCTCTAATAAATTATGACTCTATATTTGTAATATATAATGGTCCATAAATTCTAACCCATTCCTTTGTAGGAATTCTTGTGGTGGAGGTGTCTGAAGGTGGTATCAAGGAAGTTGTAGGGTGAAGGGAGGAGTTTTAGTTAAGAAATTCAGCTGGGAAGGTTTCTATGATGTGGAATGATATACTGCACCATAAGAAAGGCCACTACAACATGGATAGGCCGATTATAGCATAGAGGCTTGAAGGGGGATGTTTTGGGGGGTCTACCATTTTTGGCATGGCTACATTGTGGAGAATGACTATGATGTATGAACTTTATTGGAAATTAAGTTCGATGGCTTGGATATTTTGTGTATGATGTTGAGTTCAGGAGGAAGAGTTTTGTGGTTCTATTTTTTCAGGGTATCTATTATATGGAGTTGGGATGTGGTGCAACCTCCTTAATTGTTGGGGTCAATGGTGTGGTGTTTTCTCCTTCATCATGTCCCCTTACTTAGTTTTTAAAATCTACAAATTGGAGTTCACCAAGTTTCTCAGACATAGATTTGACTATCCTCACTACGACATGGTATCTTCCACTTCACTATGATATAGTCCCTTTTTAGTAGTTCTATGGTGTGGTGATATTGGCTACACCTTGGTCTTATGTTTTTTAGATTGGTTGTAAAATCACAAATCCCCCAGAACCCTGTTATTATTTTGTATTTTCAATTTTTTCTTGGGATACCCAAGTGTATCACTAGGAGTTATTTCATCCCTTAATCATTTTATTTCATCACCAACCTTGGGAGATCAATCCTTAGTGGTACTAGGTAAGTTCACCTCTTTCCTTTTCCCTTTTTTCTCCCTGTTCATTATTTAGGGAAGGTTTCTTTTAAAATAATTTAAGGTAATAGTGATTCCTTAGGAAGGTAATAATGTAGGCTGTTATGGAATATGTTGATCAAGGATTTTTTCCTTCATTGTGGTGATTGGTGGTTGTCTCTTTCTTATTCCAACTTTGAACAGTGGTTTGGAAAGATCATTTGAGCTGGGGTATCCTTATTCTCTCTCTATTTAAAATGAATATGTGGGGATTGCATGATTTTGAATTCCATTGAGTAGATAATAAGGGAAAAATTAAAATAAATAATGAATTATCATGATTTGAAATTTATGGGAATGAAGATAAATCATATGTTTTTATACTTTGATATTATTACTGATAAGACTATTAATTTCATTTCTCTTTCTAAAAATCATGGTTGCTGGGAGCCTTTATTTTATTGTATTTAATATTATTATGAGAACCTTAGTGTTTTGATTTTTTTATTAACTTTAAATATAAGGATAAGAATGTACATATGGATAATGAATTAGTTTCGCATAGAAATATGGTTTGTGTGAGAATTCCCATGCTAAGTGATGAAATAAAGAACATAAATTCCTTGTTGAATCTAAAATTAAAAGTCTGGATGTGATGATTTGTGGCTATTTTTGTTGTGTTACATTGTGTGGTGTGAGATGTTGTGTGGTGATGGTGATTAATAGTTGGGTTATAAAATAAGTGGGGCAATAGTGTAATGGTTGGTTGGAATGGGATGTGATTTGGTGATGTGCAGTGGTTGTGTTGTGTAGCGGTTGTGATGTGAAATAGTTGTGATGGGTGGTAGTTGATATGTTCTATGGTTGTAATGAGATGGACTGACTAACATGATGTTATGGTGATGATTGATATGTGATGGGTGATTTTTTATGTGGCGTGGTTGTACTAGTTTTCTAGTTAGCCAAGGAATAAATTGTAATGATGAAATGAAAGGTCATGGGTTGGTAAATGAATAAGAATGGGATAGAAAATTGATGTTTGGTAATTATATCAAACTAGTTGAATGATAAATGAATGGGACATGTAAATGTGAAAAGAAATGGCTTAAAATCTGGGAGTTAATAGGAACTCGTTAAATCTGAAAAAATAGTGGAACCTGTAATTGAAAGTGGTAATGTGTGGCTTGGTGTGGTGATCATAAAGTGTAAGGAATATAGTGGTGGTATTGGTTGTGATAGTTGATATATGGTGTGGTGGTTCCATTATGGTGCACAATAGTGCAGTTTTTTTGAACCCACAGGATGAGTGTTGTGTTCCATCTAAATATCATATATTCTATTTATTTCTATATGCTCCCACCTAAGTTGGATAACCTTACCAACACCAAAAGGTTTTGGGTTTCAGTTGTTTTCCCCATCACCTAGGATATTGGTGATATAAATGGGTAGAGAACCCATTTTCCCTACTCTTCCTTAAATAGTGATGATATAGGTTTGTGTTGTAGATTACCCAATGACAATGTAGGATGGTGTTGGAGATTACCCAGTTATGATATGAGTTGGTTTTGGAGATCACCCAATGATGATACAAGTTGGTGTTAGAGATTACCCAGTGATGATGAGTATGTGATATGCATTTGGGTTCATGCATGGTTGGTGGATGGCATGAGGTCGATGTCCTTCACATTCATGATACCCTACAATCCTAGTTATGTGATGATATGTGATGTGATGGTCTATGTGTCTTCATGAGAGATGTGATGTGATGAGGTTGTGATGTGATATGTTTGGAAGGGATGGGAGCACAAGACCTTTGACATTGGGGCATGAGAGTGGAAAATCAGTGGGGAATTGGATATGGGTAACCTTTTCTTTTGTTCTTGATACTATGTTACTATATTGGATGCATGATTTGGTGAGTGATCTATGGTGAGGTTGGGTTTGGTTAGTTTACCTGTTTAGGTTCTTGTTGGTTTTGTTGTCTATTCACCGACACATTAGTATTCTATTTTCACATGTGAACTAGAGACCTTGGGTATGATACTACATAGTATAAATGTTATTATCAACATATTTATATATAAACTATTTTTTAGGTTTATAGGAGGACTTGGGGACTGAGATGGACATTACTAGCTTGGGTTTTGGAGCTGTTTTTGAGTCGCTACTTTAAGACTTGTATTTTGGTATTTACTTGGAGAATTTTATTTGTATTTTTTTAACATTGTTCATGAATTGTGGGATGTTTTTGAGTTTACCTTTATATTATGTGTAGGATTTGATTGGTGTTTTCTTATATTATCTCCTGATCCTATTTTATTATAGAAGGAAATGCCTTCTATATGTGAGTTTTTTGTACCCTTGGTGCTTATTGCCAATGCGGGGCCTACTGGAGGTAGGACTTGGGGATCATTATCTATCTTTATTCATTTTTGGATTAGAAGGGGTACCTTTGGAGGTAGGGGTCATAAAAAAGTGGCATTAAAGGTTTTGTTTGAGAGGTAGGATGGAGTTCAGAGTTAGGAACTGTAAGGATTGCATGGGTTGCTAGTGAAACAATGCAAGTTGATCTTGGTGCATGACACAAGATAGGGAGGATGACTGGGACACATGATTTTAGCCCCATGATCTTATGATAGGAATATGAGATTATTGAATGACCAAGTTAGGTAGACCTATTTTTAGGGTAGAGACCTAGGAGAGGCACATGCATCACAATTTTTTGTGTTCGTGTCTGAATTGGGTAATTGCAGGGAAGTTAATATGAATTAAATGAATCTTAAAATTTTTTTATGCTACTATGATTATGAAATATTTGTTTCACTTTCATTTATGGCTTCTGGTTATCATCCATGAGTAGCTCAGGTAGTGGAGGTTCATTTGGCTAATCCAATTTATTATTGGAGGATCGACCTAATAGAGGAGGATAAGGCATGACAAAGATCCTTGCAAGCCTTCTAGTGGTAGAGTTTGGAGAAATATGATGGGAGAATATCTGATCTAGAGATAGATTGTTGGTTGGAGGATCTTGATATTTTTTTTGATTTGATTTGATCTTAGGTTGGGTTTTGGGTGTTGTTGGTAGTTTGTCTCATGCAGGGAGCTATGCATCAGTGGTGGAAGTCTTATATTAGAAATTGCAAGGAGAAAGATGTTTTGTGGATAGACTTCGAAAAGGAGTTTTCGTTGTAATTCTTATCGTTGATGATGAAGGTAGTAAAGAGGCAGGAGTTTCTCTCCCTTCAGTAGGTGAGCTTAAGTGTGTGGGAGTTTGGGGTCAAGTTCAAGTATAACTACTACAAAAATGGGCTTTATCAGCGCTCAAAACGGGCTTTATCAGTGCTAAAAAAGTACTGTAAAGCTCAGCATTGATAAAGGGATACTTTATCAGCGCTCAAAAGGCGCTGATAAAAGAACCCTTTAGCAGTGTTAAAAAAGTTCTGATAAATTTGCTTTTTATCAATGCTCATTTAGCGCTGATAAATGCCCTGTCTGCTGCAACAAAAAATTCTGTAGCAGTACACCCAAATAGCACCTGCAAAAAATTCAGCATCTCAACAATTATACCCATACAAAATTAACACATAATTCCTAAGGTAATTACACCAAGTATACCCATAAAACAAGTATACCCAACATAATTCATAATTTAATTAAATACATAAAGAATTAAATTCATAATTCAGGGGGTTGGGGGGCTGTTTAGGGGTTTGGGGTGGCTGTCCAAGGGGGGGTAGGGGGTGTCCGGGGGGATGGAGGTGTCCGAGGGGATAGGGGTGTCTAGGGGTGTAGGGTGTGTGGGGGGGGGGGGGTGGTCCATGAGGTTGGGGGGCGGTCCAAGGGGGGTGGGGTGGTGTCCAGAGGGTGGTGGGGGCTGTCCATGAGGGTGGGGGTGTCTAGGAGCGTGGGGGTGTCTAGGTAGTGGGGTGGTGTCTAGGAGTGGGGGGGTGTCCAGGAGGGGGGGGGGGGCGTCCAGGGGGTGGTGGGGCGTCTAGGGGGGTGGGGGGATGTCCAGGGTGGGGGGGGGGGGGGGTGGGGGGATGTCCATGGGGGTGTCCAGGGGGGTGGGCTGGTGTCCAGGGTGTCGGGGGGGGGGGGGGGGCTTTCTAGGGGGTAGGGGCGGTCCAGGGGGTTAGTGGGGCTATCCAAGGGGGTGGGGTGGTGTCCAGGAGGGTGGGGGTGGCCATCCATGGGTGTGTGTGTGTGTGTGGGGGGGGGGTGTCCAGGTGGGGTGGTGGTGTCTCGGAGGGGTGGGGGTGCCATCCAAGGGGTTGGTGGGTGTCCAGGGGGTGGGGGTGGGGGGGTGTCCAGGGGGTTGGGTGGGCTTTCTAGGGGGTGGGGGGTGTCCAGAGGGGTGGGGGGTGTCTTGGGGGGAGGGGGTGGTGTCTAGGGGTGGTGGGGGGGGGGTCGTCTAGGGGGGTGGTGGGGCTATCCAAGGGGGTGGGGTGGTGTCTAAGGGGGCCGGGGTGGCTGCCATGGGGGTGGGGGTGTCCAGAGGGGTGGTGGTGGTGGGGGAGGTGTCCAGGTGGTGGGGTGGTGTCTAGGGGGGTGGGGGGGAGTCCAAGGGTTGGGGGTGTCTAAGAGGTTGGGTGGGGACATCCATGGATTGTTCTACTAAAATATCAACATAATCCGAATGCGTTTGGTCGGATTTGCGTACGTTATTTGTTGTTTTGACTTAAAATTCTGTCCATTTTAAACGAAAGAGAGGCCCTTTGAGTGACACCGGCCACACTGTGCCTTCGATTGAGGCAGGGTTGACTCATAGACGTCACAAATGACCCATGGATCATTCTACTAAAGGATGAACACAATCCAAATGTGTTTGGTTGGATTTGCGTATGTCAGTTGTTGTTTTCACTTAAAATTTTGTCCATTTTAAACGAAAGAGAGATCCTTTGAGGGATACCGGCCATACTGTGCCTTATATTGAGGTGGGGTTTACTCTTAAATATAAAAAATTACACATGGATTGTTCTCCTAAAGAATAAACACAATCTGAATGTATTTGGTCAGATTTGCGTATGTTAGTTGTTGTTTTCACTTAAAATTCTGTCCATTTTAAACGAAAAAGAGACCCTTTGAGTGATACCGGACACAAAATTCCTTGGATTGAGGTTAGGTTGACTCGTACATGTCAAAAATGACCCATGGTTCATTCTACTAAAGGATCAACACAATATGAATGCGTTTGGTCAGATTTGCGTAGGTCAGTTGTTGTTTTCACTTAAAATTCTGTCCATTTTAAACGAAAGAGAGACCTTTTGAGTGATACCGGCCACACCGTTCCTCATATTGAGGTGGGGTTGAATCATACATGTCACAAATGACCCATGGATAATTATACTAAAGGATCAACATAATCTGAATGTGTTTGGTCAGATTTCCATACATTAGTTGTTGTTTTCACTTAACATTCTGTCCATTTTAAATGAAAAAGAGACCCTTTGAGTGATACCGGCCTCACCATACCTCAGATTGAGGAGGAGTTGACTCATAAACATCAAAAATGAACGATGTATTGTTATCCTAAAGGATCAACACAATCCGAGTGCGTTTGGTTAGATTTGCGTATGTCAGTTGTTGTTTTAACTTAAAATTATGTCCATTTTAAACGAAAGAGAGACCCTTTGAGTGATAACTGCCACACCATGCCTTATATTGAGGAGGGTTTGACTCATACATGTCACCAAAACACCCATGTATTATTATAATAAAGTATCAACACAATCTTAATGTATTTGGTCCGATTTCCATACGTCAGTTGTTGTTTTGACTTAAAATTCTGCCCATTTTAAACGAAAGAGAGACCCTTTGAGTGATACCGGCCACACCGTGCCTCGAATTGAAGCGGGGTTGAATCATACACATAAAAAATGACCCATGGATCATTATTCTAAATCATCAACACAATCAGAATGAGTTTGGTCAGATTTGCATACGTCAGTTGTTGTTTTCACTTAAAATTGTGTCCATTTTAAACAAAAGAGAGACCCTTTGAGTGATACCAGACACATCGTGCTTCAAATTGAGGCAGGGTTGAATATTATATGTTAAAAATGACCCATGGATCATTATCCTAAAGGATCAAAATAATCTAAATGCGTTTGGTCAGATTTGCGTACGTCAGTTGTTGTTTTCACTTAAAATTCTCTCTATTTTAAATGAAAGAGAGACCCTTTGAGTGATAACGGCCACAACGTGCCTCATATTGAGGTAGGGTTGACTCATAAACATCACCAACACACCCATGGATCGTTATAATAAAGTATAAACATAATACGAATGTGTTTGGTCAGATTTTCATACATCCATTGTTGCTTTCATTTAAAATTCTGTCCATTTTAAACGAAAGAGAGACCCTTTGAGTGATACTAGCCACACCATGCCTCGGATTGAGGAGGGGTTGAATCATACACATCCAAAATGACCCATGGATCGTTATCATAAATAATCAACACAATCTGAATGCTTTTGGTTAGATTTTTATATGTCAGTTGTTGTTTTCACTTAAAATTCTATCCATTTTAAACGAAAGAGAGACCCTTTGAGTGATACCGGCCACACCGTGCCTCGGATTGAGGTAGGGTTGACTCATAAACATAAAAAATGACCCATCTATCATTATACTAAAGGATAAACACAATTAAAATGCATTTGGTCAGATTTGCGTACGTCTGTTGTTGTTTTCACTTAAAATTCTGTCCATTTTAAACGAAAGAGAGACCCTTTGAATGATACCGGCCACACCATGCCTCAGATAGAGGAAAGGTTGAATCTTACACGTCAAAAATGACCCATGTATTATTCTACTAAAGGATCAACACAATTCAAATGTGTTTGGTTGGATTTGTGTACGTTAGTTGTTGTTTTCACTTAAAATTCTGTCCATTTTAAACGAAAGAGAGACCCTTTGAGTGATACCGGCCACACCGTGCCTTTTATTGAGGAAGGGTTGACTCATAAACATAAAAAATTACCCATGTATTGTTCTTTTAAGGGATCAATAGAATCAAAATGAGTTTGGTCGGATTTGCGTACATCAGTTGTTGTTTTCAATTCTGTCCATTTTAAATGAAAGAGAGACCCTTTGAGTGATACCGGCCACACCGTGCCTTGGATTGAGGAGGGGTTGAATTTTATACTTTAAAAATGACTCATGTATCATTATAATAAAGTATAAACACAATCCAAATGTTTTTGGTCAGATTTGCGTACGTCAGTTGTTGTTTTCACTTTAAATTCTGTCCATTTTAAACCAAAGAGAGACCCTTTGAGTGATACCAGCCACACCGTGCCTCGGATTGAGGCAGGGTTGATCCGTACACATCCAAAATGACCCATTTATCATTATCCTAAAGGATCAACACAATATTAATGTGTTTGGTCAGATTTGAGTACGTCAGTTGTTGTTTTCACTTACAATTCTGTCTATTTTAAACGAAAGAGACCCTTTCTGTGATACCTACCACACCGTGCCTCGGATTGAGGTGGGGTTGACTCATACAAATCACCAATGAACCCATGTATCTTTCTCCTAAATTATAAACACAATACGAATGAGTTTGGTCAGATTTGTGTACCTCAGTTGTTGTTTTCACTTAAAATTATGTCCATTTTAAACGAAAGAGAGACCCTTTGAGCGATACTGGCCACAACGTGCCTCGGATTGAGGAGGGGTTGACTCGTACATGTCAAAAATAACCCATGGATCATTATACTAAAGGATAAACACAATATGAATGCATTTGGTTGGATTTGCGTACGTCAGTTGTTTCTTTCACTTAAAATTCTGTCCATTTTAAACGAAGGAGAGACCCTTTGAGTGATACCGGCCACACTGTGCCTCAGATTTAAGAGGGGTTGACTATTACACATCCAAAATGACCAATGGATCATTATAATAAATTATGAACACAATCCTAATGCGTTTGGTAGGATTTGAGTATGTCAGTTGTTGTTTTCACTTAAAATTCTGTCCATTTTAAATGAAAGAGAAACCCTTTGAGTGATACCGACCACACCGTGCCACGGATTGAGGAAGGGTTGACTCTTACATGTCACAAATTACCAATGGATCATTCTCCTAAATTATCAACACAATTCAAATGCGTTTGGTCAGATTTGCGTACGTCAGTTGTTGTTTTCACTTAAAATGCTGTCAATTTTAAACGAAAGGGAGACCCTTTGAGTGATACCGACCAAACCATGCCTCGGATTAAGGCAGAGTTGACTCGTACATGGCACCAATGCACCAATGAATTGTTATCCTAAAGTATCAACACAATCCAAATGCATTTGATCAGATTTCCGTACGTCAGTTGTTGTTTTTACTTAAAATTCTGTCCATTTTAAACGAAAGAGTGACCCTTTGAATGATACCGGCCACACCATGCCTTGGATTGAGGCGGGGTTTACTCGTACACATTAACAAAGCACCCATGGATTGTTCTCCTAAAGTATCAACACAATCCTAATGTGTTTGGTCAGATTTCTGTACGTCAGTTGGTGTTTTCACTTAAAATTCTGTCCATTTTAAACAAAAGAGAGACCCTTTGAGTGATACCGGCCACACCGTGCCTCAGATTAAGGTGGGGTTGACTTGTACACATCATGAATACACCCATGGATCATTATCCTAAATTACCAACACAATATGAATGCTTTTGGTCAGATTTTCATATGTCAGTTGTTGTTTTCACTTAAAATTCTGTCCATTTTAAATGAAAGAGAGACCCTTTGAGTGATACCGACCACACCATGCCTCGGATTGAGGCAGGGTTGAATCGTACACATAAAAAATGACCCATTTATTGTTCTACTAAAGTATCAACACAATCCAAATGTGTTTGGTCAGATTTTCGTACGTTAGTTGTTGTTTTCACTTAAAATTCTGTCCATTTTAAACAAAAGAGAGACCCTTTGAGTGGTACCGGCCATAGAATGCCTCAGATTTAGGTGGGGTTGACTTGTACACATCACCAATAAACCCATGGATCATTCTCCTAAAGGATAAAAACAATACTAATATGTTTGGTCAGATTTCCGTACGTCAGTTGTTGTTTTTACTTAAAATTCTGTCCATTTTAAACAAAAGAGAGACCCTTTGAGTAATACCAGCCACACCATGCCTTGGATTGAGGTGGGGTTGACTCGTACATGTCACCAATGCACTCACAGATCGTTATCCTAAAGTATCAACACAATATGAATGTGTTTGGTCAGATTTCTGTACGTCAGTTGGTGTTTTCAATTAAAATTTTGTCCATTTTAAACAAAAGAGAGACCCTTTGAGTGGTTCATCATTATTGCATGTTGCTGGTGCATTTCATCTGTTAAAATGGGAAAATGACTCATTAGATAATTGATGTTTTATTTAATAACAATTATAATTTTTTTATGAACATTTACATACAACAATGTTTCATCTTTTGATCCCCTTAACCTCTCTAAAAAATGACCGCTAATTGTACACATCCCCAAGTTATATCTTCATGCTATTTGTGTACAATATGCCATTTGGTATGCGGACCACTTGTTTCTAAACAAATTTATACCATCTTGTGAGTATGAGGCTTTTCGGTAGTTAGAGTAGTACTTCAAAATATAAAAATAAATAATTAATAAATAAATTAAATGAAATAGTAGTTGTTTTTGAAAATACCTCTTTAGGGATGCTAGTTTGTTGATTAAAAATGATCTATTTAATAAATTTAAAAACATAATAACCACAATCATTATTGTTTTTTTATTTTGGAAACTGTAAAAAATTTTATCATTAGGAGAATAAGTAACTTGTGTTGATATGTGTTTGGATAGTGAAATTTTATTATATATACCCTGATATTTTTCCAGATGTAGTACTTGCTCACCTCCTTATGCTTAGCCCCTATCTTCATTCCTTTTTTTGAATGATAATGATACACTGACCTATCATAAAATAATCCTTATTAAAAGATAATATAAATTATATTACATGATTTTTAGACCTAAAACGTAGGATGTAGTGTCTTACAGATTCAAAAACTCCATCATGTGTGGTTGGTTTGATGGATATCCTTGATTTGAATCCAGAAAATAAATCTTTGGAGTATCCAAGTTCACCACAATTAGCAGCCAATATTTCCTAAAAACACAAAAAAGAATAAATAATAAAGGAAGTGAAAATATAATTGATATGATTTAATCATAGAGTTTTACCCCTGCATGGTTGGTATTAGGAAGAGTCTGTCATATGTAATATTTCTTTCAAATGTTTTCAGTAAGCCGTTCACTATTTCATCCTTTTTTGATGGCTCTAATTTCATTAGATGTGTTGATGTGGTATAAGGACTAACGAGTCTGAATTTTGGCTCATGGGAAAATTCCTTCAATTGTTTTTCATATATACATCTGTCAACAATATAAAATTCATTTAGTCATAATTTTCACATTAGACTAGATTTTAGAAAATAGATTCATGATAAAATACCTCATATATATATTTACAACTGTGATGCCTAGCCAACCGTTTTCAAGGATCTCATTTAAATTTTCAACAACAACGAAATCTTGAATTTACTATCCATATATATTCTTTTCGAAAACCACTATATGACTACTACCACCTCTTAGCTTCATATCCACACGAGTCTTCAATTCTAGTAAATGTGGATAGAGAATAGGTGGTGTTATTGTGCTTTTAGTAGCTCTTTGGGATCGGTTGGTCGATCCTTTAGGTGGTTTTGAGCCGATGTTTTTCACCCCTTCCCTTTCTCCATCTATAATAACATTCATTGGTTAAGACCCTTTTTTCATTAATTGTTAAAGGTTTAGCTTAAAAAAAGGAAATAAATACCTCTTTGTTCACATATACTCTTACAAGTTGTGAAGACCATGCAATGAATGTCCCAATAACCTTTTAGACTGTATGAATATCATCATCATCAAGTGGAATAGGTAGCTCTGCATTTGGATCATGAGCTACAGTAATCATCAATTTCAGATGATCTTTCGGAAGTGGTCTATTATGCAGCTTGTCATCTGGGATGTTGAACACTATATCCCTCCCTATATAGGTGATAAGTGGGTGTTGACAGATATAAATCATATTAATTATCACCCTGTAGAAGATCAGTATAGGAAAAGTATCAGTGTTTGTCTGATTCACATTTCATGGGAACAATTATTAGAATATTGATTACCATGGCTAAGACAACTCTTTTAGGGGAATGGATTGCCTCAAAGCTGGTGGGGAGTGGGGAAGGATCTTCACATGCTGGTTGTTCCTGAGTTGTGTCTTCTCCTTGCTTCCCACCCATAAAAGTTTCTAGCAACTCTCCCTGTCATTACAATCATTCTTTAAGAGTTTCTAGTCTTTTGCTTATTTGTTTCAATTTTTCATCTCTATCATATATTTATTTTTTTTCTCAAAATATACTCGGGGTGTCACCCCAAATCCCGCACCTCTGACCCAACCGTATTGTTCTGGCTACTTCAAAGCCATCAATAATAGGTCTGCATCCACTATAGGAGTAGCTAATTCCTGCGACTGTCGGATATAGGAAAATAACTAATTATTTTTATGTAATAGAAATTTAAAACAAATCTTTTTATCATCGTGTCATACTTACACATATTTCCCACACTTTTTTGTGTGTTATCATATACTAGATTCCCTTACTTATTCACACGTGCCTCATTCCATAGCACATGACGTGGGATGGAAGTGTCTTTAGTTTTAGACTCATCAATCTACATATAAATATAGAAAGATAATTATGATTTTTTTATTGGCACCTAACAATATTACTGTAAATTTAAAATACGTACCATTTTCTTTTCAAGTGAAGCATACCCCATCCTTTCTTTATGATAGGGGTATGTTGGTTTTGATGCACATTCCTTATTTTCAGTATAGAGTTGCTATTTAATAAATGAAATATTGACAATCAAAGTGATTAATACAAGTATCCTCAAACAACGTATTATCACCCACAATGTACCTAAAACTTCTCATCTCCATGGCGGCCAATAAATGCATCCCATGCTTCTTGGGATATCAGGTGAGTGTAGACAATGGGTGGGTGCGGGTTTATTTTACCTTTGGAATCTTTCAGGTGACATTTTGTTAAAATAGTTCGAAAACCTCGATGAATCCTTCCTGCAAGACTTAGTATATAATTATTGTGTGAATAGGCTACTATAAATGTACTCTGTAAGAGATTGAGAAGAGTAAGACTCTGTTTCATTATTTTATTTTCTAGTAAATTAAAGAAATAATATCATCATCTTACAGTAATTTCTTCCCAGATCATAGCCTTCATCCCTAACAAAACATGATGCCATAAATCTATGTCAATCGGTACGCATTGCTGAGTGACAACTCCAATGTGACTAATAAACATAGCCTTGTTGGGATTCACATGTTGGACTCATGCATTTCATCCAACATCAAATTTTATGCCTTTTCTTTTCACCTTAAGAACTTTGGCTAACACCGTCAAAATACGACGAACCTATGTTTTCTGCAACGTCGGTCCTCTATCACCGACCATTTCATCGATATCAACATCATCTATATGTTCATATGAAATGGTAGCAATGGCATGTGCTAATGGTTGTTGGACCTCAACACTAGGAGCAACAACAGGTTCAGAAACTTTTTGTTGCTCTGCACTGTGAGCAGTCGCAGCAGGAGCAGAAATAGCTTGAGCGACTTGTTCAGCCTCAAGGTTAGAAGCACTAGAATGTATAGAAGTCATTATCTGCAAAAGTGGTTGAACAATTAATTTAGATTACATAAATTCAGTAATGATAAGATAATAACATGAGATAACAAGATCTATATTACAAACAAAATATAACCTATTTATTGAACTCTCTTTCTTTTTTTCAAAGGATGAAGGGATTTGACACCTCTATCGATTATCCAAATCCCTTCATTGTGGTTTCCTCTAACATACAAAACATCATCTACATTGGGACCATTGTAAAATGATTGTGATGTACCACTAAAAGGATCATCCTCAACTGAATTTTCATCAAACCCTTCAGTAGTTTTGGACGATAACAGAACAATCGACCACTTTCGGTTTGAGGGATCTGGAACATAAAAAACTTGTACCACTTGTGATGCCATTATAAAATATTCTTCTTTGTACCCTTCTTTACTAAAATGAACTTTCACAAATCCCCATTCATCTATTTTAACAGCAATGTTGTTATCAACCCATTTGCATTGAAAAATCGGCAATTGGAATGTCGTATAATCCAACCCCAATATTTGTTTAATAATGCCAAAGTATGACATATTTGCATAAATTGGATTTCTGTCCTTACTACCAGAAACATGCATTGCTTTAGCCTCAAGTGTAACTCCACTATCTTGCATGGTACTATCTTCATCATGTTCATCTGTATAGAATGTATAACCACTAATTACATAACCATTGTAAGATAATACATACACACTTGGTCTGGTGGCTAGCCATCGTAGTCATTCTGAAATTGAATTAGGATTTTCATCCAACTCCTTAAAAATATGGTCCTGAAACCATCCTATAAACTGGTGATTATGTGTATTTGATATCCATTTTTCAGCCCTTGATGGATTCAACTACCTAAGAATTTCTTTATGAGTTTCAGTATATGGAGCAACCTCCCAACTGTTATGAAAAACATAAATATGGGCCTGCTCCCGATCTGTAATACTGATTGTCACAACATCTCTTCCAGAAATTCCCCCTCCCTCAATGTGTCTAGTGTGATGAGATTTCGGGAGACCAATGATTTCCACATCAGATAGGTATTTGGTAAAAAATTCAATGGCTTCCACAATAATATATCGCTCCACTATACAACCCTCTGGTTGACTTTTATTTTTGACATACCCTTTCAAAATCTTCATATACCATTCAATGAGGTACATCCGTCTATAGTGCATAGGACCACAAAGTTGAATCTCTATCACCAAGTGAATCATCAAATGAACCATCATATCAAAGAATGTTGGCAGGAAGAACATTTATAATTCACATAATATGATGACAATTTCTTTTTCCATAGCTGGAAATTTCACCGGGTCTAAAAATTTTCTATATATAGCTTTGAAAAAGAAACAAAGTTTGGTTAATGTATGATGAACATTCTTGGAAAAAATGCAACGTAAAGCTATAAGAATTAGATCTTGCATCAAAACATGGAAATCATGTGATTTCAAACCTTTTAACTTCAAATAATTCATTGACACAATGTTCTTGATATTTTATGAATACCCCAATGGAACCTTTACATCATTGAAGAAGTTGAAAAACTGATATCTCTCCTCCCTATAAAGAGTGTAAACAGCTGGAAGAAGAAACATTCGATTTTCACCTTTCACAAGAGCCAACTCTTCTCGTATTCCCATGCAAACCATGTCCAACCTTGCCTTAATTCCATCCTTTGTTTTTCCAGGTGCATTTAGAAACGTTCTGATAACACTTTCACATACATTTTTTTCCACATAAATCACATCAAGAAAATGTCTGGCGTACAAACAATTCTAGTATGGTAATTCAAAAAAAGATGATCTCTTTTTCCAACTGATTTTCATAAGGTTTTTCAAAAATGGTTTACCAAAAATAGTGTTCACATCTTTTACTTTCTCAAACAGCTGATCAGTTGTTAGTGGAGATGGTGTTGCGCGTTGTTTTGAACTTCCATTGAATGATGTCGTCCAAGATCATTACTTATTCCAATGAGGTAGAAATCTACAATGTCCTAGAAACATATATTTTGATGAATGTTTCAACTTAATTGATTCTGTATATTCTTCGCACATGGGAAACCCTTGAGTTCCTTTAATTCTATAGCCTGAAAAATTTCCATAAGCAGGGAAATCATTTATTGTCCCATACAACATCGCTCTCAATGTGAAGTATTCAATTTTATAAGCATCACACAAAATAACACCTAAATCCCACAATAACTTCAAATCCTCAATAAAAGGAGCCAGATAACCATCAATATCATTACCTGGTTGTTTTGGTTCTGATATAAGCATAGATAACATGATGAATTTCCACTTCATGCATAACCAGGGTGGCAAGTTATAATTTACCAACATAACAGGCCATGTACTGTGAGTGCTGGTTTGAAAACCAAAAAGATTCACTCCATATGTAGATAATGCAAGACAAAGGTTTCTTGGCTCTTTTTCAAATTTAGGATACTCATGATCAATTTTCTTCCATTGAGGAGAGTTGGCCGGATGACATAATTTCCCATCTTTATTTCTTTTATCTACATGCCACAACAATTTTCTTGCAGTTTCTTCACCTCCATATAGACTCCTAAACCTTGGAATGATTGGAAAGTACCATAAAAATTTTGTAGGATTGGATTCATCTTTCTTGTATCGAGAAGCACCACAGTTTGAGAATTCTGTAAGTGATTTTTTCTCCTTGAGAAACAATATACAGTCTTTCGGGCAGACATATATTCTTTCAGAAATCATACCCATCGAGTGTAGCATTCATTTAGCTTCATATGTCCAGCTTGGGAGATCATTATCTTCTGGGATCATGTCATTCAAGAGAGAAATTAGTTCCATAAAACTGACATCACTCCATCTGTTGCCTGCTTTCAATTTATACAATTTTAGTATAGCTGAAAATGCTGTATATTTAGTGCAACCAGCATACAATGGCGTCTTTGCACAACTCTTTAACTTCTCAGACTATTTTGGACAATCACTGAGTTCATCTTCAATTGTATTTGTCATTTCCTGAATACGATCTTCATCATCATTGACATCTTTAATCACATCCTCCATATGGTCTTTTTCATTACCCATATTTGTATTCATATCTGATGATCCATAAAACGCAGTTTTATCGTAACCAGTAGCTACATTCACTTTTTCTTTGTGTTTATTCCAATATTTATAACTCTGATCTATTCTGTGACATATCAAATGTTCTTCCAACTCCTCTGGAGTAAGTAGTCTAGAATAACAACAACGTAAACATGGACAAAGGATTTGATTAGGATCCTTTTCGCGATCCTTTGCAAACTTGATGAACTCTTTTACTCCGTTCTCATAATCTATTGTCAAACGATTAGCATCCATCCAATCTTTATTCATTTCTATCCTATTTGAATCTCAAATTTTAGTATTTATAGTTTAAATAAACAAAAAAAGACTTCCAAATATATTATTATAGAACCACTTCCTTATAAAAATATAGATTAATAGAGTCTAACCACTTCCAATAAAGATTTGGAAATCAACAGAACCAAGATAGACCCCCCCATCAAAATCAATATATTTTCCAAACACAAAGGGGTTCGTGGGGATAATCACTCATGTCATATATGGTAAAACTCACACGGCATCATCCTCTATGGCTCATCCTCCTCTATTGGGTCAACCCTTCTATGGTCAACTAGTCCATCCTTTTATACCTCACCAACTTAAAATACATATGGATGAAAACTAGTAGCCATCTCTATAAGTAAAGAAATTATTCTCATAATCTCTACAATGTGGAATTCATTAAATATAATTACTTTAGATTAATTATAGTTTCCTCATATCACCCCAGTCCAAACACAAGAATAATTAAGAATGATGCATCTACCACTCCTAGGTCTCTGCCCTTCATTCAATATCATCATGCATAATATTTTTGGTAAGCTCAAGTTACTTACTTTAAATCACAGGGGGTATGATCACTTGTTTCATATATGGTCACCCATGTTATTCCATATGAAAATTTTAACAAATATTATTGAACTATCATCCCATTCAATCCTCATGAGTGTCTAATCCCAAACTCCATCTTAAGTGTAATATCAAAAGAATATATATTAATAAATTACCCCACATCCACTTCCCCACTAATCTGTTCATTCTCACACTCTAATGGAATATTTATTATGCTTCAACCCCTTATATATAATCTCATAACCATATATCCACACATAAAATGTCACAAAATCATAAAAAACAATATTCACATCACAACCACACATCACATCCTCATCACAGTATGATATCGTGAACATGAATGACATAAACATCATACTCTCCTCCTATAATGCACAAACCCCACTATGTATCCACACAAAATACACATAATCATGTCAAAATGAATATATATACACCAAAACCTAAAATTGTTATAGGTCGTATATATACACCCACTGTGAGCCATTACAACTCATACTAAGTATGAAGGGGGAGAAGGGAAGAGGGAGTGGTTCTATATGTATTCCCTATATAACCTAGATATTGAGAAAAACACTCAAAACCAAAGTACCCATGTAACACCTCGCCCCTACCTCATTGGATTGAGGAGGCGGTGAGTGTTACTTATCCTTAAGTGACATTCCCAAGGTGCTAAAGGCTGGAAATAAATGCCAAGGGCTCCGAGAACAATTGGGGAACGATTTTACCTTGAGATAAAACCAACCAACAACCACAACTAAATGATGCATGTTAACAAAACCAACCTCATACATTAACAAAGACAACCAGATAATCCATAATATCACATGCCAACACCACCCAATACAACATTAGAGTACAATGCGGAAGACTCAACAAGAACACCACAAGCCATGAAACCACCACAGCTCTACCCCAAGCTCCAAGCTTCAAGTTCCACCAAGACATCACAACGCACCACTAAAGGAGGTTGATGCCTTAAATTTTCCCACGTCACGGTACACAACATCTGCAAATACACCAACATGACAAAGAAGTGGGTGAGTACTAAAACTTAGTAGGATTTCACCAAATGACTTCCCTACACACGCCACTAGGATAAAACTATTATCACATTTATATAAAACAATTTATATGAAATATTCACAAGTGAAACCATTACCATAAGCCAACCACACCCTTACCAAGACATTCCACCCAAACCAAACCACCAAGGGAAATACAAACAAACATTCCATAAGCCATTCTCTTACTCACATATTATCACAATAATTCCAACTTGCAAAACAATGCACAACAACAACCAAAACAACCAAACGGTGGCGCTTCCGTCCAACCCATTCACCCATTCACAATTAGTGGCACTTTCCGTCCACTTATACTTTGATGGTGGCCCTTCCATACACTATCCATCCCCTTCATTATAGTTGTACTTCCTGCCCACTTTCACATAACATTTCAAACAAGACAAAGCAAGATCAAAACATCATGAAATCAACCAATTCCATTTCATATCAATCCCATTCGATAAATCAACCATTTATTAAAAAAATCATTTTCCATGCCAAAGCCCCATTTCAATAAAATGACCTCTTTATTGAAACCAATTTTTCATCAACCATTTTCCCAAATCAATCTCATCAATCCCATTTTAAAATATCCTTTTTAAAATGCACAATAAAAACATTTCACCATAAAACCCCCTTTTCCCCCACAAACCCCAAAATGGATTTACAACCAAAATCACACATCATAACACAATTAATTTCCATCACAACGAATTAATTGTAACATGTAACTATTAGTTAAACCCAAGTGGAGTCGAGAGATAATCCACCTACCTTTAGGGTTCCTGAGAAATCGACCCACGAACAACCGTGACTCAAATCCGGCAAACCCACCACCAACACCTCTCTAGATCACTTTCCCTAACATCCACAAGACTTAATATTAACATCCATGGAAACCACAACCCTAGATCTACACACAACAAGTTTATATCTAGAAAACCA
Source organism: Viscum album (assembly GCA_963277665.1). Classification (NCBI taxonomy): domain Eukaryota; kingdom Viridiplantae; phylum Streptophyta; class Magnoliopsida; order Santalales; family Viscaceae; genus Viscum; species Viscum album. The sequence goes on along the minus strand of OY728159.1, from coordinate 1,201,652,829 downwards.
TGAAAGAGAGGGAAATAGATCTAGTGGAAAAGACAAGAGAAGCAAGAGGAGAGACTTACCCAGGAGAAACCACCTTGAAACCCCTTCAAATCGCTTCCAAAATGAGTGGGAGAGCACCCCTAACCCCTGAGAACCCAAAAACCCAAGTGAGGATCGAGTGAGAGGAAGAGAGGAGTGAAATGAGGTAATCCCGAGTGAGCCCGGAACTTATAACCCTAACTTTAAGTGGCCGCACGGTTAGCCCGCACGGTTTGGAAAACCGTGCACTAATCGTGCGCACACCACTGGCTTGAGAGCCAGAGGTCGCACGGTTTGGAAAACTGTGCGTAGGCTGTACGGAGCCTACTGTCTCCCCCTACATGGTTTCCTGGAGCATACGCACGGTTTACACTAACCGTGATCAAACTGTGCACCCCTTTAAAAGCCTCCAAACTCATCCAAAACCATTACAAACTCTCCCAACCTCTTCCCAACTCATTCCATTCACTTTAAATACATAAAAATGCATAAACAAAGGCCACATACCTCAAACCGGTGGTGCTACAACCCATATGAATTTTAATCAGGTTACTCGACTCAAGTGGTGGTGCGTAAGAAATAATAAGAAAATATAATAATTATATAGTAAAACATAAATCTTTCCTAAGGGTTTACACCAAACTAACACTGCAAACACCCTCATCAACCATTACCTTGTTAATACCACCCTCTTTTAACCATTTCCATTATAATGCCACAAATAATCCCCAACAAATCACATAATCATCCATATCAACATTAACAACTTCTCATTTCATTTAACATTATAATTTCTTGGATTTTTATTACCATATGCATTTCAATTTTTAACCATTTTAATGTAAAACCAATCATTAAATAACTACCCACTATAATACATTCATTAATCATTAATAACATTTATTCTATCTTTATCCATTTATTAAACATAATTATTCCAATCATTATCATTAATCATTTAACAAACCATCATCTATCATTTCTAACCCATCACCCATTAATATTTTCATTTATTTCAACCATATTCCATGCCAAAAGGAAACTATAACACTACCCAATAACAACTACATTTTTATGACATAAAATACAACTAAACACATTCTAAAATCCATAAAACCACTTATTTTCTACCTAAATAGACATATCATTGCTATCATAACCACACAATAATCCATCCATCACTACTATATTAATTACCACACCACATGCTCCCAACCACATCAATCAACAATCACCCTTATAATCATAGTGATAAATACCCCATAGTAGCATGAAAGGGAAAATATATAAGAAATTCACACTAAAAACTACCCCTTAAACACTATATCATATTAAAGTAGAATTTATAGTTTAAATATAACACTTTAATTACAAATTATCATACAAAAAATTCATTACTTAACTTAAGTGACTAGAAAATAATGAAAGGTGATTATGACATATTATTATTAGTAAGAAATTTCTTTCACAAAATCAAGAATAAATCACTTAGCAACAACACCAATAAATCTATAAATATATAAGAAATATTATGAAACTTCATAAATCACATGAAAAACTCCCTCTTCAATTTAATTTCCTTTAGGGTAATTCATTATAGTATTTAGTTTAATCAGTACTATCCATCCAATGGAAAAACAATAACATGATAATTCCACAATTTACATATAATAAATATAGAGAAATTTAATGTCCCCAACCTCAACTAAAGATTTAACAAATATTTCATAAGAACGAGAAGAATAGTCAAATAAAACATGACTTAACACATGAGGGTAATCTAAAAGTCTTATGTATAACCATTAACCATCAAAACCATAACAAAAAAACACAAAAACTGAATCAGCATTGTTGTCACATCCTTCATAAGAAGAAAGTTCAAGAAGAGAATCAAGAATAAGAGAAAAGAAAATCACCTTAGAGGAGGAGAAGCAGGGAGCCTTCTGCACGATGTCGGGAGGGGAAGGCATGACCGCCAAAGGGGGAGGTGCACGGGAGGAGCCGTCAACCATTGAGAAATGGAGTAGGATTGAGTGGAGAGGAAGAGAAATGGGGTCTATGGAGAGGAGGATCCACCAAATGGGTTTGAGGGGTTCGAGGGGGAGGAAAATCCGACACGTGAAGATCAAGGTTCGAGGGGTTTGCAGGGAGAAGAGGAGAAGTAGGGTTTGGGGGATCTGCTAGAGGGGGAGGTTCACGTGAAGATCGGGGGGTGGCGGAGGTCCGACATGAAAATATCGGGGGGGGGGGGGGTAGAGGTCTGGAAACACGAAGATCAGGGGGGAGTTGTCGTAGGGGTATAGTACTGCGAGAGCTTTAGGACGCGATAAAAAGAGGACCCTATGCGACCTATTTTATAAAATACAGGACTATGGTTTTATCAACACTAAAAATGTGATGATAAAGGCTACCTTTATCAATGCTAAAATTTTAGTGCTTCTAAAGGAAGGCTTTATCAGTGTGTTTTTAGTGCTGATATAGGGACTCTTTATCAGTGCTAGAAAAGTGCTGATAAAGAAGCCCTGTATCAGTGCTAAAATTTTAGTGCTGATACATGGATTCTTTATCAACATTTTTTGCTTAGTGGTGATAAAAGGTGGAACTTCCCTTGACTTTTTTTGTAGTAGTGTACCTTCTACACTTTTCCCTCAATTTTTTCCTAGATGTGGAGTCTAGAGCGTATCATCTAGAGGAGGAATTATGCCCAATGATTAGGTAAGGAGTCACCTTGTTTACGATTTATACATACCTATAGGTTTATAAGAAAGTGGAGGTTATCAAGAAGGTGATTTTATTAGGATTTGATCCTAGAGAGATTTCCCAGCAGGGTTCCATGAGAATAAGTGCTTCAGGAATTTGGTCGTGAATGTTCAGGCAGTCGGGGTCTCGACTAGTAGAGAACTGACCATGGAAGATCCTTTCATTTCCTTTTTGGACTAGTGATTTTTTAGAATCTTCCCTAGGATTTCCATTTTCATGCTATGTCTACATGGGACATAAATAACACCTAGATTAATTTTTGAACATTCAGGGAGACTAGTTTCAGATGGGCGGTCAGACACCTTTTTGGTAGCAATAATAGTTATCTCTGAGGCAGTTTTAGCAGCAGGGTCTGCTAAATCTTACTAAGTAGTTGAGGGAAGATGGTTTTTTCAGGGGAAGTACCTTGATGGTCCCATTCTATAGGGACTTAGGTCAAAGTGTGGCTTTATAGGACAACAATAGAGAGGCATAGGGGCTGGGTATAGTCATATGTATGTGGTAGGGGAGACAATGCCAACATGACCAAAAGTTTTCCAAGATATGATCAGTTTATAATCTACCCCTTTTGTGCCTTGTTTGATTTATGATCTTTTCGATCCTTTGTTTCACCCATTATAGTCTATGTACTGGGACTATATTTAGAGAGTCTTCACATGCCCTTGGTGTTTACTACACCATTCAGAGAACATAACAACTTTATTAATGTGTATCAGGGGATAGGCAGATAAAGGGGTAACATTATTCATGTGGGGATCTCTTATTTCTACATATATAGTTGTATGATGTCATACTTGAAATTTATTGGTTGTATTACATATGAACTATTATCTATTGCTTCTAGAGTAGAGCCGTGTTTTCAATCATGGGTGGTTAGCGTACGGTTTTCATTGGTGAGAAGGGTTGTTATGTGGTCAATAGACATGTGGATCCCCCTCTTTCCTTTATGAATGCTTTTTCCATGAAATCAGTAGGAACTAGTATGGTGGAGGTTCCCAGGGTATTCGGTGAGTTTCTGGATTTTTTTCTTGAGGTTTTTGATGTTACACCCTCAACATAATATCATGTCCAGGATAGACCTACAACCAAATTCTTCTCTAATTTTGATGGATCCCTATTGGATGTCACCTTCAAAATTCTAGTATTTGAGGATTCAGATAGATGATCTGATGGAGAAGGGTTTCTTCTAGACCAATTTGTCACCATGGGATTCTCTAGTGTTGCTCTCTAAGAATGTGAATAGTAGTATGAGGTTGTGTAAAAACTAATAGAGGTTGAATCGATTGAAAATAAAAAATCATCACCCTCTTCCAAAGATCAATTATCTTTTTTACCAGTTTATAGGGGCTAGTTGGGTTTCTAATATTGATATGTAGTATGGGTATCACCAGTTGAGGGTGAAAGAGGAAGATGTTTTAGAGACCAAATTCAAATATAAGTATGGGAATTTTGATTTTGTGATCCTGCCATTTGGTGTCACAAACACATCGGTTGTGTTCATGGGAATTATGAAATCTGTGTTCTAGGAGTTCCTAGAACTTTTTTTAGTTGTATTCATCGATGACATATTGATCCACTAAAATTCAGAGGAGGATCATTCCAATCATCTCAGAGCTATCTTGTAGGTCCTTAAGAACCAACAACTCTATGTTAAGTTGTCTAAATTTAAGTTTCAGATATAGGAGGTATGTTTCCTTAGGCATGTGGTGTCCTAACAGGGTGTGTTCATAGACCTGTCAAAGATCAAAAAAGTTGTTTATTTGGAAAAACCCAAGAGTGTGGGAGTGGTTCATAGTTTACTTGGTCTTGCGAGATATTATTAGAGGTTAGTGTCCAATATCTCAATTATTGTGGCCCTGTTAATGGCTTCGACTAGGAAGGATTTGGATTTTATCTAGACTGATCTATTCAGGAATCTTTAGACTACCTGAAATAAATATTGGTTAGTGCTCCAGTGCTCCAATTTATAGAGTAAGGGTTGATGTTTGAGGTTTTTTATGATTCTTCCCATATGGGTTTGGTATGAGTCTTGATTAAATAGGGATAAATGATCTCTTATTAGTCTAGGAAGTTTCACCCCATGTGTAACTATTCCACCCATGACCTGGATCTAGCAGTGATTGTGTTTGTGATGAAGTTTTCATGACATTACCTCATCAGTGAGTGCTTTGTGGTTTTCACAGACCATAATATCCTAAAATATATCTTCTCTCAGTGGGTTTAGAATCTATATCAATAGAGGTGGATGAATTTTCTCTAGGTTTTTTATTTTTGAGATCTCTTACACCCCAGGAAAAAGGAATGTTGTTACCAATGCGCAGAGTCAGAAGTCCTGAGGAGATGTTGTTCAGGAGTCTGCTGATGCTTGGAGGAGGTATCCCCCTACTTAGATTCAAGGGTATTTGATGATATAGGATACTTATTTTAGACATTAGTTTAATATTATCTAATGCAGTAGGTGAAAGAGTCTCAGTGGGGAGATGTAGAGGTAGAGGTGATGTGTGATCTTGTTGTCCATAGTGATGATCCAAAGTAATGATCAGAGGATGGTCAAAACCAGATGTTTTTTAGGGGAGGCTATTTTTTCTAGTGGTGATGCAATATGGAGTTCTTTTTGATTTTCATAGATCAACTTTGGTGGTGCACTTGGGAGTATCCAAGATATTCCATGGCTTGAGGGTATAGTTTTGGTAACCTGGGATTAAAAGGGTGGTGGTGGAGTTGGTGGATCATTATTTAGTTTTCTAGTAGGTAAAGGCTAAGAACTGCGTTCCTGGAGGTTTATTACAACCCTTGGATATCCTTAAGTGTAAATGGGAGGAAATATTGATGGAATTTATAATAGGGTTACCCTGAGATCAGAGATGTTATGATGCTATCTAGGTAATCATGGATCGGTTGATGAAATCATCTCACTTCCTAATGACCAAGGAGTTGAGCATCGTGGAAGTTTTGGCAAGGAGTTATGTGGATGAAGTTATGCGACTGCATAGAGTTTTGAGGTCCATTATCTTAGATCATGATTATCATTTTATCTCATGATTATATAGAGGATTGAAGCATTATTTCAACACTCGATTGTTCATTAACATTACTTTCCACCCCCAGATGGATTCAAAGATAGACCAGACTATCCAAATACTGGATCTTATGTTATGGGCTTTCATCTTGGAATTTGAAAAATCTTTGTTAAATAATTTTACCTTGGTTGTATTTTATTATAAAAAAATAACCCATCCATTGATATGGCCCTGTTTGAGCCTTTTTATGGGTGGTTATGTCACTCCCCATTGTACTGGGTCAAGGTTGGGTAGTCATTAGTTCTCAGTCCCAATGTGGTGAAGATAATGACAGAGAAGGTTTAGGTCATTTTTGAGAGGGTGAAGGTAGTGAATGAATAGAAGAACTCTTATGCTAATAATAGGAGGCCCTTAGAGTTTGATGTTGGAGAGCATGTATTTTTGGTAGTCTCCCATCAATGTGGGAAACAGAGGTTTTACAGGGGATTAATCTCTCACCTTGGGTTTTTAGGTCTTTTGAGGTGTCAGGGAACATTGGTGAGGAGACTTATTAGTTAGTGCTCCCACCATGGTTGGACAGAATCCATGACATCTTACATGTGTTTTAACTCCATTGGTATCTTAAGGATGAATCCTATTTCATTTATTGAGGAGAGTTAGATATCGAGGAAAATGTGACATTCGTGGAATGACTAGTAGAGATCCAATATCATCAGGAGAAAGTGTAGTATAGATGAACCATTCTTTTGGTTCGTGTGCTATGGAGGCATGGTGGACTAGAGGAGAGTACTCAGGAGAAATATACACATATTTATACCCAATACCTAGATTTTTTTTGAGTTTTTCCATGTTCTATTTTTCTTGATGATTCGATGTTGGGATCATGTTGGTTTATGAAATGTGTCTTTTTTTTGACAATGTAATGTGTGTTAATGCTTCAAGAATATGAATTACAATTAAACACTCTTTTCATACATATATATTACAACTATATAGATGAATATACATTAAAAAAAATAACAAAACCATGCCATAAATTTATGGGTTTAGTGTCTTTTAAAACATGGAAACATAAAAAACTGGTTCATAAAACATCTACATCATCTTCTGATTATTCCTTCATAACTAGAACCCCCTTTTGACATATCATAATTAATTCCTTTTTGTATATCCTTGGGAAAAGAAACATAAGAATAGGGTGAGATCATATGCTTAGTCAGGGAAAACATGGATCATAAAATAATAATAAGAGTATAATAATATGAACATAATATTTGAAAATTATACCCTACATATCAAAGATCATAAATCCTAAGTCATGGAATAAAACATAAAAGTTAAAAAGACATGAATCATAAAATAATCATAGAACATAATCCATACGAGTTTCACACTGAAATGAAACATTAAATTATGGCATAAACATTAAATTATAAAATTGTGAACATGTATAAATAGAAACAGGTCCACTAATTAAGTTAAGGACATGAAACCAGACCCTTGAATAATCTTATGGATATGAAATTTAGGTCTACACATAAACTTATGGACATGAAAATAAGATCCATGCATAAAATTGTGAACATAAAATATGGTTCACACTTAACATATTTACCTAATGAGTTATCTATCATTACCCATGTATTTGAGGGTGATATAGGTCCCACCCTTAAAATAATGAAAATCACACATATGTGTTCCATAAGAACATAAATCATTCCTCATATCAGATATCATGAAAATAAATTGTTTTCATAAACATTTCATCATAGCATATATCATTGAAAAATTAACAAGATTCATAAACATCATACCATAATAAACATAAACCAAATATATAAATTAATAATAATAGTATCATTAAATAATAATCCTATAAAATCAAAAGAAACATGAAATAATTTTATTTAATATAGGAACATGATTTTTTTGGAGGATCACTTGAAATAATTCTTGAAGAAAATATACTTTCTATTTTGAATTTTTATTTTAAATTCCCTAAAAATTATAAAATTAAAGATTTTCTTTGAAAATAACCCTATAATAATATAAATTAAACTTCAATTCATTAATTAATCATGATATTTGGAAACTCTGCTCATGTAGTATAGTTAAAAAACATTCCTTCCATATTTTTGTTGAAAAAGCCATAAAGACCCATGCTTAGAAAATAACAAAAATAATCCTTTCAAAATGTTTTGTAAAAATTAAATAATGATTAAAAATGATTTTAAAAAATAACAATATAATATTAAAAACATATTTTGAAACAATTTTAGAAAACACGGGCATGGAAGAAAATGAGAGTTTTAAGGGAAACTTTAAAAAGATAATATCTAAATGAAATTCCCTTGTAAATATCATATCATTGAAGTGAGAATTAATAAAATTAATTGATTATTTTTATTACCTATAAATATAAATAAAAAAAGTTTAAATAAAATCATAAGATAATCAAATGTATTTCTACAAATAATCTTAGTATGACATAATCAATGAAGTATAAATTTAACCCAAATAATAGAAATTGGGTTAAAAATTCCCTTACTAGTTTGTAGTCAGTCGAATGGTATGCCCCATCAAAGTAAATAATTATAAAATGAAACATTGGATAAGATTAATAAAATGATATTCACTACATTATATATCAAATGGCAGTATATTCACCAAACATAAGAAATAAGTGGTGAATAAGTCATATATCTCATAGAAGTATAAGTGAGATGAGAAACCCTTACCTTACGGTTCCCTTTAGTTTTGTGTACTTTAACCTCATGTATAAAGGTTTAAAGAATGTTATTAATTCATTACAGAACCATATTCATATTTATAATACCTTATATGATACTTTTATAACATCTTACCACCCGTTCATTAATAATATTTCATTATTTTAATTGTTTCAGATGAGTTTATTTTAGGGTTTCATCATTGGTTCATTTGTGTATAATTATTGTATTTATTTTCAAATGGAAGTAAAAATACAAAAGTGAAATGAAATGGTATTCATTAAATACCATAATTTAAATTGTATCTATATATCATTTTTATTTTTGACATGAGGATGATTCATTTGATAGAATGTTAATGATAAATGTTTAGTTTATTTTTGGTGGTTTTTCTGACCATCATGAAATTGTTTTATTTTATTTAATATTATATATATATATATTATTTTTAGAACATTAAATAGGTTATAATATACCTTTTAAAATATGTTTTAACAATAATAATACTTTTATGACTAGCCTTGAAGGTGGTAATGAAAAAAAATCATTATTCACGGAGATGGTTAACCGCTATAATTTGGACAGTGGTTTCATTTATTTGAATAAGAGGTGGTAATAAAAGGGATGAATATAAGATATTACATTATAAACATAAAATTAAAGTATATAAATGATTCTATATTTATTATTCCTTGATTTATGAAGTATGTTAGGATAAGGTATATTAAGAAAAGAAAGTAAGAGAGGTGGTTTGAGAAAATTACCTCTTGAATATCACCTTCATGAAAGATCCATTAAAGACCTTAGAATTAGTATTTTTGTAAAAAAAACATAACTTAGATGTAGGTAGATTTTGTAGGACTAGGTTTATTAGAGATTTTATCATCTTAAATTATTTTTAGGATAAATGGGGTGGTGAGGGGTGGTATTTATACTTGAGGAGGGGTGGTTTTAAGTGATTAAATAATGATTATTTTATATTTAAAGCCAACCACATTTGGGTGGAATTAATTACAATGAATTAGATTGATAATTAATTTTTTAATTTCTGTTTAAGTTATAGAAAAAAATAAACCACCCATTTAAAGTTTTATTTTTTAGGTATTTTAACCTTTTACCTTTTAACTTTAACCCATTTTATTATTTTACCTATACTGTGGTAAATATTTTTTTTACCACGATAACCTTTTCTATACCAAAAAATAAAAATGACCTTAAAAAACAATTTGTACATTATAATTATATATATATAACACATTTAACCAAATTAAATTCACATAATTGGTAAAATTATATTTAAAACAATACCCACAGACACGACAAAAAAGTGGGTTTTCAAGTGTATTTTTCAAGATAAAGATGATTTTATATTAACTATATGAATACTAATTATCATTATATGAAACTAAATTAATATATAATAATATATAATATATAAATTTAATTTAAATTATTCCCCATTAGGGATTATTTTAATTAATTAAAAAGGATAAACATTATGTACTTTAAAACAATTTTCAGAAAAATCCCATTTTAAACCCAAAAATAAACTTATTCTAAAATATAAAATAAATTTGATTAAAAAGTATTAAATATAACTAAATAATACTTATTTTAATTAAAAATTTATTCAAAACAGAATTATACTTTAACATTTCCTAATTTATTGAAAATAAATGACATTTTTACAAAAAATGGCATTTTTTCACTTTTCATTGAGAAATTAATCGTTTTAGAAGATTATCAAAAATTCATCCTAATATAATTTTGAAATTATGAATCAAAAAATGATTTTAATTTTATCAAATAAATTTTATAATATTTTAAAAAATCAAATTATATTTATTTTCTCATATAAATAAATAAAAATGATTTTTTTGTGAAAACATGTATTTGAAGAAAAAAATGACTTTACTAAAAATATGTGTTTATTTCATAAGAGTAAATTAAAATATTTACAATGATTTAGATAATTATGTTTTTCAAAATGTAGTGAATACTATTTATTCCTACCAATTTAACATTTAGGTTATAATGGTCATGTTAAAATAATAATATTTTTTTGGAGTTTGTTTAAGCTTAGTGTTTTGTGCAATGTAAGCTATCGAAGAGATTAAATTTATTTTAAAAAAGGTAAATGATATAAAATTTTGGGGTATTACATTCTACCCCACTTAAAATTAATTTTTCCTCAAAATTAATTACTTGGATATAAATATTTTAGGATATCCCTACCTCATCACATCCCCAGGTTCCCATGTAGCTTCTTCAAATTGGTGGTTTTGCCACAAAACGTTAACCAGGTGAGTGGTATTGTTTCGTATAAATTTACCTCAACAATCCAGAATCTCTAAAGTTTGTTTCTCATAAGAAATATTTTTATCCATTGGTATAATCTTTGAGTTTAGTACATGTGAAGGATTTTATATATACTTCCTCATAAGAGATACATAAAACACATCACAAACGTGAGAGAGATTTAGTGGAAGCATCAATCGATAAGATACCATCTCAATAAAATAAAAAATTTCAAAAAATTTCATCCTCATAATTCTAAATTTTACATCAAAAATAAAAGGTGTATATTTGAAAATTATTTTATGGGAAATCCACATCAATAAAAGGGTCAATAAAACTTCCTCTTAAAAAAGGGAAAGTAAAAGGTGAAGATCACCAAAAAACTAAGATTCCTATTAGGATAATATTCTTGAAAAGTGAAAATATGGACATGGATTAGAATTATAACTATAAATTTATGATGTATAATAATATATAACATGATCATTATAAGTTTAATGACCACAAAAACATATAATAAATAGTTCTAAAAAAGGTCATTGATATAATCAGAAATGATGATAATAGTATAAAATTTTATTTCAAAATCATTTGAGAAGATATAATTACTTGATTTCATCTTATAAGCATAATATATCTCTTTGGTTTTTCCTTGATCAATTTATTCTTCATTTATTACTCCATAAAATGAAGTTAAAATTTTAATTCTTGAAGAACTAGTGGATCCTAAGTTCCATAGTGGGATGACAAGTCATTCCTTATAACTCTTGTTATCATAACAAAATAGTCATCAAAAGTTATAAAATATACATAAATACTCATATTGTTAAGTAATATATTAATCTATAAAACCTCATCCAAATTTCAATGTAAAAAATTTCATAAATGGCCACCCTTATGAACCTTTCAAAAAAATAAAAATAAAAAAATAAAAAATAAAAAACCAAATTTTTTGAATGAAGGTCACTAAATTTTCAAAATAAACTTATTATTAATGCCCTAACCATCTTGATGAAGATCTTAATTATCACACACCAAACATGTAAAGATCATTATCATGTATTCTCTTGAAAAATGTTAATATCCTTAATTACCATAAAACATTAGTGAAAATATACATGCTTTCAAAAATTAAATCTTTCCTCATACCATAAATCCAAAAATTATATTAACTCAATCCATAAAACACCTTGAAATCATATTAATAATCAGTTACAAGGTCATAAATACCACCCAGATTATTTTATCACAATAAAAAATCTCTTTATATCATTATTATCCCAACATCATGCACATATTAAGGGTTATCTTTCCTTGAATCACATGTTCTCAAAAAATATGACCTTACCACCTCGATCAATTTTTATGGTTACCAGTACCATTAAAATACTTTCAAATACTTATGAAAAAACTATAGTGGAACAATCCTTAAATGTTTCATTATTCCATAATACCATAAAAGTAATTCCATGGCATTATTCAAGAATTCCAATACATAAACAGTCAATCATTCCACTTCCTCCTTAAAACATTAACCAAGATTCATTGTTTCATTCCTTAACACTTCCTTCATCTCATATTTCATTCTTAGTTTCTTCATCATCACAAATATAATCATTACTCATACAAACTTGTTGATTATTTTCACAAGATTCCCCCCTAGAGCATCAATTTTAATAATGACCATACATTCTACATTTAAAACATTTAACCACCGATGATGCCTTAGGTATACCATTATTTTTTCCATTGCATAAATATAAACTTTAACTTTTACTTTTCAATCACTTAATTTGTGTCCTTCTTTTCCAAACCTAAATAATATTCCAGTTCCTTTGAAACATTATCCTTGATGCCTCTTCCCACATGCTTTACATGAGGAAAATTGAACTATATTTCCTCTATAGTCACCATAGAACTTTAATTTTTTATTATTATATGGGTCAGTAAACTCACCAAAGTTGAGATTATTGACCATATTACGAGATTGAATATTAGGAATAATAACAAGGTTTCACCTTATAACTCATATTTAATTTGGTTTCTCAAGAGTAAGACCATTCCATTGTCCATCACATTCACCATTAACATGAATTCTTCCAGTTCTATACATTGTCTAAAACCAAAAAAGGATAATTTGGGAATCACTAATCATACCTGGAAAACTACATAATTAAGGTAAATTACTTATAAAATATCAATCTATGACACCTTTGGTTTAAGTTATTCACGATCATTACCAAAACTTTAGAATTGTAACCTAGACTTACACTTAGGGTTCTAACTAAGTTTATCTCATCCTAGTTTCCAAAGGTTAGCTAAAATATGATCTAATACCAAATATAATGACCCACTCTTTTCATACATAGATATCATATCTAGATGGATGAATATTTATTACAAAACATAACAGAACCATGCCAAAATTGCATGGGTTTATTCTTTTTGGAAACTTGGAAACATAAAAAACTGGTTCATAAAATATCTACATTGTCTCTTGATTATTCTTTCATAACTTTATCCATATCATACTTAATACCTTTCTTCATATCCCAGGGAAAAGAAACATAAGAAAAGGGGGAGCTCAAATAATCAGTAAGTATAAACAAGGATCATAACATAAGAATAAGGGTATAAGAACATGAACATAACATTTGAAAAATTTTCCCTGCATATAAAAGATCATAAATATTGAGTCATGGAATAAAACATAAAATCACATAAGACATAAATCATAAAATAATCAAAGAACATAATCTATGTAAGCATATAATTGACACAAAACATTAAACTGTGGCATACAACTAAACTTATAACATTATGGACATGTATAAATAGAAACAAGTTCACTCATTAAGTTAAGTACCTGAAACCTAGCCTTTGAAAAAATGTATGGAAATGAAACTAGGTCCACACATAATCTTATATAAATGAAATCTAGGTCTACGCATAAACTTATTGACATGAAAACCAGGTCCGCGCATAAAATTGGTAACATGAAATCAAGTTCAACCTTAACATATTTACCTCATGAGATGTCCATATTTACCTAATGTATTTGAGGGAGATATAGTTCCCACCCATAAAATAATGAAAAACATACATATGTGTTCCACAATAATATAAATAATTCATCATATTAGAAATCATGAAAAGAAATGGTTTTCATAAACATTTCATCATAGAGTATCTCATTGAAAGAGTAACATGATTCATAAACATCATACCATCATAAAAATAAAACAACCATATAAGGAATAAGAATATTATCCTTGAATAATAACCCTATAAAAGCATAAGTAACATCAAATAATTTCATCTTATATGGAATTTTTTTTTGATGGATCACTTGAAATAATTCTTGAGGAAAATATTCATTTTGTTTTGAAAACATTATTTTAAAATTCTGTGCAATTATAAAATAAAACATTTTCTTTGAAAATAACCTCATAAGATTTTATATGAAGTTTTAAGAAATTAATAAGTCATGATGATGGAAAAATATTCTCATTCTGTATAGTTTAAAAAATCACCTTTTTGTATTTTTGTCAAAAAAGTCATGAAAACATTGCATTTAAAATAATAAAAATAATCATTTCATTTTTTTAAATTAAATCATGAGTAAAAATGAATTTAGAAAATCACAATAGAATAGTAAAAACATATTTGTAAACAATTTTAGAAAACATTGGAATGGAATAAAAAAGTGTTTTAATGGATACTTTAAAAATATAATATCTAAAAGAAATTCACTTATAAATATCATATCATTGAATTGAGCATTAATAAAATTAATCAATTATTTGTATTCACTATAAATACACATAAAAAATTTGGTAATACAATCATAATAAAATAAAAATTCTTTCCACACATAATATTAGTATGACATAATCAATGAAGTATAAATTTAACCCAAAGAATGAAAATTGGGCTAATAATTCCCTTACTACTTTATAATTTGTCAAATCATATGCCCTATAAAAGTAAAAAATTATAAAATAAAACATTGGATACAATTAAGATAAAGAGTTTCATGAAATTATATATAAAAGGAAAATATATTCACCACACATAAGAAATAATATGTTAATAAGGAAGATATCTCACAGAAGTAAAAGCGATATGAGAAACCCTTACCACACAATTACCTTTAGTTTTTAATTCTTTAAACTTTTATATAAATGTTTAAAGAATGTTTTTAATTCATTATAGAAACATATTCATATTTATAATACCTTGTATTATACTTTTATAATATATTACCACCCATTCAATAATAGTATTTCATTATTTTCATTGTTTTGGGTGTGTTTGTTTCATTGTTTCATCATTAGTTCATTTGTGTATAATTATGTAATTTCTTGTCAAATAGAAGTAAAACCACAGAAGTGAAATAAAATGGTATTCATGAACATCCATAATTTTAAATTGTTACATATATCATTTTTATTTTTTACGTGAGGATGATTCATTTGATAAAATGTTAATGAAAAATTTTTGGTTTATTTTTGGTGGTTTTTAAGACCATCAAAAACTAGTTTTATTTTTTTAATATTATGTATATATATTAGTCATAGAATATTAAATAGGCTATAATATAACTTTTAGAATATGGTTTAACCAGAATAATACTTTTATGACCATCCATGAGGGTGGTAATGGAAAATGAAGAATCATTGTTCATAGAGATGGTTAACCACCATAATTTGGAAAATGGTTTTGTTTCTTTGAATAAGAGGAGGTAATAAAAGGGATGAATATAATATATTATAATATAAACATAAAATTATAGTATTTAAATGATTATGTAGTTATTATTACTTGATTAATAAAGGAGGTGATGATAAGGTAGAAGAATAAAGGAAAATAAGAGAGGTTGTTGAAGAAAATTACCTCTTGAATATCCCCTCCTTGAAGGATCCCTTAAAAGAATTTAGAATTTGTATTTTGGTGAGAACATAAACACTTAGAAATTTTAAGAGTGATGATGAGATGTTTTGGTAGATATTTTATGATTTTTAATTCTTATGAGGAGAAATAGGGTGGTGAGGGGTGGTATTTATACTTGAGGAGGGGTGGTTTTAAGTGATTAAATAATGATTATTTCTTATTTAAATCCAATCACACTTGGGTGGAATTAATTCCAACGAATTAGATTGATAATTAATGTTTTAATGGATGTTTAAGGTTTATAAATACACTAAAAAACCATTTAATATTGTAGTTTTTAGGTTTTTTAATATTTACCTTTTAACTTTAATCCATTTCATTATTTTACCTATACCGCGATAAATATTTTTTTACCATGACAAGTTTTTTTATGATTAAAAATGAAATGACCTTAAAAAATAATATAGAACATTTTATTAAAAATATTGAATCTATTTTACCAAATTAAATTCATAGAATTTGAAAAATTATATTTAAAACAAAACCCACAGACGCGACGACAAAATGGGTTTTCAAGAATTATATTTTTCATGAAAAAGATAATTTTATATTAACTCTATTACAAATAATTATCATTTTATGAAACTAAAGAAATATTTAATATAATATAAATTTTATTAAAAAGAATTAAATATAACTAAATAATACTTATGTCACTTGAAACTATATTAAAAACATATTGATACTTCTAAAATTTCTTAATTTAATGAAAATAAATGACTTTTTTACAAAAATCGGTATTTTTTCACTATTTACTAAAAAATTAATCCTTTTAAAAGATTATTAAAAATTCATTCTAATATAATTTTGACATATTGAATCCAAAAATTATTTTCATTCGATCAAATAAATTTTCTAAAAGTTTCAAAAATCAATTATTTTTATTTTCTCATAAAAATCAATAAAAATTGCTTTTTTTTTGTAGAAAACATATATTTGAAGAACAAAATGACTTTATTAAAAATTATGTATTTATTTCCTAATAATAAATTAATATATTAACAATGAGTTGGAAAATTATTTATTCCATAATGTGGTTAATACTATTTATTCCTGCCAATTTAATGACTTGGTTATAATGGTCATGTTAAAATAATATTTTTTTGGAGTTTGTTTAAGCTCAGTGTTCTATGTAAGGTAAGCTATCAAAGAGATTAGATCTATTTAAAAAAAAGATACATAAATTAAAATCTAGGGGTGTTTCAAGATTTATATAGGGACCTATCCTAATCAAGATTAATTATACTATGACACATTTTAAATCCATGGGGGTGAGTTAGTGGCATCCAAAGGGGACAATATATTGATATGGGAAGTGGATTTCCTTGATTTTACTAATTGAGGCAGTGTGATGTGTTGGTTGTGGTTATCATTGTATTGAACTATTTTGAGGTTGAAATGGTGGTATAGATGGTTATGTGAAGAGGTAGTATCTTGTGGTCGATGTAAAATGGTGAGGTGATATGGTTGTGTGAGATGTTTTGTGAGCATTTTTGTCTTTGATTGTTGTGTTTGGTTAGAAGCGGTGTTCATTTGTAATGAAATCTCAAAGAGTTATCTTGTGATATAGATTTTTGGTCCCTTCCTTTACCTTATGTGCTTCAGTTTTTGTTTTGATTCTTGAGGATGAGAATATTTTTAGAGGTATTTTATGAAACAGTCCATACCTTCAAACCCGTTACTTTACTGGAAGTGGTTTTGAGGAAGTTGGAGGGTGAAGGGAGGAGTTGTAGCTTAGAAATTTATATTGGAAGGTTTCTATAGTGTAGAGGTATATACTTTACTATAAGTAAGGCCACTGTGGTGTGGAGAGGCTAACTATGGTGTAGTGGCTTGAATGGCGGTGTTTCTATGGTTCTTCTATATTTGGAATGACTTCTCCATGGATCAGGAATGCAACATAGGCCCTTTATTGGTAGTTAAGTTTTACAATATGGAGATGCTGGCTATGGTGTAGAGTTTGGTAGGAATAGTTTTGTGGTCTTTTTTGTTTTTGAGGTAGCTGTTCTATGGATCTAGGCTACACCATAGCCTCCTTGTCGATTTTTGGGGAAAGTGGTGTGGTCTTTCCTACTATATTGTGGTCTCTTCCTTATTTTTTCAGATATATGTCATGGATCTTACCATTTTTTTCAAACACAACTTCGACTAGCCTTACTATGGTGTGGTATCTTCCACTAAATTGTGGCATGGTATTTTTTTGGAAGTTCCATGGTGTGGTGATGTAGGCTATATCGCGGTCTTATGTTTTTTTAGAATGGGTATAAAATCCAAAATACCCACAAATAATTTCATTCTTCTAGATTTTCTCTCATTTCTTGGGGGACCAAAGTGCATCCCTAGAAGGTATTTCATCCCCTAATAATTGTATTTCAACCCCGACCTTGGGAGATCAATCCTTAGTGGTTTTAGGTATATCTTCATATTTCTTTCTACACATTTTCTCCTTTTTTTTTGTTTGAGGAAGGTTTCTATCAAAAGAATTGAAGGTTTTGGTGATGCCTTGGTAAGAGAATGATGTGTGTTGCTTCATGCTAGGTAGATCGAGGATTTTTCCTTTATTATGGTGCTCTATGGTAGTCTCCCTCTTATTCCAACTTTGAGAAGTAGTTAAGAAATCTCATTTGAGGTAGGGGATCCTCATTCTCTCCCTATGTAAATTGTATGTGTGTGGATTGAAGGATTTTACCTTCCATTGGGTGGATATTAAGGGTTGAATTAAAATAGATAATTAATTGGAATAATTTTAAATTTATGGGAGTGGGGAAAAATTATAAGTTTTAGTTTTTTGATTTTATTGCTGATGAGACTATGAATGTCACCGCTCTTGCTGAAAACCACAACTATTGGGATATTTTCTTGTATTGTAGTTGTGTTGATTATTTTTTGTCACCCTAAAATAAAAGGATTAGAACTTACATATGGATAATGAATTGGTTGCCCATGTAAATCTAGTTTTCATGAGAATACCCATGATAAGTAATGAAGTAGTGAAAATAAATCCATATTGAATTTAAAACATGGAATCCGGGATGTGATGATGTGTGGCTATTTTTGTTGTGTTATCTTGTGTGTTGTGGGATGTTCTATGGTGATGGAGGTGACCAGATGATTTGTGAAATAAGTGGGATGATGATGTGATGGTTAGTTGGAATGGGAAGTGATGTGGTGATGTGGAATGGTTATGCCAAGTGGTAGTTGTGATGTGAGATGGTTATGATGTGTAACAAACCAACCCAGGTCAACTAGAAAAGCCCCTTGAACCAGGCCATCATGCAATATAAGTAAAACTTGATAACAAAATCCAATCTTGAATATAAGAATAACAAGACATACAACCAGATTATAAAGCATAAAATAGACGAGATACCACAAATACATACAATCCAATCCAAAACAACATAAACCAAAAAGCATATCACATCACCACGTGACCAACAGTCACCTCCAGATCAACCTAAACCAAAATGGTCAATAAGAAGAGAACCCATCATACTACAATATTCCCTTCCCTTTACCTAATTCCTATAATACAACATCTATAAACTCCAAAATTCACAAATAGGATGTGATCAAAATAACACTAGGATACCACCATAGTTTCTATACAAGGTCTAATATCAGGGATGAAACAATTCTAGTTTTTGAAACAAAACAGTTTTAAAAATCATTTTCAAAGATTAAATCCAGTTATAAATCATTTTCCCTATGGTTTTCATAAAATACTTTCATATTCTCAAACTACAAATATGATAAGTATAAGTGATAAAATAGGAAAGTGTATCCATGCATCAAGCGGTACACATATCCATGAAATAACCTATCATTCTAAGATACATGATACAAACTCATATAAAAACATATGATAAAAAATCCATGATAAAAACAATCATGTGATAAATAACTATAAATGATAAATGATAAGTGATAAATGATAAATGATAAATGATAAATGAAAAATGAAAAATGAAAAATGAAAAATGAAAAAGCACCTCATATTGGGATTTAACCTATGAGATAATGCATACTAGACACTCACAATCCTAAATAAGAATACATTAGATCCAACACATATCAAGTCTTGCCAGTCGATATCACAAAAGGTTACCTTTTAGTGAAAACACACACACTAAGGATACCTGTGTCTCTTTACTAAGGCACCCAAGGTTCCTAATATGAAATTATCTAAATACATTTTCAAAACCATGCTTGTAATTTCATAAAATGTTTTCAAATCCAATCCAATCCGCTTTGGATTTTGAAAACCCATTTCCAAATCAATAAAATTCATTTTCAAAGAAAGAAACCTTTTTAAAAACATTTCCCTTTCTAAGAAATCCTTTTAAACCACATATCATTTCTAATAAATAAACAATTGAAAGAAATTTCTCAAGAAAGATATGGAATTCATCAAATTAACCCATTATATAAAAACACCTACCTTAACATGGTAGAAACCTAGAATCCTTCTACAAAGGTGGCTGTAAACCAAGAGAACGACCTTTAAAGGAAAAATAATTCTAATAAATTGAAAATAATCAATAGAAAACACTATCTGGTCACAAACTTGAACACAATCGTAGCTAAAACCACATTCGCAACCAAAAATAGAGAAGAAATAGAAAGATTGTATACCTGAAGAGAAGAAACCCAACCAAAATAGTGATACATCATTGAAAGAAGCAATACAAAAGGGAAGGAGTCACCCAAAATTGCCTAGGGTAATCTCTCAATCGAGAGATATTGGATGAAGGTTGAATGAAATAAAAAATTCAATCGAGCCTCCTACTTAAAATCACCCCTCATGATATTTACACAATATGTAATCCCATTACACATCATGAAATCCTCAAAACTCACATACGATGAAAAATTCATTGAATTTTTATTAAAAAACCTATTTTACTTTTACAATATGTGAAACCTTTATAATACATGAAAAACCCTCACATTGTATATCCAATTCACAGATTCTCCCTAATAGCCATTACATGACATGTACTCCCATTACACGGTGTGTAATAGCCGAGTGAATAGAAAAAATCACAGTTTTAAGCTGAAAATTAAAAAAAATCCCTATCTTCACCATTATAAGTATCCTACCAATTTATTTTTGGCATTAATAATCTAATCTAAAAAGGAAACTAATTGAAAAGGTTAAAACATACTTGACAAAAAAGGTAACATGGCGTTATAATATCCCCACCATAAATGATTTCTTCCCCCAGAAAGTCCTCAAGATCCTGGATCTGTAAAAAGATAAGGCCACTTCTGCCTCATAAACGAATCCCACTCCCATTCCTCATGGTTATCCTATCCATACTTCCACAATACTCAGACCATGGGGATCATTTTACTATGTAGTACCTTATCTTAGTGATCTATAATCTGAACTGGATGCTCAACCAAAGTGGTATCGAGATCAAGATCAAAATTATATCATCTAATCACATGGAAAGGATTTGGTATATACTTCATCAACTAGGAAACATGAAACATGTCATGGATATCTGTCAAGACAAACTAAAAGTCCAACTAATAGGACACCTTCCCTAGTCATCCAAAAATATCAAAGGGTCCCATAAACCTTAGTTCCTACTTACCCTGCTTACCCAAATGATGATTTCCCAAGTGAGGTGAAACTTTGAGAAAGACTTGATCACCAACCTAAAACTCAAATGAACAATGTTGATATTATGAATAAGATTTTTGATGAATCTATGTCATGATAAAATGTCTCCAGATTGACCACACCATCTTTGTCGTCTCTTAAACAATGTTTTATCCAACCAAGGACCTCTCTCCCAAATCTACCCATCACAAGGGAGATCTATATGGCCTCCCATACACACCCTTGAAGGGTGATATATTTATAAAAGTATAGTAACTATTTTTATATTAAAATTCAACCAAAGGAAAATTATTTTCCCAATATCCCTTGAAATCAAATACACAAGCCCAAAACATATCCTATAGAATCTGTATAGTCCTCTCTATATGTCCATCCATCTATAGATGATAAACTGTGATTAATTTAATTTGGGAAACCATAACCTCCTATAAATATTTCAAAAACCTAGATTTGAAGCATAGATACCTATCAAAAACAACCATAGAAGAAACCCTATGAAGTTTCATAGTCTCTTAGATATATAAGTCCCCAAGATATTCCACTTTTTCCATCTCCAAAATATGTAGGAAATGTGATGATTTCATGATTCAATCAATAATAACTCTAATGAAATCCTTATCACTATGAGTCCATTGTAAAACAATGACTAATTCCATGGAAATATCATATAAATTATATACCATAATGGGTAAGGGATAGAAAACCCCCATAGGTATTTGCTGTTCCTCCTTAATTATCTGACAAATAAGACACCGCGATACAAAATCCACTATCAACCATATCATCACTTTCCACAAATACTGATGAATCAAGTCATGATATATCTTAGTATCCCTAGGGTGCATGGATCAACAAGAATGGCATCCAATATATAAAAAATCCTGCCTCTGAGAAAATTGAACAACCAACCTGTTATGGATGCACAAAGCTCCATTGGGAGATAGAGACTACTCACCCGAGGTCTCTCCACCATAAAATATTTTACTAAATCATTTTCACTTGGTGTCTATAACCTTATTGAGTTGAACAAAATCATTAAAATATAATCTATATTTCATCGAAGATAAAAACACCTATCCACAAACCTCTTCCACATCTAATCTCATCTCAACAAACAAGCTCATTAGTGACCACTCCTCAAATGATTCCTTCATATCTTGTATTAGAAATTTTCTACTTAATGCATTAGAAACCACTTTAACTTTCCCAAAGGTATAGGCAGTATCAAAATCAAAAGTATGAAGATACTCCAACTAGAATCTCTATCAAAATTTAGACCCCTCTAAGTAAAAATATATTTCAAGCTCTTATGATCAGAATATACCATAAATTTCTCCCTAAATAGTTTTTAATTACACATTTTGAGTGCATGAATAAAAATTGACAACTCAAGAACATAGTTAGGGTAGTTCTTATCATGGGGGAATAACTAGTATGATCCATAATCCATAACCTATTTCCCCTACATCAAGACACATACCAAAACTGTACTAGGAGCATAAAAAAAACATCATAACTTGATCTCGGTTCCAAAAGAATAAAACCTGGTGTTGAAGTCAACCTCACCTTTATCTCCTCAAAATATCTCGGAATTTTTTCATTACATGCAAACATTACACCCTTATGGGTTAAATCTTTTATCAAAGATAAGATCTTAGAGAAGTCCTGAACAAATCATTGATAGTAACCATCTAATCCCAATAATATTTGGATCTCAAAAAAATTTCAGGAATTCTCCTAGGACATAACTTCATGTAACTTTTCAAGATCAACTTAGATTGACCTCTCAGATATCAAATGCCTCATAAAATTCAATTCCCTGATCCAAAACTCACATTTGGAAAGATTACCATAAAGACGATGTTCCCTCAAAGTTTGAATAATGATATCCAAATAGTCCATATGCTCCTTATCTGACTTGGAGTACACCAAAATATCATCCAAAAACAAAAAACAAAATATTACATGAATTGATGAAATATTTGGTTCATAAAATCCATAAAAATAGCATGAGAATTTGTGAGACCAAATGCCATAACCAGAAATTCAAAATTACCATATCGACTCTTAAATACTGTATAAGGTATATCCTCTTTTCAGACTCTCAACTGATGGTACCATGAACATAGTTAAATCTTATAAAACTAACAATACCCTCTAAGATGATTAAAGAGATAATAAATCCTTGGGAATTGGTATTTTTATTAATGGTCACCTGATTCAACTTTCAATAATCAATAAAAAGTACGAGGATCCCATCTACCTTCTTATCAAAGAGGACAGGAGAAACCCAAGGTGAAACATTAGGATGAATAAATACTTTATCCTGTAGGTCCTCAAGCTGGAAATTAAGTTCCACCAAATCTGTAGGTTCCATATAATAAGACAACATAGAAATGAGCATCATACTAGGGAATAGGTTTATAATAAACTCAACCTCAATTTAGAGTAGTAAACCATAAAAATCATACAGAACGTCCTTAGGGTTTGCACACACCACTGCAGAAATTTGACCAACTAAAAAAGGTTCAACTACATCAAGAAAAATATCTAAAAACTGGCATGAGATTACCCCAACATAAAAAAATAGGCCCCTACCTTTCTGATCTAGTGTCCCACTCACTCTAGAAAACATGAGTGACCACATCAACATATAAGAACTGAACGCAACGGTGATAATAGTCTATCTGGGCCTTAACACTGATCATCCAATCCATTCCAATAATCAAGTCGATGATGTCAATATAGAGAACTAAGAATTCCCACACCATCTCATAGTCGGCTATCATCATCCGACATGCAGGACATTTAAAAACTTATTTGGAACTCTTTCCTAAAGTCATAGGAAGATCCAACAAGAATTGTATAAGTTTTAAACATAAGAAAAAATGTCAAATAACTTTGAAGATATGAAATATTGAGAAGAACCTATATTAAATAGATCTAGCACCATGGAATATGAGATAAACACCATACCTCTAATAGTAGCTGGCCTTAATTTAGATTCCTCTAGCACACAATCCACTGCATAAAGTCATCTAGTCTAAGACACATGAACATCCACCTTAGCTTGAGGATTATACCCACCACCCTTGGAAGAATTATTATAAACATGTGAACCCTTGGTGAATGTGGATCCAACCTTACCATCTTGGGTCATCCTTTCCTAGAAACATTTCAGATAGATTGATCATTAAAAAAGATGAAAATTCCTAATATCCACTATATAGTTAGTCTTGGTATGATCATGCCTCCCACACTAGTACAAGAAAACCATCTACTACCCTATCGAAGCCCCTAAAACTGATCCTAAGGAAAACTGAACACTCTTACACTTCCTTTTCTAGCTAGAAGATACACCCTGGAAAACCAATGGACCAATTGAAGCTCCGACCAATCCTATATTCCAATCAATGTTTGCCTCTACCAAAGCCACCTTGTCAACTACCTCCACAAAGTATATAAGGACCATGAGTATCAACATCAGCCAAATATTAAGTCTCAGTCCTAACTCAAACCTCTGAGCCTTCAAGAAATTATTAATGAAAAGATCTAGTGCCAAATACACCAACTTAGAAAATGGGTAGAGTACTCCAAAATGGTGCATCCCCCCTAATCGAAGGTCAGAAACTATAAGGTATTATCCTAACACAAGTAAAAATGATTGTTAAATACTTTCTTGAAGGAAGACCAGGTAATATCCTCATTCAACTTAGCTTGAAAAATAGAGTCCCACAATCTCTATCCCTGTGCCTTGGGCATATATATAGGAAAAACAACCTTAGAGTCTTTAAGAGTTTTCAAGAAGTTTAAGATCCTTTCTATTCGCTCAATCCACTCTTTAGATTCCTAGGGTACTTTGTCACCATAAAATATGGGTTAATGCTTCTTAAAAAATTAAGATCCATGATCCTCCATGCATACTGGGTTCTCGACACCCACTTAACCCAAAGCCTGCACAGTACAGATAACATCTTCTACCAAAGTAGGTTCCACTGGAGGACACACCTGAATAACCTATCTCACAACTTTATCTCTTGAATTTGGAATATCTCTTCTTGGTGGAATTGTGTAACAAAAGACAAAAACCAATCAGTCATGAACAGATTCCAAAATCATAGGACCAACTTCAAGTATTGATAAAAAAGATTTAAAATATTAAGAATTTAAATAAACTATGAAAATAACTTACTTAAAAATGAATAGTTCATTTTAAATAAACTTCCCATATAGTTCATTTAAATGACCTCAAAATCCAAGTCTCAAACCTGATAAAAGTCCTTGACCATCCATGGTAAATTGGTTTCAGTCACAAAAGTGAGCTGGCTAGGCCTGTTTTCTGCACTTACTATCCAAATTATGATGGTCCTAACTCTTGTCTACCCAAGACAGATTACCAAACTCAGATAGTGATAACACACTTCATGCTAAGCATCCCTTTGATACCAAATTATAACGAACCAACCCAGGTCAACTATAAAACCTACTCAAACCAGACCGTCATGTAATATAGGTAAAATAGGATAACAAAAACCAGTCTTGAATATAAGAAAAAAAAAAGACATAAAACCATATTAGAAAGTGGAAAAAATACTAGATACCATAAATAAATACAATCCAACAATCCAAAATAGGCTAAAATAGAAATTATATCACATCCCCATATGAACAACAATTGCCTCCAGACCAACTAGAACCAAAAGCAGAAACAACAAGATAAGACAACATAATTTAAGATGATATTCACTTTACCTAAATACCATAATAAAACATCTACAAATGACAAAAGTCATAATTAATGTGTGATCCAAATCCTAGTAGGATACCACCATAGTTTCTATACAAGGTATAATATCATAAAAGAAATAATTTTATATTTTAAAATAAAATAGTTTTACAAAGCATTTTCAGAAATTAAATCCATTTGTAAATAATTTTCCCTTTGGTTTTCATAAAATCCTTTCATACTCTCAAACCATAAATATGAAAAGTATAATTGATAAAATGGGAAATCATATCCATACATCAATAGGTACACACATCCATGAAATAAAATATCATGAAAACCTATGTGATACAACCTCATATAAAAACCTATGAGCAACAATCCATGATAAAAAAAATCATATGATAAATAACCATAAATGACAAATTAAAAATTTCAAATAACAAATGAAAAATGAAAAATAACCTCATATTGGGATATAGCCTCTGGTACAATGAATACTAGGCACTCATAATCCTAAACAGGCATACATTGGATCCAACATATATCAAGTCCTTCCAGTCTCAATCTCTAAAGGTTACCTCCTAGTGGTATAAATACAATAAGGATACCCATGTCTCTTTCCCAGTGCAACCAAGGTTCCCAATATGAAATTGTTAGAATAAATTTTCAAAACCATAATCACAATTTCATAAAAAATTTTCAAATCCAATCTAATCTACTTCAGAGTTTAAAAACCCATTTCCAAATCAAGAAAATTCATTTTCAAAGAAAAAACTGTTTTTGAAAACATTTTCCTTTCCAATAAATCCTTTTAAACCACATATCACTTCTAATCAATGAACATCCCAAAGTAATTTATCAAGAATGATATGAAATTAATAAAATTAACCCATTGTATAGAAACACCTACCTCAACAAGGTAAAAACCTAGATACCTTCGATAATGGTGACTGGAAACCAAGAGAATGACCTTCAAAAGATGAGACAAGCCAATAAAATGAAAAGGATCAATAGAAAACACCATTCGATTATAAAACCGAACAAAAATATAAACAAAAACATAGCCGTAAACAAAAAAAAAAGAATAAATAGAAGGATTACATACCTAGAGAGAAGAAAAAATAGTGATCTATCACTGAACCAAATGATCCGAAAGGGAAGGATTCACCCAAAATCACCTAGGGTAAGCTCCTTGTAAGGTGAGATTGAATTTAGGCTGAATAAAATAAATAATTCATATTAAATTCCTACTTAAATATTACCCTCATGATATTTACATGGTGTGTAATTCCTTTATGCATCATGAAATCCTTAAGTCCCACATATGATGAAAGATATGTCACCTTTTTATTAAAAACCTGATTTTCCCATTACATGATTTGAACTCTTTACATGGTGTGTAAACCACTTATTCTTTGTATCCAGTTCACATCTTCTATCTAACTACCATTACATGACATGTACTCCCATTACATAGCATGTAATCGCCCAATTAATATAAATAACTATAGGTTTAAGTTGAAAATTACAATAAATCCCTAACTTCACCATTATAGGTATCTTCCCAATTCCTTTTTAGAATTACTCATCCAATAAAAAAAGGAAACCAAATGAAAAGGTTAAATCATACCTAAAAGAAAGGTAATATGGAATTATATAAAGTGTGGTAATTGAGATGTGTAGTGGTTGTTGTGAGGTGTCATGACTAATGTGCTATTATGGTGATGGTTGATATGCAATGGGTGATCTGCTGTGTGGTGTGATTGTGATAGTTTCCTGGTTATCCATGTAATAAATTTTAACATTGAAATGAAAGGTCATGGGTTATAAATGAATAATAATGAGATATAAAATTGATGTGTGAAAATTGTATTAAATGAGTTGGATGATAAATAAATGGGTTTTGTAAATGTGGAAATAAATGGATTAGTAACTCAGAGTTGGTGGGAACTTATTAAATCTGAAAAAATGATGGAACTTGTAACTGAAAGTGGGAATGTGTGGATTTTTGTGGTGTTCATGTGGTGTTATGCGTACAATGGTGGAAGTGGTTGTGATGGTTGATGTGTGGTGCAATGAAAACATTATGGTGTACAATAATGTAGTTGTTGTGAACCAATAGGTTGGGTATTTTGTTTAATATATATATCATGTATTTTATGTTATTTTTACATGTTCCTCACCCAAGTTGGATAACCTTAAAAACACCCAAAGGGTTTGGGTTATAGGTGTTTTCCCCAACATCTAGAATGGTGGTGATACTGACAGCTGGATACCCCCTCTTCTTCACTCTTCCTTCAGTAGTGATGATATGGGTTTGTGTTGGAGATTATCTAGTGATGATGTAGGTTAGTGTTGGAGATTACCTAGTGATGGTATGGGTTGGTATTGGAGATTACCCAATGATGATGAGTATGTGATATGTGGTAGGGGTCATGTGTGGTTAGAGGAGGGCATGAGGTTGATTCCATTTAGGATTATGATAACTTACTACCCTGGTTATGTGAAAAGATGTGATGTGATGTCCTAGGAGTCTTTGAGAGAGATGTGATTTGATGAGGCTATGATATGATATGTATGGAAGGGATGAGAGAATAGGATGTTTTATATTGGGATGTGAGAGTGGAAAATATATGGGGAACCTATTATGGGGTGCATTTTCTTGTGTTCTCAATACTGTATAACTATATTGGATGTATGATTTGGCGAGAGAGCCATGGTGAGGCTGAGTTTGGTTAGTTGACCTATTTAAGTGCTTATTAGTTCTACTATTTATTCAACAACACATTATTATTCTCTTTTTTACCGGTGTACTAGAGAACTTGGGTATGATACTACTAAGTATACATGTTATGCTCACCCTACATATATATAAACCATTTTTCAAGTTTCTAGGAGGACTTTGGGGATCGATATGTACATTACTAGATTGGGTTTTGGTGAAGCTGTTGAGTCTCTTCTTTAGGATCCATATTTTGGTATTTACTTGGAGACTTTTATTTGTATTTGCTGGCATTGTTCATTCATTTTGGGATAGTTTTGTTTTTACCTTTATATTATGTGCTAGAGTTTTTTATCCTATATTTTGATCCTCTTTTATTATAGAGGGTAATTCCTTACATATTTGAGATTATTTATACCCTCTGTGATTGTTGCCAACTTGGGGCCTACTGGTGGTGGGAATCAGGGGTCATTGTCTTTATTCCTTCATTACTGACCCATGAGGGGTACCTTTAGAGGTAGGGGGTCAAGAAATGATCAAAATAACATGAATAATTATTAGACCACACAAAGAAATAACATTTATCTAATATGTTAAATTCATATAGAATTTAACTTCTTTTTTGAATACACTTAGTGCGTGACCCTATAGGGCCCTTTCTTAATGAAGTTATACTACACTAGCTAAAGTACAAAGTTATTATCTTAAAACATGCCAATGACCCCATAAAGAAATAATTTAATGTGGTAATGACATACAACCTCCTATAAACATACACTATGTAATATACTCCCTTTATCTTAATATATATAATCAAGCTAGTTGTATGCTGATGTCATTATCCTATATGCTTGATGTATTTTTCTTTGAATTCTTAGAAGTAACATTTTCAAAAGAATTCCATGGCCATGGACTTAGTAAGGAAATTCAATTTCCATAAAGGTCCTGATATACCAACTTTCATTAAAGAAAAAAAATACAAGTACTTTCCCACATTGTTCATTAATACACATAACTCATAACGCACCCAACATACCCTACTTCCCGATAACATATTTCATCACAATTTTGGTTAGTACATTAAAGCATATAACTCATAATATTCATTAATAACAATCTTAAAGTCTATGGAGCATTAAACATGCTCATAGATAGTAACATTCAATGAAACATATAAATGTGGATTTCTTAAAGGCGGATCATGTTCTCATAATCTTATACTCTGAATATTATTAAGGGCGTACACCATGGGAAAGTGTCTCAAATTATTATGAGTATCCACCCCTAATATTCTATATCATTTGTGTCCCATAAAATGATATCATCCGGCTATAGAACATATATTTATGAATATTTTCATAGAACTTATAGATTCTCATCCTGTAAGGAAAGTTCTATGGCCTTTTAATGCGATAATTACCCTTAAGACATTATCACATACTATGTATCATAGAATAATAATCATGATGTGATAAGATATTAATTAATATTCAACACTAGGAATATTCCAATAATCAAATGTGTATATTAATTTATTCTAGGGAACCAAATATAATAATAAATATTATTAATAGGCTTATATGTGGAACTATTATGTGTATATATTAATGAAATGAGCTAATGCATATGTGAATAAAGTAAATAAAATAATATAATCAAACTACCATTCCCAAAGTCAACCACCAAACCTCATCTATCTCATGCCTCATAATCAAAATACCTCCCAAACAAAATATCACACAACTACAATCATAACAATTCCACTGATCTAGAATGTCAACCAAATATTTCTAATTGTCCTCTCACATAGAACTTAGTTTCAATTTATAATGGTTGGATAGATTTCCACCCATAGGGGCTATCATTGTTATTATATGTTAATTAAAAAGGATGCTCTCCACCTTAACTAATATCCACTATAATATAATGGTTAAGAAATTGTACATTTATATGGAATATCATTGTTTCCTGATATCCACCCACATGGAATATAATTATTTCTGTTTTTACACATATAGTAACTATCTCCATCTTAACCCAAATAATCATTACTGTATCACTATATCTCTACTTTATTCAATGGCTGGGTAGCTATCCACTCGCATGGACACTCATTGTTACTATATGTCCCCCTATCATAAGAAAAAAAGAGCATGATAAATTCAAATTGGATAATTAAAAGATTTGAATATCAATTAATATACCTCAATTCCACATAAATTTTGAATCCTCAATCACCATCCTTCAATATTTTATCTATGTTTCTTTCTTCATCCACCTCTTTCTTCAATCTGACATGCCTAAAAAATTTCACAGTCTCTAAAGTAAAATGAGATAACATGGGATAAATTCTCTAATTGGTGAATAGATAAATAAAAAATTATATAATCATATATTTTTCCCATAAAATACATGTTATAATTCCATGAAAACTTTCCACTATTGACTTTCTTAGTCAAATATATAATTAATTTTCTGACTGGACCATGTGTCATGAAACGATCTAAATAAAATCTTTGGTTCTCCATTTTATATAATATTACTTGTTAATAACACCATAAAATACGAAATATGTTATTTATAAAAAACATATAATAAAAATTTAAATAATTTAATAAATAAATTTCATCCTGAACTAACATTTACCAAAAATTTCAACCAAATTAAAAAATTTATCAAATTTAATCCCAAGAGTAAACATCATATTAAAAATCTAATTAAATGGTAAAATTTTCATTCAAATACTAATAAAATCACCATTTATACTTCATTGTGAAAAAGGATAAAATAACCTCTTAAATTTCACAAAATCCCAAGCATCAAATTTTTAGGTCCTTATACTACACACTACTTTAAAAACTTTTCTTATTTAAAAAGATTAAACTATAACCAAAAAGGTAAAATAATCTCATAAGCATACTAATTAATAAAGCATAATCATAAAAAATATGTACTACAACAATACAAAAAAAATTAGGGAATTGTGCTTACATTTATGATTCCATTTCCCATGAACTTTCCTCCACTCCACTATGTTTCCAAAGAACTCAAACTTAAGGAACAACTGATACACACTAAAATTTCTCTTTTTTATCCTAAATTCCAAACATATACTAATAAAATTCATATATTCCTCTACGTGAATACCATCCAAATAAATAACATGTGAAGGATCATGATAATACTTCTGAAGATGGTACACATAGAACACATCATGGATCCTCTCTAATAATTTAATTAATACTAATTGATATGTTACCTCCCAAAATCACTCTAATATCTCAAATGAGCCAATAAATTTAGGAGAAATATTACTTCCCTTAACAAATAGTCATTGTTCCTGTATCATAGGAACATGAAAGAAAACATAACATCCAATAAAAAATTCAAACAATCTATTTCTTTGATCTGTATCAAATTTATGTATACTATGAGTAGTCTTCAAGTGATACCAAATAAAATAAACACATTTTTTAATATCTTGTACCATCCTTGACCCAACAATATCTATCTCACCTACCTCAACCAAATATAATAGTAAAAACACCATACTAATAGGGGAATCTTATAATGGGTTTCACGGGACATCTGTATATCCATATATAGTGGAAGAAAACAATAAACACAATTTACATCGACTAGGAGTAGAATAAAAAAGATGAAATAATAAAAACATAAAATTAGCATATATCATTTTGTATTATTTTTATCATAATTGGTAGTGAACTTGATTGAGTTCCATCAGCATCAACCAATGGGTTCTTTACTTTGATGCTATCCACTAGCCATTAAAATCACTATATGCTTCAATAGAACCCCTTCTCCATAACTATGTGCTGGATCCTCCTCCTATAATAAAAATAGGGAGAATAAAATTGAATAGAGATTTTACCAATAGAGAATAAACTCTAGTATCATGAATGAGGACCATGAATCTATATTTTATAGGCCCATTTCATTGAATAAAGGACTCTCTTGGAGTTTAAACATTTCATAAATTATTAAACCACCAAATCATTTATATTCCACCTCATTTATTAATATAATTATTAAACTCCACTAATAATTAATAATTTATCCACACATCATCATATGATTTGTGGAAAAGCTGAATCAATATGATAACCAACTTAATAGATTCAACTGAATGATATCATATGTTATTCAACATGAGCACCCCAACGTGGTATAAAAGACCACATGAAGACACTAACCATATCATGGTGACTTTCACCACATCGTGGTTTGAGATTTAGTACATAATATTTATCAATATTCTATACCTCATAGGCTTTATGAATAATGTTATAACTCATTGTGAATCCATCCGTACAACTTTGGATATGATTATCATTATCTATATCACATTTTAGATAAAAACTTTTTATAAAAATAAATTATCATTAGAAGACCCTATGTGTGACCCTATGGGATTTTTTAGCATTAAAAATGATTATGAAATCCCTAATCCATAATTCTAAACAAATAGAGGCCCCTAAAAAATTTCCACTACCACTTAAGCTTCAAATGGTTTTGGCGTGATCTCAATCAATCACACTCATATCTCTAGATGAAAATGTCCTTTAAAAGATATATCTCTATACATCATATGAATTCTTATATAATACCTTTTTCTAAGACATACCATGACCACTATTATGGGGATATTCTCTAAATCCATGAACACATAAGATATATAAATGGTCTTTATCCTATTATATGATATAGATATATTTTATGGTATAAAATATATATACAAACGTCTAATTATTTGAATTAGTTTAATAATATCATAGGGGGTAGATATAAGATATTTATCCACTTTCTTATCTAATCATATTATAAGATATGATGATATCATAATGTGGGTTGATTGTATTCTACGATCAACATGACATTCTATCATTAACTTGACATTCAAATGTTAAAAATTAACATTTAGTTATCTCCCACACTTGGATATAATTATTATAGATGTTTCATAAGATAAAACACATAATAGATTCAATAGTTCATTTTAATAAATGCATGAATGGATGAAAATTTTTACTGGTACATTATGGATGTGTGAGTAAACACATGGAAACTTGAGAAGCATCCCTGAGGGTTATATAAGGCGGTTAGTGCTATAGAGATAGTTGATCCAAGCCTAAATAAACCTCCTATATATTCTCTCTACCTTATCCATACTTAACTCTTGAGAGATGATAACATATCTTAGATGTGTGGAGGGTACCACTAAAATTATTAGGTGATAGATACCAAAAGTTTTCATACATAAATAATACATCTTATTATTTGGATATTCATTACATAATAATAAAATAAATTCTATAATCATAAAGGTTTAGTGTCTTTAGAAACTTGGATACATAGAAAAATGGTACATAAAATATTTATATAGTATCCCATTATTTTTTCACAACTAGTATCCTTATTAAAAATATAATACTTAAATTTTTTCTCATAACATGGGAAATGGAAACATAAAAATGGATGATATTAGATTATTATTAAGGGTAAACATAAGAGATACCAATAAATGATCATAAGTGAGCATAAAATAAACATAAGGGTATTAGAACATGATCAAAACTTACAATAATCATACTCAACCATTCAAATATCTATAATCATTAATCATGGAATAAGGTTTTTTCAATCAATAAATATAATACATTAAAGAGTAAAATCATAAAAAATCAATAATATACCATGAGAACATAAAATAAGTATAAGAAAGAAGTTTTTAACATGCAAATTAGCATAGAAAATCACTTCCTTAGTTAAGGCTAACTACCAATACTATCATAATGGATTGAGTTCACTCCCCATTCCATCATTTCCTAAGTCAAGTTTCACTCCCAAGATTATATTCTTAGAAAAATTCCCTCGCTGAACTGGGTTCACTTCCCATTTCATTCCTTATTATCACATGATATATTCTTATTTACCTAATTCATTAGATGGATATATAATTTTGATCCCATCCATTACATAATTAAAACCATAACACGTTTTCCATAATATCTCAAAACATTCATCATATCATCATATCACAACCCATGGAAAGGATAACAGTTTCATAAAAATTTCATCATTATAATCATAAGATATATAGATAAAAAATAAATATTGTAACACTAGATAATATCCCTAGTAAATCATAAGAAACATCAAAGGATGTTGTTATAGATGAAAATATATTTAAAAGATAATTAGAAAAATCCTTGAGGAAAATACCCTTTTTATTTTAAAATAACTTATTTAATATCTAAAAATTTACAAAATATTAAGGAAAATATTTTATTTGTAAATAATAAAGGAAAATTATAAATAAATTTTTAAATAAAATTTTATACTTTATAGTGAGTAAATCCATTCATGTTGTGTACATTAAAACAAAAATTCCTTTCATTTTTTGGTAAAAAGTCAGAAGTACATCGTTCAGAAAATGATAAAAAGATTACTTTAATTTTTTATAGAAATTAAAAAATGGGTAAAATTAATTTAATTAATATTTATATAATATTAAAAATACTCTTGAAAACATTTTAAAGAAAACATAGACATGGAAGAAAATATTCCCCACTGAAGAAAAAAAACATGGACGATTTTATTTAAAAAAACTATTTCAGTATCTTGACCACTTAAAGAGAAGAAAATTGAAATGAAAACATATAATATATATAAATAACCATAGTATAATAAAAAAATTAATATTTTGGACATATAGATAATATAATTTCATCATTGGAAAACTTAATCATAAACAATCCTCATGAAAATGAAACTGTAACATAAAACCCTTACGTCAAGTCTGTCTTGATTCATAAGCACTCTAAAATCCTGCATAATAAATTTATACTTATTATAACTATATAACAGAACCATAATTATATCTATAATACCATAAATAGTTTACTTGTAACATCTTATCATCCGTTCATCAACAATCTTTCTTTAACATCATCATTTCAGGTGTTAACTGCTTCATTTTTCATTTATGTTTTGGTTCAATGGTTATAGAACTTTAAATTTGATCATGATTATTCCAACTAAAAAATATTTATCATGATATAAATATCATATATATTCATTATATACATAATTATAACCATTAATATAAATCGGTGATGAAAAATGAATTACATCACTACATGGAGATGGTAGTCTGTATGTACGCAAGGGTGATGTTTCTATTTTTTTATGGATGAAATGAAAGAAAGGTAAATAATAATTAAACTTTATAGAACCATTATTATATTATAAATATCATATATATAAATTAAATATAACAAAATAACCAACCAAATTGAATATGAATGGTGTTTATTTGTAAATATTTTTAACTGGATAACACCAAATTAAAAAACATGAATAATAATGAAAGTTTATATCCATTTGGAATTAATTTTACCTAAGAACAACATCATTTAAGATTCAAGTAGTAGTACTTTGTACCCCTATTTAAAATACCTTTTAAGGATCATTCCATCATTAAAATTTTTGGTTCACTCTTTTTGTTTCCTATATATTTTATATGCATTGTTTGATATTTCTTACAAGTACTATAAATAGAATTTTCTATCTATTCTAGTATAAAAAAATTAATCTTCTGACCCAAATAACCTTTATTTCCAAACTAAATTAGAGATTATTTTACCTTTGTGGTTATACCTGCAACAATATTATTTTACCTTTGTGGTTATAAATGTAAGCACAATCAAGTTCTTGAATTTGAAGGGCACTTTTCCTTTTATATACCTGCAACAATATTATTTTCTTAGGACCAAAAGCATGACCCAAATAGGGTGTGAGAATAAATCCTAGTAGGCAACCACCTGAAGATATGTTCCTAACAGTTAGTGAGTATATGGCAGGTAATAGTACAGTAAGCAATAAAAAGTAAGAAGTAAACAGGATGATACACAACAGTAAACAATCCACAGATCAACAAGTAGCAGTGAAGAAAATAGCTAACCACAAACAGGAATCCCTATGTGAAGTACTCAAAGCCATCCACTATGGTCCTATCCAAGAAGTACCAACAACCCTCTGGGCAGTACACTTAGCCTAGCCCCTCTGGTTTGGTCATAGAAAAATTATAAGACTCTCTGAGGAAGCATGCTCAGTCAATTCCCCTTATAGTATAAGGTAGTCAGGGACTCTCTGAGGAAGATCACACAGTCAAATCCCCTTATAGACCTAAGGTATAGAGACTCTCTAAGGAATCTCACTTAGTCAATTCCTCTTATAGCCTCAGGTCGATCACATACTTTCTTAGGAAGCTCACTCGGTCAATTCCTCCTATAACCTGGAATGGTTTAAGGAAATTCCAACAAAACAAAGACTCTCTGAGGAATCTCACTCATTCTATCCCCGTATAGTCTATAATTCTCAAGAATCTCTAAGGAAGATCAATTGGTATATCCTTCTGTGGTTTATAATGTCCAAGACTCTCTGGGAATCTCACTCGGTCTATCCCCTATAGTCTATAATGTCCAAGACTCTCTGAGGAAGCTCACTCGGTCTATCTCCTTATAGTCTATAGCACCAGGTTTTCACGACCCTGTGCCATTCAGAGCATAATAATTCTATAAGGACAAAGTAAACCTACAAAGATACTTGGCTAACCATTTTACAACATAACAAGCATGTCAGGGAACAAAACTCCATTCTACGGTCACAAGGCATGGAAAAAAGGTATAACGACCAAAGGCTGAACAAGACCAAAAGGTCATAAACCGAACAAGGCATGGGTAAAACATCCAAGCTTAGAAATTATCCTTATACACAGACAAATTATCTCTACACAAGCATATAAGCAAGGTAGCAAAGAAACAAGGGCAAAACAATAAACACGCAATACCCCATTTAAGGGTATTGGTGGAATTTACACATAATACTCAAAAAATTTGAACAGAAAGGCACAAACCACCTATCTTGATGCTAGGAGATTAGTATACTTGAACCAAGAGGCTTGAATCTCCATAGAACATCTTAGATATATAAAAATACACAAAATGTTCAACCCATAATAACTTGGAAAAGAGGAGGAATTGGAAAACTATGCTCTAGGATAAGGAAGAGCTTACTGCTGCGGTTCCAACACAATCGACATCGGCCAATTCAGAGAACAGATGGAGGATCAAGGGTTCGAAGAAGATCCGCATCCATACCCTTTCTCTCGAATGAACCAAAGATAAAAGGAGGGCGTTTTGTCCGTCAGACGCGACCCCGGTGCGTTTAATGAAAAAAAATACACGGCATGTACTTTTGGAGTACACATCGTGTACTTACTATTTCTGTACTCCGCTTTAGGTGGCCTCATCATCACCCCACAAAACCGTGTGTGTGTGGCCCTTTCACGCCCAGCACACGGCCTCATGCGGCAACAAAGTACACGACATGTACTCATAAAGTACACGGCATGTACTCATAAATTACACGGCTTGTACTTCAAAAATTTTTTCCCCCAAAAACTACTCTTTTATCAAAACTCCAGAAAAAGGAAAAACATACCTGAAAAGAAGGTCCAGGTTCTTAAAGTATTTTTAAGAGTTTTCAATGCTATTTCACCATATAATCATTGAGGTGGTAATGTGATACCCTTATAAAATTATAAATTTATAAAAGAGTGGGTAGAACCAGAATAAAATAAGAAATTAAAATTTACAGAGTAGATGGTAAGTGTACCTTTCACCACTTTTTTATCACACCACATCAGTAATAGTGATCAACTTATCATTATGATTAAGAGTTTTTTGAAATAGGTCATCACCATTAATCCTAAAATTCTAGCACAGGTTAACATAATGTTCATACTTATTGTAAGTATATCATTGGATTGTGGATGGTGTATTCTATGGATATTTCTATCCATTTAGTCAATATATTCCCATTACTTTGGAATTAAATTTTTAATGGTCTTCTTTTATGAACTTAAAACATTTACCAGTCCCCATAAGACAATTTCCTCGACGCTTTTGGAATAAGGGAAAAATCAACCTCTTTCATAAATAGTTTTTTTATTATAATTTCCTTTGAATTCCATTTTTATTTTTTTATCAAAATCATGATATTGATGGGTGACTCCAATCTCCATTTCCACCTTGATATCACATCAAATGATTTATTCATAGCCGCTGAAGTATCTTATGGATAAATCCCTCAAGAGACTTGGTTTTAAGACACTAAAGAATCAATAAATTTTACCTTCCAATTCAATAATAATACTAGAATCATACCTCACAAGTCTTATCAAATTTTCCTCATAGGTACCAATCGATTCATCATCCTTTATCTTAAGATGAAATAATTCATTCTCTATATTCATATGAGGAATAAAAGGAAATTAATTGTTGAAAAATTATCTCCTAATCTCATCCCACTCTATGTAGTCCATTAATTTTCATTACCTCTAATTATTTATAAGAGTCCACCATTGATCTAATTCACCTTCCAAATGATATAAAACTATGATAACATTTTCATGTACCAATCACCAGAGAGTGGAAAATATCTTTTAAATGGTACTGATACACTGATCAATAATTATTGGATTAATGTAACCACTAAAAGAATGTGGATTTTGCTTCATGAAAGGCTCAAAAACACATTGTTACCTCTTTTTATCATTTGGAGGTTTTGCATAATTCACAAATTGAGAAAGTTACATAATTATAGAAACAAAGTTTTTCATTATGACTCCCATAACATTAGGTATATTAGGATAAAAATCATTTCATTTTCTATCAAATTCAACATTAACATGGTTCCTTCTAGTTCAAACCATTGACTAAAATCAAAAGACATAGTATGCGAAATAATAATCATAGTGGGAAATCCTAAAATCACAAAAATAATTTATTGTATTTCTAAATCAAGATACCTTATTTTCAATATATGACACCATTGGTTTAACCTACTCCATCCATGGTCATAATCTATTAAAATAATTCATAATATCTCTTAAATAAAATGTCAATTAGCCTAAACATGTACCCTAAGAGTGTCAAACTAAGTGCACAGTTAAGGTCCATTCATCATGAACCAAAATTTTGGCTGATATATACCCAACCAACTCTTTTCAGGGTTATTATCCCTAGATGCATCTATGTTAAAACCACATCCACTTGTAGTATCTAGACAGGGATGTATTTTATTAAGAAAACCAAAATTCTTTCTCTACTATAACATAGGATATTATTCTATACTTAGAATTATCCTAAGGGTTTCCCCTAAAGTTTTCTCATTCTATTTTCTAAAATTAATTAAACCTTGCTCTAATACCAACTATAGTGACCCAAATATTTCATTCATAAATACCACATATTATTATTGGAATATTCATTATATAAAATTTTTAGAATAATAAAGGTATAATTTCTTTGGAAACTTGGATACATAAACAATAGGTACATAAAATATCTAAATCATTTCTGATTAAACCTTCTTACATATATTATAATTAAAATCTTTCTTCATAACCTGGGGAAGGGAAACATAATAAAGGGTGAGATCAGTTGAAAAGTAAAGGTAAACATAATTTATATCAATCAATGATCATGATTTAGTGTAATATAAGAATAAATTTATGAGAACATGATAAAATATTACAATAATCATACCTAATCGGTCAAATATCATTAATCATGAATCATGGTATAAGTTTTTTTCAATAAAAATACATATGACATAAAAATGAGGAATAATAAATAATCAATCATGTGACATAAGAACATAACATAAGGATAATTAAGATGTTTTTGTTATACACATATGTATAAAAAAATAATTTCCTTAGTCAAGGATCATTTCCCAGACTATTATAGTGGATTGGGTTCACTCCCCATTCCATCATTTCCTTAGTCAAAGTTCACTCCCAAGACTATCTTATTGGGAAAAGTACCTTACTGATTTGGGTTCACTCCCCATTCTAGTCCTTATTATCTCATGAGATATCCTTATTTACCCAATGTGTTTTAGGGAAAAATAATTTCAATCCCACCAATCTTATAATAAAAAACATACATATGTGTGCCACAAGATTTTAAAAAATTCATCATATAATCATATCATAACCTATGAAAAGGATACAGGTTTTATATCTATTTAATAATCATAGCCATAAAAAATCTAGTTAAATAATAAAGATGGTAACATTGGATCATATTACCTGTAAATCATAAGAAACATCAAAGGATGTTTTCATATATTAATACACCTTTAAAAGGTAATTATAACAATTCTAAAGTAAAATAACATTTTAATTTTGAAACTACTAATTTAATTTATAACATTTTTCCAAATATAAAAGAAAACAATTTATTTGTAAATAAACCAATAAAATTATAATTTAATCTATAAATAAAATAATATTCATGATGGTGGGGAAATGTTTTCATGCAGTGTATAATAAAACAAAAATTCCTTTCACATTTTTTGGTAAAAAGTCATACATTCATCATTTGGAAAATGATAAGAAGATTCCTTTAATTTTTTTATAGAGATTAATAATGGGTAAAAATTAATTTAATTAATCTTTTTATACTGGTAAAAACAATCTTTAAAACATTTTAAAGAAAATATAGACATTGAAGAAAAGATTCCCGACTGAAGATAAAAACATGGTCGATTTTCCTTAAAAAAATTATTTTGATCTCTTGATTACTTAAAGAGAGTAAAAATGAAATGAAAAAATGAAATTTTTATAAATAACCATATTAGAGGAAAATAAATAAATTTTGGAGAGATATATCATACAATTTCATTGTTGGGAAATTTAATCATAAATAATCCTAAGGAAAATGAGATTGTAACATAGAACTATTACCTCAAGTTCATATTTATTAGTAAGCCCTCTAACCTCATGTATAATAAATTTGAATTTATTATAATTATATAAAACTATATTAATCATAATTATAATTCCATACATGGTTTAATTATAACATCTTATCACCTATTCATTAATAATCTTTCATTATCATCATCATTTCAGGTGTTAACTGCTTCATTTTTCATATATGTTTTGGTTCGACAGTTATGGTATTTTCACTTTGATCATGGTTAATTAATATATTTAATTTGAATCATGATATAAATATCATATATATTCATTATTTACATAATTATAACCATTAATATAAATCAATGATGAAAAATAAATTACATCACTACGTAGAGATGGTAGTCCGTACGTACACACGAGTGATGTTTTCTTTTTTTGATGGATAGAACAAAATAAAGCTCAATAATAATTAAAATTTCAAAAAAAATTATTATATTATAAATATAATATATTTAAATTAAATATAATATGATAACCAACCAAGAATTATGGGGATGGAAAATGAATCATATCACTACGTGGAGGCGATAATCCACACATACACACAAGTGATACTTTGATCTCCCATTTGATGAAGAAGAGGTGGTAAAAGGTTGTTAAATAATAAAAATAACATATAATATATTTATGAAACTTTATTCATATTTTTTTAAGGACAAAAATTGTTTATAGGAAGTATAATAAGAAATAAAATTGGAAGATCTTGGTTAAGATCCATACCACTTCTTTGAGAGAGCTCCTTTGACTTATTCCTTAATTATTGAAGGGTTGGTATTAAGAGAAGAAAAATCCTCTATGATTAAGGGAAAGAATATATTAAGGTTTTTATTAGGTATTTTATGATATAGGATACTCAAAAGATATAAATAAGGTAGGATAATAAGTTCCCTTTTATAAGTGAGGGGAGGGTCACACATGGAGTTTCTTAAAATATTTTAATGGTATAAGGCCACTTTCTAGGGAAAGTACCTAAAAATGGACAAGGATTAAAATTTATGATAATATAATATTTAAATTTATTCATTAAATAATATTTTTATTGGTTTGGGTGGAAATAATACCACAATCTATTGGTTTAACCCTTAATAAACTCATTTTAACCTTAACCATGGTAGTAAAATTTTACCATTTTTAATATTCACTATGAAAAAAATTAAGTGTAACCTATTAAATTATATAAATTTTTATGATTATAAATTTTGAATCAATTTTACTTGATTTAATTTCTAGTTGTGTCTTAATTTAATTTTAAATAAGTGCATAAACTACAGTGAAAACCAGTTTTAGAAAAATTGAATTTTTCAGCATAAAAGTTAATTTACTTCCATTACTTTCCTTGTAAAAACCATAAAATGAATTTTAAAATATTATATTAAATATATAGTCAACAAATTTCATTAAAAAAATTTAATTAATAGATATTAAATTAATTTATTAATATAAAAACACATTTTGCGCATAAAAACAGTTTTTAGAAAAAATGTGTTTTTAAGCCCAAAAATGAAATTATAGAAAAATAAAGTATAATGATGATTAAAATTTAATTAATTATATTAATTATAATTGTATTATTATTTTTTTAATATAAAATTCAAAATATAAAGGGAAATTTACTTTAAAAAATGATAATTTTTACAAAAATTGATATTTTTCATCATTCGATAATTTTTTTTTAGAAAAATCCTAAAAATTCACCCTAAGATAATATAGTCATTCTGATTTCAAAAATTATATTTATTTACTCAAATAAAATTTTAAAATTTTTTATAAATTAATTATAATGTTCTTGTGCAAAAAGTGATATAAAACCCATTTTTTAAGAAAACATATTTTTGAAGCATAAAATGACTTTACTAAAAAATTGTGTCCTTATTTATTATGAATTAATAAATAAATTTGAATTATTTAACACCTTTATAAATATTTTTTATAATTTTTTATTTCTATTCATACCTTCCAATTTAACTGTTAGGTTATAACGGTTCACTATATTGTAGTTTATATAGACTCAGATTTGCATGTAAGAAAAACTATCAAATACTTTAAGTTTTTTTAAAAGGAATTACATATAAAATCTTATGGTGTTACAATTAAAATCATCTTGTGAATACACCGTGGAGGAGGTAATCATTTGGATACTTATTTATGTTATTCATTAGACACTAACCAAAGATAGTCACAAAGGCTCATCAATGTAAGGTAGATGTTCTTCATTTTATATATACATGATTTTTCATTTCAATCCATGGTGCTATTA
The DNA here is from genome assembly GCA_963277665.1 of Viscum album. Taxonomy (NCBI): domain Eukaryota; kingdom Viridiplantae; phylum Streptophyta; class Magnoliopsida; order Santalales; family Viscaceae; genus Viscum; species Viscum album. The sequence continues at coordinate 1,201,608,855 of OY728159.1, read as the reverse complement.
TAATTTTAGGTTTTGAGAATCTTCCGATATGATTATTTTTTTTTCAATCGCTAGAAAACCCATAGTGATATTAGTGAAAAAATTAAAGAGATAACTTATTATTGGGAACTCTCACACATGAATAGTGACTAAGTGTGACTCTATACTCAGAAGAACTATTATCGATATAAAGAGTTGAATAATTCAAATAATTGTAGAAATGTAGTGTTTTGATAGGTTAATAAGTATTTCATGTTAGATGAGTTCATATGATAGATTTGGTCTCATATTTAGTGGTACCAGAGCACTATCATTTTGTTTGATTCTCAAAATCATGTTGAAAATAAAGAAAAAATCATATCATATTGTAGTTATATTTGATATTATTAAAAATGATATAGAAATTAAAATATGGATTTTTTATGATATGTGATATAATAGGAAATAATATATAATTTCAATTGTTTTTGGTCTTATGATATTCAATACTATAAGCTATGATATAATCTCATAATATGACATGTGATATCATAGTAAGTGATATAATGAAATCCTTTGGTTTCTCATTGAATCATAGCATATGATATGGGTAGTTTTTGTTGACTATAATGTTAAGTTTTGTATAAAAAACATAGCATAATATCACTTAAGTGATATTAATACCAATAATAGAATATGATCATTATCTATGGAAGGGTTAATGTTACACATACCACTGTACTGATGTATGGAGTAAAATAAAATTGCAAGGTTTTGAGTTAATGTTACCTTGGTCAATTGTAAAATGTAGTAGTGTTTTCCAAGATATGATAGGAAAAGTAACTTATAAGAGGTATTGAATAGTAGTCTAAAATGAAACTTTGAATTTTCATTCAACTCAAGGTGAAAAACTACCAGAATTTAAGAACTTCCAATCATCCCATAGTTTATCAAAGTAAAAACAATATAAATATAATAATTGATGGAATAAATATAAATTAAATAGAATTATAAACAAGTGTAAAACTTGTAAATACTGTAGAAATTCAATTTGTTGGACATTCAATAAAATCTAAAAAATCTAAAAAATAAAAAATATATGATTAGTGAAAAATAAAAAAACCTATACTATCATATTACAATTCAAATGATCCTATAAAGGATATTATAATGTTTAAATTTTACCCAAAATGCATGGAAGATCTTACAACCTAATTCAAGGTACTTATCTTCCTATCCTTGAAATCCCTCTATCATGATGGATCAGACCTAGCTCTGTCTTCTTATCCTTATACGCCCTTGACTTAAACTTGTCATAAGGTGATATATCTTCCTATATATGGATTCCCTTGATCATGAAAGATTTGAAACATAATGAATAAAAATATAAAATGACAAATATGTTTACAAATTTAAACTTCACATAGCACAACTCTTAGGAAACACACTTAGAAAGAGAACAATTACACTGATCAGAAGCACTCTCCGCAACAAGTAATGGAAAAAGATAAATATGATTAGAAACTTTCAAAATTAATGATTATAATTCTTCCAATTCATGAAGTAATAGTATAATTTATTTTCAAATCTTTGATGATTAAATTCCATAATCTTTAGGCCTAGTTATAACAATCTCAGTTGAAACATCATCATATTTTGATGAACTCCACATAACATCCCATATTTTAATGGAATTATTCCCACACCACAATAGTGCTTGCAAATCTGATAAGATTAAAATTGGTCATTAAATTCAGTTTATTGGATTTTCATCACACAATTCAAAAACAATTACAAAAAAACATTTTAAGTTGGATCAAATTTTCTTAACAAGTATATTGTGATTTCCAAAATAAGGGTATAAAGGAAGTAATTTACAATGTCCCTATCAAATCCTTAACATGATTTGATACTTATGATATAGATATATAATTATATATGACTAATAGAAGAAGGGTTATCTATCATTTAATACAATTGATAAAACTTTACTATCAATTGCATGCCATGACTCTCGGTTGTAGGTTGTGATTAAATATCATGATTTACAATATACATACATACATATATATACATATACATATACATATACATATATTTATATATCATTAAATAAAATATATGAAGAAAGAATTGTTTTTTCTAATTTTAATTATGAATTGAATTATATAGTTTATAAATTTTTTGTAAATTATTAAAATGGGAATTTTTGAATATTTATTTAAATTATAAATTTTTTATAAATTAATTAATTATAAATGTCTATAATTAATTATTAAATGTTTATGAAAATTTTAATAATTATATATTACATAATATAAAATTTTAATATTAAATATATTTTTAAATTAAATGGGTTGACTTATAATTTATATTTAAAGTTTTTATATAGAAATTATAAGGGCAATTTATAAAATGTTTATAAATTAGAAAATAAGGCATAATATAAAAAATTTTATATTAAATTGTGAATTATTCATAATATTAATTTTAATTTTTCAAATTAAAATGACCTATTTTTTTAAAAAAAAATTTAAACCATATCAAAAATAATTTTGAAAATAAATTTTAAGGTTAAAATAATATTAAATATGCTATATTTAGATTATGTAACTTATTTATATAAAAGAATTTAACTATAAAATGTTAATATTTCATTTAATATATTATATTCAAGAGGAATTCCATATAAAGGATATTATAGAGTAGTTAATATTAGAAATAAATATTAAGTTTTTATATTTATTTAGTTATGGAATCACTATAACACATGAATTAATTATAAAATGTTTATAATTGAATTAATTATAAAATGTTTATAATTGAATTATTTATGAATTGTTCATAAATTATTTATATCATGTTTAAATATATGAATTATCCTTTCATTTAGTTTATTCCAAATTTATCTAAGAATATTATTGTTATATTTTTAATGGATGTATATTTTAGTTTAATGATTCATGTTGCTTCTATAAATTTTCATACACGCATATAAGGAGTTACATGCTAGGTATGATAATTGATTTTGATTTATTTTACCATAACTTTGGCTTGTATTGGGTCATGAGAATGAATTTAAGAAGTTAATTGTTTTTTATACATATTAGGTGTTATAATTATGATATAATTGAGGTCTCTCTTGAGTAAAGTAACCTTGGGTAGAGGGAATTTGGATTGGACTGCTGACTAGTTTAGAGGCTTATTCCTTATCCTAAAAATGAGGGTTTGATATCTGTCTCTCCAAGATTACTATTATGGAGAATATTGATTTCATATGATTCTAATACTTTACATGAAAGTGTTTCATGTACCTTATGAATCAAATGCATTTGTATGTGTATAAATATAATTGGATTTTAATTTAGTTTAGTGATACAAGCTATCAGTTGTGTAAAGAGTTTCACATCAATATGGTTTGAAAATTTTGATTTAATGAAAGGAATAGGGATTAAAAACTAAGTAATTAAAAGAATTTATACATGTAAAGTGAATGATTTAGGATACTATGGTGAGATAAAATCCCTTTAAAATAATACTAAGTGGTAGATTCTTTCCAAATAAAACACTTTTTATGAACTTGATCATTCAACTAGGTATGTTTTTCTAAAATAGAGTGCCCCTGAATTATCTTGTGAAAGGTAAGAAAGTAACAAGGTGACCTTAAGAGTTAATTGACTCATTTTGTGTGTGTTATATTTGGGTTACACATAGATATATAACCCTAAGAGTTATGATACTAGAGTAATGGTGTTGAGTTTATCCATATGATGGATTGGATAAGGAGTTGACTGCTCAACCATCCAAGAGTCATATATGATATAAATGAAATGATGTCCTACCTAAATAAATAATTGGAAAGAGGAATATTAAAATTTACTCACCACTTAGTGAAATATAAATATTTTCCCACTAATAGATATGATGAATTTAAAAAGGGATCATAATTTTAGTGAGAACACATTAAATAAAATTCTTTATTAAATGAATGTAAAATGTGATACTCTTCAGATAAAATATTCTATTGTAGATAAATAACATCATCATCATCCAACTTTACTTTTAGATCAATCCTTGAAAAAGAGAATCTTAAATTAATAAAAAACATATATTGGTATAGAAACTTAAGAATAATTCTTATATTAGAGATAAAGTTATATGTTTTATAGAAACACCTTCCAAAGAAACCAACTATTGAAGTAGTTTAAAAAGTGGATCTAGATACTTATGAGAATCATGGAAATATTCAATTAATGTTTTATAGTAATTATTTTCAAAATAAACTAAGGAAAATTATTCTAAACTCATGTAATCAATATCATTGTGTATATTAATGACTTGGAGAGACTAAAGGTTTCCTTTAAGGTTTGATCTAGTTAAGGAATTCATTCTATAATTAGGGTTGGAAATTTTATGAAAATATAAATGAATTCAATACAAATTTACCCTATTTTCTCAAAGTGTTAGGGATAGAGGAACATGGCATGTGATGCTTGGGTTCTTGTGTAATGTTGATAGTATAAAAGGGTAAAGGTTTAACTATAAAGGGAAGATTTGATTTTTATAATAGTTATCCATGTTCATTGAAAACCAAAGACAGTTTCAGGAATAAAGGACATTGTTTGCATATTATGGAATTATCCCAAATACCTAAAGGGATTTGAGAAATTTCATAGAGAGTTCACATCAGGTATTATTGTTATAGATATTAAGTCTTCTATTTTTAAGGAAATATGATACCAAATGTATAATTTAAAAATGTTTTAAATATATATGAGTTCAAAATAACGGTATAAATTGATTAATCATGTAGTTTTCATTCAAGTGATGAAATAAAGGGTTACTAAATCATGGAATTAATGCATAATAATATATCAAGATTAGATAGATCTATATAAGGGATGTGTATATTCATCTTATTTATCTTATATAGAAAGAAAAATTGTTTTTAACATAGTTATTATAAACAATATGAGAGTATGTTTATAAAAATGGTGTTTGATTAATAATATTCTATAACATAATTGAAAAGAAGATAAATAAAAAATGTTTTATCTAGGATAAAATAATTTATATAGATGTTTGTTAAAATATGAGGTATGTGATTCCATCATCAATCAATGATATATTTTAAAGAATAAAATATTCTTTTATGTATGCTAATATAAACCCATAACATACCATAAATATATGGATAAATAGTTTATTTGTTAAACGTTCTCACTAATAATAAATATGTGTTATTTTTTGAACATAAAGGAGTTTACGTATCTTTGAATGAAATTATGAAGAGAATATAATATCTAAGAGATTAATTAGAATATGTTTGGACTTAGAGAAGTTTAAAGTTAAAAAATAAAATATTATACCTATAAAAATTTAATTTGAGTATCTCTTAATATCCTAAAAGAGGTTAAGATATGTTATTAAAGAGAAATGTAAATAGTTACATTTAGTTTCTATAACAAAGAGGTTATCACTTTATATCTTAAAGAAGTTTAGAATGTGATGGTAAATAAATCAATGTAAAGAGTTATATATTGTTACCAAAATGATATTAAGGAAAAAATTTATGAAAAAGTTTCTATGAAAGATATTGGTAATGAAATCATAAGGGAAATCCAAATAAACAACAAAAGTTACTAATATCGTAACATTGGATGTTCTGAAGTAAAAAAGTTTGAATACTTGTTAAATGTGTTGAACATTAGGAATATGATTGCTAAGTATCTTCATTACTCAAACTATATTTATTCATAGATGTTCCTCACTAAAGGGGGTATAGTAGGAGGGATTTATTAGATGACCCCATAGAGATGGTGCAGGAATTACATAGTGATGTAATGAGTTTAAAAAAACACAAATAGTGCAGCAAACATAAGGCCTCTCTGGTGGTATATCGTATGAGATATGATTAGGTGACTGATTATGTATAGTTTTGTAAATATTCTTAAAACTATTTAAGAATATGGAATGAATCATGTTATAAAAAGGTAGTCTTTACTTTATCATGCTTTCATGTTGGCTTTATATATTCATGAAGTGAAATGATAATTGACCTCTCAAAGTAGGACTTTGAGTTATCCTTAACTTATGTTTGTTATGAATGTTATATTTTAGGATGAAATGTTAAGGTTAACATGAGTGGGATTTAATATAGAGATATAAAATATTCCCTAGAGACACCAAATGTTTTTTTTGTGTGTTGGATGACTTTCCAATTATACCATATAGCGTATCGTACACTATGTCTTTGGTATAATAAGGGTGCATGTTTCATATTTGGATTTCCTAAATATTTGAGTTTAAAAAGACACCTAGAATGACAATTTTTACAATTTGATACTTTTATTACACAATTAAAGAGTCTTAGATAATTAGGGGGAAGTTGGGTATTCTACTGATCATATTTCTTCTCAAGACTTACCTAAGATTATATTTATCCTCTTATATGATGAGTATGAAATCTGGGCCCTCAACCGAAATATACTAAAGGGGTGTATGGTCATACTTAGATAAGAAATGTGATGTTATTATCTATTAGATGAGGGGTATGTGATGTTCTCAACCATAAGGGTGAAATACATGTGATGTATTCATCAACCTAATCAATTTATACTTGGGGAATCAAGAACACATGAGAAGCTATAAAAAATTGATGTACTCCATGTACCATAGAAATTAAATATCATGAACAAAGGTATCATAATAAAACACATACTTTTATATGATTCAATTGGTGTATACATGTATAGAGATACATGTGTTTAATATAGATTACACTAGATCCTTTTGTAGCTTGAGTAGAACTGGTGCTTTGGTAAATGACACTCTTTGATTATATTTATGGATTTAGGAATCTATATTTATTTTTAATGCTACAAAGTCTTATGGGTTCACATTTTGTGGTTTATTTAATGGGTATTGAGTTTTATGAGCTTAGAGTGTTGATCTAAACATGTTTTAAAGTTTATCCAAAATAATGAATGAATATTTACAAGGTATGACCTATGTTATGATACATAGTGAATTTTATGATAAATTTCCAAAAAGTGTTTTTGAAATATCCAAAAAGAGTTTTGGATATGGTTTAAATTTTCCAACTCCTCCTTACCATCCCTTCTACTTTCTCCTACCTCCTCTCTGAACAAATCTCTGTCTCTAAGGACATTGATCTCCTCCATGAAATTCGCTCCCAACAGCACCCTATGTTGTTGGTTCCAATGATCATCTATCCTACTATTGTTATGGAAATTTTTATTGAGGATACTGATGGAACTAATGGGGTGGTCTATTAAGAGTAAATAGTTTTATATTCCTCCTATAGTCTCTATAAAAATGTATATATTGATTAAAAATTGATTGTACTTACATAGGGAAAAAATTCAACACATCATCCCCCAACAACTGATTTCATATTATCTACACCAAAAAATGAGGTCACATTGGTGGTTGATTCTCTTAACCTTTCTTGAACTATTATTGTTTTAAAAATTGAGAACTTACACTTCTAGCTCCACTATAAGCCCTGATCCATTGGATAATATCAAGAAAATATTCTATATTGTTTAAAAAATTCTTTCCCATATCAGCTGATATGAACCACACACACACAAACACATATTTAGAGATTAATTTCATAAATACCACATTTTTTTAATTTAAGGGAATAAATCATGTTTTATGATTTTTAATAAATAATGAAATTAATTGTAAAATGGATTAAGTGGTTGAATTTTAATTGATTATTTTCACCACTATAGATATAGGCTTTATCAATATACAAAAAGGCTACTATCATTGTTAAAAAAGAACTATACTCATAAGAACCATTAAAATTCAGACACTTTTATTCGAACTAAAAAGAGTGATGATAAAATTACCCTTCATCAATGCTAAAAAAATCACTAACAAAGGATAACATTAGTTAGTATTTTTTTAACACTATAAAAGGGTGATTGTATCAATGATATTTATAGTGTTGATAAAAGTTCCTTATATTAGAACTATTTTGATCACTAATAAAAGATCATTTTATTAGTATTAATAAAATTCATAGGTTACAATAATGTGTTGCTAAATAACATTACAAAATCCAATTCAAAATAAAATTACAATTTAATTTCATATAAATAACAAATTAAAATTATAAAAAAATCCACATTAAAAACCTTTCAATACACTAAAATCACATTATTTTTCATAATTTATTACAATCATAACATCTTCCAAAAAATTTAGAGACACCATGGGTGGCCCTCTATTTCATTATCTTTAAGACCCCCTTTCAAAATAGCCTAATTGATCTACTAGTTTCAGAACACACCACCCTAGCTTGAGAACAAAACAAAGAGTGTAATTGTAGTAAAAAAAATTCATAGGTTAGTAATACTATAAAGAAATAAACAAAACATAAATACTATATAATGCATTAATAAAATGTAACTTTTAAACTAAAAACATGCACTTTGAGTCATATTGGGCACACCGTGTCTTAGATTCACATGTAGTTGATTATTACACATCACAAATGATATATGAATTTTTCTCCTAAAGTATCAAGACAATCTAATTTTTTTCCTACATTTTGAATATGTGATGTGTGTTTTGAACTAAAATATTAATTTTAAATAAAAACATACACTTTCAATTATATTTTCCTCACCATGTGTCACATTGACATGTGGATAATCCTTACACATCAAAAATGACATTTGGATTATTTTCCTAAAATTATCAAGATAATATGAGTATATTTTCTCAATTTTGAGTATGTGAGGTGTGTTTTGTACTAAAATGTTGATTTTAATTAAAAATAAACACTTTCAGTCATACCAGAAATAGATTGTGTCATATTGATGTGTATCCAATTCCTATTTATATAAAATGACTTATGGATAGTTTTACTAAATTATTAAGACAATACAAGTGTTTTTCTTGGTTTTTAGTGAGTGATGAGTGTTTTGAACTAAAATGTTACCTTTAAACTAAAAACATGATCTTTAAGTCATACTTAGAACACCATGTGTAATATTTATGTGATATTGATTCCTACACATCATAAATGACTTACAGATCATTATATAAAAATATTAGGACAATTTGAGTGGGTTTTCTTAGTTTTTAGTGAGTGACACATGTTTTGAACTAAAATGTCAATTTTAAACTTAGAACACACACTTTGAGTCATACCAAGCACATCATTTGTCAGATTAACTTGTGTTTGATTTATACACATTAAAAATTAATTATAGATTATTTTACTAAAGTATCAAGACAATCTAAGCATGTTTTCTTGGTTTTTAGGATGTGAAGTTTGTTTTGTACTAAAATATCAATTTTAAATAAAAACACACACTTTTATTCATACCGATGACACAATATGTCAGATTGATGTGATACTAATTATTATACATCACAAAGGACTTATAGATATTTTTACTAAATTATCAAGAAAATCTGAGTGTTTTTATTTTTTTATGTTAGTGAAACTTGTTTTGAACTAAAATGTCACTTTTAAACAGAAATAACACTCTTTGAGTTATATTGAGTGTAACAAGTGTCATATTTATGTGAGGTTGATTCATACAATTCAAAAATGACTTATGGACGTTTTACCTAATGTATCAAGAAAATACAAGAATGTTTTCTTATTTTTGAGTAAGCAAAGTGTGTTTTTTTATAAAATGTCTATTGCAGATAAAAAAATACAATTTTAGTCACACCAGAAACACCATGTGTTAGATTGTTGCCCAGATGATTAATATAACTAAAAAATGAATTATGGGTAATTATTTTTAATTATCAAGATAATTTAAATGCATTTTATCAATTTTTAATGAGTAATTCATCTTTTGAACTAAAATGTTACCTTTAAACTAAAAACATACACATTGAGTCATATCAACCACACCATGTGTTTAATTGACAAGTAGCTTATTCCTGCACATCAAAAATGACTTATGGATCATTTTACAAAAGTATCAAAACAAAACATGCGGTTTTTCTTAGTTTTAAATGAATGACACATGTTTTAAACTAAAATATCCCCTTTTAACTGAAAGAATAGATTTTGAGTCAAATTGGCCACACTCTATGTTATATTGACTTGTGCGTCCTACACATAAAAAATTACCTATAGATCATTTTTTAAAGTATCACGATAATCCCAGTGTGTTTTATCAGTTTTGAGTATGTGAAGTGTGTTTTGTACTAAAATAAAGATTTTATATAAAAACACCCACTTTCAGTCATACCAGCCACATCCTATGTTAGATTGACATGCAGATGATTCCTATATCATAAAAATGACTTATGGATTTTTTTCCTAAATTATAAATACAATCTAAGCATGTTATCTTGTTTTTTAGTCCGTGTCACATGTTTTAAGCTAAAATGTTACTTTTAAACTAAAAACATACACTTTATTTCATATCAGGTACACTGTGTGTCAGATTAACATAAGGGTAATTCCTATATATCAAAAATTAATTATGGATAATTTTATTAAATTATCAAAAAATAAGAGTGGTTTTGCTCATTTTTCAATGAGTGATGAATATTTTTAACTAAAATGTCACTTTTAAACTGAAAACATACACTTCAAGTCATACCGGAAACACCGTTTATTATATTGACATGTACTTGATTCATACATGTAAAAAATGACACATGGATTGTTTTATTAAAGTATCACAAAAAATACGAGTAAATTTTCTCAGTTTTGAGTATGTAAAGTGTGTTTTGTACTAAAATATAAATTTTAAATACAAACACACACTTTCAGTCACACTCAATACATTGTGTTTTAGATTGATGTGCATGTGATTTCTATACTAAAAAAAACCTATGGATTATTGTACTAACTTATCAAGAAAATATAAGTGTATTTTCTTAGATTTTAGTAAGTGATGCATATTTTGAACTCAAATGTTACTTTGATACTAAATACAAGTACTTTGAGGCATACTGAGTACAAAATGTGTCAAATTGATGTGTGGTTGATTCCTACACATAAATAATGATTTATGGATCATTTTACTAAAGAATAAATACAATTTGATCATGTTTGATTATTTTTGAGTATGTGACATGTGTTTTAAATTAAAATTTCAACTTTAAATCAAAACACACACTTTCAATAATATCAGGCACACTATGTATCAAATTGATGACCGGTTAAGTCTTATATATCAAAAATGACTTATGAATCTTTTCCCTAAATGTATCAAGACAATATGAGGGGTTTTTACTAGTTTATTATTGAGTGACACATGTGTTGAACCCCAATGTCACTTTTACACTGAAAACAAAATCTTTGAGTCATAACAGACACACTATGTGTTAGATTGATGTGTGGTAGATTCCTACACATAAAAGATGAATTATGGATAATTTTCTTAAATTTATATAACTAAAATGTTTTTTAAGAAGTCTTGGATCCAAAAGATAATGCATTGAATCACTACATAACATAAATAAATTAAATAAATAACTAATAGATCTAAAGATATACATTAAATAGTACCTCAATACATCCTCCTTGTTAAATAATTCTATGATAATTTATTTTTCTATAATAATTTTTTGCCTATAAAGATAACAATAGGCCTCAATGCATAGTTTATGGTTCATAATGAAAGCCATAAAATTTTGGCTTTAAGAGGGACCATGAACTCTGTATTAAGGCCCTTTGTGCTCTTTATAGACATAAAAATGCTTGCAAAAAAATAAACTATGCATAACAAAAAAACAGGGGACTAGTGGTGATTTTTTATATTGGGTACCGTTTAAACCACTGTCCAATGGTTCAATGATGGTTTTTTATAACTATTTCTAAATTTGGTATTGGAATCCCAATTAAGACAGTTTCACTCATTTAAAATCAATTTCAGGGAAGTGTTGTGGAACAATTTTTTAGTAGTGGTGTTTTCAGTTTTTAGAGGTTATTTTTACCCTCAAAACTACCAAGGATTTCATAGCAGTTTAAACAACCACTATTTTTTTTTACTATATATGGTGGTGTTTTAAAATGAATCTAATTGTTTTACCATATATAGCAGTGGTTTAAACAACCACTATATATAGATTCTAAAAAAATAAAAGATGTAGAAACTGTATCCCTAGAAACAAATCAAAAAGGAAGTGTCTAATAGATGAAAATACTCTAGAATCATATTGATATTCTAAAAACCTTAACCGACCAACTATAAATAGAGTTTTAATAAAATCATATTCAAAACATGAGAAAAATTTATGCTATATTCAAATATATACATTTATAGAATTGATAATGAATTATTTTATATAAATAATTACAACAGGAAGTGAGAATCAAGAATAACAACATAAAGAGTGTTAATATAGGATTATCCAAGTTTTTGATATCAGTAAAAATAAACTTAGGTTTAAAAATATACAAACCCAAATCAAATAAAAATACAACAAAATATAAACAACTTTCAACAATTAAAAGGTTATCAATAAAATCTAAAATCAATGGATTAGAAATTTCAAAAAGTAAGATCAAATAAAAATGAATGAAAGACCTTATCATAACACCAAAATACACTAATAAAATCAATAAAAAATAATTTCCTATAAAATCAACACAAAATAAAATCATCATGTTTCCACTTCATCTATGCTTACAAATATCAACATTCCACAATATTACCACATCACTACATACCACCACATATTCAAATAACCCCACTATATATATAGAACCCCATTCTTTATTTCACAACATAAATACCTATGCATATCCATTGCAATCCTCTTTTACATTTTCACCACACATCCACATAAATTGTTTCCACAACATCACTAAATAGATAACAACACAACACAAATAAAAAAATAACCTTAAATAAAATACTATAATAATTTTAACATAATAAGGCTTCCTCATAATAATAAAAGAATGAACTAATCCCCCACAACTTTCCTCCATTGATCCCTAAATGCTACCAAAACCCCACTTTTAATCTAGAAACAACAAAACACCCCAAAACTACAATCATAACAATGATAACATAATAAAAAATGGATAAAAAACTTATACACCCATGACTTACTTATAAACTCCTCATTACATGGGCCAACCTAACTCTTCCTCCTAAAATGAGTCTACTAAAATCTCTTATTTCATCATAGTAATCATATGCTATCCATCCCAACTCTAATATAACATTTAACCAATGTAAAAAATTCACCAAAATATAATGGAATAATTTAAATGGAATCATTTAATAAATAAAAGAAAAGGGCATAATAATGATAAGTGTAAGAGAAATTTCAGAATAAAACATAAAAAATAAACCAAGCATATATATTTCATTCAATTTAAAAGAAATAAAGATATCCCCTATCTCAAACCGCAACATGGTTTCTAAATCACCATATCATTTTGTTAGTCTATTCTGAGTTTAGTTACACATAACTATCACTAAATCCAGATTCAACCCTCATCAATACCCAAATAACTAAGATCAACACCATCTCACTCTCCATATCCACTCCCTACTACCAGCACCTGTATGATAATTTGATTGAAAATTAAATAGTGTTGTATATTTAAATTTAAACATAAATAAATAAAAGTTTGTGTACTAAGTGATTATGAAGTTGTGTGATTTACTACTCACTCAAAACATTGATCAATATAATATCACTAGGGACACATCAAGTCATCTTATGATATAATTCAACCAATTATTTCCACAAAGAAAATACCTTTGTATCATATATTAGTATATGATCCCTCTATTGACGGATTTTGTTCCCTTATTACTGAATTGTTCTTTTAATTACAGTAAAATACCTTTGAGCATATCTTGGTAGGGGGTAAATACAACCAAGATTAGATGGTACCACAATCCTTGATGACCTTCTAAAGACCTTAGATAGTAATGGTCTTGAACCCATCTTGCAAACACAACGAGGATTCTTCTTCTTAAGGAATTGACCAACTCGATAATATTGGGATAAAATGAAGGTCTTCATGACATTGGAATCTTATAGTTATTTTATTTTTACATATAAATCAAATATCAATCATATTTAAAGCAATAAATATTAACAAAGTGAAAACTGATAATAAGTTATTATAATAAAATGTAATCCATACCCCAACTTCTTTGAAAAAATCATTTATATTACTCCCATCATATTTTGTATGAACATCCAACAAAAGTTATGTTCAAGAGATTTTTTGCCCTAAATTCTTTGACTTCATTAAAAAAAGATAAATAAAAAATTTAATATATGAAATAGATAATTTTATCTTATAAATATTTAAACTAATGAACATATTACCATAGTTGATATGTTTCTTAAAAAATCTTTGAACCGATTTTGTGGGGGAAGATTTTTTTTAACTCAAATTGATACATTTTTTCTTGAAACATCCTGAAATAAATAACATGTAATTTAATAATAATGGATACGCTGTAATATCTTTCTCATATGCATGTATATATATAAAATGAGATTAATAAAATAATATATTTTTCAATACCATGTTCTTATCATGGAGATGAATATCAATAAACACCTTCCACTACTCTCTAGGTACCCCTTTAGGTACCTTATCAAACTGCTATTGAGTAGCTAATGATGTATCATTAATTCAATTCAATAATCTACAGTTAAAATATTACCATTACCCAAAATTTTCAACATCCACTTTCGTACAATAAGATCAGCACTGGTAAAGTGTAATAAGATATATACAAAGTGATTCATTTTTAAAATATTAGAATTTAATTAGATAATGGAATTAAATTGAGATGTAATGTATTAAAATAACCTTTATTTTGGAATCAAATACTTCATTCTTCCAAGATTGAGGCATATTCCATCAATCAGAATATATAATCGAAAGGGTAACTGTCATAGCTGCCAATTGGCCTAGAATTTTTCCAAATAATCTAGAAACATCATCTATGGGGAAACCATAACAATCAAAGGGAAAAAATATCTTCAATACATTGAGATTCTAGACATCTAAACTATTAATATTTGTCTCAATAGTAACAATGTTTCCATATTTTATGAAAAAATATTTGTTAATATAAAAAATTGAAAAAAATTTATTCACATTAAAATTTGTACCTATAACGACCACCCTAAAATATCCTAGTGAAGAAATAGGAGTGACCATATGTTCCCTCATTGTAGAGTCACCACATGTCGAACCTGCTGAATCAAGAGGGAGTGTACCAAATGTTGATGGGATGGAGAAGGAGGGTGCACTAGATGATAATGGAAGGGAGATGTAGGGTGTGAAAAACACTGATAGGGGGCAGAAAAACGGTGCCCTAGATGCTATAGGGAGGCATCCCAATGGATTATTTGGTGTATGCGTGGCCAAGAAAATGTCAACTAGAAGTTTACTGGGATTAGTGAAATGCTTCATCCTTTTCATTTCTGTCATTTAAATAAGTGAAAATAACTTTAGAACATATATTTTAAAAAATACATGCATAAAAGAAATTTAGAAATGATTATAGATGCGTAGTACTAAAAAACATAATATATATAGGTATGATAATGAATGAATGCATATAAAAAAATATAACATCTAATTTTTCAAAATTAAATAGTTCATGCATAAAAATCAATTTAAATATGATGAAATATCCATAATACCATAAATTAATAACATATAACATAGGTGGTTGAGAAGTAAATGTATGACTATATATACAATCATTTTTTCCTTCAATCATATCACTATCCTGCTCCATCATTACTTCATTTTACTTCATCCACCCTTGAAAGACTAATATTTTCAATATCATGATGGAAAAATAATTTAGTTTCTTAATGTTTATGAGCTTCAATGTTAGTGTTCAAATATTTCACTTCATCTCCCATATTATACAAGCCTCTTTATTTTATGTGAACAACTACACTCCAACCTTCATCCATAGCAGCTTCCACATAATATATCAATTTCTCTTATGATAAAAAGATATACATATCATGTAATTCATGGTTACTGATATCCATTAAGTAAGAAAGTTCACATAAGTGAATTGAATTGAATCTATTTTAATACCCTAGGTAATATCGACCAACTTTCATTAGAATAAAATAACTGAAAAATGACCATGGTAGTTTAATTCGATAATATCTATAAACTTTTCAAAGTATCCCAATTCATAAATTAAAAATATACCACTATTATATGTTTTTAAACCCACTTCTCAATTTATTGTATGAAATTTGAATCCATTCACATTATAATCATAGAACTTTCTATCCTATTTTAGAGGTTCTCAAGCCAAAAACTACAAATCTTCTAAAAAATCAGTTTGAGTATCCGTATCCATGATCTAAAAAAAGTAATATACATTACTAGATTTAAAAAATATATGTTTCAACCTAATATTCATATTTATTTCAATATTTATAAACTTACATAACATGAAAACCGTTCTACAATATCTTTATTGACATATTTTTATATATCTTTCTCATTTTGTGTTCGAATTATCATTAATATATTTGTTTTTTCCTAATATCTTCAATAAATGGATATGTAATTTTACTATTGAGTAGCACATATCTATGTGCTTGTAATAATTCCATTTCTATTAGTGTAATATTTGAGAACATCCCAAATGATCATCCAATTGTAGGAAATATTTTTGATTTCCCATATAGTTGAGATTTATTTGATTTGTCATCAACACGTCCAACTTGATAGAATATTGTCTCAATATCATCCAAGTAACTAGAACGAAATATAAGACACTACTATGCTAAATAGACTTCAAAAATAGATCCCTCAATATGATCTTTATTTTTTATGTATGATTTCAATTAACCATGGTATATGTTAAATAAAATAAATAAAATGTAATTATATATTTAGATAAGTGATAAGAATTTTGTACTTAAGATGAAAAACATATAAATAAAGTACCTAACAATTAGATACATCCATCGATAATGTAAAAGGTCTCATAATTTAGTTTCCTCAACCAAATTCATATTTAAATGCATCATGATAGTAAAAAATTATGGAGGAAAGATCATATCCATTTCACAAAGTGTTAGTACAAATCTATCCTAAAGTTTTTCTAGATCAGTTGGTTGTAGATTTTTTCCACATATTTTTATGAAGAATGTGCAAAATTGGAGTACAACTATAATAAAATTTTCATGTAACAATGTACTCAATGCTAATGGCAGTTATTGTTTCAAAATAATATGTGAATCATGACTTTTAAATCCATGAAACCTATGATTCTTTAAGTCTAAACACCTTGATATGTTACTTGAATACCCATCAGTTACTTTAATAGGTTTTAAAATTTAGAGGAATGTATCTTTATCCCAATTTCTCATTAAAAAAATTTCTAGATCATACTTTCCATTCTCACTTGGCCATATATCACACATTATATTCATTTTTTATAATTAATTCCAAGCATTGAGATGATCCTTCAATTTTCCATGATCATTAAGTAGTGTGAAGATCAATTTATAAAAAAAATTCTTCTCAATATGAATAACATAAATATCATGATGTAACAAATTAAATTCCCAATACATAAGTTTAGATAATATACTTTTTCTTACATTTTTGTGTTCTGATTTCAATTGATGATGAAATTCAAACTAATTTCCCACTATCATTCAATTTATACACCTTTAAAAATTATGTTTCAACATTTACAAATTGTTCCAATATTTTTGAACCTATAAATAACTTTGTAAGTGGTCTATGGTCAATAGATCCATTGAATTTTGTCATTTTCAACAAAATATATGAGATACATCAAGAAATATGTGATGAAACAAGAATAACCATTTTTTACTATAAGGTATTCAAGCTCAAAATCAAAGTTTCAAATAAGATAATCCCAACCCATGTAAGTGTTCCAACCATATAAGTTCCCAAGTATAGGGAAGTAACTAATGGTCCTCATTAGAGAAACATGCATTTTAAAAATTTTTCTAGAAGATGCATCATATGTCTCAACAATGTTTCTGCATAACTCCTATAATAATTCAATTATAGGTTGCAAGTATACATAAATATCATTTATAGGAATATATTTTCTAGTAATAATAATAAAAATGAAAGAATATGTTTGTTTTATATACATAAATAGAGGTAGATTATAAGGGATCAAAACAACCGACCAAATGTTATAAATGGTACTCAATGTACCAAAATGTGTCGACTATATTAATATGAAATCCCAAGCACACATTCTTTAGATCATATGAGAAATATGGATGCAATGGATCAAATTTGTTCCATGGTTTGGAATCTATTTAATGTTTCATTAATGAATCATTATTATTTTATATAGAATTCCACTTTATGTGATCAGTGATTTTCAATGACATGAATAATATTTGCGATCAAGGTTTTAATGGTTAGTAGAAAAAAAACCTTTACAAGTGTTTTCTTTTTCTTATTCTTTATAATAATATTTTGATTTATAATTCCAAAATTAACCATTTAATTCCATTTATAAGATGAACATTTTTTACAATCATGTATACTTGAATCCTCTCCCCAATAAAGCATACAATCATTAAGACAAACATGTATTTTTTTATAATTCAGATCAATATTGGTAATAATTTTTTTATATCATAAAAATACTTAGGGATCTTAGATTTAGGAAATTCATCATTAAATAATTACAATATCATGGACATCACCTTATTTTTAATTCTCTACAGGCATTTTATATAGTAAAACTTATTTAGAAAACAAAATTTTGAATATTTCAGACCTCGACCATATAATTCATGTTTTCCATCATTAACTAAATCATGAAACCCATTTTTATTCTTAGTGAAGTTATCTATTATATTATCCCCTACAACATAAATGGGAGGATCCAATGATATGTTACAATATTTATTTGGTTTTCTTACAGTCCCCAAATTTTTTTTTTCAAGTTACTATTTATAGAACCCTCAAATGGTTGTTCTGATATGTTTTGATGTTGATGTTGTTTCCTTGAAATGATGAAATCATCATTTGTAAGGGTTTTTATTTCATTTTATATTTTTGATAAAGTTGGGATCTCATTATATTGATTGAAATCAATGATCAAAGCTTATATGATGTTCGATTATCCGTGCCAAACCCTTCAGAAATATCAATTAGGGAATTGCTTTAATATCATGTATTCATAAAAATCATGTCGCTTCATCCAACTTCTAATTTTACATTTAGGTAATTGAAATATTATTTCTCCATCAATGGATCAATTGGAAATTGAAAAATCTAAAAACTCCTCTAAACACTTATCTTACTAAGGTACGTTCCTTAGTAATGCGATCTAGATTTTATCCATATATCACAAAGTGTCTAAAATTCATTAAAGAAAATAAAAAAAAACATAATAAATGTTATGTCATGTAAAAAAAAATTACTAATTTATTTGAAATAAATAATATAATTTTTTTAATTTGATTACGTCTTTGAAAAACATCATTTTTATTAGATTTTAATTTGAATTTATATAATCCATTAAAAAATTACATTTTCCCTATAAGTATGTTTAATGAATTGAAAATATAAAATGGATGTGATAATATGACATTAAAAATTATCAAATAAATCAATAACCATACAAAGGGGTTTAACGAAGCGATTCGCAAGAAGGGGATGGAGGCTGTGAAGGGGGAAAGGGAATCAAGGGAGACTATGAGTTTGAGGATGAGGTCTTGGAAGCGGTAATGAGGGATCGATTGCTTAGAAGTGAGGGATATATAGTGACGACTTAGTGGCTAGGAAGAAAAGGGAAAAGAGAAAGGGGATCAGTGGTTAGGGGTTGGGAAGGGATAAAGAGAGATTGGGAGGCCACTATAAGGACTTAAAGTCTTGGGGAATGGTATGTTATGGAGGAGTGGAAATGGATCATGGAGGGATTGGGGAGCAGCTACAATGAGGGCACAGGGAGAGACTGTGAGGGATTAGTTTAGAGAAATGATAAGGGGGAAAGGGAGTGGTGATGAACTTGGTCGGGGAGGGGTGGATAGGGGGAAAGGGGAGAGGAAAGGGTGACTGGGGAATATCAGGAGTATTGGGGAATGATGAGGGGGAAATGGGGGCTTGGTCGGGAGCAGGGACAAAGGGGATCAGGGAGCAGTAGAGAGGGGAAATAGGGGGTTTGGTCAGGAGTGGTTCCAAGGGGGATCAGGGAGTGGTTGTGAGGGGGAAAGGGTAACAATGATATATTGGGGGGTGATGAAGGGAGAAGGGGGAATAGGTGGGAGAAGAGTTTTTTTTATGAAATTAAAAAGATTTAATAGTGAATTTTAAAAAACCACCGCTAAATTTTATTCATTTTTTACGATGGTTTCTTAAAACAATGATTTTAAACTACTATTAAATAATGAATTTTTTTCATTTATAAATCACATATTTATTATATCTATGAATGTAATGCCTTATAGGTCATAGACATTCCTTATTCAATCCTTGGTTTTTCTATTTTGGGGTTTTGGAAGATTTAGGGGATTGAAGGCTAAAAAATGGGTTTTTAGAGAAAACCGTAAAGGAGCATGATTAATGTGTATGATTAGTTTAACCATGTGGTATGACTTTATGAGGCTCTAATGAATTATTTCATAGTTTGAGCAAGGTTAGTTTAACTGTGTGGCATGCCCAGTGAATCATGTGGGGGTGTCTGGTGATTTTATAAGGGTGTCCCATGGTTTGAGCATAGTTTTCCCAAACCATGCAACCCCCTAATACAAATGGTTCACCCCATGATAGAGAGGGTAGTAGGGGAACACAGTTAAGTTGCATGATTAGTTTAACCATGTGGCCTACCCTAGGAAACCATGTGACCCCCTTCCATAATGTAAAAAAGTAATATTTTACCCTTTTCCCCTCAGCCATTTTAAATCCTAATTACCCTTAATCTCATTTTGGCTTGTCCTAAACCTTTACCAGAACCTTTTAGGTATATTTATTTTTATTCTAGGTGGAATTAATTTGTTCTTTATGGATCACATTGAAGTATGTTTCATTTTTAATCCACTTTCCTCTCTTCCTTATAGATCTATGCTAGATATCTTCTCTTCTCATCTTGTTGGAACATAATTGGGTTATGATGCCAGATATAATGGGTTTTATAGAGGATTGAAAATTTTTCTTATGGATATAGGATGTTGAGGACCCTATCTACTCTTCCAAGGTAATAGTTCTTGAAGGTGATTAGTTCTACCTCCATTTTGTGGAAGGTGTTTGTATACAATGGGTTAATTCTATAAATTATATATCGTTATTATAAGATCCATTTAGTCTATTCATTTAATTGAATTTATTTTTGGTTTCAATGTATTTATTGGAAATATTCTTGTTTCTAAAGGGTTTTTTTCTTTTAAAATGGGTTTTTTTCACACCGAGTGTTTGATTAGGTTCTTGAATGGTGGGTTTGATTCAGAAATGGGTTTTAAAAAACCAAAGTGTATTGTATTTCCTTTGAAAATGTTTTATAAATTGGGATCATGGTTTTGAAATGGAATTTGAAAATACTTGGCACATTGGGAGCCTTGGGTGCATTGGAAAAGGGACATAGGTGACACTAGTGTGTGTGGTTCCACTAGTAGTTACTTTGGGATACTAATGAACAATGAAAGGACTCAATATTGGTTGGTACCAATGTATTCATGTTTTAGGATATTTTATTTAAAGTATGTATTACCATAGTATAGGGCCTAATATGGAATGATTTTTCATTTAATGTTTTTATCACATGATGGATTTTGTATTGGATTGTTGCTCATATGTTTTCTCATGAGTTTGTGTCACATGGTTTCACATGAAGGGTTATTTCATGGATATGTGGTTACTTAATTTTCTTATGGTGTATAAATATGAATACCTATTTTATCACTCATAATTTCATATTCCTTGATTTTTATATGAAATGATTTTATGAAAAACTAAAGGAAAATGACTTATAAATGGGTTTGAGTAAATGAAAATGCTTTGTAAAAACGTTTTTGTTTTAAAATCTAGAACTGCTTCATTCTTGTTATTAGAACTTGTATAGAATTACTAGTGGTATTGTATTGGAATTTTTTCTCACACCCTAATTTTTTCCTTTAGGAATTTATATATTCCTTTTTTCAGGACTCAGGTAAAGGGAAGAGAATTATGTATCATTCCAATTTCTCTTTTCTTTATTTACTTCATAGCAGGATGGTTTGGAGGTGACGGTTGGTCATATAGAGACTTGTTGGTCATTCCTTATTATACTTTCTAGTTTAGACATTTTTTCTTAGACTATATAGATATTGGATATATATATATATATTCCATGGTTTACTCTAGTTATATGTGTTGTTTTGGTTGTATTCAAGACTTGTTTCTATTATATTTGTTATACCTCACCATGTGATGGGATAGATTTGGTGGCTTGTCTAGTTGACTCGGGTTGGTATATTTTAATTTGGTATTGGAGGGATGATCATCCTGAAGTGTGTTAACACTGCTTGAGTTTGGTTCTTTTTCTTGGGTATACAGGAGTTATGACCATCAAAATTCAAATAGTAAGTGCAGGAGGGTGCCTAGCCAGAACACTTATATTTCTAAACTCAATTTACCATGGGTGGTTAGATTTGTTTTTACAAAGTTTGATACTTGGAGTTTGAGGTCATTTGAGTGAACTGTATGGTAAGTTTATTTAAATTAACCTATTACTTATTAAATCATTGTTTTTAATTCTCATAATTCAGTATTGCTTTAAATTATTGATGTTTTAAAGCATATATTTGAATTCTTGAAGTTGGTCCTAAGATTTTATAATATGCTCTAAAGTTGATTGGTCATTATCTTGTGATTGATATACATTGTATTTGAGAAGAGATCTTCTAAATCCAAGAGAGGAATTTGCGAGATAGGATTTATAGGAGAATCTTATAGTGTACCATTCTTTGGTTGAATTTTTAATCTTTACAATTCAGACTCTGGGTTAAGTGGGTGTCAATAACTTGGTATGTGTATTGAATCACGAATTTGAATTTAATAAGAAGCATCCAATCATATTTCATGGTTACAAGGGATCCTAGGAATACAAGGAGTGGATTGAGAAGATTGAGAGGATCTTAAACTTCTTGAAGACACCTGAGGACTCTAAGGTAGTTTTTTCCACATATATTCTCAAAGGATTGGAAAGGAGATGGTCAAAATTTATTATGAAAGATAAGTTGCACGAGAATATTACTGAACTTATTTCAATAAAATATTTAATCAGAAATTTTAACTTGATACATTATGTGTAGTGAATACCTAGGATTTTATGATCATGGAGAAAGGGGAGCAAACCATTCTAGAGTATTCAACCCATTTTTATGAGATGGTGCATCTGGCACCGAAGCTTGTCACTAATGACTACCTAAAGGCTCAAAAGTTTGAGTTGGGAATGAGGAAAGATATTCATTCAAATATGATTCTCATATGTATTTTAACCTTTATGGGTGTAGTTAAAAAAGAGTCTTTCTCTAAGGTAGAAATATTTGGAATGACTGGTTTAATTGGATCTTAAGTTGGTGCGGTTTTTAGCTGGGGTGTGTCTTCTATCTAGAAAAGGAAGCACAAGGGTGGCCAGTTTTCTTCAAGACCAATTTCAGGGGATTCTTCAAGACAACAATAGTTTGTTTACTATCAGTGTGAAAGGAATGGTCACACAAAAACTAACTATACTAAGGCTCATAGGAATTTTTGTCATTGAAAATTGTTATGTCAAATTAATCATTTTTTTGAAAGGATATCCCAAGGCATTATGACATGATCCACTCCCACCAAGGGTTCATAGGTTTATACCGATGCTTCCAAGGGTGGTTGGTCTAATAATCAAGCTAAGGGGATGCTCATGTGGTTAATATTAGATGTATTTATATAATTGAGTTTTCACTAGAGGAATTTGAATCAGGACCAGCTACTGTTAGAGGTACAATGTTTATTTCACCTTCTATGGTGCTAGATTTGTTTGATATAGGTGATACACATTCTTTAATATCATTGAAATTAGTTGAAATGTTGGGATTATATTCATAATTTATGTCTTACTTTTTGGATCTTTACACACCTTTGGGAAATAGTTCCACATAAGGTTTCAAGTGTCCTGTGTGTAAGGTAGTGATAACTGACTACGAGGTGGTATTGGACTTTTTAGTTCTTGATATAGAAATATTAGACCTGATACTTTTCATGGATTAGATGATCAATGTTAATTCCCAGATAGATTGTTATCATTTTTAGGTTCAATTTTTATCTTCTGATGGGGTCATTCATGTTTTTCAGGGCGAGTGGGGCTCTATATTGGGAAGGGTGGGGCCTGTTGTTCCTTATGCTGGGGTAATATTGTGTGAGTTATTAGAGATGTTACTTGATTCCATTGAACCTGGTTTGTGTATTCTACTTGTTATGGTGGTGTGTGAATACCCCAAGGTCTTTCTAGATGATTTTTATTATTTACCACCACAAAGAGAGAATTCGAGTTTATTATTGACATTCTTATTGGCACGATGCCAATTTATATGCCAAATTATTGAATGGAACCTACTGAGTTGGTGGAACTTAAATTATAGCTTGAGGATCTAGAGGATAAGGTATTTATTCATCCTAACTTGTCACCATGGGCTTCTACTTACCTCTTTTGAAAGAAGGAAGAAAAGACTATCAGACTTTGAGCGGATTATCAAAAGTGGAATCAGGTTACTGCTAAGAAAAAATATCATTTTCCTATGATTTATGATATTTTTTATTAGATTATAGAGTCATGTTGGTTTTTAAAGATTGAACTTTGGTCAGGGTACCCCCAGCTGAGAGTTTGAGAAGTGTATATATCTAATACAATGTTTAGGAACCAGTAAGAGAATTTCAAGTTTTTGGTTATGCCATTAAGTTTTACTAACACTCCTGTGGTATTTCTAGATTTGATGAGATGGATATTTCATCACTTCTTGGAATATTTCATTATTGTATTTGTAACGACCCAAAAATTCATTAATAAAAATTTTTCTTGGTCTATTTAAACGTCTTCTTATGGTTATGTAAAATGTATGAACTTATTTGGTTCTATGTTTTGGATTTTAAAATACCGTTAAGAATTGTGACCATTGATAATGTAGCCGTTGAACAGTGATGACATGATTAGTATAAATATAGGGCTTTAAAAAATCCAATTTACTCACACAAAGGAAGTGATGGCCTCATCTAGTAGACTTTCCCCATACAAAGCCCATTTTTTGGAGCTCTGAAAGAAGGTGGCATCATTGGGATTTCTCTTGAACAAGCCCAAGATGAGCTTGAATATGTTAAGCTCGAGCGAAACCGCCTATGAGAGAAGTGAAAGTTGATAGAGATTACCGCTCGAGAAATGTTATCCGAGCCACCCAAGAGTCTTTCACCATCGCACACCTTACCCTAAGGTCTTATGAGGGTGTTTTAATGGGTTATGTAATAATACCCTAGTACTACGATTATGTACATTATTCTTGTATAGAGAATATACATTCATTTTATTACTGTCACTTTGTAAATAGTTTTTAAAGCACAAATAGTATTTTTAGTTAATATTCAACTAAGAAATATATTTTTATGAATTAATAGTTTTTTTAATTAAATAATATTTTAATAAATTATTATTATTATTATTATTAAATTACTTTTTATTAAACATAAATTATCGTATAATTTTATGAATGTAATTGTAATTTTTATTAAGGATTGAAAGCTATTTTTGTCAAAAGCAATGAATTTTTGATAAATGTTGGTTTTTATTTTTAAAAGTAAAAAATTCACATATTAATAAAATTATTTAGATGAAATGAATATTATTTTTGGAATCAGGATGTAAAAATTATTCAACCATGATTTTTTCATAATTTTCTGAGATAGACGAATTTTTGGGTAAAAATTAAATACCGTTTAATTATATAATGTGTTTTATGACATAATAATGACCTAATAGTGATGTAATAAAATACTATAAACACCATTTTCGTCAATTATATGTTTTACCATTAAAATAATGTGATTTTAGGTTTATTTTATTTATTTTGAAAAGCTTTAGTGGACCCTTCAAGACTTATAAAACATTTAAGCCTTTTAAATTGATTTCCATGAGAGTGTAACTCACCTCCACATAAGAAACTCTATTATTTTAAGAAGTTCGAACATTGAACTTATAAAATATTTTTTTACACTCCCCTTTGGAAGAAACCATGGGCAAAAACCATGGGCTGGTTTGTGGTTTTGATTAGTTTAATGTGAGGTTTTCCCAAATCTAAATAATAAATAATTCCATATCCTTTCCTATATAAACCCACCCAAGATCCCACTTCCTCTTCACTTAAAGCCTTTTGAGTTCATCCAACCTCTTACCTACTTTCTCTATAATTCTCCCAAGGTTCCCCAAGCTCCCAAGAAGTCTCTCTCAAGCCCCTCCCAAGCCTTTGGGATCACACTTCCAAGTAAGGGATTCCTTCCTTTCTCATTTTATCCAAGTTTATTAATATTTTTATGACCCTTTTATTTTCAATTATAAATGTTAGGGTATGATTTCTCACAACCCCAATACTGTCCTTTTTATTTTTAAATGATTAGATACAACTTTTTCTCTCATCGGTGCCTTCCATAAATACCCGTTACCATGCTAAAATTCCGTAAGGAATTTATCTCTTCTCATTTACATTCAAGCAATTATTTTGTATTATGAGTCTAAATTACATTAACTATGTTGGGACCTATATCTATATTAATAACCTTACTTTATATTTCATATATATATGATGAGTCACCCCTTTGTCTCTCATCAACCATTTTTATGAAGTCTTATGTCACGTCGTTATGCTACCAAAATTACACCGCAATTTTCCAATCCAAAATCATTGTGTAGTGAATACCATGCCAATTTCTCTATCAAGGGTATTCACATTTATGAACATTTAAATATTGATGTAATATTTTCATGTTTTAATTCCACATTCCTTAATTGTGGAATAAATTATGATGTTTTATGAATTTATGTTCTATGATCTTGTGGCACACTTATGCATGAAATGAAATGTTTAAGATGGGTGCGCCCTGATAGCGCTCCAATGTATTGGGTAAAGTATAGTATCATGATACATAATGTGAAATGAGTTTTGACTCATTCTAATTTAAGTTCAGTGAGGGTTTACTCGTGCTTCATGTGCAATGAGGGTTTACTCATGCTCCATGTGTAATGAGCCTTGGCTCATGCTAATTCCATGTTAAGTGTTGTTGCCACATCTATATGTTATGATTATCATGCTTTATCATGACTTTATGTTCATGTTTCTATTGTGATCCATTGATATGCCTATTTTCTAACATGTATTGTATTCCTCGTGTTATTCCATGTTTATTCCCTTAATGGGCTTTATAAATCACCCATTTCTTATGCATGTCCTCAGGTTATCCCATGAAATGCTAAGTACGAGGGAATGTTGTGGTTATGTAAAGTAATTTTTCAATAAAGATGTTGTGTTTTATGTTTTATGTTGTTATGAAATGTTCCTAATCCCCAAAGACACTATACCACTCAATATTTTATGTTGTATCAAGTGAAGGTTTTTTGTAATAAATCATGTTACGTGTGTAATAAAGAGTTGGGTTGTTATAGTTGGTATCAAAGGACAGGTTTAGTTATTTTTGGTATTAGGATTAGAAAACCCTAGTGAAGCCTTAGAGACAAAACTAAGTATAATAAAAACATCCATAAGTTTTGGTGGGTATTTATTAAGTGGTTTATCAAGAAAATACATCCATGTCTAGATACGAGCAGGTAGAGGTGGCTCTGGAATAGATGTACCTAGGGGTGAAAACCCCAACAAGGATTTTCAGGCTTAACCCAGGGTATCCTAGTACACGACAATGGGCCTTGCTTCACTATTGGTTACAACACTCCTGAGGGATATGCATTGGTAAATTCACAATATTAGTATGAACCATTATTAAGGGAATTAAAAAAATTCCCCTAAGAATATATGGTAGAAAGTAGATCATGGATAACATAGATTGAAGCCTATAGATTCATAAGTTAAGGAAATAAAAGCTATTCATAAGTCATCTGTTTTGTCATTGGATTACACTTTACATGTTACCCCTAAATTTCCTTTTATTTTAGACAATGGACGGTAATAAGAGGACTCGGGCTAATAACCGATGTGAAGATCAATGTGATGACTGTACTAATGTGATGCCCAAACCGATGGGAGTGGTAATCACAAACTTTGATTCTCTATCGGTTAACTCAAGATTTGAATAGAAAAATGGGTCAAGAGGAATGTTCAACCCCCCTCAGAAAGAACAATTAGCTATAAAAAGCTTCAAGAGAAAAAGGCCTCCTACTTTTAATGGATCATCTGATCCCTTAATCACCAAACAATGGATCAAATCCATTGAAAAGATCTTCTCTATCCTTCAATGTTCTGAACAAGAGAAGGTTCTACTGTCTTCTTATCATATGGAGGGTGAAGATGATCAATGGTGGACATTGATAAAAAATATGAAGCCTGAGGAGGTGATCGAGGTGTTAGAATGGAAGGATTTTAGGAAGATGTTTTTTGATAAATATTTTCCTTAAACCCTCCGACTTAAGATGGAAAAGGAATTCCTTGCACTCAAGAAAAAAGACGATGAATTTGTCAGAGCATACGAGGAAAACTTCACAAGGCTCATACGATATGCCTCTGACTTTGTCGTTACCCCCAAATATAAGGTTAACCACTTATTTTATGGGATGAAACCTAGCCTCAAGAAATCTCTCGTGATCCGTGACTTCGACATCTATAAGAAAATTGTCCGATGAGCCCTCAAGGTTGAAATGGAGATCAGAAAATCTCAGGGGCATCATGGGGATAAGAAGCATAAGGTAGATTTCAATTCTGGTGGTACAATAGATAAATCCAATGGTGCTCAGAAGATCCAGCACCCCACTTGCCAAAGGTGCAGAAAGGAGAACCCTAGAAATTGTTTTAAGGGGATGAGGAAATGCTTTAGGTGTGGAAGAGAAGGACACCTAGCTATTAACTGCCAACAAGAAAAACCCACAACTGCGACAGAGGAGAGGAACTCTCTGTTTGAATCTTAACACATTGTTCATTTCTTCAACTCTAAAGAACCAGAGCATCTTGAAAATCAGTACCCTAAGCCAAGGGTTTTCAGAGGCAATCAACAACCTCCAAGGTAGTAAGGGTGAGCTTTTTTTCATCACTACTACCGAAGTGAACCCTAAAAATGAATTGGTGATAGGTATGCTAGTTGTTAATTCAAGAATAGAAAACATACTTTTTGATTTTGGTTCTATACATTATTTTATATCCCAAAAGTTTAGTAGAACAGTCCAAACACTACCAAAAATCATGGAAGTAAAGATTTCAGTGAGTATGGAAAATGGGGCAATCATTGCATCCTATGAATATAACTCTTCCCCTATCATAATCGGTGTATTGAACTTCCCAACGAACCTCATCATACTCCCACTGGTGGAATTTGATGAAATTATTGGCATGGATTGGATTTACCTATATAGAGCCAACATAAATTGCCATGAGAGGGAAATCACTCTCCATGTGGATAATTGACCCTCGATTCTATACAAGTGCAAGGAGGAAGATGAATCTTCTTTAGATTCATCATCTCAATCATGGATATTACTGAACTATGAGCATGCATATCTGGCTTAGATGATTGAGTCTAAGGAGGCAACCATCCTTGAAGACCTACCTATTGTGAGGGAATTTGCTGAAGTGTTTCCTAAGGAATTGCTTTGTCTTACTCCTAGAAGAGATATTGAATTCTCAATTGATCTTATACCTATGGCATTGACAATATCCAAGAATCTTTAAAGAATGGCTGTTGTGGAGCATGAAGAGTTGAAGAAACAACTACAGGAGAATCTGGATAAAGGGTTTATATGCCCAAGTTCTTCACCACGGGGTGCACCAGTCCTATTCGTCAAGAATAAGAATGGGTTAATGCACATTTTCATCGATTATCGTGAGCTTAACAAAATCACTATAAAGAAAAAGTATCCTCTCCCATGAATTGATGACTTGTTCAATTAGCTATGTGGAGCATAATACTTCTCCAAAGTAGATTTGTGGTCATAATATTATCAAGTAAGGGAGAATAATGAAGATATACCCAAGAATGCTTTTCGTATAAGATACGGGCACTATGAATTCATAGTAATTCATTTCGGACTCACTAATGCTCCAAAAATCTTCATGGACTTGATGAATAGAGTCTTTAGATATTACCTCAACAAATTTGTGGCAGTATTTATAGATTATATTATAATATACTACAAAACCATGGAGGATTATGAGGAGCATCTAAGAATTATACTAGAGACCTTGCGAATGGAGAATCTCTATGCAAAGTACAACAAGTGTGAGTTCTGGTTGAAGGAGGTCTCATTCTTGGGCCATATCATCACAAGAAAGGAGATATTTATGGATCACTCCAATACAGATGCAATATAGAGATGTTTGAGGGCAAAATTAGTAATGGTTATCTGTAGCTTCTTGGGGTTAGCTGGATATTATCGACGATTTGTGAAAAATTTACTACGATTGTACAAACCTCTTACCAAGCCAACTCGGAAGGGAGTAAAGTTTTCTTAGAGTGATGAATGTGAAGAAAGCTTCATGGAGTTGAGAAGGAGGATTACCACTGTGCCCGTGAACACTTTACCCACAAGTGTAAAACTTTTTGTGATATTCAGTGATGCTTAGAAGTAGGTCCTGGGATATGTGTTGATGCAAAATGAAAAATTCATTACCTATGCTTCAAGGTAATTGAAAGTTCATGAGCTAAATTATCCAGGACATGATTTGGAGTTGGCTGTGGTGATCTTCACTTAATTTGGTAGCATTATCTCCTTGGGGAGAAGTGTGAAATATATACGGACCACAAAAGCCTCAAGTATATATTAAAATAGAATGAGTTGAACATGCACCAATGAAGATGGTTAGAACTGATCAAAGACTATGACTGCTCAATCTATTTCCACCCTGGGAAAGCGAACAAGGTGGAAGATGATCTAAGTAGAAAGGACCCAACAATTCTATCATTGATGATAATTGAGAAGGATCCAATATTCTTATATTTGATGAAGATGGACATGAGAATCATAAAGAAGGGAACATCATCAATCCATTTACAAATGATTTCTCAACTTTATATTTTGGAAAGGTTAAAGGATTATCAAAAGGATGATATAGGAATTTAGAAGAAAGTGGAAGCAATCAGAAAAGGGAAACCCTCTGAGTTCAATGTTAATGAAGAAAGAATTGTGAGATTTGGGAAAATACTATGTGTTTCATCAAGTTCAGAGCTGAAGAAGGAACTTTTGGATGATGAACATAGTTAAAATTTCTCTATTCACCCAGGAAACACAAAGATGTATCGATATCTATGAGATAATTATTGGTGGGATAATATGATGAAGGAGATTATTGAGTATAAATCAAAGTTCCTGGTGTGTTAGCAAGTTAATAGAGAGAGGCATAAGTCTAAGGGGATGATGAAACCATTGCCTATACCAATATGAAAATGGGAGAATATCCCCATGGACTTTGTCACCGAACTTCCAAAGACATCCAAATCAAAAATTCAATATGGGTTTTTGTGGATCATCTTACAAATTCTACACACTTAATTTCAATTAGGGAGGATTTCTCATTGGATCAACTAGTACAAATATACATCAGGGAAGTGGTAAGACCGCATGGAGTATCACTAACTATTGTATCCGATCGAGATCCAAGATTTCCCACTAAGTTTTGGAAGAGTATTCAAAATGATCTGGATACTGAACTAGAATTCAGTATGGCATATCATCCTCAAATTGATGGAAAATATGAGTAAACTATTCAAACACTGGAAGATATGTCAAGACCATTTTCAATGGACTTTAAAGGAGGATGGGATCAACATCTTCCTCTGGTTGAATTATCCTATAATAACAGTTTCCACTCGAGCATCTGAATGGAACCTTATAAAGACCTATATGGGAAGAGGTACAGAATAACAACATGTTGGGATGAAGTCAGTGAGCATAAGCTGCTAGGACAACAAATGGTCAAAGAAATGGTGGAGAATGTGAAAACCATTAGGCAACATATCAAAGTAGCCTAGAGTTAACAGAAGAATTATGTAGATAACTGTTGGTGAGACCTTGAGTTTAAAATTGGTTACATAGTATTTCTATACATATCTCCATGGAATAAGATCACACATTTTAGAAAGAAAGGGAAGTTAAGTCCTAGGTACATCGGCCCCTTCGATATTCTTGATTGTGTCGGGGCTAGGGCCTATCGACTATCACTTACACCTACCATGGCCAAAGTACATGATGTCTTTCATGTATCCCGCTTAAGGAAGCACAAACCAAACCATTCACATGTACTCTCTTTAGAGGTAGTACAACTAGAGGATGATCTTTCTTATGGGGAGCAACCAGTGAAGATCTTAGATCTTAGAGAAAAAGTTCTACGTAATAAGACAATGACCCTCATCAAGGTGTTGTGTAAAAACCACAAGTTTGAAGAAACAACATGGTAATTAGAAGAAGTGATGAAACAGAGTTACCCACATCTATTTTAGTGTGCGAAAAGGAAATTTCAAGTGTGAAATTTCTTAAGGGGGGAAGATTGTAATGACCCAAAAATTCATTAATGAAAATTCCTCTTGGTTTATTTAAATGTCTTCTTATGGTTATGTAAAACATATGCACTTATTTGGTTATATGTTTTGGATTTTAAAACACTATTAAGAATTGTGAACATTTTTAATATAGTCGTTGAACAGTGATTCCATGATTAGTATAAATACAGGGCTTTAACAAATCCAATGTACTTAAACAAAGGAAGCGATGGCCTCATCCTGTAGACTTTCGCCATATGAAGCCCATTCTTCAGAGCTCGGAAAGGAGGTGGCGTGATTGGGAATTTCTCTTGACCAAGACCAAACCAAGCTTGAATATGTTAAGCTCTAGTGGAACTGCTTATGAGAGAAGTGGAAGTTGATAGAGATTACAACTCGAGTAATGTTACCCGAGCCACCCCAAGAGTCTGTCACCATCACGCACCTTACCCTAAGGTCTTATGAGGGCGTTTTAAGGGGTTATGTAACAATACCCTAGTAATATGATTATGTACATTATTCTTGTATAGAGAATATACATTCATTTTATTATTGTCACTTTGTAAATAGTTTTTAAAGAAAAAATAGTATTTTAAGTTAATATTCAACTAAGAAATATATTTTGTTGAATTAATGGATTTTTTAATTAGATAATATTTTAATAAAATATTATTATTATTATTATATTAATTTTTATTAAATATAAATTATCGTATAATTTTATGAATGCAATTGTAATTTTTATTAAGGTTTGAAAGCTGTTTTTTTCAAAACCCATGAAT
Source organism: Viscum album (assembly GCA_963277665.1). Taxonomy (NCBI): domain Eukaryota; kingdom Viridiplantae; phylum Streptophyta; class Magnoliopsida; order Santalales; family Viscaceae; genus Viscum; species Viscum album. The sequence continues at coordinate 1,201,575,435 of OY728159.1, read as the reverse complement.
TTTTGATAAATGTCAGTTTTTATTTTTAAAAGTAAATTATTCACATATTTAGAAAATTATTTAGATAAAATGAATATTATTTTTGTTATCAGGATGTTGAAATTATCCAACGGTGAATTTTTCATAATTTTCTGAGACAGACTAATTTTTAGGTAAAAATTAAATACTGTTTAATTATATAATGTGTTTTATGACATCATAATTAACCAATAGTGATGTAATAAAATACTATAAACACTATGTTCGTCCATTATATGTTTTACCATTAAAATAATTTGATTTTAGGTTTATTTTATTTATTTTACAAAGCTTTAGTGGACCCTTCAAGACTTATAAAATATTTTAGCTTTTTAAATTGATTTCCTTGAGAGTGTGACTCAACTCCACATAAGAAACCCTATTATTTTAATAAGTTATACCATTGGACTTATAAATTTTTTTCCACTACACTTTGTAAAAAACCATGGGCAAAAACCATGGGATGGTTTGTGCTTTTTATTAGTTTAATGTGAGGTGTCCCAAACCTAAATAATAAAGAATTCCCTCTCATTTCCTATATAAACCCACCCAATCTCCCACTTACTCTTCACTAAAATCATTTGGAGTTTGTCAAAACTATTCCCTCCTCTCTCTATAATCCTTACAAGGTTCCCAAAACTCCCAATAAGTCTCTCTCAAGCCCCTTCCAAGCCTTTGGGATCACACTTCCAAGTAAGGGATTCCTTCCTTTCTCATTTTATCCAAGTTTCTTAATATTGTTATGACCATTTTATTTTCAATTATAAATGTTGGGGTATGATTTCAAACCACCCCTATACTATCCTATTTATGTTTTAATGGTTATATACTCATTTATATCTCATCGGTGCCTTCCATATATACCTGTTACCATGCTAAAATTTCTTAAGGAATTTCTCTCTCCTTATTTACATTCAAGCAATTATTTTGTATTATGAATCTAAATTCCATTAACTATGTTGGGAAATATATCTATATGACTCCCCTTAATTTCCATTTCATGTAAATATGATGATACACCATTTTATCTCCAATCAACCATTTTTATGAAGTCTTATGTCACACCGTTATGCTGCCAAAATCGCACCGTAATTTTCCAAGCCAAAATCATTGTGTAGTGAATACCATGCCCATTTATCTATCAAGGGTATTAAAATTTATGAAAATTTACATATTGATGTAATAGTTTAATTTATTAATTCCACATTCCTTAATCATGGAATAAATTATGATGTTTTATGAATTCATATTCTATGATCTTGTGGCACACTTATGCATAAAATGAAATATTTAATTCGGGTGCGCCCTGATAGCGCTCCAATGCATTAGGTAAAGTGTAATATCATGATACGTCATGTGAAATGAATTTTGACTCATTATAATTTAAGTACAAAGAGGGTTTACTCATGCTTCTTGTGCAATGAGGGTTTACTCATGCTCCATGTGCAATGAGCCTTGGCTCATGCTAATTCCATGTTAAGTGTTGTTGCCACATCTTTATGTTATGATTATCATGCTTTATCATGCATTTATGTTCATGTTTATATTGTGCTCCATTGATATTCTTATTGACTAACATGTATTGTATTCCTCATGTTATTCTATGTTTATTCCCTTACCAGGATTTATAGCTCACCCTTTTCTTATGCATGTCCCTAGGTTATCCCATGAAATGCTATGTATGAGGAAATGTAGTGGTCATGTAAAGGAAGTTTTCAATATAGATATTGCATGTTATGTTTTAAGTTGTTATGTAATGTTCCTAATCCCCAAAGACACTATACCTATCAATTTTCTATGTTGTATCAAGTTAAGGTTTTATGTAATAAATCATGTTAAGAGTGTAATAAAGAGTATGGTTGTTATAGTTGGTATCAAAGGATAGGTTTAGTTATTTTTGGGATTAGGATTAGAAAACCCTAATGAATCCTTAGAGACAAAACTAAGTATAATAAAAATATCCTTAAGTTTTTGTGGGTATTGAGTAAGTGGTTTATCAAGAAAATACATCCCTGTGTGGTTACGAGTAGGTAGAGGTTTCTCTAGAAAAGATGTACATAGGGGTGAAAAACCCGACAAGGAGTTTTGGGCTTGACCCGAGGTATCTTGGTACAAGACAATAGGCCTTGCTGCACTCTTGGTTACGACACTCCCAGGGGATATGCATTGGTAAATTCACAAGCTTAGTATGAACCATTATTAAGGGAATTAAAAAAAATTCCTCTAATAATATATGTTAGAAAGTATATCATGGATAACATATATTGAAGCTTATAGATTCATAAGTTAAGGAAATAAAAGTTATTCATAAGTCATCTATTTTGTCCTTGGATTACCCTTAACATGTTACCCCTAACTTTCCTTTTATTCTAACCGATGGCTGGTAATAGGAGGAATCAGGCTAATAACCAATGTGAAGATCAATGTGATGACTATGCTAATGAGATGCCCAATTCGATGGGAGCGGGAATCTCAAACGTTGTCACGATTATCTCTCAGTTAACTCAAGATTTGAATAGAAACATGGGTGAAGAGGAACGTTCAACCACCTATAAGAAAGAACAAGTCACTATTTAAAGCTTCATGAGACAAAGGCCTCATACTTTTAATGGATCAACTTCATGAAAAGATATTTTCTATCCTTCAATGTTCTGAACAAGAGAAGGTTCTCCTGGGTGCTTATTGTATGGAGGGTGAAGCTGATCAATGATGGACATTGATCAAAAATATGAAGCCTGAGGAGGATATAGAGGAGTTGGAATGGAAGGATCTCTAGAATATTTTTTTCGACAAATATTTTTCACGCACTCTCCGACTTAAGATGGAAAGGGACTTCCTTGACCTTAAGAAAAAAGATGACAAATCCATCAGAGCGTATGAGGAAAACATCACAAGTCTTGCACGATATGCCTCCAGATTTTTTGTTACCCCCAAATGTAAGGTTGATCGCTTCTTTAGTGGGATGAAACCCAGCCTGAATAAATCCCTCACGATCCGTGACTTCGAAAGCTATGAGGAAATTTTCCGATGTTCCCTCAAGGTCAAAATGGAGATCAGCGAATCTCAGGGGTATCATGGGATAATAATCTTAATGTGGATTTCAATTTTGGTGGTCTGATGGATAAATCCAATAGTGCTAAGAAGATCCAACACCCCACCTATTAAATGTACAGAAAGAAGCACCTAGGAAATTGCTTGAAGGGGACAAGGAAATGATTTAGGTGTGGAAGAGAAGGAAACCTAGCTGTTAACTGTCGAAAAGAAAAACCCACAACTGCGACAGAGGAGAGGAACTCTCTGTTAGACTCTCAACGTGTTGTTTATTACTTCAAATGAAAATAACCAGAGCATATTTCAAATCAGTACCCTAATCCAATGGTTTTCTAAGGCATACAACAACCTCCATGGAAGAAAGGGCGAGCTTTTTCCATCACTACCACCGAAGTGAACCTCAAAAGTGAAGTGGTGACTGGTATTCTAGCTATTCATTCAATAATATCGAACGTACTTTTTAATTCAGGTTCTACGCATTATTTTATATCCTTAATGTTTAGTAGAACAATCCCAAAACCCCACAAATCATGGAAGTAAAGATGTCGGTGAGTATGAAAAATGAGGAAATCACTGTATCCCATGAATATAACTCTTCCCCTATCATAATCAGTGGATTGAACTTCCTAGAGAACCTCATCATACTCTCTCTAGTGGAATTTGATGCAATTCTTGGCATGGATTGAATTTCCCTCTATAGATCCAACATTAATTTCAGTAAGAGGGAAATCACTCTACATGTGGATAATCAACCCCTGATTCTATACAAGTGCATGTAGGAAGATGAATCTTCTTTAGCACCATCATCTCTAGCATGAATATTACTGCCCTATGAGCACTTGTATATAGCTCAGATGATTGAGTATAAGGAGGTAACCATCCTTAAAGAAATTCCTATTGTGAGGGAATTCACTGAAGTGTTTCCCAAGAAATTGTCTGGTCTTCCTCCTAGAAGAGATATTGAATTATTAATTGATCTTATACCTGGGGCATTTCCAATATCAAAGACTCCATATAAAATGGATGTTGTGGAGCTTGAGGAGCTAAAGAAACTACTATAGGAAAATATGGATAAATGATTTATATGCCCAAGTGCTTCACTATGGGGTGCACAAGTCCTCTTTGTCAAGAATAAGGATGGGTCAATGCACCTTTGCATCGATTATCATGAGCTTAACAAAATCATGATAAAGAAAAAGTATCCTCTCCCACGAATTGATGACTTGTTCTATCAGTTGTGTGGAGAAAAATACTTCTCTAAGGTAGATTTGTATTTGAGATACTATCAAGTAAGGGTGAAGAAGTAAGATATCCCCAAGACTGCATTTCTTACAAGATACGAGCACTATAAATTCATAGTAATGCCTTTTAGACTCACCAATGCTCTAGAAATATACATGGACTTAATAAATAGAGTCTTTAGAGATTACCTTGACAAATTTTTGGTAGTATTTATAGATGACATTCTAATATAATCCAAAACCAAGGTGGATAATGAGGAGTATCTAAGAACTGTACTAGAGACCTTAAGAAGGGAGAAGCTCTATGAAAAGTACAAAAAGTGTGAGTTCTGGTTGAAGGAGGTCTCATTCTTGGGCCATATCATTACAAGCAATGGGATATCTATGGATCCCTCTAAGACAGCTGAAATAGAGGGATGTACGAGGCCAACATCAGTAATGGATATCCGTAGCTTCTTGGGGTTAGCTGGATATTATCGATGATTTGTGATAAATTTATCACGATTGTCCAACCCTCTTACCAAGCTAACTCAGAAGGGAGTAAAGTTTTCATGGAGTGATGAATGTGAAGAAAGCTTCAAGGAGTTGAAAATGAGGCTTATAACTGAGCCCATGCTCAATTTACCCACAAGTGGAGAACATTTTGTGGTATTCAGTGATGCTTCAAAGATGGGCTGGGCTATGTGTTGATTCAAAATTACAAAGTCATTTCCTATGCTTCAAGGAAATTGTTTGTTCAGGAGCATAATTATCCAACACATGATTTGGAGTTGGCTGCGGGGTTCTTCACATTAAAAATTTGGCATAATTATCTCTTTGGGGAGAAGTGTGAAATATATACGGACCAAAAAATCCTCAAGTATATATTCACACAGAAAGAGTTGAACATGTGCCAACGAAGATGGTTAGAACTGATCAAAGACTATGACTGATCAATCCATTACCACCCTGGGAAAGTGAACAAGGTGGAAGATTCTATAAGTAGAAAGGAACTAGAGATTCTATCATTGATGAGAATTGATAAGAATCCAATCTTCTTAGATATGATGAAGATGGGCATGAGAATCATAAATAAGGGAACATCATCAATCCTTTCACAAATGATTTCTCAACCATCTCTTTTGGAAAGGTTAAAGAATGATCAAAAGGATGACGTGAGAATTTAGAAGAAAGTTAAAGCTATCAAAAAAGGTAAATCCTTGTATTTTAATGTTAATGAAGAAGGAATTGTGAGATTTGGGAAAAGACTATGGGTTTCATCAAGTTTGGAGATAAAGAAGGAACTTTTGGATGATGCACATAGTTCAAATCTCTCTATTCACCCAAGAAACACAAAGATGTATCAAGATATCTGAGAGAATTATTAGAGGGATAATATAAAGAAAGAGATCATTGAGTATACATCAAAATGCCTGGTGTGTCAGCAAGTGAAGGTAGAGAGGCAGAAGTCTAAGGGGATAATGCAACCATTGCCCATACTAGCATGGAAATGGGAGAACATCACCATGGACTTTTTCATCGGACTTCAAAATACATCCAAAGGAAACAATGAAATCTAGGTTGTTTTTGATTTTCTTACAAAGTTTTCACACTTCATTTCAATTCAGGAGGATTTATCATTTGATCAACTGGCACAAATATATATCATGGAAGTGGTAAGGCTGCATGGAGTACCAATAACTATTGTATCTGATCGAGATCCAAGATTCAACTCTATATTTTGGAAGATTCTTCATCATGCTTTGGATACTGAACTGAACTTCAGTATGGCCTATCATCCTCAAAATTATGGCCAATCTGAGCAAGATATTCAGACATTAGAAGTTATGTTAAGATCATGTTTAATGAACTTTAAAGGAGAATGAGATCAATATATTCCACTGGTTGAATTCTTCTATAATAACAGTTTCCACTCGAGCATCCAAATGGAACCTTATGAAGCCCTACATGGGAAGAGGTGTAGAACAATGAAATGTTGGGATGAAGTTGGTGAGCGTAAGTTGTTAGGACCATAAATGGTTGAAGAAATGGTGGAGAAGGTGAAAACTATTCAGCAGCATATCAAGGCAGCTTAGAGTTAATAGAAAACTTATTAAGATAACCATCGATGATACCATGAGTTTAAAATTGGATAAATGGTATTTCTACGCATATCTCTATGGAAGAAGGTCACGAGTTTTGGAAAGAAAGGGAATTTAAGTCCTAGGTACATCGACCCCTTCGAGATTCTTGATTGTGTCGGGGTTTTGGCCTATCGACTAGCAATTCCACCTACCATGGCCAAAGTACATGACGTCTTTCATGTATCCCTCTTAAGAAAGTATATACCAGACCCTTAACATGTACTGTCTTCATAGGTAGTACAACTAGAGGATGACATTTCTTATGAGGAGAAACTAGTGAAGATCTTAGATCTTAGAGAAAAAATTCTATGAAATATGACAATGCCCCTCATCAAGGTGTTGTAGAAAAACCACAAGTTTGAAGAAGCGTTGTGAGAATCAGAAGAAGTGATTTAGTAGAGTACCTCACATCAGTTTCAGTGTGGGAAAATGAAATTTTGAGGGTGAAATTTCTTAAGGGGGAAGATTGTAACAACCCAAAAATTCATTAATGAAAATTCCTCTTGGTCTATTTAAATGTCTTCTTATAGTTATGTAAAACGTATGCACTTATTTGGTTCTTTTTTTTGGATTTTAGAACACCATTAATAGTTTTTACCGTTTCTAATATAGCTGTTGAACAGTGATGACATGATTAGTATAAATATAGGGCTTTAACAAATCCAATTTACTCAGACAAAGGAAGCGATGACCTCATCCAGTAGACTTGCCCCATATGAATCCCATTTGTCCATGCTCAAAAAGGAGGTGGAGTCATTGGGATTCAATCTTGACCAAGCCCAATCCAAGCTTGAATATGTTAATCTTGAGCGAAACCGCCTACGAGAGAAGTGAAAGTTGATAGAGATTAATACTCGAGCAATGTTATCTGAGCCACCCCAAGAGTCTGTCACCATCGCGCACCTTACCCCAAGGTCTTATGTGGATGTTTTAAGGTGTTATGTAACAATACCCCATTACTACTATTATGTACATTATTCTTGTATAGAGAATATACATTCATTTTATTATTGTCACTTTTTAAATATTTTTTAAAGCACAAATAGTATTTTTTAGTTAATATTCAACTAAGAAATCTATTTTGATGAATTAATGGATTTTTGAATTAAGTAATATTTTAATAAATTATTATTATTATTATTATATTAATTTTTATTAAATATAAATTATCATATAATTTTATGAATGCAATTGTAATTTTTATTAATGTTTGAAAGCTGTTTTTGTCAAAACCCATGAATTTTTGATAAATATTGGTTTTTATTTTTAAAAGTAAAAAATTCACATATTTAGAAAATTATTTAGATAAAATGAATATTATTTTTGGAATCATGATGTTGAAATTATACAAAAGTGAATTTTTCATAATTTTCTGAGACAGTCGATTTTTTGGGTAAAAATTAAATACCATTTAATTATATAATGTGTTTTATGACATCATAATGACCCAATAATGATGTAATAAAAAAATATAAACACTATTTTAGTCCATTATATGTTTTAAAATTAAAATAATGTGATTTTAGGTTTATTTGATTTATTTTACAAAGATTTAGTGGACCCTTCAAGACTTATAAAACATTTTAGCTTTTTAAATTGATTTCCTTGAGAGTGTGACTCACCTCCACATAAGCAACCCTATTATTTTAAGAAGTTCAGACATTGGACTTATAAAATATAGTTTTCCAATCACCTTTGGAAAAAAACATGGGAAACATCCATGATATGGTTTTTGGTTTTGATTAGTTTAATGTGAGGTGTCCAAAACCTAAATAATAAAGAATTACCCCTCCTTCCCTATATAAACCCACCCAAGTTTCCACTTCCTCTGTACTCAAAGACTTTTGAGTTCATCCAAACTCTTACCTACTCTCTCTAGAATCCTCCTAAGATGCCCCAAGCTCCCAATAAGTCTCTCTCAAGCCCCTCCCAAGCCTTTGGGACCACACTTCCAAGTAAGGGATTCCTTCCTTTCTCATTTTATCCAAGTTTCTTAATATTGTTATGCCCCTTTTATTTTCAATTATAAATTTTGTGGTAGGATATAACACCACCAATATACTAATCTATTTATGTTTTAATGATATTATACCTCTTTCTATCTCATCGGTGCCTTCCATATATACCCATTACCATGCCAAAATTCCATAAGGAATTTCTCTCTCCTCATTTACATTCAAACAATTATTTTGTATTATGAATATAAATTCCATTACCTATGTTAGGACATGTATATATATGACTCCCTTTACTTTAAATTTTATGTACATATTATGAGACACCCCTTTCTCTCCCATCAACCATTTTTATGAAGTCTTATGTCATGCCGTTATGCTGCCAAAATCGCACCGTAATTTTCCAATCCAAAATCATTGTGTAGTGAATACCATGCCCATTTCTCTATCAAGGGTATTCACCTTTATGAACATTAAATATTGGTGCAAGAGTCTCATATATGAATTCCATATTCCTTAATTGTGGAATAAATTATGATGTTTTATAAATTCATGTTATATGATCATGTGGGACACTTATGCATGAAATGAAATGTTTAAGAAGGTTGCGCCCTGATAGCGCTCCAATGCATTGGGTAAAGTATAGTATCATGATACATCATGTGCAATGATTTTTGACTCATGCTAATTCAAGTGCAATAAGGGTTTACTCTTGCTTCATGTGTAATGAAGGTTTACTCATGCTCCATGTGCAATGATCCTTGGCTTATGCTAATTCCATGTTAGGTGTTGTCGCCACATCTCCATGTTATTATTATCATGATTTATCATGCCTTTATGTTCATGTTTCTATTGTGCTCCATTGATATGCCTATTGAATAACATGTATTGTATTCCTCATTTTATTCTATGTTTATTCCCTTATTGGGCTTTATAGCTCACCCTTTTTTTATGAATGTCCTCAGGTTATCCTATGAAATGCTAAGTACGAGGGAATGTATTGTTCATGTAAAGGAAGTTTTCAGTAAAGATATAACGTTTTATGTTTTAAGTAGTTATGTAATGTTACTAAGCCCCAAAGACACTATACCACTCGATCTTCTATGCCGTATCAAGTGAAGGTTCTATGTAATAAATCATGTTAAGTGTGTAATAAAGAGTAGGGTTGTTCTAGTATTCATGGATAATATTTTTTTTGTACTCTAATACAGAGGAAGAGCATATGAAACATTTGGATATCATTCTTTGAACCTTTAAATAACATCATCTATATGGTAAGATTTCTGATTTGGATTTATGGATCCGAAAAGTTAAATTTCTAGTGCTTGTGTTATCTAAGAGGGGAATCTCAGGGGATCCAGAAGTGGTATTTGATGTTATCTCTTGAGATCATCCTAGAAATGTTTTTGAGATTTAGAGCTTCTTGGGTTTAGCTTGTTACTGCATGAAGTTTGTTTATTATTTATCCAAGTTTTCATCTCCGATGTCAAATTTAACTCTTAAGGGTGTAATATTTAATTGAAATGAAAAATTTTACAGATATTTTGAGGCACTAAAGGTGAGATTGACTTCTTCACCAGTTTTGATTATTCTAGAAATAGGTTTAGGTTATGATGTTTTCTATGATTCTTCCAGTACCCATGATCTTGAGTTGGTAGTTGTTATGAATGAAATCAAAACATGACATCACTATCTATTTTGGGATATGTTCATAGTGTATTCTAATCCTAAGATCCTAAGATATATTTTTAATCAGAGGGATATGAACTTGTGATAGAGAAATTGGTTGGAATATCTTCGTACTTTTGATTTTGATATTGCATACAATCCTGGGAGAGGGAATGTGTCAAACCCCATATAACCCTAAGATGGGGGGGGGGGGGGGTTGAATCTGGGTATCAACTTTTTCTTTTAATGAGATGGATATTGTCCCCATGTTGGTAGGAAATTGGTAAACCTTTCTTATGGAATCATAAAATAATTAAACACCCATATATAAAATTAGAAACACAAAACAACCATTTTACTTAGTTCACCAAAAAGGGTTAGTCCAAGGAGCATACACCGATAGTGCATCTGTTGTACCTGAATACACTAAAATTCACTAGGTATTGTGGTTTAAAGTTGTTTAAAACTATCACTTTATTCCTGGAATACTTTCTTTACACGAATTTCAGAGATAACACACTACCTCCCTCAAATAAATTTCATCTAATCCCCCTTGATCACTGCTTTGGGTGATTTCTTTCTCAGTTTATCAACTTGAAGGTCACATCAATTGATTGGTCACAGATTTCTTTGTCCTTGATTAACACGAGACTCCACTTGAAACATATACATAAATCGATGCTCTTGAATACATTGTTCACTCAAAACTTATGTTCAAAACCCACTGGTCATGAAACTCTTGTACATGAACACAAATTTTTTTCCTTTCATGAAACTCCTCAGTTTTCACACAACTTTTTCACTCTCACAAAAAACCTCATTTATCACACAACTTTAGTACTTTTTCAAAGCACCTTAGTTGTCACATACCTTTTTTTTAATGAAACTCTAACTTTAATGCAAAGGGAATGTTTCACGAATCTCAATTGGTCTTAATAGACAAAAGTCACATTATTCATACAAATATACTTCGAGAAACTCTTTTGAAAAGTAGAGGCTTTGGATCTTCATTGAGAGTCCTATACTCTAGAATATAGGTACTTGCCTATTTATATATATTATTGATGCTTCATGCAATTGTATTGCACACCATCACCCTCACACACAACTACCTAGTTTTATAAACTTTATCATTTTGATATTTCCTTTTGCATGAAACTCTATCTATATTTCATGGGTTCACATAACTCTAATTTTAATGTAACATAAATAATTTCAAAAAAAACTTAACTTATCCATATTTCAACGAGGTGTCCCTGTATGACTTTGTCATAGAGATATACTCTTCTTCATTCGTACTAAGAGAAGTACTTTCTTGTTTCTTTCTCAACCAGCCAACACATTTTATTCGAATGAAGAATGCACCCCCCACTAGTGGACATTCAATTCACCATATCTCTAGCCCATCCAACATAAAAAAATTATATTAATTCATTATCTTTTTCTAATATAGAGTATAATCCAAAGTTTAGAGTACCATGAATATATATCATGATTATTTTAACTACTGAAAAATTATCTTCCTTTGGATTATTTTGGAAGTGAGTCCCTAAACATGTTGAAAAGATGACATATGTCTATATTGTAGTCAAATATAATAAGATTCCAATGATACTACTATACAAGGTGGTATCCACATATTTTCCATCCTCATGCTTTCCATGATTTTTCCCAACTGTAATTAGAGTTAACATTAGTTTGGAGTCCTGTATGTTGAAATTATTTAGAAGTTCTCTTGTATAATTTTCCTAATAAATGAAGGTATTGTCTTTATTTTGAATCACCTATAACCCCCAAAAGTATGAAAGTTCACCAATCATGGACATTTCAAATTCTGATTTCATTGATTAGAAAATTATTCCACCAAATCATTCTTAATACCTCTAAATATAATATCAACTACATAAAAAAGCATCATAAATTGATCTCTTTGAGAATTATTCATATAGAGGTTATGATCAACATGTCCTATTTTAAATTGTATATTCTTAATATATGTATCCAGTCAATAATACCACACTCCTAGTCCCTTTTTAGACTATAAAGAACCTTATTTAATCTATAAAACTTTGTTTCATCATTTCCAATCAGAAATCCCATTATTTTCTCAATGTAGTCTTTTTCTTCAATAACAGCATTTAAGATTGTTGTTTTAAAATCCATTTGATAAATTTTTTACCCCATTTGAATCACCATGTCTAGAAAAATCCGAATCAAATCTATTCAAACTATTAGAGAAAATTTTTCTTCAATATTAATGACTTCTATCTGTGCATAGCCTTTACACACAAATAATTCCTTCTTTCTAATCACATTTAACTTCTCATCAAATTTGTTTTTTAAGATCCACTTTTTTCTGATCACATTTTTAATTTCTGGTCACTTAATAAGATCCAAAGTCCCATCTTGGTTAATATGATTTAGTTCTTCATTCATAAACTTAACCCATGATTAATTATTCACTACTTCTTCAAATGAGGTTGGTTCTACAATTGATAGGAGAGTAGAATATGATTCATTCCTCATTCTCAATGTTTATATATGTGTGGTCTAATTCCCAATAATGTTGGATTGATCAAAATCTTCTATTTTATTTCTCCTAAGATGTTTTGGTAGAGTTTCTTTAGTAATGGTTTCCTCATATGATTCAACTTCTGAATCACTATCATTTTTAGATTAATGAATGTTGGGAAAACCTTCAATAATTTCTATATTTGAATATGTCCCTTTTCCAATTACTTCTTCATCTTCAGTCATATCAGCATATGAGCTTCTCAAGTTATTCATATTTTTATCCTCAATGATATTAACATCATTTCTATCCATAATCTTTACAAGATGATTATTGTATCATTTATAGGCTTTAATATTTATTGAGTATCCAAGGAATATTCCCTCATATTCAGCATCACTGAACTTATCTTGATTTAATTCATTGTTTTGGATGAAACATTTACTTCAAAAAACATGAAAATAATTTATTGAGGGCTTCCTTCCATGTCATATCACATATGGTTTCTTATCCTCAACTGGACACAACCCTATTTTATTTTTTAGTATACACCGCAACTTGAAAAACCTCCTTCCATTAATGATAAGAAACATAACTCTCAATTAGTATAGTTTTGGCCATATTATTCACCTATGATTTTTTTAATTCAATAACCCCATTTTTGAGGTTTTCTTATTTTGGACACTTCATGATTGATCCCATGTTTTTCTGAGGTAATTTTAAAATTTAATAGATTTGTATGTGGTTCCATTATTAGATTATAATATCCTGATTTTTTGGCCAGTTTCATTCTCAACTCTTTAGAGATATATATTTATGCAGTCAATCAATTATCACTTATGTTACATAAATATCACACATTCCATTCTACTATAGTCATAAATAAAAATAATTAAATACAACTCTTAATATGTTCCATCCGCATTAATTGGGCCACAAACATCTATATGAACGAGATTAAGCATATTTGGTGGCATTTTTTTCTTCATCCGACAAGATTTATAAACCATATTTCCTCACATGAATGTGTCATATTCATTTTCATGGTTATTATTTAGATTCGGAATATCTATAAAAACCTTTATATTGGATAATTTTTCTATTCTATATTGATTAATGTTACCCAAACTTTAGTGCCATAAGTTTTTTCCTCTTAAATTTTTAAAAAACAAGTGTTTTCTTTACTGTATACCTGGTATAAATTTCCATTTTCCTCCATCCTTTCATGATATAATTTCCTATCTTAACTTTGATGGTGCACCCTTTCTGATTTAGTGTCACTACCAATAACGAGTCATATATTTGACTCACACTTAGGATATTGTGATGCAATCTATCTACATAAAACACTTCTTGTTTTCTTTAGGTCATTATTTTCAAATTCAATATTTTCACTCCCTTTGATCTTTAGGTAACCATCATTGTTGAATCTCACTATTACATAAAACCTTAACATTTTTCTATAAATTTTCATTTCCTCACTATGGGATGAGCATCCGCTTTCAGGAATCCAAGTGCTTCTAATATTTGCAGTTTTGAGAGTGATTTTTTCCCGGTTGGCTTTCTAAATATTCTTATTTCCCTTCTATGAGATACCAAATTGAGTGAAGTAAAAATATTTCCTCTCCAATATATTTCAAAATTCATGGTTTAATCATAATCACATTCTTCTTCTAGAGAATAATACATATTTTCATGGGTAATTCTTGGTTGATTGACATTAACTTTTCATGGAGTTCTATAGTTATTGTTCCTACCTATCCTCTGCCTACAATGAATTGATTTTTATCCAAAGTCGGAATAGTAAAAAAAATTACATAGAAATAATTTATTCTATATGATTAAGGATTTTGTCTTATTCTCATTTTTTAACTTCTAGATGCTTCCCCATCCAGATAGCTCCTTGAATATTCATAATAAAACATCGTATGAGCCATAAATCTATAGAATTTAAATTTTATATGAGGAAATATCTTATGACTTACATTTCTATACATGTAACCTTATTTTGTATAGGTATTTTACTGAAAATCCTTTCTAGATAGTTGTGGATTATTTTTATCTCTCTTCTCTATTTGGTTCAAATATGTCTCTATTAAAACATTTGGGGGAATGTGATATGTCCAAATTTTTTCTTACCTTTTCATTGGATCGGCCCATTTCCAGCATTTAATTCTCTATTTTATATCCAATTCCAATTTTCCAATAAATTTATATCATTGATCATTCAAGGATTTACTTACTTCTTTAGATCCATGTTTAACTATTTGCAAAAGCTCTGGATATGAAAGCATTACAAATTGTAATTTCTTCTTTATTTCCCTTGATTTTGATTCAGTTTCTGGTTTACTCCGTAGAGAAATGACTTCTTCATAAATACCCTTAACTATATTATCCTTTTACTATTGTCTTTATGTAAGTTCATTAATGACTTTAACATAGTATTAAATCCTAAGTTTAATCTCCACAACCTCTTCTGAGCTTTCAAGAGTTGTCAAATTTTATCTTGATTCTCCTTGTAGTTAATCAATTTATGTTTCAAGCTAATCCACATAATCTGATGACTCTTTCATAAAATGCCCCATATTTCTATTTTTCTTTCTTTTAATGTCAATCTCATCAAGAGAAACCTCAATTTACACCTTGATATCAATAAAACCATTTGAATGATTATCTTTATCTTTCATAGGTTCTACCATTTCAACTATATCCATCATGGAATCTTTAATATTATATTTAAAATTTGGTTCTACATCTTCCAAAAATTCATTCTTATTTGGTTCTTCTTTGTATATGAAGATCTTTCTCTATAATTTATTTCCTAATTTGAAGTATCCCTTTTTACACGAACCTCATTTGATGCCTTTTCATGATTTTTAAATCACTTTATACATCATTAAATCTCCTTGAACACCGAGTGTTAATGTTACCTATTTTTCTACACTGATAATAAGCCAAAGGAATCTTTCCATCAAATATCCCTTTTCCTCTTTTGATTTTTTGGGAAAAAGATAAAAAAGTTCACCATCCACATCATTCCATCATCACTAACTTTGGAAATGTCATGTTTTTTCTATGTATTTGAATTCCATTTCCTTTCTATCTAGAATTTTTGCATCTTATGGTTTGAATCTCATACCATAATCCTCTAGATTTATTATAATATCATCAAGATAAATCTTAGATCGATCTCTTTCCTCAAGGGATGATAATTTTGGATTGTATAGATGTGGGATCCTTCTCATATTTTTCTTCACAATGTCAATATACTTAATTTATTCCCCAAGTCCTTGAATATATCCAATTACTTTAGTAATATGATTAAATAAACTATTTTCATTTTCATGTATATTCATTTTTAAACCATTGAATTTATTATTAAAGACTTGAGGTTTGACCTCCTTCACTTTGTTATCACCTTCATATATATTTTCCAGTTTCTCCCACATTGAATTGGATGTAGTGAAACTCATCACCTTAAAATAGATTTGATTAGATATTTTTTTAGTAAGATAATTTTGAGATTTGGAATCTAATTCAATCATTTTCATGTATATTTTAGTCATATAAATAACTATTGAATCAATGACTTGAATCCCTTGAGTTATGGAATAGATAACACCCATACCAAGAGATCATATATGATACCTCATTCTATTCTTCCAAATATGGAAGTTACTTCCATAAAAAATTGGAAATCCCCTAACATTCACATAATTTTCCATGAAAATAATAATAGAGGATAGTTTTGTCACATAGAACTTGTATGATATGATACAACTTGTATGACCCTAGAGCACATTGACAGGGGAGGGGTGAATCAGGTTGTCAAATTTTTCTTTCAATGAGACAGATCTTGTCTCCATGTTAGTAGGAACTTGTTAAACTTGTCTGATGTAATCATGAAATTATTAACTTCCCATATGTAAAAATAGAAACATAACACATAGTTTTAATTGGTTCACCATTAAGGTACATTCTAAGGAGTATACACCAATAGTGCATCAGTAATACCTAAATACACTAAGTTTCACTAGTTATTGTGGAATGCAATTTTTTATACATATCCACTCCATGATAGACAAATTTCTCTAATAAGAATTTTAGGGATAATACACTTCCTCTCTCAGATCACTTCTATTAAATCCCCCTTGACCAGTGCTTTGGGTGAAGTCTTTCTCAGTTTATCGACTTAAAGGTTTCTTCGATTGATTGGGCACATATATCTTTATCTTTGATTATCACAAGATTATGCTTTCACCATATACATGAATCAATGCTATTGAATGCACTTTTCACTCAATAACTGATGTCCAAAACCTAATAATCATGTAACTCTTGTAAATGCATGTAACCTTTTTCATTTCTTGCAACTCCTTAAATTTCATGAAATTTTTTTACTTTCACACAACACCTCAGTTTTCACGTAACTTTAGTACTTTATCATAGTACCTCATTTTTCATGTAAATTATTTTAGTGCACAAACATAAATTTCATCAAATGGAATGTTTCAAGAATCTCACTTGGAATTGATATACACAAGTCAAATTCTTCATGAAACTCTACTTCGCACAAATATTTCACAAAGTAGAGGCTTTAGATCTTTATTAAGAGTCCTTTACTTTATACTGGAGGTACCCGCCTATTTATAAACACTGCTGATTCTTTATGAAACTACCTTACATACCATATTCCTCACACAAAACTTTAGGGTTCTCTAAACTTCATCATTTTGACATCTCCTCTTGCAAAAAACTATATCTATATTTTATAGGTTTATGAAACTATTATTTTCATGAAACTTCAAGACTTGCATGAAACATTAACCTTAACCGTATTTCAATGAAGCATCCCTAAAAAATAATTTTCCAGAAACTATAAAAAAACCTTTACCCATTTATGCAAGTATTTTATTTACACGAAAATCCTTCCTTTTCCAAAAAAAATTTCTTCATCCTCTAAATTTTGGACCCAAAAAATTTGAAAAGCACTGGGAAATGACACTACCTTCAACACTAAAGCCACATACACCATAATATCATTTGGATTTAAAAACTCATACTATACATGGTGTGTATTGGAAACAAAAACGAAATATAGTCTATGTCTAACTGTAAAAAACCTTAGTCCTAATTGAATTTGGTTTCTGATGTGTTGAGTAAAAAATTACCAACACAAGATGTGAAGGAATCAGTTGAGGAGTGATCTTTGATGAGTTTGTTGGATAAGATAGGCTTGTTAGTGGAAGAGGTTGGTGGAAGGTGTTATTGAATTCAATTAAAAATGACTCATCTTTTTATGAGTGAGTTCAGATTGAGTAGATGATGGACACTGAGTTCTAACACTTAGGTAAGAAGCTTTATAGTGGGGTGACCTTAGGTGAGCAGTCTCAATATCTAAGCAGAGCTTTGTGCTTCCAAAATAGGTTGGTTGTTCTATTTTCTCTAAGGTAAGAGTTGATGGATAGTGTACACTATCCATGTTGGTCTATACATCCTAGGGATACCAAGATGTATCATGAATTGATATGTTGGTATTGATGGCTAGGGATGAGGTTTTCGATTGAAAATATTGTTTCATGATGTCTCACTTGTCAAAAAATTAAGGCAGAACACTAGAAACCAACTATTTTATTACAACCTTTACCTATTATGGTATGGAAGTGGGATTATATGTCCATGGACTTCACCATTGGTTTTCCATAGACTCATAGTGGGAATGATGCAATTTGTGTGATCACAAATTGACATACAAAATCATAACATTTCGTACTTATCAAGGAGACAATGAAGGTGGAATATTTCAGAGACTTATATGTCTAAGATATCATGAGACTTAATGGGGTTCCCTCTATGGTTGTTTCAGACAAGGACTTGAGGTTCACATAATGGTTTTGGAAAGGTTTTCAAGAGGTGTTGGGTTATCAGATGAAATTAAGCACAAACTATCATTTAAACATGGATAAATAGATAGCGAGTTCTCTCTAGGTTCTTGAGTATATTATTTAGGCTTGAATTATTTATTTTGGTGGATCTTATGAAAATAATTTTCCTTTGGTCATATTTTCCTATAATAGACTTATCAGTACTCAATAAAAATGCATCGCTATAAAGCATTACATAGGTGGCCATGTAGATCTCCCTCGTCGTGGTTAGAGTTAAGAGAGCATTCCTACTTTGGGATGAGTCTCATTTAGGAGATGATGAAAAAGGTGTAGTTGATCTAAAAGAGGTTGGTCACAACACAGAGCTATTATAAATCTTATATAGAGCATCATCATTGGCCTCTAGAGTTTGAGGTTAGTGATTGAGTTTTTCTCAAAGTTTCACTTCATTTGGGACATCACCAGTTGGGTAAGTAGGGTAATTTTGCACTTAGGTTTGTTGTCCCCTTTTTGATCATGGAGTGAATCATAAAGGTATCATATTGGTTGAATTTAACATATCATTTGACTTAAATCCAAGACATGTTTTATGTTTTCTAGATAAGGAAGTTTAAACTGTGTCCTAGACTTGTGATTGAATGGGAGGATGTTGATCTTGAGCCTGATAACACCTTTTTTGAGCTACTATTTCAGATTATGGATCACCAGGATAAGGTATTGCATGGTCCTCTGGTCTAGGTACCATGACAGTGTGGGTGGGATAACCATAAGACGTGGGAGTTGGAATCATTGATGAGGAAGCATCGACGTTCTCTCTTTATGGATCCATGATCTTGAAGAATTTATGGGGATAAAAATTACTTATTGTCATAATAATTGTGATTCCCTCTGGGTTATAGGTATTCCTTAGTCGAGACTTGGGTTTTCACTTTTGGTTTCTAGGGAGAATTGGGCGATCAGAGTCTAAAAAAAGTGTTCTTAGAGAAAACTAGAAAAGCACAAGTTTAAGGCACACAATAAGTTTAACTGTGTGATAACCATGTAGTATTCCTACATGAGGTTCCAATGGTGTTTTGTATGGTTTGAGCATGGTTAGTCAAACCACGTGACATGCCTAGTGAACCAAGCAAGGTGTCTAGTGGTTTTCCTGGGGTGTTACATGGTTTGAATACAACTTCACAAAACCATGTGCCCCCAATGAAAACCATGTACCCCCTGAATAAAATGGATAGTAGGGTCCATGATTAAGGAACACTTAATTTAACCATGTTTATTACTCTAGGAAACCATACAACCCTCTTACGAATAGTTAAAAAGTAAGATTTTGTCCTTTCACCCTTGGTAATTTTAAATATTAATCATCCCCTAATCTCATTTTTGTTTTTTCTAAACATTCCCCAATACTTTTGAGGTCTCTCCCCTTGGATTCTAGGTAGAATTTATTCATTCTTGATGGATCACATCGAGGTATGTTGCATTTTTGATCTAGTTTCCTCTATTGTTTCTAGATCTATGCTAGATCTATTATCCTCTCATCATGTTGGAACCTAATTAGGCTTTGATTCTAGATCTAATGGGTTTGATAGAAGATTTATATTTTTTCCTATGGATCTAGGATCGGGGGGACCTGATCTACTCTTCCTCGGTCTTCGTTTTCGAAGGTGATTTGTTTTACCTCTATTTTGAGGTATTTATTTCTATAAATGGGTTAATTATATGATTTTTTTTTGTTATTATAAAATTAATTTTGGTTATTCATTTAATTGAAGTAATTTGTGGTTTCAAGGGAGTTATTTTAAAGATTCATGTTTTTAAATATATTTTTATTTTAAAATAATTTTTTTCATACTAAGTGTCTAATTAAATGCTTGAATGGTGGTTTTGATTTGGAAATGGGTAAACTGAAGAGGATTGGATTGAATTTTAAATTTTTTTATAAATTGTGAACATGTTTTTGAAATGGATTTGAAAAAACTTGGCACATTGGGAACCTTGGGTGCATCGAGAATTGGACATAAGTGACCCTAGTGCATGTGACATTCCTAGGGGTTACTTTGGGATATCGATGGACTATGGTCAGACTCAATATTGGTTGGTACTAATATATTCATATTTTAGGATCTTTTATATATAGTATATATTCCTATATTCTAGGGCCCAATACAATGTGCTTTTTCATTTATGGGTTTTATCGTATGATGGATTTTGTCATGGATTGTAGCTCACATGTTTTCTCATGAGGTTGTATCACATGGTTTCACATGAAGGGTTTTTCACAAATATGTGGTTACTTTATTAACTTATGGTGTATAGATATGAATCCCTATTTTATCACTTATACTTGTCATATTCTTAGATTTAGATATTAAAGTATTTTATGAAAAACCAAAGGAAAATTATTTAAAAATGGGTTTGGATTTATGAAAATACATTATAAAACCATTTTTGTTTTAAAAGTAAGAACTAATGCAATATTGTTATTAGAACTTGTATTGAATCTATGGATATATCCTTCTAGGTTTTTTTCTCACACCATAATATTTTAATTTTGGTAGTTGTAGACATTATTTTTCTTGAATCTAGTAAAGGGAAGATCATTATGTAGCATGCCAAATTCTTTTTTCATTGTTGCCTTTGTAACAGGATGTTTTGGTGGTGATGGTTGGTCACATGGAGACTTTATGTGTTTTCCCTGTTATAATTTCTGGTTTATCCATTTTAGCTTGGATTATAGGGATCTTGGATGTATTTTTTTCACTTTATACTTTAGTTTTTTTCATATTCTGGTTATATTCAAAACTGATTTCCATTATCTTTATTATACCTCACCATGTGACAGGCTATATGGGGTGGCTTTTCAAGTTGACTCAGGTTGGTCTGTTATAATGAAAATTAACTAAATAAGTAGTAAATAAAAAAAGATAAAAAATAACTAAATATAAAATACATAAAATGATAAGTAAAGTTTATAAATAATAAGTAAATAAATTATCTCTTTATGATCTTTGTTAAATAAAAAAATTACAAAAAATAACAAGAATCCACCTCTTTATGATGTCAACAAACATTCTAACACCATGTATTCTTCCCACTTGTTTCTTAGAGATCTATTTCTTATTTTTAATATATAGATTGTATATAGTTATAGTGGTAATGGATAAATATAAATAAACAAAATGTTAATAAATATTTTAAATGTCATTGTAATTATAGTTAAAAATACCTCTTTGGGGATGCTATTTTGTTGATGGAATATGATATATTTCATAAATTTGAAAACATAATAACCAAAATCGTTATTGTTATTTTGTTTCAAACATTTTATAAACTTTTATAAAAATAAGTAATTTGTTTTAATAGTGAGATATTATATTATATACACAAATACTTATCCATTTGTAGATATCGATAGACTTATTTCTCTCATAGACCTTCCTCATACCATTATTGAGATGATATTTAAACACCACCCCATAAAAAGAAAATTTTCATTAAAACATAATCTAAAACATAGAACTTGAAGTTTATTTGAAAAATGATGAATTCAATGTATTACAAAGTGATCAAGGTCATAATGTGTGGTCAATTTATTGGTAATCCATTCTTTGAATTCAAAAAATTAATATTTAAAGTATCCAAATTGATTGTAATAAGAAACTAATACTCCCTAAAAAAGGAATAAGTAATGAAATAAATTAAAATATATTTTATAGGATTATATTATAGAGTTTTACACACGAATTTTGAGTATTAGGATTATTTTTTCATCTATAAATTTCTTTTCAAACATTTCATCCCTTCAATACACAATCGATAAATATTCCTTTTCATCTAATGATTTTTGTGTGTAGAAGTGATGTGATGACTAATGAGTCCATATTTTTTGTCATAGGTTTTTTCATTCACATTTTACTAATATATTCACCTATTAAAAATATGAATTATATTTAACTATAATTAACATAGTAGATATTCTATAAAAAAAATAGATTATGAAAACACATCTCATGTATATATTTAAAACTGAGACTCCTATCTATCCATGCATGATGATTTCATTTACATTCTCAAGACCAATATTGATTGTAATGGACTCTCTATACATTTTTTTCTTCAAAATTAATTAAGTTCATATTAATATCTTCAAATATTATATCCTAATGAACTTTTAATATTGTCAAATGTGGAATTTGAACTGATGGAAGGAAAACATACTCTTAGAAGGTTTTTTCAATTTATTTGTTGATCCTTTCTATTTTTTGATTAAACCTTCCATTTCACCTCGTTTTCTCTATCTTTAATAACATTCTTTGATTTAGGAATTTTTTTCATTAATTGTTAATGGATTTTTATAAAAAAATAAAATATAAAGTACATACCTCATTATTGATAGGTATTTTTACAAGACCAAATAGTTATGATATGAAAGTTCATATCACAATTTTGACTGTGTGAACTTTCAGACCATCAAGGGAAATATGTATCTCAAAGATTGGATCATGAATTACATTAATCCCTAATATCACATGAAATTTTGTAATTTTTTTATAGTTTATAATATCTCCGTGGATATCGCACACCACCCCTCACAACAAAGTGATGGGTGGGTGATGATAGATATAAATCATAATCAATTTTACCCTATAGAATATCAGTACATGAAAGGTATCAATATATTCCCAATTCACATTTCATAGAAATAGTGATGAAAGAATCTACTAACTCTGGTAGGTAATGCCTTTGAGTGGAAAGGATGTCCTAAAATCTTTGGGGGAGGGTGGGTGGATCTTCATGTAGTGGTTGTTTTTAAGTTGTTTCTTCTCTTTTATTCATTCCCATAACATTCTCTAATAATGTAGTCTTCCAATTATGTTTTTCTTTGAGTATATTTATTCTTGAATATATCTCATCCATTTTCTTATCATTATCCCCATGTGAATTTCTTTTCTGAAAATATGTTCAATGTGACAGTACAAAACCAACACCTCTTACATGACCATATTGTTCTAGACTCTTAAAGGCCACTAAAAGTAGTTGTTCATCACATACAACAAATGCTAGTTATTATGTCTAAACTGGATAAAAAATATAAGAAAATAAGTAGTCATTTTTTTTGTAATATTTATTTAAATAAGAATAAATTTTTATATGTGATAATTACACATGATTCCCATACTATTTGTATGTTTTCATATAATAGTATTATATATTTATTTACATAATCCTTTTTTATATATCATATCATGGGATGGAAGTGGATTTGTATTTTGAATCATCAATCTTCATATAAACAACTGAACATAATTATGTTGTTTTTTCATGATACATAAAATTATTATTGTATATTTAAAATACATACCATTTTATTCAAGTGAATCATGCCCCATCCATGATTTACAATAGTGGTATATTGGTTTTAATGTATGCTGCTTATTCTCAAAAATCTGTTTCCATTTCATAAATTAACAATTCACAATCAAAGTGATTAATACAAATATTTATAAGGAAAGTTTTACCAATCAAAATGTACTTGAAATGATTCAACCTCATGATGATCAATAAACACATTACATTTTTCTTGGTTTATTATGTGTGCATATATCTATGTTGGGTTTAGGATTATTTTCCATTCCATATCCCTAAGATGATACTTTATAATAGTTTTCCAAAAGTCTCTATGAGAATTTCTAGTGACCATGAATAAAAATTTAATTCAATAAACATATAGTATAAATGAACTCTGTAAGGGATAATGAAGAGTAAATAAATGTTTCAATTTTTTATTAAAATAGAGAAATTTTATCATAATATAACCAAGATATCTTCACAAATTAGTTCCTTCAACACAAGCACACCATTTTTCCATGTATCTATATCAATATTAACATGTATTCAAATGGTAACCCCAATGTAAATAATTAAAATGGTCATATTGGGGTCAACATTATGGCCTTGTGCATTCCAAAAAATCTAAATTTTTACGCCTTTTCATCTCACCTGAACAATTTTTATTAAGATCGTACACTATGATGCACTTATTTTTTCTCAAACATTGGGCTTTCACCTTATACTATTTCCTATATTTTAATATTTTCAATATGTTGTTCCTCAGTATTATTAGCATCAGAATGTGAAGAAACCTATTGTTCCTCAGGATTTAGAGCATCGATATGTGGAAAATCCAGTATCTACAGAATTAGTCTAAAATTTAATTTAAATTAAATAAATGTAATAGTGAACACATAATTCAATGAGTTAGGGAAATGTATATTAATTTTTTTTTAACATAATTATTTAACTCTGCCATTTTTTCTTTAAAGGTTAAATAGATTTTAAACCTCTATATATGCCTCATATCATGAACAACCCATAATTACATGATTTATAAGAAGGGTAGAAATTTATTAAATTTACATGATCTTTTAGGTTTATAGTTTGTATAATTAGAAAAAACATTACATAAAAAAGTGAATTATTGAATATATTATACATTTTTTCTACAAAAACATGGATTTAATATTACACCCACGTTTCTTTCAAGATGATTTTTTTATTTTGAGATGTTCCAAAAGTGTATAGTTTTACCTTGCTATTATTCTTACACATTCTTAGATCTTTTGAAAAAAAATTTATAACTTGTAATGAGAAAAAAAATCTTGGAATGAGGAAATAAGATCTTAGTAAGTGATATATAAATAAATGAATCCTTTTAGTCTAGTGAAAATCTTGAAAACCCATGAAAATTTTTACCCTTTTCACAATAAAACTTTTAACACATAAATATACAATATACACATAATAAAATCAACATTTTCACAAAAAAAACTTTGAATCCCATTAGCTGGAGATAAAATCATGAATGAAACCTAAGGTTTATGATAACTCATGAAAATATTCCAACCATTCACCTTTAAAAGTTCATAATCTTTTTTCCCTCATAAAATAAAAACATTTCCATAAAAAACCTTCGCAAACATGAACTAAGTATCTTGGAGAATCATATTCAAAACCTATGTTCACTCATGTTTAACCCATGTAAAAAATAAACTAGTCTTAGTTAATTCTATAGGATTAACCTACTAGGTTATCTCCATCATTTTTTCCTTTGAAGATTAATCATTACCCAATTCTTTGGAGAGCTATATCTAACTCACCCATCATCATGAGAAATATCGAGCTCACTCATCATCATATATAATGCTCAAGTACTATATCATGACTATTTTTTTCAATTTGTCACTTTTTCATCATAAAATCCATGAAAAACTCAATTTAACCCATAAGCAAAAAAAAAATTTCATTTTCACATAATTATAAGAAGAAATGTCATTTTAATTTAAAAATTAGTAAAAATGAAAAATTCCTAGAAGAGTGGGAATATGATCTATATTGAAAAAACATGTTAAATTGTATATTAATATTAATAAATAATAATGACTATCGGTGGGAGAAGGTGGTCAAACTGTATATGTTAAAAAACATTATTTTACACTTTGGTAAAAAAAGTGAAAATGACTCATATAGTAAATGTTTGAAATATCCAATTTTAAAGATTTAAAATTAAATTAAAAATTATTTTAAAATTAATTTTGATAATATTTTATGTGTAAATAATAACATTATTATAACATTTTTAAAAACATGGATTTGGAGGAGAAAGAGTTTAAAATATTCAAAAAAATATTTTAAAGGAAAATCCCTTACCTTAAGTACCATATAGCGTCATACATCCTCTAAATCTAGAATAATAAAATTATATTAGTTTTATACTTTATTTATAAAGTTTTTATGTTAATGTAATTATTATTATTCTTTTTATTTCATTTTTTACCATGTTTTATTTAGTTATTAAACAATTAAGTTCACGTTGGATGTTTTGAGGACATTCAGTTTATATCCTCAAAATAAAATCAATATGTTGATCATGGTCAAAGGGGTTATGGTTACATTAACTCTATAATATTAAACATGTTATAATTATCATATTTATACATTATATAAACTTTTAAAACCAATCATGTAAGACAATCATGAAAAATGAACCATGTTGTTTCATGGCGATGATAGTTCATATGTATGCATGAACAACATTTTCATTTTTCTACTTGGTAGAAAATAAATAAATTAGATAATATTTTGATTTTCTAGAGTCATAGATATGTTATAAATGTCACATTTATTTATTATTTCCATCCTTAAGACCGACATTGTAAGGTGTAAATGAAAAACAAATCACATTGCTTCATGGAGGTGGAAATCCCCACATACACAATTTTGATGTTATCATTTTGTAGTGGATGATAGGGTTGAAGTGGTCAAGTGATTTGGTGAAGTTGAAATTGTTGCCAATTTCTTGAGAATATGAAAAATTCAATGAGTATAAACTGATGATTTTCGAATTGGTTGTAATTTAGAAAAAATTATTTCAATGGTTATTTGAAGTTGACACCATATTTACAACATAAAAAGAATTAGAAGAAATGAGGGTTTTAGTGTATTGACCTCTAGAGTTTGGAATTTAGATAAACTTTTTAAAGGTGATTGTATAAAAAATTCAGCCACACCTTACCATCCAGTTAAGGGGAACATCACCACAAAGGCAGTCAAGACCTAACCTCATGCAGTCCAATAGAGGGATGGAAGAATTCATGCAGGGGTGCCTACGTGAAGCACAAAAGTGGAGGAGCACCACCATGTGGGGCATCCCAATGATAGAGGTGGGCGCAAGAGCACGCCCAAAAAACCTGTATGGGGAAGTACTGAAGGAGGGGAAAGATAATTTTTGAACTAGGAATGCCGCACTTGGTTTTATAAGGAATCGATAAAGGGATTGCAGTTTTTGATGTGGGATTAATTTTTTTATCACCGAATGAATCTCCATCATTGGATCTGTTTGATTGTTTTATCCTAGTCATACAATTATCCTAGCCAAACCATAATAATGAGATCCATTTGATTATTATTTGGATCCGTTTGATCAAGCGCTAGACATTGTCTTCTTCAGGAAGCCTTGTTTGTGAATCTTATGTTCATCAAAAGAGCTCATGTCCCTCGAAGCATGATCAGAGATATGATGACTATCCATTGATCTATAGATTCCTTGTAGTTATTGAAGATTTTTGTGAACATCTTTATTTCATATAAATACTGATGTTTACATTTGGTTATTGCTGTTGAATTTTTGGAGAAGCTCTCATTTTTGAAAAAATGAAGTAATGTGAATCACTCTAGTTCATGAAGGTTACCATGAACTTCCTATTTTCATGAAGAAGAATAATTATACAAGTACTCAATCTATTCCCAGCATGATCAAGGTTCTTTGTGACGAAAAAATTTCTATGAAGCCACTAAGGAGCTCTATATCCTTATGAGATCTCCATGCTTTTCACGATGAATATTTTATCATGTTCTTTATGCATGTGTGAAGGTTTTCATGAAGGAGACAATTTTAATCAGTTTTTCATGAACATATTTGAAGAACTGTGTACTGTTTGTATTATTTTTGTGAAGGGGATCTTTCACGAAAGAACACTATTTAAGTTGTATGCATATACTATTAAGTTGAGTTTGAGTAAGAAATTGCATATGCCTGTGATTTCATGCATTATGATTTAAAACCTATTTGGGTTTGTGCACAAGTACAATGCGAAGGAGAAGTGATAATAAGATAGTTAATGCATTAAAAGTGTGAACAATGCACATGTGAGAAATAAAAGAGAAGGCCATGTAGTGTGTTATATACATGAATGTAGTTTGAATAGTGTACTTGCAATTGAAATTTCATAAATATAGTGCAGTGTTCTGAGACTAAAGACGAGACAATTTTATTATTCACAATTCAGAAGATTTTTTTGATTATTCAATGTTTAGTGAGGCTGAGTATTCACCAGAAGAAAGAATTCTCGCTTGAGTTGTTTTGTACTGAGGCATCTGATTACATTCAGTGATTAGGATTATTTGAGAAATCCTAGCATGAGTGCAAAGAAACTTGAACTATACACAATCCAGTTTTATCTATCAAGATCCGGGAGGAGGATCCTAAATTGATCATCCTATATGTGAATCATCTTTAAGAAGAAGAATGATATTGTGACTGGGGGGTCTAACCAGTTGCTGAAGAGGCTTAAGAGAGTCTAGGGGGTCTAACCAGTTGAATGGTTGGGGGTATAACCAACCAAGGAAGAATAATTGGATTGTTGGGGGGTATAACCAAAATCAACTAGAGGATCGATTACTGGGGTGAATAACTAGTTTCTTCCTAAACCATTGTAATTGATAAAAAGATTATAGTGGATAATCCATGTTGGGGGGTCTAAATAAAATGGAAAGGATGTTGGTCTTAGTACCAAACCGTGTAAAAATACATTGTACTGTGATCCATTTACATTCTTCATTGTATTCATGATCCACTCATCTTAACAGGTGATAGAGGTTTGAATTAAAGGTGACAAATAATTCAATATAATTGTTCACACCTGATTCACCCCCTTTTAGCATGACTACATGATCCTTGTACCCTTAAATTGATATCAGAGAGAAGACCACCTCTGATTGGATATAATTTAATTGTCCAGTGGCTTATATTAAAAGTATATAAAGTAGAGATTTGAGTTTCAAGAAAATTTAGAAGAGATTCAGATGGAAATGCCTATCTCTACTCTTGATGTTAGAAATGTTGATGTTTTAGTCAAAATAGAGAAAAACTGGAAAAAGAGTGGCAAATAATCTTAAGAATAATTCAAAGGTTAATAAAAATCAACTAGTATCTAAATGCACTCAGAGTGAAATTTTTTCAATGATATCAGTTGGTCATAATTATGATGAATCAAGTTCAAGGTGTGATGATGTTATGATCAGTTATAAAATCAAAAATCATCTAATGAAACTTCCCAAAGAAGTGGTCACATGTATAAACAAAGTTTTCAAGGAACTTCAAGTTGTAAAATTACAACTAGAAGAAGAAGCTAATGCTATGGAATAAGCATTAACCAAAAAGATTAGAATTTCCAACAATATCACAAGACTTGTGAAAGAAAGGAAGAAAAAATATATCTCTACAAAGAAAGATATACTGAAGCTATTGAATAATCGGAAAGTAATGTTTGTGAGAAATAAATTTTTGAAATTGTTTTTATAAAAGTTATCCATGCACTTTAAAATTTTCATAATGTATCTATGAATTTCAAAGATGCTTAGATAATTGAAAAATAAGAAACAATCAATGATCTCGAAAAATTTTTACTAAAGGAAAATCAGATTCATGAAGATATGATTTAAAAGATGAAGTTTCAATGGGAATAAAACATGAAATATGTTGAAGATCAGATGATTTATCTCAACTTAAAGTGTATTGAACTTGAAGTGAAACTTTTAAATATGGAAAAAATACAAGCTGAGAATTCCCAAGTTATTTAGAAAAGAAGTGTTGCCAATGATTCATCTGATAAGAGTCCTATTTTTAAAAATAATCAAACTAGTGGAAATAATAGGTTGAGATTATCTAAATATAAATCTACTATTGGTTCATTGAATAAGGTAACCCTTTTTCTTGATAAATCTGTGTGTAATAATTTTGATTTGATGACTATTATAGATTCAAATTTAAAATCATGACAAACTTGGGTAAAGAAAAAATTCGTGTTCCACAAAGAAAGCACATAAGAAGAAATGTGCAACCCAAAAGCAGAAAAATGTCAAAGACAATCAAAATGTGTTATATAAGAAGTAATAAAGATTTTTTGGATACTTTTAGTGATGTTGTAAGTTTGGGCATAATGAAATTAATTGTTGGAAAAATATCTCATTGTATTAAAATTATAGAATTCCTATATTTAGGGGGAGAAAAGATGAAGAAAACATGAACCCTGAAAAACAGAAGTAGAATTCAAAGAAATAGAATCAGTTTATCAAGAACATATATGATTACTTTGAAAATTTCTATGACTATTACAATGGAAGTGGTCATTGTTATGATGAGTACTATTATATACCAATCATGTACGAATCATATTTTGATGCAAATTTAATACCATAAGAGAAAGTGAAGTAGGTAATATATGAATATGATAGGTCAACCTTGGGATGTGAAAAAATAAAGAAGGGTTTTAAAAAAATAACTCCCAAGAAGATTATGAATAATGATGTGAACAATGTATTATGAAATAAAATATGTTTCTATTGTAGTAAGAAATGTCACATCATGGACCCATGTCAATTGTCCATGGACATTCATACTAAAGGAAGTAAGATGGAATAAAAGAAATAATCAATATAAAATAAAAATAACAAGATTGATTTGGTGAGATACATCTCTGATGAAGAACCTAAAAGAGGTAACTTGTTGAATTCTATTGTTTTGTGTGAAAGGTGGAACATGTCTGGACATTCAGGTAAAAAAATGTTTAACATAGTTATCTGATCAAGAATAATTCTTGAATAATAAAGTAAAAAATCTATGACATCTAATGTTGAGAAAAAGAATTCTACACATAGAGTGAATACCGGGCATGTTCCTAAAGAATGTTTGATCATATGGCCATTATAGTTGGAATAGGCAATAAAGATGGAACAAGCAAAGAGAAATTAAACTGAATTACTAGAAAATATGAAGAAACCTTTTCCATATAAGAATATTGTTGGGTTGAGAAGCAACTCTTAGACCTGCTGCTCTAATTGAGTAACATTGAAGAACCAACTTATTCCCATATATATTGTTCTTTTTTCATTCATGTAATTGAAGGTGTATCATATATTCAGGGGGAGACCTAAATTTATAAAAGCTATAAATATTTTTATAGCTTGAAAGATGTCTATCATGGAAGGCTATTTGAATCATGTTGTCTCTTTGTAGAATCTAACATAATCTGAGAAGAAACCTAAAATTTATTATTGATTAAAGAAAATCATAATGAAGAAACTATTGAGTGTATCTTTTGAGGGGGAGAATAAAAGATCAACCAACACATATTTATATTTCAATTGATATCTTATAAATATCAGAAGTTCTGTTGAGGTATGCATATGATAATTCTAAAAGCATAATGTCTGGAAAATGAATATTTTCATCATTGAGGTATGATTGATTATATCTCATATTTTAATGGTAAACATTTATCAATTATAGAAAGAAGATATTTTTTTATTTAATGAATAATGGAAAATACATCCTTGCATTTTAAAGCTTATAATATATATATTTTTTAAATTTATGCAGGGGATTAGTGATGTGAGACGCATGGGGTGGCCCGATCTTCATACCGTAGGGCGGCAGATGAAGGATGTGGTTCGGGGCTAAGTGGAAGATGATGGGTATGGATAGAAGATGCAAGTAGTCAATCAACGCTATAAGGAGTGCATCTACTACTTTTACAACACACTCAAGGTGGGATGTGATAACCAATCCACACAAAAAAAAAACACTTGGGTTGAGGCATGGAATTGGGGGCCTCATGATCTTGGATCACCAATATAAGTTGTAGATTTAAAAGGCAAGGATGAACAAGGGCAAGGAGAAAAATTGAGAAAATCCTCACACAACAAAGAGAAAC
This sequence comes from Viscum album, assembly GCA_963277665.1. Taxonomy (NCBI): domain Eukaryota; kingdom Viridiplantae; phylum Streptophyta; class Magnoliopsida; order Santalales; family Viscaceae; genus Viscum; species Viscum album. The sequence continues at coordinate 1,201,543,435 of OY728159.1, read as the reverse complement.
AAAGAATAATCTCTCAATTAAATCTTGAATTCCATGCAAGTGCCATGGGGTGACTATTTATAGCTAAGGGGGTGGTACAATAGTTAAGGGTTTAGTACCCTAAAGTCATAAAGTCTAAACTACTTTGTCCCCTTAAATTAAAAAATGTAAATTCAACCAAATAATTTTGGAAAAGTATCACATAACTTTCCAACTATAGCCCACCAGATTTGACATTGAGTGAATAGCCCATCAGATTTGACTTTGGTGTCCAAAGATGCTATTTCTAGAATCTTCTAAGTGGGAAAGGAATCCAAATTCGTGAAACCATGTAAGACAATATTTAAACATCAAGTTTGTTCTTGAATAAGTGATATTATAGGCTCATTTTCTCTATCCATGTAAGGAAAGATTCATTGGGCCTTTAATAAAGAAAGATAGGTGCCTAATGTAGCATTGAGCCTCTTTAATCTCCTTCGTGTCATTGGGCCTTGAAATTACAACTCCTTCTCCTGCACAATCAACTTGGTGCCTTTAATATGGTTCTCATCATCCTCCACCTATTTTAAAGGATTCATCCTCGACTCTTCATCCTCTACATCTAAAAAAGGAGAAATATTAGAAACATTGAAAGTGGAACTTACACCATACTCACCTGGAAAATCTATCTTGTAAGAATTGTTGTTAAAATTCTTGATCACTCAGAAAGGTCCATATACTCATGGAATGCGTATTGATTTTTACTTGTTAGGAAATCTCTCCTTTCACACATGAATCCAGACCAAGTACCTGGGCTTGAACAATACTTGTTTGTGACCCTTTTTTGCACAATCAACATATTTCTGGGTCATCCGCTTGATATTTTTCCTTTCCATTTCATGAAGTTGTTTGATGAATTCAGCGCTCTCTTTCACATCCATATTAGTTGCTTCCTGACCGTAATGTTGTTGATGGATCTATAGTCAATGCACATTCTCCATGTTTTATCCTTCCTTAGTACGAGAATCACTGGTACGACACAAGGACTAAGGCTCTCTCTGACATGTCCTACATCCAACAGCTCTGGAACTTACCTTTGAATTTCTTTTGTCTCTTCCAGGTTGGTGTGATATATAGGATGGTTCGGTAGTGATGCTCTATAAATGAGGTTAATTTGATGCTCAATACCTATAATGGGTGGAAAACCAGGTGGCACCTCTTCGGGAAACACATCTTCAAATTATTGCAATAAAGACTCAACAATATGTGGAAAAGGAGATGTTATGTTGTTAGTGTTCAACATCACCTCTTTGTAAATAAGTACTAAGAGATTTTGTTGAGAAATCAAAGATTTCATAAACTCACTCTTTTTTTTCAAACATCACACTTTTCTCTCCTCTCAAATCTTTTTCTCCTCTTGATTTTTTTTCTCTTCATTTTTTTTCTTCTCATTTTATATTTTCCTCTCATTCTCTCCTTTTTCATTTTCTCTCTTTTTTTTCCTCATCAATCTTTTTTTTCATTTCTCTCAAAATTTGATCTTCCAAAATGTTCTTGGGGTACATGGGGTTGAGGGTTATAGGTTCCCCTTGGAGTATAAAAGAGTGATGATTCAAGAAACCATAATGAGTAACACGCCAATCGAATTACCATGGTCATCCCAACAACAATTGAAAAGACTTCATAGGAACAACGTCACAAAAAACCTCATCTTTGTACTTACCGAAGGTGAACAATACCTTCACTTTCTTGGTGACCTTTAACTCACTACAATCATTCAACCAATGAATCCAGTATAGATTTTGATGCCTTGAAATTGGGATTCCCAACTTTTCCACCAACTCAGTGCTCACCACATTGCTACAACTTCCCGCATCAATAATAACATTACATACCTTCCCATTGATCTTTCATCATGTATGGAAAAGGTTCTCTCATTGTTCCTTTTCTCCAATAGTCATTCGTGCACTTAAAACTCTCCTAGTGACAAGAATGTCACTGTCTTCTGTAAATTCTCCATTATCAATTTATGATGATTCTTCCTCCTCTTCAAAGCTCTCACCATCAGTCTCCTATTATACATACTTATTGATGGTCATGGTGCACCGGTTTGGGAACTCACTAGCAATGTGACCCCTTCCTTAACATTTGTAATAATGAATATCCTAATTCTTGGTTTGGTTAGCCTCAAAATTAGGTTTCTTAGGTGGAAGAATTACCTTATCACTTTTGCAACCAACCACCTATTTTTCCTTTGATGGTTCTCCAATCTCCTTCCTTATATTTCTCCATGGCGTGAAAGGGGAAGTGGGTTTCCTCATGTTTCTCCTCATTTTAATTTGTTGCTTGATCTTGGTGGCTTGATGGATCATATCTTGTATTTCCACATGGTGGTACATATCCACTTGATTGAAAATCTCCCAATTGATCCCATGTAAAAACCATGCCATGGATGCCTCCGAATCTTCCTCAATATTTTCCCAAATCATGGAAATTTGCATCTTCTTATAGTAATATTATATGCTCTTACTCCCTTGGGGTGAGGTGTTGAAGCTTTTTGTGGAGATATATATGGTAGTGTGAGGGAATAAACCACTTCCTCATGGAAAACTTCATGTCTTCCCAATTTTGGATAGGTCACCCTCCATATCGAGCTCTCTCATTTGGAACTTGATCCCACCATATTAATGTATAATCAATGAAATAAAGGGCTAAAAGTTTTACCTTTTTCTCCTTGGAATAGGTATGAAATGAAAACACCTGCTTGATCTTCATCTCTCATTCCAAGTATGCTTCCAAATTACTTTTACCTTGGAAAGAAGGTACCTTCACCTTGATGCCACCAAGTAGGTCATCATCATGCAGTCTCCTTTTTCCTCCTCTAGGTTGTTGGTATAACCTCCTCCTTTGTGGGAAATCATCAAGATCATCATCAAAGTTCACCGTCTCCTCCTCCATCATGTGGGGATGACGTGGTTCTGGAGCACGTCATGGGTTATCATTGATCATCCTTGGGCTTGGTTTATTCTCCAATTCATCAATCCTATCATGTATCACTTCCAACTCACTATCAAGTAGCTTTTCAAAGTGTCTCACCAAATCTTGCATTTGGAGTTGCGTAGCTTCAGGTGCAGAAGATATACTTTAAATTCCTTCATCACTAATATGAGAAATTTTCTTCCCACGATATTCTACCATGATAAGCAACACAAACACAAACACACACATAGGGGAAAAAACACACAATGATACACACTCACTCACACAATGAGAATTACACACACACACACACAATATGTACACACTCACTCTCACAAGGATACACACTCACACACACAAAATCTCTCAAGGATACACACTCTCACACACAAGATGTACACACACACACACACAAAGATGCACACACTTACAAAAACAATATATATACTGCTTATTTCTCTCCACTCTAAACAATCAATTCAAATTCCAAGCTCTTATAAGATATAATACCTTGTTTGGGATGATCACGTGCCACCTATCCTCCCCCAATTCAAGATTGTGTTGGGGGTTTGTTTAACACAACCCGCTTTATTGGTAAAGGGTAAAGGGTGAAAAGAGGGTAGTAAATATGGATAAAATGGTGGAAAAGGATAGAAAGTTATGGTATGGGGGTTTTTCCTGATTTTTCAAGATAAGAAAAATTAATAATAATATGAGCCCAAAATGATAGGATGATGAGGTAAAAAAATAAATGAAAAAGTGATGTATGGAAATGGATAATGACAATAATGTAAATAATGATGATGAAGTACTTTTATCTGCTTTTTACCTCTTTTTTAGGCTAAATCTCCCCAAAAAGTTTTTTTTGGAGTTTTAAAGCACAAGATGATTAAAGGGAGAGTAAGAATATTTTTTTGAAATATCTCAAATATAGGATGTGCTTAATTTTGAAAAGAAAAAAATGATGAGTTTAGAGAATTTGATTTTTTTTGATTTTTTTTCCGGATACAAATCACATATGGAAAATCAAACACAAAAAGAAGATGAATGAAAATTTGGAAAAATTTATAATAATTCAAGCTTGTACAAACTAGGATAATTGAGGTGGATTTTAAGGAAAAGGATTTTTTTGTTGAAAGGGTGAATAATATGGAAGGATAAGGTCAGTAAGGGATAAAAGTAATGTAAATGAAGGGATATATGCCTACCCTGTCAACCAGAGCTCTGATACCAACTAATGTGAGATGCATGGGGTGGCCCGATCTTCACGGCATAGGGAGGAAAATGAAGGATGCGTTTCTGGGCTAAGTGGAAGATGATGGTTATGGATAACAGATGCAAGTAGTCAATCAACGCTGTAAGGAGTGCGAACTACTACTTAGAAAACACACTCAAGGGGGGGGGGAATGTGATAGCCAATCCACACAACAACGCACTTGGGTAAGCCACATAATTGGGAGCCTTGTGATCTTGGATCACCAATCTAACTTGTAGATTGAAATGACAAGGATGCACAAGAGCAAGGAGAAAAATTGGGATAATCCTTACACAACAGAGAGAAACAAAAAATAATCTCTCAATTAAATCTTGAATTCCATACAAGTGCCATGGGGGTGACTATTTATAGCCAAGGGGGTGGTAAATAATCATAGGTCTAATAAACTAAAGTCATAAAGTCTAAACTACTTTGTTCCCTTAAATTCAAGAAGGTAAAGTCTACCAAAGACTTTTGGAAAAGTAGCACACAACTTTCCAACTATAGCCCACTAGATTTGACTTTGAGTGCACAACCCATTAGATTTGACTTTGGTGTCCAAAGATGCCATTTCTAGAATCCTCCATGTGGGAAAGACATCCAAATTCATGAAACCATGTGGGAAAAGCTTTAAAAATAAAGTTTGGTCTTGAATAAGTGATATTATAAACCCATTTTCTCCATCCATGAAAGGCAAGATCAATTGGGCGTTTAATGAAGCAAGATGGAAGCCCATTGTATCATTGAGACTCTATAATCTCCATCACGTCATTGGGACTTGAAAATCGAACTCCTCCTCTCGTGTAATCGACTTGGTGCCTTTAACATGGTTCTTATCAATTAATTAAAAATATTTTGATCAATTCCAAAAAGGTTTAAATGATTGGTTTCAAATGTTGGAAATTATTTGATAGCATTGATATTAAATTTAATCACTCTTGTTTTCTATATAGATCATTGCTCATGTAGATTTAGAGTTGATTTATTTTAGCTCTTTTTTAAGTTAGTAGTGATTCCATCATTCTCAGAAGTAATTCAGAAAATACATGTCAGAAGAGAAGAGGATATTATTAGAATTTGAATTTGAAAATCATAATTCCTTCTAATGATTATAACTTTGGATTTATTTCCAATAAGGGGTAGAAGATATCATTGAATTTTAAAAATTATGTAGAAATTGATAATAAATCCAAAGGGGGATATTAAAGTGTATAAGTAATTTGGTGAAGTTAAAATTGTTTTCAATTTCTTAAGAATATGAAAAAGTCAATGAGTGTAAAATAATGATTATAGAACTGGTTTTTAATTCATAAAAACTTATGTCATTGGTTATTTGAGGTTGAAACAATGTTTATAACATCAAAATAATTGGAAGAAATGAGGGTTTGAGTGTATTGACCTCTATAGTTTGGAATTTGGCTATGCTTTTTTAAGGTTCCAGTATAAAAAATTTATCCACACCTTTCCAGCTAGATAAAGGGAGAAAAACACAAGGGAAGATGAGATTGACCCTATTCCAGACTAGTAGAGTGCTAGAAGAATGCATATAGGGACACCTATATGAATAGTAGGATCGGCAAAGCACCACCATATGGGGCAACATGATGATGGAGGTGGGCGTAGGAGCACACCTATAGAACCAATACAGGGAAGTACTGAAGGAGGGGGAAGAGAATTTTTGAACTAGGAATATCACACTTTGTATTATAAGGAAGTGAAAAAGGTTTTGCAGTTTTGATGTGGGATTCATTTTTTATCACCAAATGAATCTCCATCATTGGGAATATTTTATTTTTTATCCTGACCATCTGATCATCCTAGCCAAACCACAACTGTGTGATTAGTTCAATGATAACCCCAAGCCATTTGATCAAGATCTGAATGTTGTCTTCTTCAAGAACCCTCATTTGAAAAGATTCTATTCATTTAAGGAGATCCTATTCACCAAAGCTCAATCTAAGCTATGATGACTGTCCATATATCTATAGATTACTTATAATTCTTGAATATTCTATGATGATCTTCATTACTTATAAATACCAATTTTTAAATTCAGTTGTTGCTACTAAATGTTTTGTGAAGATCTCACTTCTAGATAAATGAGGCACTGTGAATTGCTTTGGTTTGAAAAGGTTTCGATGCACTTAATTTTTTCACGAAGAATAATAATTCCACAAGTAATAGATCTATGCCAAACATACTCAAGGTGCTTCATGAATAATGAAGTTTCAAGAAGCAACTATAGAGCTAGATATCCTTATAAGATCTCTCTGGTTTACACGATGAATCTTTGATCCCATGCTTTATGCATGTGTGATGGTTTTAACAAAGGAGAGAGTGCTAATCAGTTTTGTGCGAGTAGATTTGAAGAACCACATACTGTTTCTACTATTTTTGTGAAGGAGGTCTTGTGTGAAAGAACATTGTTTGAGTTGTATGCATATACTGTTAAGAGGAGTTTGAGGAAGAAACTATGTATACTTGTGATTTCATGCATTTTTATTTTACACCCATTTGGGTTTGTGCACAAGTACAACATGAAGGAGAATTGATCACGAGACAATGAATGCATTAAAAGTGTGAATATTGTGTGTGTGCAAATGTTGATAGTGAGTGCGACAGTAAGTGGAAAAGGAGGAAAATTGTGTGTGTGAATTATAAGAGTGTGAAAAGTCAATATTATATGTAATTGAGGATATATATTGAAAAAACACTTACATGAATTAATGCATGTTCACATGCAACTTGAGAAATAAAAGAGAAGTCCATGCATTGTGTTATATACATGCATGAAGTTTGAATAGTGCACATGAAATTTACATTGCATTAATATAGTGCAATGTTCTAAGACTGAAGCCAGGATAGTTTTATTATCAATATTTTAGAATAATTTGTATGTTTGAGTTTTTAGTGTTTAGTGAGGTTGGGTCTTCAGTTGAAGAAATAATTCTTTACTAAGCATTTTTTTACTAAATCATCTAATTATATTTAGTGATCAAAATTATTTGAGCAAGTCTAGAATTAGTGCAAAGGGACTTAAATTATACATAAGCAGGTTTGATCCATAAAATCTCATGGAGGGGGATCCTAAATTGATCTTCCTATATGTGGATCAGATTTAAAAAAAAGTAGCTTGTGACTGGGGGGTCTAACCATTTACTGAAGAGGCTTGAGAGAGACTAGGGTTCTAACTAATCAAACAGTTTGGGGGGGGGGGGGTGTAACACCACAAGCTTCCACCATACGTTTCTCTTTGAATAATGCAATAGCTTACGCTATACGAAACTTGGAGTTTTAACACACCACGACCAATCAAAATAGTCATTATGAATAGAAACACCCACTTTTTAAAATTTTATAAATTTTATTTTTCAAAATGGACTTCATTTTTGGAATCAGAATATCAAAATTAACTTAGGGTGAATTTTTGGTATTTTTCTAAAAACTTTCATTTTTTTGTTGAATAGTGAAAAACACTATGTTATTGTTTAAAACTGACTTTTTATTTAAATAATTAGTTATTTTATTTAAATTTATTTTATGTCAAAATATATACATAATACCTATATATTTTCAATGTAATTCATTGGAGTCATTTTATAATAAGATTAGATATATAAAATTTTATTGAACTTTTAACGTCTTTTACCAACCTTCTAGACACATTTGAAAATTTGCATAAAATGTAATTTTACCGCTTCTGTGAATTGAATTTTAAAAATCTGAGAGACATGGTTGAAATTAGTAAGTAAAATGTGGTTCAATAAGATGAAAATAATTTTTAGTGAATAGTAACTTTTGAATTTTATTACCACAGTTAAAAGTAAATAGGGTAATTAAAGGTAAAAACGATATTATAATTACCCTAAAACATGTCATAATTCTATTTTATAAGTGTATTTCGACCAAAATCAACCTTATGAATAAAATATGATCCTTTTGGTCCACTTGGATTAGATTAAGACATTTATTATAATTTTATTTAAAGAAGAGTTAAAATTGTTAAATTCAAATTTTAATAACTACAACATTTTAAATATAGGGTTATACATAAGATAAATTCGACTATAAATATTCATTAGAAAGATAAAAATATTTCCTATATATTTTTATTTTATTTATAATTTTTAGACATTAAATAATTAAATTTATTTATAACACAATGATGATACAATAATTACCTTATTATTGAAAGATTAAAATAAATGATATTATAAATATTAAAATAATTGTAAATTGAGACATTTTATGTATTTTACGAATTTTATAGGTTAATATGACATTTTAGGGTTCATTAAATAATTTTTTTTTCAAAATGATAAAGTTTTTACGACTCTCACAAAAACCAAATACTAAATAGTGTCAAAATTGACATAAATGAGTTTTAAAAAAAATACAATATTATTAGTTGATATAATATTTTTAAAAATATACGGTTAGGCCAAAGGGCTTATATAAGGTTATATATATCTATAATAAACTATTTGGGGTTCTTTTGTAATTTTATAGTAATTTTATTAACCATTTGTTATAATAATACAAGAATATATGGTAAAAGTTAAACAATTTAACTAAGAGTTAAATATAAAAGATAAGGTTAATATGCTGACCTAAACTTGTATAAAACCTATTGGTTGAGATTTTTTCAACCCATACCTACCCTATCCTAGAAGTAAATCATTTTTGATCCATTATAAACTGAATATTATTTTATAATAAAATAAAATATCAAGTTTTTCTTAAAGTGACCCTCACCTGTCTTATAAAAGGGTACTTCCCGTTCTTTTACTTTCAGACCTCCAAATCCATTTTTCTTGGCCAAAACCTGCTTAAATATCCTCCCAATTACCCTAAATTCAACCTAGAGGCCTTACTTTGATCATAAATCCAACCTAAGGATCCCTTTTGATCAAATCAAAAGGAACCACCCGAAGAAGAGGTAATAATTTCATCACCTCTTTCAAAGTTCTTTTCTTCTTCTTCCACTTACTCTTTATTTGTTTTTTCCATACCAAGATAATAAATCCACTAAATTATACATATTGGGATGTTATTATAAATATGGTACATTAATATTCATTATTCTATCCATCCTATGAATGACAAAGTCACCATACGTGCGTACGTACAACTTACTGTCTCCACGTTGTGGTGTAGTTTGTTATTCAACACTTCATTATTTAGATGGATATAATAATGAGTATAATTGATGTAAATAATAAATATAATATGTTAATGATTCATTATATATGATATACCATCCAATTACATACGATTTTACCATCAATAGAATGATATTGTCGCTCGTGTGTACGTACAGATTACCGTCTCCACGAATGCGATAAGAATCATTCCCCATCATAATCATTCAAGAATAATTTTCATTTTACCTCAATGCATCAGTAGGTCTCATGAGAAAAACTAGTGTCTTGGAAAAATTCCTTGACAAAATCTTATTTTTAGTCTTGGAACAAGGCCTTGACTATGTGGTTATGAAGTCTGACATTATGCATTCCATCATTATAAAATTGGCTATTGAAATTACATGTGATTATTTGACTAGTAGAATATCCATGTGAATAAGTAAATGGAATTATTTGATTTATCTTTTCCATATTATACTAAAGTTTAAGTTTAAAAGTCTTGTGTTTTAGTCATATACATTTCCTTTAATGTTTATGCTTATTTATGAAAGTTTCTACTATATTCTTATCCTTACTGAGCACCTGACCTCACCCCTTTCTATGTTTTATTTTTCTCAAGATGAAAAGAAGTATATTATAACTAACATGTAGGGATAGTCTAAGGGAGATTAATGTGTTAAAAGGAGACAAAATGCTGTTGTTTTTCATTTCATAATGTAATGTAAAACTTATGTTTGTATCTAGTACTTCCAAGGCTACTAAAATGACCGGTATTTCGGGATTTGATCCCTTGTGATCATGCCAATATTATGTAATAATGCACCAACTCTGGGTAACTAGGGTTGGGGACTTACAGGGGGTCTAACCAATAGAGGAATAATATTTTGATTACTGGGGGAATAACCATAATCAACTAGAGGATCTATTACTAGGGTGTATAACCAGTTGCTTCCTGAACCATTATGATTGATAAAAATATTATAGTGGATAATCCATGTTGGGGGGTCTAACCAACATGGAAAGAATGTAGGTATTAGTACCAAACATTTTAAAAATACTATGTATTTTATTCCATTTAAATTCTTCATTTCATTCCTGATCCACTCATCTTAATAGGTGACATAGGTTTGAATTAAAGTTTAAAAATAATTCAATAAAATTGGTCACACCTGATTCACCCCCCTCCTAGTGTGACTGTATGATCCTTGTAAACTTCAAGGGTAAGAAGGTAAATAATATATTATATTTAAATAATTATAATTATTTAATAAATATTCTATATTTTTATTTTATCAATCATTTTAACTCTACATATGAGCCGGTGATGATAAATGAAACACATCACTTCATGGAGGTAGTAGTCCACACGTACACATGAATGTTGATTTAATTTTCCATATGATAAAAAAAGTGACAAAAAACGGTTCTATATTCAATATAATAAAATTTAAATATATTTAATATACTTTAATTATAATATCATCATGTTTATATAAGATTTATAATAGGTGGAAGATGAAATAAACATGAAACCACTTGGTGAAGAGATATATCTCTAATTTTGAAAACCTCATTAAACTTACACCTTAAGCCTTCTAGGTTGGTATTTTGGTGATAAATGATCCTCTAATAAATGAGGAGGAAGTTGGGAAAGTTATTTTAGGTTATCTTGGTCGAGATAAATAACTCAATATGTGTGAGGGAGAGAGGAGAGGAGGTTCCCTTTTATAAGTGAGGTGGACAACAATCTCGTTAATACATGAAATATTAATATATAATTTGAATATAAATCATGTAAAATTGATATATAGTTACATATATTATAATTAAAGGAGTAAAAGTTAAAAATAAATTAAACCAATAAAATTTAGACAAGTGTAAGTGTCATTTTAATCCTTATCTTTCTTTTTAACCCCTCGTTAACCCTATTTAACCTTAACAACTGTAACAACATTTTAAATCTTTAAGGTTCATGAAAGTAATTTAAAATATTATAAGTGGAACATAAATAGACCATTAATAATAGGATATATAATTCCCTATCCATTTGATTTAAGATAATATTTTTATGATTTTATAATGATATAAAAATGATCTTTAAACATTAAATAACATTTAATGTTATTTTCCGAACTATTCACAAAATTTGACTTTAAACACATCAAGAAAACAATGGAATTCAAGTAAAAACTCTTTCAAATTAAATTATACTTTATAATTATCCATTAAATTTACACAACACTATAATTAATCAAAATATATCACTTTTATTATTTTTAAAATCATTTACAGGATTTTTCTACTGCTAGCATAAGTGTTTCATGAGTGTTGTATAAGTATTCAAGGTAATTATACCATCAATAAAAAATAAAAAAATTACTATAATAAATATATTTTATTATTAATCAATTTTATCATCTATATTCAATCATATATCATTTTTTCTATGTCCCACATCTTGAAAACATAATAAATGAGAGAGAGTGACATTTTGCAACTATCCTTTACTTAAAATAATATAAAGGTTATAATCAAAGGAAATTGGAATAAAAATTTCATATATTAGAATATATTATGATTATGGTCAAAATAAACTCATCCAATAAAATAAAGATAGGATTTGGATTGATTTTTAGACCTTGACCCAAAGTTTAACCCCATTTTTCCATTTTACCCATTACCGAGGTGATAAACTTCTATCATGGTTACTATTCAATATGAATAAAAATGAAATTAAACTTATTACATAATTTTTATATCCTAATTATAAATATGGAACCAGTTTTATAATAATAAATTTCCATAAGTAGAAGAAATTAATTTTAATATAAGTGCATGAGACACAATGGAGAACCGTTTTAAGAAAAAAGATTATCTTAAGTAGAAAAATGATTTTATAACAATATCAGGTATAATATTGATTCTAATTATGTTTAATAAAATTTAAATTATTTTAATTAAAAAAAAAATACAAAACAAAATGCTACATTGGAATTAATTTGATTAAAATTAAATAAATGATAGTTTTTGTAAATTAGTATTTTTCACTACACACCCAAACAATCTACCTTTTCAGAAAAATACAAAAAAATCACCCTAATATTAATGATAATATTAAATATTATTTCAATTTTATCAAATATAATATCTAAAATTAGATGAATTTAATCATAATATTAGTGCACAAAATGTAATATTAACCATTTTTTAAGAAAATGTATTTTTAAAGTATTAAATGAATTCATACTCATTCCTTATCTAGTAACCACCATTATATTAATGGTAATTTATTTTATTAAATATATTTTCTATAAATTTCATTAAAATCATTCATCTATAGTGATTAACTTAATTTACTTTAATAAAAAAATTTATAGACATAAAAAAGGTTTTTGAAAAATATCTCCTGTAACATTATATGATTTATTTTTTTTAAAAAATTGAGTTCTTTTTTCATTGGAATTAATTAGTACAATTGAATTAAATAAAACTTTACTGTCTATATTTCATAATGTAGCTACTCCTATTCATACCCACCAAATTAATGACTAGTTTATAATGATGATATTTAAATAATAATATTTTAATAGAATATTATAGTTCATTTTAAGCTTGATATTGCGTGTGGTACATGAAATTAAACATATTATTATTTTTAAAATAAAATATTGGTGTGTTACACTCTATCTTATATCCAAATATCCTCTTTATGTTCCTCCGAGACATATAATACCTCATATACATTGTGACCATAGTGAAAGTATTGCGACAGTCTATTAAAACGGTTATCGCATGTTGGATTGACATATGAACTTATAACGATTTTAGTCAATAACTAAACAATTAACCATCTTTTTTTCATGATCTGGTTGATCCTAAATTTAATTGAAATATGACCCTATTTGGTTAATATATAGTGAATTTTTTTATGAAAAGTGAAACTCAAAAATACAAGCATTAAATGTTGCATCAAAACATGGAAATCATGTGATTTCAAGCCCTTTAACTTTAATTTAATCATTGAAATAATATTATTAATATTTTATTAATACCCATATAGATCCCTTACATCTTCTTGTTAGTTTCAAAACTCATATCTATATTTCTTGGAAAGTGTGTAAGCTGTTGGAGGAAGAAAAGGCCTCCTTTCACCCTTCCCAAGCACTAAATCTTCATGTATCCTCATGTCAATCATATCCATCCCAGCCTTAGTACCATCCTTTGTTTTTTCCAGTGTATTTAGTATCATTCTAATGAAACTATCACAAAAATATTCTTCTATAAGAATCACATCAAGTAAATTTCTAATGCACCAACAATTTTAGTATGATAATTAAAAAATGATCAGTTTTTTCCAACTAGTTTTCATAAGCATTTTCAAATAAGGTTTACCAAAAATGGTGACCATATACTTTACTTTATCAAATATTTTATCACCTATTGGTGGAGACAGTGTTGTGTCCTCTTATGAATTTTCATTGAATGATGTTATCCAAGATTGGTATTTATGTTTTTAGGGTAATAATTTACAGTGTTCTAAAAAAATTCATTAAATAATATTTCAACCTAACTGAGTGCATGCGTTTTTCACAAATGGGATGCCTTATAATTTCTTTAATGTTATATCCCAACAAATTTTCATAAGTAGAAAAGTCATTTATTATTCCATACAACATGACCCTTAATGGGAAATATTTATTTCTATAAGAATCATACAACATGACAGCTGGATCTCATAACTATTTTAGATCTCTAATCATTGGAGAAAAATAAACATCAATATCACTACCCAATTTTTTTGGTCTTAATATAAATAGATAAAAAATAATGTATTTATGCTTTATGCATAATCATAATTGTAATTTATAATTTAAAAACATAACTAGTCATGTACTATAAGTGTTATTTTGTAAACCAAAAGGATTCACTCCATCTGTAGATAATGTAAGATTAGGGTTTCTTGACTCATTTCCAAATTCAGGATACCCATGATCAATTTTATTTAATTTAGGAGAGTCTTCTAGGTGATGAATTTTCCCATATTAATTTCTTGTATTTTCATGGAACGCCAATTTACTTACAATCTTCTCACTTTGATATAGGTGTTGAAACCTTAGAATGATTGTAAAGTATCATAAAACTTTATAAATAATTGATCAATATTTTTTTATCAATAAAAACCATGTAATACCCCAAAAATCTAAAGTTGGAACATTTTATTCGATAATGTGTATGACACACAACACCAAGCATGTATGACACAAAGCACCAAGAGTGTAAGAAAATATAATATCCTGAGAATTTATAATATATTTACTATTTTAAATAATTTAAATATATTTTATATATTTTAAATAAACAATACAGTTAGTTAGAGCATGTTTCAAGAAACAAATATCTTCTTCAATGGCTTGCGTTACATGCCAGACCGAGTTTTATTGAACAATAATATAGTATTAAAATATTATTATTTAATATAATAAGATATAACCTAGCCATTAAATTAGTGGTTATGAATAATATTAAATAACTTATGAAAATATATTGTATACAAAAATATAAAATGAATTCATTGGTTACAAATTAATTATAAATGAATATAAGAATCAAATTAATATAAAAAGAATATTTTTATAGAAAACTATTTTTATACCCACAAAGTTGTTTTTTTATAATAAATAAAATTAATTAAAATTAGTGGGATATATTGACGTGATATATATATTATTTATTCAATCAAATATTTTTGATATTAATCCAATATATTTGATAGGAATAATATAAGAAAAAACACAATATTACACATAAAAACATATATTTTTACTAAGGCACTTTTACCGCCTTTTAATGGAGAACCTATTTTTAAATTTTTTTTAGAAATTTTATAAACATTATAGGTCAAACATAACTTAATATTTGAATGAGGATAATAAAAATTATATTTGCGTGATTTTTTGGTATTTTTCTGTGAAGTTTCATTTTTTAATGAATAGTGAAAAACACTAAATTTTAATTCAAAATTGTTTTTTCATCTAATTTATTTATAAGGTTAAATTATACTTTTATTTAGTTTTAAAGGTTATTTAGATTAATTTTTTATTAATTAAAAAAATTTAGGTCATTGGAATCAATTTTTCTTTGAAATTGGATATAAAAACATCTCAAAATTTTGAACATTTTTACTTTAAAACCCCACATTGTTGTCCCGTATGTGGGATTAAATTTAAATTAATTTCTAGCACTTTGTGATTCTAATTTTTAATAATAGATTCCATATTTTTAATCATAATAATTTATAATGTATAATAATGTGAAATTATTTTTTAACCAAAATGATTGGTGAAAGTAATTAAAATTAATTACAATGATTAAGATGAAATTAAACTTAATAAGGAACTAAACCTTAAACTTAAGGGCCAAAATGACCTATAAAATTTTCCATAAGCAATTTAATGGTCATATTTGGATTCTATGATACCATGAATTGAATTTTTTTCATTATTGGAGACACTTTAATTGGAAAAAATGAGGTTGGAACTCGCTTTTCCAAAATATAGAAGAGTACCGCTCCTCCTCCACTATAAAAAAGAACTCAAGCCTCCCACTTCATCAAAACTCTCAATAAAATTTGGATAAACCAAGATATAGAAAAATAGCTACTCAAAATCCCTCTAATAATCCTATAAGACTCACCTTGTTCATAAATCATTCTAAATAATCCCTTTGGTGCAAACTAAAATGAGTTACCCGATTAAAGAGGTAACATATTTCCTCAATCTCTTTAGTTTTATTTACATTCTAAACCAATAAAATATAATTATTAAATTATTATATAATAAAAAAGTATGCTCAATACACCGATGTTTTTCCTATAAGGTTTCTTCCTACACTTGCACACAATTCCATCTAATGGGTAACAAACTTACAATTTATTTGTACGGTGAACTACTGCCTCACGAAATGAAGTTCATTTTTTACTTTAACATTTATCATGGTTGAAATTATGAGTGAAAATATGTTTATATATGTTATATATTAGATTAATATTGTATTTATACTTTTTTAATTATTTTATAACATATGCCTTTATGCACTCCATTTTGTGGGAATACGATAACATTGTTTGTGGAAGTGTGGACTACCGCCCCCAAAGCGATGTGATTCATTCACACTATACATGGAATGTATAGAGAATGATTTTAATAAACATATGTAACATAAATGACATATATATTAAACCTAAATTATAAAATACATATATATTATTTTCTTTTTACTCTTTTAATACGATAAATAATTGAAAGTAGCATTCATGCATACGTATGACCTACCATCTCCATGAGCGATGCATTTCATTTCTCATATAGAAATATTATAGATTATTATAAATATATATATACTGAATATATATGACAATTAAATCATGGTATAAATTATGGATATTATTAAACTATTATCTATATAAGAACAACAACAAGCAATAAGTCAAAACTTACTCGAGAAACTAGGCACTTAACACCCGAAATAGTGAAAATAATGAAAGATTAATAAAAAGATAGGAAATAATATATTATAAGAAGTTAATATATGATATTATTAATATTATTATAGTTCTATTATAAGTTATTTACATGTTTAAAACCCTTATAACTGAGGTTAAAGTATTTTCACTCAAAAGGAAACACAAGGTAATTGATTTCATCTCAATTTACACTCCATTGAGACTTATTTGTTGTTATACACCAAGTTTCTTTTACATGGTATATATAATACCATTTGATATGTTATTTATTGAATTTAATTATTATCATGATATTATAAGTTTCATTTAATGTTATTCCTTCATGTATATTATGACTTAAATGTTTCAAAGTGGTATGAGACACTTTGGAATGTTTAAAGATTATTCTACTCGAGAATGTTTTTAATGACTATATTTGCAATATCACTTGCTTTTGTGATTGTTAACTTTATATTAAAACAATAAATTTATTTTTGTGCACTTTATTTCTTATATATGGTATATATACTTCAAATATTTCCTATAATATCATCATTCATTTATTCTTCTTGATATTTTGAGTTTAAATTGGAATTAGTTCATCTAAGGGGATTTGAGTTAAAAGTTACTAAGTGGAAAAAAATTTCATAACCCAATTTCCATTAATTACATTATATTAATTCCTGATTTTCATTAATATTATATGATTATTTTTATAATGAATTAAACTATCTATTGATGTATTTACACTTCTATATGTGGATTTACAATTGATACACATAATCTACTCATTGTTTGATTCTCAGAAAAAAAAATTATAATATTTTCAAGGGTTTACTTTATATTCTCATTTTTCAATATTGTTTACAGTTTAATTTCCATCAGAGGAAATTATTTGATCATTTTCGAATAAACCATTTCATTTTCTTCTCCTCTGGTTATTAATGACCCTTTTCAAGTATTAGTGCCAATTTCCCACTCATTGGCACTCAAAATGTTTTATAAAATGTTTTTAGGAAAACTCAACTTCATTTATCTCATTAGTAGGAGAACCCGTTTACTTATAAAATCATAGTTTTCTAAAAAGGTTTTCAAAAATGCATCTAACCTTTTCAAGATGATTTATTAAATAATTTTTTACCTTTTTTTTATTTTACCAATATTCTTAATGTAATATTCTTATCACTTTTTGAACAAAGCATTTTTAAAACCTTTTTACTATAAAAAAGGAATGTTATTTTTATCTCGTATGAAATATATATATTTAAACACAATAATTTCTTTGAATATTCCTTTTAAATTTTTAAAAGATTAATTTTTAAATAAAATGTTTTTAAAAAGTGATTTTCAAAGAAAAATATTTTTAATTTTTTTTCAAAATAAAAGGATATTTACCTCAATTAATGTTTTTAAGATATATTTTATAGTATTTATATTCATCAATGACAACAGAACCTTATTTCTACTCCACTTGGGATATGTTGTATTAATACCATCCTTTTTCTCCCATATGATGGTTTATGATTTATTTGGGAAAGGATAGTATTCACATTCACTTTCTTAATTTTTTTGTTAGTATCCTTTAAATATTAAATATACTATGATCATTAGACATTGAATTTACCCTCAATAAATCAATATTTTCTCATGAGAAAAATAAGTTGGAAAAATTAATCAAGCTTCTACCTATAGTTTGGAACCATAATTTGAAAGGTCTTGAAAGTATTGGTTTTCATGTTCCTTAAACACGATGTCTAATAATTAAGTATTCCCCTCATTTTACTTCAGTTATTATTCATCCATGATATTTTTCATCGACATATCTATGTATACATTTCATTTTCAGTTCATTGATAAAATGGAATGTGTTTCTAGTTATTACATTACCATATTTATTTTTCCTTATCTAGTTTATTTTAATGGCATGTGTTTAAATTTATTTACATTTACATTTGATTATTATTATTGATTTATTATTGATTCCGCCATAATTTACCCTTACTAAGCATTTGATCTCACCCTTATTTTGTTTCCTTTCCACAGGAATCCAAGAAGCGTACTATGGAAGATATACATAGATATAATATATGGAATAGAGTTATCCTAAAAATAAAAACAATTTATGTTGTAATTATTGTAATTATTTTTAATACGAGACTTATGTATGTATCTAGTTTACCAAGACTAATAAACTTCTTTTTTACTTCGTTATTTTATTCCTTGTAATCATTCCAATGTAATGTTAGGAGACATCGACTCTGGGCTTAATGGGGTCAGGTTTCTAAAAAAACACTTTGGGAACTTTTTAAGTGGTTAATTTTCCTTGAGAAATAATATACAGTCATTTTGACAAGCATATATTCTTTAAAAGATCAAACCCATTGAATGTAGAACTCATTTGGCATCATATGTTTAGTAAGGAATCTCATTATCTTCTTGTAGAATATCATTCAAGAGATAAAGTAGGCTAGTAAATATAGTGTCACTCTATCTATTGATATGTTACAAATTATATAGCTTCAGTATGGATTTCAATATTGTATATTTAGTATAAGTGATATACAAGGGAATCTTTTTATAAACTTTTAACTTTTAAAACATATTTGTACAATCACAAAGTTCATCTTCAACAATCACTGTAATTTCCCTAATACAATATTCATCATTATTTAAACTTGTAATCATATCCCTGATATAATCTTTATCATCATTCAAAATTATGATCATATCAAATGATCCATAAAATGTAGTGTTATCCCAGTCACTAGTGATATTCTGTTCTTCTTCATATTTAGTACAACATTTATAACTTTGATATAACCTATGATAGATCAAGTGTTCTTTCAACTCATTTGGACTAATTAATCTTGTATAAAAATAATGCAAACATGGAAAACGGATTTTAGAAGGTACATATACATGATATTTTAAAAAATTGATGAACTCTTTAACCCCATCCTTACACTCTTTTATCATAGGATTGACATCCATCCATTTTCGATTCATATCCATCCTATTTTATTTAGTAATATCCATATTTTAAAAAAATAAATATAATGTATGATCTTATAATACTAAAAGGATATTATTTATATATAAATACTTATAGTCATCATATTTGATATAAATTTTCATTGAATAAATAACTTATTAAAACATATAAAAATGAAGAATCATATTCCATACACAAACTAGCATCCCCAAATAAGTATTTCCTAAATGAATCTTTTTTAACTCATTCTTGAGATGTGTGGACCTTTGTTTTATATAATGTTTCTAAAATTATCTAATTATTAATTTTTATATGTTTGGAGTTATATGTATTACTTAAACTATTTATGATTAAAATAAACATTTTTGATGAAACAATTCATTGACTTCACATTCTGTGAACATTTTTGGTAAAATATGTCTTTATCTAAATCACCTTTTCTAGATAAAAATGAAAATCTAAAGGATATTTGATTATGAGACCATAAATCACAATATATCGGTCCATTCTATGTTATGGTGTATAATAATGTGATTTAGTAAATTGGACAAAAATTGAACATGGTCTACATGTGAAATTTGGTGAATCAGATATCAAAAACAATAAATAGATCACATCATGGTAAATGTTCTTTCAAAATTAATTTTCTTCAATATCCTAGTTATTTTTATACATTTTTTTTTGTATTTTGATAACTTTATTTCTGAATTTATGTGAAAATTACTTGTTTTTATATGGATTTTTACCTATTTATAATAAGAAACCTATTTTAGATCCATTTTTTAAATTTGAAGTATTTTAAAAGGATTCACACTAAAAATTATAATTTTAATAAATCATAATACTATATTCATTATAACTCTTTTGAAAAAAATGATATTCAAAGGTAAAATTCATTGAATTATTAAAATATGAGTTGGTGGTTTTTTTAGATTGAAATACAATTATTTTAATTTATATCATCATTTAAAACAATTAAATGACCCAAATAATAATTTTTCAAATTCTTCATTTGATAATAATCAAAATACAAAAATTTAATATGCCATGATATTTTGAAAATAATTCTCGATAAAATGTGAAAAATGAATTCTTTAACCAAAATAACCTAAATTTTCAAATTTAAAAATCATTAAAATGATTAATTTAATAACAAAAATAATTTTAATTAGTAATTAAATTCGTAAAATAAATAATATTGTTAGTAAAACATGAAAAATTAATGTTTGGAAAATTTTTGATTTGAAAAAAATTGAGAATTTTCAAATTTTGATTCATCTCTCATTTAATAATAATGTAAAATTTTAAAATTAAGTTTAATAATTTTGGGTGAATTATATTTATTATAATTGAAACGTAGTGTTTATAAGATTTTTTCTAAAATTTTGAATTGAAATATCAATAAAATAATTATTTTATTTATTTACCCAACAAAATTATGAAATTGATATAAATAATTTGAAAGTGATTTTCATTGGTCAAAAAATTATATATCGAATTCAAATAATAATGAAAAAAAGAAATAATAATTCCACACAAAATGTATTTAAATCAAAGAAAAAACCATTATAATTGATTGAGAGATTATTTTTCATGAGTTTATGACTAACAAAATTTTGGTAAAAAATAAGTGAGTTTTGTACCCATTGAGAGATCATTCCAAAAGTTAAACAAGAACAATTGAAAATCATTTGAGTGGATGTCCAAAATTTTATCAGAAGAGAAAAACCAACATGACAAACCAAAAATAATGAAAATAAGTGCTAAAACGTCAAGAATATAAGAAAAACCAATGATATAAACAAAAAAATTATAAAAATTGTGAAAGATTGATTAAAAATGAATAATAAATATTGAATAATGAATAACATAACTTTGATTTAAGGGTAAATTTTCCTAAAATATTTGAAATACGTGATGACAAGATTCATTTTCCATAAGATATTGAATGAAGCAAGAAAGGGAGATCTCAGTTAGGATTCCTTTAAATTATAGGATGACATTGTATTAGTGGTAGTAAAAAAACATCAATAAAAGATACATTTATTAACACTAAAATAAAAAACACTGATAAATTTTTGATTTATTAGCGCTTTATTAACACTGATAAAGCAAATGATATATCAACAGTAAAAATGAATTGATAAATCATACCTTTATTAGTGTTAACTGATAAGCACTAATAATTATACCATTTATTAGTGCTTAATATAACACTGATACAAGTAAAAAAAAATTAAAATTAAAATTAAAATTATAATAAATTATTAATTATATGCAAATGTATATTAAAAATTATTTTATAACAAAAAATAATAAATATAAAAACTAAATAAATTTCAGAAAAATTAAAAATAAATAAATTAAAAAAATATTAAAAATAAATAAATAAATAATATTTTTTTAATAAACATATTAATAAATGTGATAATATTATGATAAATATATTATGTTATAATAATTTATGAATATCATGATAAATGAATAAAAAATATTAACTATGTATGTTACAAAAATACTAAAAATAAATAAATAATATAAATTATATATATTACAAAAATAATATAAATGAATAAATATTAAAATAAAAAGAGATAAATACTAAAAATTCCATTTAAATAAAAAATATTTAAAATAAATTACTAATTAAAAATGAATAGATTATAAATCTATAAATATATAAATATTTAAATAAGAAATATTAGAATAAAAATGAATAAATATTAATTATATAAATTAAAAATATATTACAAATATTGAATATTAATAAGTAAAAATGTATAAATAAATATTAAAAATGAATAGATTATAAAAATATTAAATGAATAAATATTGAAAATGAATAAATTATAAAATATTAAGTGACTAAGTATTAAGAATTAATAGATAATAATAAATGAATGAATATTAAAAATGAATAAAATTTAATAATTAAAAATGAATAAATTGCAAAAATATTAATTTTTTTTAATAAATTTAATTATATAAATTAATAAAATATTTAAAATGAATAAAAAATAAAATAAAATAAAAATATATTAAAAATTAAATTAAAAAACAAGATATTTATAATAAAGTATTGATTAATACGAGGAACGATGCGCGCCATGGATTGAAACCCATGGTCTCAGAAAGTTTATTAATAAAAATGAAATTGAAAAATAAGAAAAAGTGTGGGGAAACAATGCTAAAAGTGGAACCAAAACCACCAAAGGTAAAAAATCATACAAGTTACCTTCTTTTAAAATTTCCTCCCCTTCCTTAGGATCCACCTTGACCTCTCAGGTGCCTGCCCCTATTTCACTGCTTAGTAGCTCACCAAGTGTCATCTTAGTCTTCCATGATCGATGCTTAATTATCCATATCATGAGGCTCGATGCCTCCAAAAAATCATTTTTAGTTTACAAAGCAGTGTCATCTTGAATTGAGGCAATCTCCTTTAGCTCAAGGTCTCTCCTTTCGATGACATTTTCATTATATAAGGGTTATCCAAAAATTTGAGAAGGTTCATGAATATTTCCAAATTCATCATTGAAATAGTCACAAATATGATATCTATTTAAAATATCATGGAGATACAATTTATTTGTATTGGGATTTGGTGGGACAAGGACACGCTTTCCCTCTAGTGTTCCATCAATAATAATAGAATATGCTGCATCCTCCATACCATCTTGATCCTGATCATTTATTTCAATAGGTTCCTCCTGTGAGGTTTGTGTAGGCATAGAAGGAAGAACCATGGACTTCCTCAGAACAACTAGATGGAATCCTTCCTCATCTTGAACATCCTTGCATGCTGCACCCTACACTAATCCACTTTGTGAAGCAATCATTTCAAGCACAATGGGCAGTCCCTACTGCCCATAACCTGTTTCTATCCATGCCACTAGTATCTACACATTCGTATAAACTTTTTTTGGGTGCCTTGCACTTCACTGGATGTAAATTCTTTCCCTTACCATTTTTAGATCTCAAGTAATCCTCACTAACTAAATTATCAGAATCAAGGTAATCATTACTTTCAGATGAATCATCCTGATCCATTCCCTCCACACACAGGGAATTCTCGGAAGGGCCATACCATTCATCATGCTTGTCCACATCCTTCACTACAAGAGTCCCATAGAACTACAAATCAATAGAAATATCTCCTCTTAAAACATCTGTTGCTAAAGGATGGACCATGTCCCTATATGACCTCCCTTGGATCCTTCTCTATGATTCATCCTCAGCACCAGAAACCATGTCTTTTCCAGAGGCGCTATTATCATTAGGATTAAGAGACAAAACCTTAAAGACCTGATCATACATCCTTCTAGGACCTGGCCGATAGGCCCCCTTCTCTGTATCAACAAGAAGTTTCAAATTTCAGTGTTCCACTAGATGATAAATCTTCCCACAATTTATTCATCACATATTCCAGTGATATATTCCACTAGTATGACCAATGAAATTGAAAAAACACATAAAACATGAAACTTCTCAAATTCCAATGTTTTTCAAAGCTTAAATTTACCAACAACAAAGAATATAGATTCAATAAGAGTAGAACAAAGTTCCACCTCAATCAAAACTCTAGAAAAGTGACTATACTGAGAACGTTCAGTTTGTTTATCAATCATAATGGGGGTATCCAATATAGAATAAACATCCCACAATATTTGGGAATGCCAGAAGAACCATTTAAGTCCCTTTATGAAAATTCAGGCTTGGGTACAGAGTTTGTCGCACAAGTTGGATCAAACAAGGGATCCCATTCTTGGATTCAAAAAAATCCTGGCTTGAGGGAGACTGAGGCAAAGCTCCAGGATTTCAGTTTCAAATAATTATAGGTAAAGAATATATGGAAAAAAACTTATCGATCGTAGTCATTCTCCGGCCATGGAATCCCCAAATTTGAAGGAACATTTTCTGTAAATCTTCAAACTACCATGGTTTCATTGCTTGCAAGGAGGATACCCTAGCAATGATTAAGTGTTGACACTTATTGATTTGGTCCTAAATAAATTTAGGATCCGATTCCAAAAAGGCCAATGGGCCATTTCTTGTAATACAATTACGAGTAGAAAGAGAGTCAACTAAGAAATCTGAGAAAAACCTACTGGTTACCGCAATCACCTCATATGTAGCCTAATTCCACCCTAAAACAACATAATATTTAAAATCAATAGAATTACTAGCAGATTTAGGATCCTTAGGCAACATAACAAAATTCAAAGACACTGGGTCCCTCAGGACATCTGAACTCGTCAAACCGAGCTTACCCCCCCTCATTCGAGGCACTATCATTAGCCAACTTCTGATTAGAAACATGAACTTTCTTTGGATTAAAATCCTACTCAGTCTCTATGAAATCAAATCTCTAGCCACCATATTTAGAGAGAGAGAGAGAGTCTCATCGCATGCCCTGGCCCTATTCTAAACAAATAATAAATGTATACAAATATAATTAAAAATATTTCAAAAATAAAAGTGAATGGATAATAATTATATAAATTACATGCATATTAAAAGTATTTGATATTAATATTTAAAAATGTATAAATAACTATAAAAAATGAATACCTTTCAAAAAATATTAAATGAATAAATATTAAAAATAAATAAATATAAAAATGAATAAATTATAGAAAATACTAAAAATAGAAAATATTAAAAATGAATAAATAATATCAATTGAATAAATGTTAGAAATGAATACAATTTAATAATTAAAAATAAATAAATTAAAAAAAATTTAAATATGAATAAATAATATTAATTATATTAGTAATAAAAATATTAAAAAGGAATAAATATTAAAACAAAAAAGAATAAATATTAAAAAGTACATTTAAATACAAGAGATTCACAATAAATTTCTAATTAAAAATGAATAAATAATATTTTTATAAAGATTTAAAAATAAAAAAGTATTAAAATAAAAATGAATAAATATTAATTATATATTTTTCAAACATATTAAAAATTTTAAATATTAATTATTAAAAATGTATAAATAAATATTAAAAATGTATAAATTAATATTAAAAATTTCAAAAATTAAAATTTTTAAGAAATATTAAATATGTATATATATATTTATATTTAAAATGACATTAATTACATCTGAAAAACCAAATGACTTTTCCTGTGATTGTGTGTACATATATGTATATATACTATAATGAGATTTGTAAAATTGAAAAAACAAATGAATATTCTTTTTATATAATGCTATATTTATAGACACACACACACACACACACTAATATACACATACATACACATGCACATACACATACACAGATATACACATACAAACACATACATATACTTGTATATACACATACATACACATACACACTTATACACTGTAACACCCCAGGTAAATAAGGAATATGACATTTTCATACTTATCCATATTTGTGAATAAAATATTAATATGACTTTAAATGGGACGCTATGCTCGATAGCGTACCCAACACGCAACAACGAGTTTCTTGGGAATATTACGTTGCACTCTAATAATAAAATAATATTATTCTAAATGGTAGTTAACATGTAGCCATTGTAATGGCGGTAATGGATAGAAATAACTAAAATATGATTATATATGTTCTTAAATATTTTTACATTTATACAATAAAAGATAAAGGCTTAAAATACGGAAAGAATTCAATTTTAGGCGTATATGCCCTAGATTTCACTAAAGGTTCACTTATCACCTTTTGATGGAGAACCGTCATTAAATATAGTTTTGTTCACTCTTAAACATTCTTTTGGACCAAATGAAACTCTTATTAAGAATCAGGACATCAAAATTTACTTTGTGTAAATTTTTGGTATCTTTCTGATAAAGTTCATTTTTTTAATGAATAGTGTAAAATGTTGTATTTTAATTCAAAACCACTTTTTAATATAATTTATTTATATGATTAGATTATATTTTGAATTGGTTTTAAAGTTAAATTAGAAAATATTTTTACCATTAAATCCAATAGTGGTCGTTGGAATCAATTTCACTTTGAAATCAGACTTAAACTAGTGTCAATCTTTTGATACTTATTGTTTCATAAAACACGCTATTTGTCATGACAGCGGGAATTAATTATTAAATTAATTAATGTGACTTATATGTTTTGAATTTTGTAAAACGGACTTCATTTTTGAATTCAGAATATCAAATATAGCTTAGGGTGAATTTTTGGGATTTTTCTGAAAAACTTCAATTTTTGATGAATAGTGAAACCACTAAGTGGTACTTATAAAACTGATTTTCCGTTTAAATGAAATTTTTCCATCATTGTGTTTTGATTTTCAAAAATCCGACATACATGGTTGTCATTAAGAAGTAAAATGTGGTTCAATGAGATTAAAATAATTTTTTGGTGAATAGTAACTTATTAAGTTTTTAATCGCGATTAGTGGTAATTAGTGTGGTTTAAGGTAAAAATAATGCTTTAATATAATGAGATGAGCTTGACACATGTCGTACCCTCATTGGTTGTATCATGGCCGACCAAGACAAGCCATGGGTCAACTTGGGGACCCCATGGATCCACTTTGGTTGGGAAATGACATAAATAACATTTTATTTAATGTAAAAGTAAAATTGACACAAACATGATATGTTTTACTAAAAAAATTTTTAAGTGGGGTTATAAAAGTCATATTTTTGATTATAAATATTCATTAGAAAGATAAAAAGATTTCATACATCATAGTATTTTTTTTATAATTTTTAGACATTAAATAAATTAAA
Source organism: Viscum album (assembly GCA_963277665.1). Taxonomy (NCBI): domain Eukaryota; kingdom Viridiplantae; phylum Streptophyta; class Magnoliopsida; order Santalales; family Viscaceae; genus Viscum; species Viscum album. Next base: position 1,201,515,859 of record OY728159.1, on the reverse strand, counting down.
TTATTAATGACATAATAATGATGCAGCGATGACATCATTATTTGACGATTTAAATAAAATGGAAAGATAATGTAAAATCGATGAACTAAACATGTCCAAAACTTATTGGATGAGTGGATTTAGAAGATTTATCACCTTATCCACGAATTATATCAATGTGGGACCTTTTGAAACCGAAACACATTTTCAAATAAAGTAATATTTCTTTACTTTCCAAAAGTGCCCCTCCTCTCCTCTTATAAAAGGCCCCCACCTCTACCTCATTTCACACACTACTCAAGCCTTTGTCTCGGCCAAACCCTGCCCATTTACTCTCTCCACACCCCTATCCTCATCCTAGAGGATTCCCTTTGGGCATAATCCTTTCAAAGGAATCTTTTAGGCTCAAATCAAAAGGAGTTACACTTTTAAAGGTAATTCATTCTCTCATGTTCATTTGTTTTATTTTGCTTCTCCAACCCCCTAAACTCTTTTTATTTACTTCTTTTGTAACAACACCAGTATCTACAATATACTAGGATGTTGTTATAAGATTTATTCGAGCTACACTCTCACACAACTACATCAAATGGTTAAAGAACGTACGGTTTCCGTGGATGGCGAAATTCTGCCTCCCGAAACGATGATTGTTCAATACTCATTTAACACCTTCAAAGGTGGCCATTATGATGTCACTATTTTAATATATGATATATAATATGTTTATGTTTTCCTTAAGCTTCTGTTTTCATTTTGGTCATACCTTTATGGTTTCCATTATGGGTAAACACGATATCTTCATTTAAGGAAGTGCGGACTACCGCCCCCTCAAAGTGATTTGATTCGTTAAATACCATATGTGGGACGTATAAAGGATGGAACTATGATATTATATATGATATTATACTTTAATTATAATATACCTTTATATAATTATTATTCCATTCTATAAAATATGAAATAGAAATGAAAGTAGCGTTCATGTGTACGTACGGCTTACCGTCTCCATGAACGATGCATTTCATTTCTTACCTCTAAATGATTATGTAATGTTATAAATGCATGCATGTACTGGATATATATGAAATATATGATATCCAAATCATGAATATGATTATGGATATAATAAACATTTGACCACACGAACAACATGTAATGGTAAGAAGTCCACTTTCGACTTAAGAACCAAATATCGACAAAACAAACATTATTAACTTAAATGTTTACATAATGTTTATAACATAGAAATAAGTGATCTAATATGAATAATGAACTAGAAAAAGGTTATTAATAAAGTGGAAATTAACTCAAGTTTATTATTCAGGACGTTAAAGAACGATCGAGTCAAGTCGGACCCGAGGTAAGGGATCTTACTCCTCTCTTTCTTTTTAAGTACACTCTTTTATGTCATTCCTTTTAAAGCTCATCTTTCTTGTTATTGGGATGATATGTTATATTAATCCTACTGTAATTTTTATGTTCATGTGATGAGAGACCCTATTCTCTCTCATCAATCCATTTTGGAAGTTTTGATTGGTGCCGTTAGGCTGCCGAACTTTCGTAAGAGATCTAACTCCTCTCTTTCTTTTTAAGTACACTCTTTTATGTCATTCCTTTTAAAGCTCATATTTCTTGTTATTGGGATGATCTGTTATATTAATCCTACTGTAATTTTTATGTTCATGTGATGAGAGACCCTATTCTCTCTCATCAATCCATTTTGGAAGTTTTGATTGGCACCGTTAGGCTGCCGAACTTTCGTAAGAGATCTAACTTCTCTCTTTCTTTTTAAATACTCTCCTTTATGTAACTTCTTTTAAGCTCCTATTTGTAATGTTGGGGGATGTTCTTTTATATTCCTCTTGCTGTAAATTATATTTTAATGTGATGAGATACCCTATTTGATCTCATCAATCCATATTTGGAAGTTTTATGTGGCGCCGTTAGGCTGCCGAGTTTTCGTGAGGGATTTTTCATCTCACTTTTATTCCCGTGAGATTTATGCTACATTTGCCACAAATTCCATTGAGTGGTGTATGTACTGCCCATTATTCTACTCTGTGTAATATAATTTCGTTTATGAGTATTTACATCAATGACCTATTGTCTTTCTTTCATGGGGTGTATGTTTTGAAAGATACCCAAGTCGGTAAGGGAACCTTTCACCCTCCTCTTTTTTTAAAAGACTTATTTTATTGTGTCTTTTAATTTACATATTTTTATGTTGGGATATGTTCTCATACATCCTTATTAATGTAAATTTTATGTCCAAGTGATGAGATACACTTTTTATCTCTCATCAACTCATTTTGATGTGATGCCGTTAGGCTGTCAAGGGAACTTTTTAACCCAATTTCGATTTCTTTGGGTTCAACTTGTAGTCATTGAATATGTCATCCATTGAATATGTGTGAATGACCTTTTATTTTTTTACAATTAATATCCACTTATATTGGGTGTATATATATTTGTCACACATATTTTTGAGACTTATTTGTCCTTAATTTAAGGATACCTTCTTTATAAGGGATTTCATCACATTTGTCATTTCTATTGAGGGCTCATTGTTGTTATGCACCAATTCACTCTTATATGGTGTATATACTGTCCTTTGGAGTATTATATCATGAATCATTTTATTCTCATGATATTATAAAATTCTGACTAAATGTTATTCCTCGATTATTGTTTTCAAGTGTCTCTAATTTTGGTAAAACCCCTTTAACCAAAATATCGTTTTAAATGTTTTAATTATTTGTTCTTATTAATATCCATGTCTTCAAAATGGTTTTAAGGATTTATTTATATGGATATTAATGGTTTAAAATGTTAAAAGCTTCAAGGTGGTATGGGACACTTTTATTCAAAAATCTCTTTATTAAATGTTTTAAATGGTTTTGGAAATGGTTTCTTTTTGAATGGATTCATTATTTAAATATTCTAAAATGTTATATTGTGATTGAAATATGGAAATGTTATGTTTCCTTTATTCATGTTTATGTGATATGATTATGTTACGGTTCTTGGGCATTGTTATGAAGAACGGGTAGTTCCGTGATAAACTAAGGGCGGGTGAGCCCGATATAGCTCTCTAATGCATTGGGTAACGCGAAGGAGTGAAATGTTAAGGTTTCTCCGAAGAGATTTAGGGAATATACTGTGATGGGTATTCTAAACGTAACCAAGAGGGTTACTCCCTACGTAAGAATGTTATGAATGCCTCAAGTTACCTTTATGTCTTATGTTTTCTATGATTTATTCATGATTTGATATGCCTATGTTTTATGGGTAAAGTATGATTTCATTCTTATGTATATATGAACTCATGTTTCCTTTCCATATTTTTATAACCCTTACTGAGCTTTTTATGCTCATCCCAAGTTTTTGAAATGTTTTTCACAGGTCAAGGGAAAGGTACATGATGTGATGATAGTGTCAAGGATGTGTCAAGAAAGAATCCGTGTTTTATTTTAAATAGGTTTCCGTTGATGGGAAGAATGAATATTGTCTTTTATGTAACCACTTTGTTTAAATGTGGAATGTAATGCAAGTTTCATGATCTAATTCTCTAAAACTCTAAACCTGAAAAGATCCTCAATGTGTAATCTTGTAATAACTCAAGATTAAGTAAGGTTTAAGGCTGGGGCCTTATAGTTGGTATCAAAGGTCGGTTTAGATAACTTTAGAGGTTAGGGTATTCTTTAAGCATAATTGACAATTACCATAATGGTTAGGATTTCAGAAAGAGTCTTAGTTTTAGATAAAGTGAATGATTAAGTATATATTATTGTCTATCTTACTCATTAGTACATGATGGTTTTGTTGATATACTCACACTAACCTTTTTGGTTTTAGTAAATGGATGGATCTAGCAGGCACCAAAGTAACAGTGGATGTGAAGGAAACTGTGACAGTTTTTTGAGCAAGCAACTGAATGATATGGGAGCTGCAATGAAAACTCTTTTGATTATCCTCAACCAACTATCTGGAGTCATGATTGACCACCTAAACCTTGGATATTTCTCTAAGGAATCATATATGCAAGAAACAAATCCCTACGGAAGTACAGGTAATAATCATAAAGGTAAGTGTGTTCAAAAACCTAGGTGTCAAAGATGTGGAAAGAAACACCTAGGAAAATGTTTCAAAGGGATAGAAATATGCTATAGATGTGGTAATGAAGGTCATAAAGCAAGAACCTGCCATGGAAAAAGGAAGCATCCAATTGACTCGAGGAAAGGGAGAGAAGTTCTTTCTGAGGGATCAATTGAATGTTTTAAATGTGGTGTGCATGGTCATTACGAAAACACATGTACTATGAAGAAGTTTCATGAATGGGGTCACCAAGAGCGTACCAATATTCGTTTACTAATACCTAATGCCATTCCGATTGAGGATGAAGAAACTGACAATGACCAATCAAAGGTATGTACTATTTCATGACTATTGTTTTCTTATTTTGGAATCTTAGGATATGATTCATGATTTTGTTTGTAGGAAAGAGGTATTTCAGAATAAGTTGGAAAGGAATGGATAATGGATCATGAAGATTGTTGAATGAGTAAGATGTCAACATATAAGGGCTTCAAGAGTTAGGGTGAAATTCTTAAGAGTATTAAGTCTGTTTTGATGATGGGGTTACATTAGAAGACTTTTTATATTATGTGTAACCCTGATGTTTAATATAGGCAAATTTTATTCAAGTAATAGTTATCTTTTCTTTTGTGGACATAGTTATAAAGAACCATTTGGGTTTATATGATCCTTACTTTTGAGGTAATTATGGGTTACCATATGTTATGATTGAAGTGAAAGGAATGAGATAAAATTGAGGTTAAATTATGTTATGGTTATTTTTGATGATTTTATCCCTTTTTGGGTAATGATTTGAGAAATATATAGTTTTGGAAAAAGGACAACACGCAGACCGTGTGACAACCCGTCGCGTCGGACAATGCTGCGGGAATCGAACCCACAACCAAAGTGCGACTGGTATTTATCACCTACCACTGGACTACGTGAAGCCCCTGGTTAGTTTGACTGATTCTTTTTAGTTATATGATTTTATGAATTAAGAGTAAGTTTATTTTGGAGGATATGTGATTAGGATAATTACTTTTCAATGTGAGACTTTAGGAGCAACTGATGTTGTTTGGAGATAAATGTTACGATTTAACTTGGAAGACTATGTGACTAAATCCTTCAAATATTTGGGTTTCAATCTTATATTGGTTTACTTTGAAGAATTTTATGGACAAATTGTTTATCGGATGGTCCTCGTTGAACTTTGGGTTTTGTTGGACAAATTTTGGGGATTAAGAATAGATTTTCTTTTTATAAGGGGTTATCATTTTCTGGATTATCTGATCTTGTACTAACCTTTTTGGTTTTGGTTTTGGTTAAATCCTAAAAACATGGGATGTATATAGTTCTCTTTTGGGGATTAGGTGATTCTCTAGAAGTTGATTATAGTACTCTTAATGCGAACAAGTCTCCCTAAATACTCGTCTTTTGGAAAAAATATGAGTTTGACTAAGGAATCTAGTAAAAGTTGAAAGTCAACATGATAAGTGATTATGCTTCCTTATGAATAAATTCCTAAATAAAAAGTAACTTAAAACAAAAATGTTGTCTATTAACTTTTCCTACTGGGGAATCGAATACCGTTTAACCCATCACAAGTTTGTGATTTTCTCGTGGTTAACTTTCTCCTAAACATGTTTTCTATCACTCTCCATCAGAACATGACCCTTTGTTTTTTCCTCCATGTCCATATTTTCATACTTGGAACCCTAGTATGGGTTAACTCGGGTGACCTTTGTACTTATCTTTATTTATTTTAAAGTGATTGTTTTACCGACTCTTCTCCGATGTGGGACGTTCAAGGATGTTTCCAAGCGCAATTTTAAAATTGCGAGGACGCAATTCCCAAAAGGGGGGAAGGATGTAACACCCCAGGTAAATAAGGAATATGACATTTTCATATTTATCCATATTTGTGAATAAAATATTAATATGAATTTAAAGGGGACACTATGCTCGATGGCGTACCCAACACGCAACAACGAGTTTCTTGGGAATCTTACGTTGCACTCTAATAATAAAATAATATTATTCTAAATGGTAGTTAACATGTAGCTGTTGTAATGGCGGTAATGGCTAGAAATAACTAAAATATGATTATATATGTTCTTAAATATTTTTACATTTATACAATAAAAGATAAAGGCTTAAAATACGGAAAGAATTCAATTTTAGGCGTATATGCCCTAGTTTTCACTAAAGGTTCACTTATCACCTTTTGATGGAGAACCGTCATTAAATATAGTTTTGTTCACTCTTAAACATTCTTTTGGACCAAATGAAACTCTTATTAAGAATCGGGACATCAAAATTTACTTTGTAAATTTTTGGTATCTTTCCGATAAAGTTCATTTTTTTTAATGAATAGTGTAAAATGTTGTATTTTAATTCAAAACCACTTTTTAATCTAATTTATTTATATGATTAGATTATATTTTGAATTGGTTTTAAAGTGAAATTAGAAAATATTTTTACCATTAAATCCAATAGTGGTCGTTGGAATCAATTTCACTTTGAAATCAGACTTAAACTAGTGTCAATCTTTTGATACTTATTGTTTCATAAAACACGCTATTTGTCATGACAGCGGGAATTAATTATTAAATTAATTAATGTGAATTATATGTTTTGAATTTTTTAAAACTGACTTCATTTTTGAATTCAGAATATCAAATATAGCTTAGGGTAAATTTTTGGGATTTTTCTGAAAACTTCAATTTTTGATGAATAGTGAAACCACTAAGTGGTACTTATAAAACTGATTTTCTGTTTAAATGAAATTTTGCCATCATTGTGTTTTGATTTTCAAAAATCCGACATACATGGTTTTCATTAAGAAGTAAAATGTGGTTCAATGAGATTAAAATAATTTTTTGGTGAATAGTAACTTATTAAGTTTTTAATCGCGATTAGTGGTAATTAGTGTGGTTTAAGGTAAAAATAATGCTTTAATATAATGAGATGAGCTTGACACATGTCTTACCCTCATTGGTTGTATCATGGCCGACCAAGACAAGCCATGGGTCAACTTGGGGACCCCATGGATCCACTTTGGTTGGGAAATGACATAAATAACATTTTATTTAATGTAAAAGTAAAATTGACACAAACATGATATGTTTTACTAAAACAATTTTTAAGTGGGGTTATACAAGTCATATTTTTGATTATAAATATTAATTGGAAAGATAAAAAGATTTCCTACATCATAGTATTTTTTTTATAATTTTTAGACATTAAATAAATTAAATTATTTATGACATAATAATGATGCAGCGATGACATCATTATTTGACGATTTAAATAAAATGGAAAGATAATGTAAAATCTATGAACTACACATGTCCAAAACTTATTGGATGAGTGGATTTCGAAGCCTTATCACCTTATCCACGAATTATATCAATGTGGGACCTTTTGAAACCGAAACACATTTTCAAATAAAGTAATATTTCTTTACTTTCCAAAAGTGCCCCTCCTCTCCTCTTATAAAAGGCCCCCACCTCTACCTCATTTCACACACTCCTCAAGCCTTTGGATCGGCCAAACCCTGCCCATTTACTCTATCCACATCCCTCTCCTCATCCTAGAGGATTCCCTTTGGGCAGAATCCTTTCAAAGTAAGCCTTTAGGCTCAAATCAAAAGGAGTTACACTTTTAAAGGTAATTCATTCTCTCATGTTCATTTGTTTTATTTTGCTTCTCCAACCCCCTAAACTCTTTTTATTTACTTCTTTTGTAACAACAACAGTATATTCAATATACTAGGATGTTGTTATAAGATTTATTCGAGCTACACTCTCACACAACTACATCAAATGGTTAAAGAACATACAGTTTCCGTGGATGGCGAAATTCTGCCTCCCGAAATGATGATTGTTCAATACTCATTTAACACCTTCAAAGGTGGACATTATGATGTAACTATTTTTATATATGATATATAATATGTTTATGTTTTCCTTAAGCTTCTGTTTTCATTTTGGGCATACCTTTATGGTTTCCATTATGGGTAAACGCGATATCTTCATTTAAGGAAGTGCGGACTACCGCCCCCTCAAAGTGATTTGATTCGTTAAATACCATATGTGGGACGTATAAAGGATGAAACTATGATATTATATATGATATTATACTGTAATTATAATATACCTTTATATCATTATTATTACATTCTATAAAATATGAAATAGAAATGAAAGTAGCGTTCATGCGTACGTACGGCTTACCGTCTCCATGAACGGTGCATTTCATTTCTTACCTCTAAATGATTATGTAATGTTATAAATGCATGCATGTGCTGGATATATATGAAATATATGATATCCAAATCATGAATATGATTATGGATATAATAAAAATTTGACCACACGAACAACATGTAATGGTAAGAAGTCCACTTTCGACTTAAGAACCAAATATCGACAAAACAAACATTATTAACTTAAATGTTTACATAATGTTTATAACATGGAAATAAGTGATCTAATAGGAATAATGAACTAGAAAAAGGTTCTTAATAAAGTGTAAATTAACTCAAGTTTATTATTCAGGACGTTAAAGAGCGATCGAGTCAAGTCGGACCCGAGGTAAGAGATCTTAATCCTCTCTTTCTTTTTAAGTACACTCTTTTATGTCATTCCTTTTAAAGCTCATCTTTCTTGTTATTGGGATGATATGTTATATTAATAATATTGTAATTTTTATGTTCATGTGATGATAGACCCTATTCTCTCTCATCAATCCATTTTGGAAGTTTTGATTGTCACCGTTAGGCTGCCGAACTTTCGTAAGAGATCTAACTCCTCTCTTTCTTTTTAAGTACACTCTTTTATGTCATTCCTTTTAAATCTCATCTTTCTTGTTATTGGGATGATCTGTTATATTAATACTACTGTAATTTTTATGTTCATGTGATGAGAGACCCTATTCTCTCTCATCAATCCATTTTGGAAGTTTTGATTGGAGCCGTTAGGCTGCCGAACTTTCGTAAGAGATCTAACTTCTCTCTTTCTTTTTAAGTACTCTCCTTTATGTCACTTCTTTTAAGCTCCTATTTGTAATGTTGGGGGATGTTCTTTTATATTCCTCTTGCTGTAAATTATATTGTAATGTGATGAGATACCCTATTTGATCTCATCAATCCATATTTGGATGTTTTATGTGGCGCCGTTAGGCTGTCGAGTTTTCGTGAGGGATTTTTCATCTCACTTTTATTCCCGTGAGATTTATGCTACATTTGCCACAAATTCCATTGAGTGGTGTATGTACTGCCCATTATTCTACTCTTTGTGTAATATACTTTCGTTTATGAGTATTTACATCAATTACCTATTGTCTTTCTTTCATGGGGTGTATGTTTTGAAAGATATCCAAGTCGGTAAGGGAACCTTTCACCCTCCTCTTTTTTTAAAAGACTTATTTTATTGGGTCTTTTAATTTACATATTTTTATGTTGGGATATGTTCTTATACATCCTTATTAATGTAAATTTTATGTCCAAGTGATGAGATACACTTTTTATCTCTCATCAACTCATTTTGATGTGATGCCGTTAGGCTGTCAAGGGAACTTTTTAACCCAATTTCGATTTCTTTGGGTTCAACTTGTAGTCATTGAATATGTCATCCATTGAATATGTGTGAATGACCTTTTATTGTTTTACACTTAATATCCACTTATATTGGGTGTATATATATTTGTCACACATATTTTTGAGACTTATTTGTCCTTAATTTAAGGATACCTTCTTTATAAGGGATTTCATCACATTTGTCATTTCTATTGAGGGCCCATTGTTGTTATGCACCAATTCACTCTTATATAGTGTATATACTGTCCTTTGGAGTATTATATCATGAATCCTTTTATTCTCATGATATTATAAAATTCTGACTAAATGTTATTCCTCGATTATTGTATTCAAGTGTCTCTAATTTTGGTAAAACCCCTTTAACCAAAATACCGTTTTAAATGTTTTAATTATTTGTTCTTATTAATATCCATGTCTTCAAAATGGTTTTAAGGATTTATTTATATGGATATTAATGGTTTAAAATGTTAAAAGCTTCAAGGTGGTATGGGACACTTTGATTCAAAAATCTCTTTATTAAATGTTTTAAATGGTTTTGGAAATGGTTTCTTTTTGAATGGATTCATTATTTAAATATCCTAAAATGTTATATTGTGATTGAAATGTGGAAATGTTATGTTTCCTTTATTGATGTTTATGTGATACGATTATGTTATGGTTCTTGGGCATTGTTATGAAGAACGGGTAGTTCCGTGATAAACTAAGGGCGGGTGAGCCCGATATAGCTCTCCAATGCATTGGGTAACGCGAAGGAGTGAAACGTTAAGGTTTCTCCGAAGAGATTTAGGGAATATACTGTGATGGGTATTCCAAACGTAACCAAGAGGGTTACTCCCTATGTAAGAATGTTATGAATGCCTCAAGTTACCTTTATGTCTTATGTTTTCTATGATTTATTCATGATTTGATATGCCTATGTTTTATGGGTAAAGTATGATTTCATTCTTATGTATATATGAACTCATGTTTCCTTTCCATATTTTTATAACCCTTACTGAGCTTTTTATGCTCATCCCAAGTTTTTGAAATGTTTTTCACAGGTCAAGGGAAAGGTACATGATGTGATGATAGTGTCAAGGATGTGTCAAGAAAGAATCCCTGTTTTATTTTAAATAGGTTTCCGTTGATGGGAAGAATGAATATTGTCTTTTATGTAACCACTTTGTTTAAATGTGGAATGTAATGCAAGTTTCATGATCTAATTCTCTAAAACTCTAAACCTGAAAAGATCCTCAATGTGTAATCTTGTAATAACTCAAGATTAAGTAAGGTTTAAGGCTGGGGCCTTATATACACATACACATACATACGATTCCATACACGTACATACACATACATACACATACATACACATACATACACATACCACATAAACATACATATACTACATAAATATACACATACAATATAAATATACACTTACACACACAAATACACACTTAAATACAAATCCTAATACATATATGCACATGCACACACACACACATACACATTCATACATACACTTATACATAAACATATGAATACACACCACATAAATCTATATATATACACATAAACATACACATAAACATACACATACAGACATACATATATACACGAAACACGTACATATGCATGTTCATACGCGTACATATACATACATACACATATATAAAAACATGTACACATGAATGCACATACATACATGCATATACATACGTACACATACATACACTTACATACACATACATGCACATGCATACACATACATGCATTCATATATGTGTATATTTCAAATTATTTAATATGAATACAAATATAAAAATTCAAATATGAACTATATTTAAATAAATGTATAGTCATTTACATTTTTATATAATTTTTTAAATAAAAAAATTATATTATATATATATATATTAATTAATGTATATAAATATTTAATGAAACATTTTTATTTACTAATATAAATTTAATAATTTTTTACATATAAAATTCTAAAAATAAGATTGATAATATTTTTTTATTATAATATTATTTTATAAATCATATTTATATATTATATTAACATATATATATACTTAATGTTATATAAGTCATATTAAAAAATATATAAATATATATATAAATTAAGTTATTCAAGGTTTTATTTATCAAAACTTTTTTAGCATTGTTAAATGAGAGACTTTTATCAATGCTAATTAACACACTAAGAAATGAAACCTTTATCTCCACTAAAAAAGAGATGATAAAGTGTCACCCTTCATCAATACTTTTTCTAGTGTTGATAAATGATTTATTAATCAGTTCTTTTAGTTAGTGCTGAAAAATGACTCTCTTTTGTTAGTATTTTTTAGCACTAACAAATATAAGTGCTGAATAAAGTGGAATTTATTGTAGTGTTTATTTGGATAAACCTATATTTTTTATGGATCTTAATTTTAGTTATTTTGAGTTAAAATAACATGAAGCACTAATTATAGGTTTTTATATGTTTTTAAAAATTGTTTTATTGTAAAATAATCCTAGATTATTTTTTTTGAAAACTAAGCCTCAAAGGAATTAAGGGCCTTCACACCTTTGGCCTTTTTTCACACTAGACAAAAGAATTTTGGACCTTAACACCATTTAAAAAAAATTGGTTAAAGGCATTAAGGTCTAAAACACCTTTTTACAAACTAAAAAAAATATTTAATAAATTACTTATACATATGTTAGTATATTTAAATGTTTTATCTTTATTTTTAATTTTGTTTTATTTTATTTATATATACACACAAAAATAAACATTACAATTATGAATATTATAAAATTATTACTAATTTAATAATAAATAGTTAATAATAACATTTTTATTAATAATTATCTTTTCTATATTACTAATTTAATCAATATTTTTTAAAATTATATAATTAAAAAATTTAATAGTTACATTAATAATTATATTATTTATAACATTATTCATATTTAAATTAATAATTATAAAATTTTTGTCATCTAAATTAGATTTTTTTGTTATATTTATGAAATTATTTTTATTTTCAACTATTTTTATATGTTTAGCGAGTGTGCTGGATTTCATTTAGATTGTATTTATACTTTATAATTTATAGGCTTTCAAAGTCACATACATGAAAAATTATTATGTTTCAGGTAGGTGACTTTCAAAGCCTATAAATTATAAAGTATAAGTTCAATCTAAAGGAAATGTGATGTAAAAACTGAAAATATAAAAAATTATTGAAAATAAAAATAATTTCATAAATATAATTAATGAAAGATAATTTTAATGGCCTAAAATATTATTTTTTCAAGACATAAAATTTTTATTTATCAATATTTTGACATTCCTTTTATTTTAAATTATTTTATATATGTTTATTCAATATTCTAAATTTTATTTAGATTTTAGTTATACTATATTTTCTTTGCATATATTTTTTAATGTTTAAATATTATGTTTTTGGCCAATCATTTTTATGTCTTGTAAATTAATTTTGGTTTATTATATTGATGGAATTATTTTTATTTTAAACTATATTTTATATGTTTAGGTTATGTTTTATGTTTTATATATATTTTATTTGTATGTTTCAAGTAGTTGAATTGAAAATATTATAAAATTTAAACTGTAACCACAATCTAACTAAAATTTAAAACATAGGCTAAAAATATAAAAAATAGATGAAAATAAAAATAATTTCATTAATATTATAGAGTGAAAATAATATAGATGATATAAAACATTTTTGTTTCCAATCATTTAATTCAATAGAAAACATATAAAATCAATGAGTAAAATCAATTTCTATGATGAGATCCCATCCCAAAATTTGGTGTGTGAATGAGATGTCCATATCGAGATCGTCGACCTCTATGTTGAGGTGGAGTGTGATGAGCTAGAGGGGGGGGGGTATTCCTAAGGTGTAGGAAACTAATCTATCTTCTAATATATCTGTGAATCATTGTAAGGAGTTTTCATCGAGATGTTGAGATGTACACCTAACACTTCTCCCACTATGTAAACGGAATGACCTACCATATGACTAGGGAATCGTAAATACTGTGAAGGCTATGTCACAAAACACAGAGGCATGGGAAATGAATCCTAATACAATATCAGATCAGCTACACCTGGTGAAAACTATGGATATGATGATAATAGATATGAATCCCATGTATGATGGTACACATCCACAATCAACTGAGGCTCATCTCAAACAGGTGCTACCTCTTCTTATGGAACAGGTGGGGCCTCATGTGTAGCCCAACATGGTCTACATCGTCATCATTGTGGCCCATCAACATCAACAGTCACAAGAGGAGGATTATGAGTAAGAACATCATCTCCTTGAAGTGGAAAATCAAAAATACTATTGTGTAGAACATATTATGATGGAATCATGTCCTGCATTGCAACATGATATGATTCCTGGAAAAACATTTCACACTCTTCTAGATTATATATGTTGATAATATAATATAATTGAGTAAGTTGTAAATAGATTCAAATTGAAGGAAGAAAATGTAAAAAAAAACTAATGTAACGTTATTGAGTTACTAGTTATTGAATACATCTACCATTTGGTGTAAGATATAGTATAGACTTTAGTCAATACCATGGATCATACTTGAGCTACTGTGATAGATATAATCACATCATATGCATTCCATTTATATGAAACAAATCCTATCTATCTCAAATGTTGAAATACTATGCATGTTTTTGGAGCCAGTTGACATCCTACCTCTCCTTCATATTCGAGGAATGAAGTGTCGCTGGCTGTTTGGGTGGAAATGAAATATAATGAACAAATCCAAACTGTCACATGAATCCATCAAATTTGTTCTACTCAACAATATAAAAGTTCACTAGAGGCACTATAATCATGGAATCATCAATCCCAACAATGCAATATGTAATAAGTTGGTCTAATATAGCTTGGTATGGTAGCCATGAAATTTAAAATGACACGTGACATCTATTAAAATATTTTGTTACTAATTTATAAAAATGATAATATTATGAAATTTATTACTCAGCAAAAGAATGTATATAATTACACAGGTGGGTAGTATATTTCCCAACATGGTATGGTATTCACCCAAATTGTGCCTCCATGTCTTGATGGACTGGTGTTCTGGACTCCACCCATAACATTCAACATAAAAAGTGATAAATAATAATAAATTATGTATAATAATTCATATTAGCATAAAAAACAATTAATACGAGTGATTATATGAGCATCCACATAGAGTATCATTCAACACATCTATATAAAGACCAAGACTATAAAAAATAGGGGCTAGGGGAGGGGTGCATTCCCATAACCACATATAAATAAATATGACACATCCCCTGATATCATTGTGATATTATTGGAAATCCATGGATAATGCTATGAATATGTATTTCAAGCATACAAATTCCTATCTCCAAACCTAATGAAAGCCCTCCAATAGCCCCAAATACATCACGTGGACATGAATACTTAAGTGATCAACACATGATGTCCCTATAATGAGATGCAATATATATGCACGTTGATGTACCTGATTTGTGTATACATTTTCGTAAATTTTATTGAGTTTTTAAAACATGTTTTCACTAGATACATATTATTTTGGAGATAAAATGATATAATTTAGTGATAATAATGATTTTCAGGTATTTCTATGCCAAAGACACAAATTGGGGGAAGTTTATCGAAAATTCCAAAATACACAGCTTGTACTATAGTACACATGCCGTGTACCAGAACCCCGACACAGATTGTCTAGGACAAGTACATTCCCAAGTAACTAGAAGACAAGTACACGCTGTGTTTTTAATATACATGCCATGTATCCCCTTTTAGAAGTGGTTGGTGGCTGAGAGCAAGTCTACATTCTATGTTTCCGGATGACCATTACACCCTGTGTACTCCTTTTTACAAGTCGTGTGGACTTTCTAGAAGTGGTTGGTGGCCAATAAATTAGATTACACACCATGTATGACGGCTCTACATGCCATGCACTTCCACCTACTAGGAAGCGCCATGTTCCAAGTAAAAGACGGTGTGTTAGGTCACCCACTGATGGAGAAAAATATAGCAAAACACATTGATAGGGGCACACACTATGTACTTTCTGGTACATGTCGTGTACTCCTAAAACTTATAAATAGGTGGCAGGACCTCCAAGTTTGGTAGTGATTCATTCATTCAAATTTTGATCCATTCAAAGGGAGAGCACTCCAGAAACGTCCTAGAGAGAAGAAGAGGAGAGAAGAGAGGAGAGAAGGTGCTCCCATACCACCTTCTCGACAACCTTTAATCCAAGGATTTCAAGAGGATGTATTCAGATACTATAAGATATTTAATCACTATCTACTCTATGAGTAGCTAAAATTATCCTATGTGTTGGGGATGTGGACCTTATGTGTTGTAATTTGTTAATTGTAATGTTGTAACCATCTTGTTCATTTTTCATTCTCATTCTTTCATATTAACTCTTTCCAAATATCACAAGAAATCTCATATTGGACCAAGAAAAATATTTCTAGGGATTCTTTAAGGAATTAAGGTTAAACACATCCATGAACATTGGGTGTTTTAATCATCTTAAGAAGAGATGAAAATAATAAAATTAAGATAAATAAATTTCCAGATCAAAGAAATTGGTTTCTTTTGATTTAAACAAAACTTACCATACCAAGGGGGTTCTGTTACATAATTAACTCAAAGATGTGAATTATCATGAATAACAAAACCTCTTTCTGCTTGGATCCTCAACTGGAAGCCAACCTTGCCCTTAAACTTAATTCTCTGCTTACCTTCAAGGATAACCTCCGTAAACAAATGTTTAGGATTAAATGGCTTGTTGATGGAGATCGTAACACTAAATTTTATAATACTCTTCAAAGAATAAGAAAAGCAAATCGTCCTCTTACCAAGCTTATTCATGAAGATTTGCTCATTGATACTGAAGAAGCCATATCAGATCATGTCACCTCATACTTTTACAACACTTTTAATGGTCCGGATATAAATATTGACATCAGGGATAACATTATTCCCTTACTTGTTGATGATAGAGACAATGAAACTCTATTAAGCACACCGCTTTACCAGGAAATCAAAGATGCTGTCTTTGGTCTCAATCCAGACAGTTCACCTGGTCCAGATGGGTTCAACAATGGATTCTATCAAAAGCATTGGGACATTATCCAAAAGGATGTTTGTAACCTTGTTAAAACCTTTTTTTCCCATGGTTCTCTGCCTCATGGTATTAATTCTCAATTTTTAGTTTTAATACCTAAGGTTGAAAATGCTTCGGAGATTCATCAATTTCGACCCATTGCCCTCATTAATACTCTTTATAAGATCATTACTAAAATAATTGCGAATAGGATGGCGCCCATTTGTGATAAAATAGTCTCATGGAATCAATTTGGTTTCATTAAAGGCAGGGCCATTCAGGAATGCATCTGTCTGGCCTCCGAAGGTACTAATAGTCTTAATAGGAACACCAGAGGGGGGTGTGTGGCCATTAAACTTGATATTAGAAAGGCCTTTGATACTATTGACTGGAATTTCATCTTCAGGGTTTTAAAAAACTTTGGATTTCAGGATCCCTTCATTGGAAGACTGAAAACCCTATTCAGATCTACCTATATTTCTATTCTAATCAATGGCTCTCCTAGGGGCTTCTTCAATTGTTCTAAAGGTGTCAGGCAAGGTGATCCCCTATCGGCCATCCTCTTTGTCATTGCTGAGGACTACCTAAGCAGACTCCTAAGTAGCCTGGTAGCTCAAGGATCTTTGAAGCCCATTCAAGCTTCCAGGAACTTAAATATCCCTACCCACCTCATATATGCTGATGACATCATTCTTTTTCTTAAGGGGGATCAAAGGAATATTCATGTCCTAAAACATGCTCTTAATCATTATGAGGAAGTCTCTGGTCAATCGATATCTTGGAATAAATCACATATCTATTTTGGAAAGAATTTTCCCGTCCGAAGGAAAAATGCCACTACTTCCTACCTTGGTATTAAAGAGGGTCTCCTTCCTTTCGTTTATTTAGGTGTCCCAATTTTTTGGGGTCGACCTAAGGCAAGCTATTTCACTAATATTACTGAACAAATTGTAAACCAACTCTCTACCTGGAAAGGAAGATCCCTCTCTATGGCTGGCAGGATCTGCCTGGTCAAATCGACCATTGTTTCCAAGATGGTTTACACTATGATGATTTACAAATGGCCCGCCAGTACCATCAAAAGGATCAATACCTACATCAAAAACTTCATATGGACAGGTAGTATTCTTGACAGAAAACTTGTCACTATTCCCTGGAAAACCTGTTGCAAACCCCTAGACAAAGGTGGCATTGGTATAAAAAATTTAAGGATGTTCAATAATGCTCTCCAAGCCCGTCTCACTTGGCGCATTATCAATGGTAATTCCAAAGCTTCTGATTTCTTGAACCATAGATTCCGCACCAAGCTCTTAAGTGGGAAGCTCAAATATGTTAATTCTTCAATCTGGCCCTCGATTAGAGACTCGTTTCAGAAGATCATGGAGAATTCTAGATGGATGGTTAGTGCCGATTCATCCATTAATTTTTGGTGTGATAAATGGTGTGGTAACCCTCTGATATCACTGCTACCACCTAATATCACCCCCAATGACTATAACCTTTCCATAAGGGATGTCTTACAATATCACAGACATGCTCTCCCTGACAATATTGCGCAGATCATTGATGAGCATCACTTTTCTCCTATTGGTGATTTCCTTGTTTGGGAACCTGCCCCGAATGGCATTCTTGACTCCAAAAACTTCTATCAAAATTACTTTTCTGAAAGTGATTCTATTCTACACTGGGTGAGCCATTTTGATAAGCCGTGGATCAAACCCTCTAGACTTAATCTCATTTGGCGAATTGCCCATAATAGATTACCCACTGAAGCTTGTCTACAATCCTTTAGCATTCAACTTTGCTCCATTTGTCGCTTGTGTAATCAACACAGGGAAGATGCGAATCACCTTTTTTTGTCGTGTGCGACGGCTTCTGCTTTATGGAATTATGTTTTTGACCTTTTTAATTGCAGATGGTCCTTTTCTGATACTATTTCTTTATTCCTTAACAAGTGCACTAGTTATGTTTTCTCTCCTCAGGTTAAAAATCTGCTGCTTACGGCGGTGGCAGAACTGCTTCATGTGATCTGGTATGCTAGAAATGACATTATGCATAATAAGCGCTCATTTAGTTTAATTGCAGGTAAATCTCGAATTCTTATTGCGATACATGAAGCGGCGTCAATTCAAAAAGAATGTTGCACCAATTCAGTGGGCGATTTTGAGATCCTTCGTCACCTTCGTGTGCCCGGCGTCTATCCTCGAACCAAACGATCTTTCGAAGTTTTCTGGCAATCACCGATGTCAGGTTGGATCAAAGTGAATGTTGACGGTGCCTCCAAGGGTAATCCAGGCCCGGCTGGTTGTGGTGCTATATTTCGCGACTCGGCTGGTCTTTGTCAGGGATGCTTCTACGCTGGCTGTGCCCATTCCTCTTCCCTGGAAGCTGAAATGCTGGGTGTCATTCACGCCGTTGATTTTGCCCTTCAAAGAGGCTGGAAAAAACTCTGGATTGAAAGTGACTCTACTACTATCATTCGGGCCATCTGGAACGGTACCCTTCATCTGGCTTGGTCTCTCACCTCTCTTTGGACGAATTGTCTCAACGCTCTCCAAGGGATAGACTACATAGCCACTCACACCTATCGGGAAGCGAACTATGTTGCAGATGCTCTTGCCAACAAAGGCATTCATCAGTCCTTGACTTGGCTGACCTCTTTACCTGCGGAGTTCTCATCTTTGCTTGATAGAGATTGTAAAAGAATTCCATCCTTCCGCCTCTTGTAACTTTTTTTCTTATCAATAAAATGCCTTTTACCCTTAAAAAAAAAATGAATAACAAAACCTCATAAGAAAATTGATTTAATAATCAACCTTTAAAAATCCACAGCCCTTCCACATTCCTCTCTAAATTTTTATCAAAACCATATTCCTGTGTTTTTATTTTTCTTTTACGTAATTTGTTACGAAATTAAAATCCAATCACCTTTTCACCGAAACATAAAAATATGACTCTAAATTCACTAAACATCACTAAATAAATTAAAAACTTGATAAAAAATGAAAAAAATAACTCATTCTCTCTATGTATTGACCCCTTACTGGTGCTATACTCATTAGGGTAATATAATTTGGATAGTCAAAAAAAGAACTTTGGAAAAAACGATAACCAAATTTTGGTGATGTTGCCACAGAGAAAGGTTAATTTTTTTTTATTTAAGTAAAGTTTTTATCAATTTTAGTGGAAATAAAAATCAAATATTCTAAAACAAAATTTTATTCTAACTCTCATTTATATTTTTATTACTTGTTTCCTCTTTTATGCTTGGTGTGTTTAGTGTTGTGTAGGTTCATAGGTACATGAGGGGCTGCATCACTCATTCCAAAAATGTTGTGTCATCAGAGCTTCTCCCAATTGACCTAGAGATCGAATGAATGATTTTGAGGTAATGAAGTACCCTCATGGACGAGCACAACTAAAACAATCCCATGGCACAGAACGAGGAGGGAAATCTAGCTGCTGTACATGAAGCCGGATAGCCATTTGGTCAGGATGACAACCAGAACCAGAAAACTGCACTTGTTCTAGGATAAAACCCAGAACAGCTCCAACAATTCCAACCAGAGAAGATTCCATACCTACAGCCAGTTCAGGGGTCATACTTTTCTCCTATAGAACAATTTGTTCCCTCGCCTGCTCGAGAGAAACTTCCCCCACACCGTACCCTTATAGAGAACTATTTTCCCTCCATATAAGGGGAAGATACAGGAATCTTCCATCCGCCTGTGCAGGCCCAACATTTCAAGATCAAGGCTGCTATCATAAAGTTGATCCAAAATATAGTTCAGTTCGACAGCCTGACCAACGAGGACCCCAATGCCCATATCTCCAATTTCTTGGAGATCTATGACACGTTCCTCTACCACAGAGTGTATAAGGATTCCATTTGTCTTTTACTCTTCCCCTTCTCTCTAACGGATAAGGATAAATATTGGATAAAAGGTTTTCTGTAGTGATATATCCTCACATGGGAGGAGCTATCCCAGATGTTCCTGTCAAAATATTTTCCACCCTCAAAGATGGTGACTTTTCAGAATAAAATACACAACTTCCAATAGCACTTCTCAGAGTCATTGTACGAGTCATGGGAGAATTTTGAAGATATTATATGCAAATTTACACACCGCAAACTACCACTTTAGATGCAGGTTTAGACCTTCTATGGAGGACTGACAATGAAAACAAAGTCTGTGGTGGATGCTGCTGATGGAGGTACTATTATGAGGAAGTCCCCTGAAGAGCTTTTCGATCTACTGGAAGAAATGTCTACCAATAGATTCCAATGGCATTCTGAGAAGGGCACACAAAAATGAGTTTTTCACAATATCGATTCCAATACTATGCTTGCTGCCCAGTTGGAAGCTATGTCCAAAATGATCGACGTGCTGAATCTGAAGAGCACGTCCCAAGTAAATGCAGTGATCCCTCCAGCGTGTAGTGAATATGGTGACAACCAAATCATAAGAGAATGATTTAGACATATAATAGTCCCTTAGATGAGAGAGGTGAGCTATGTTTCTCAAAACTGAGGGCCAAACTAGTACCAATAGTACCAGAAATTGACATGGTGTGATAACCAGAACACAGGATAGAGCCCATAGTAGTAGAATCCTCCACCCTAGTGACCGACCGGCTATAGTCAGACCTAATATAAGAGTCCATAACTAAGGAAACAACAACATCATCTTGTCTCTTACCAGAAGAAAGGGTATCAAAACCCTTGCCCACAACAGCCGAGGAAGACACTACCTACACCAGCTGCACAACCACCTCTGCAAGAGAACACCTCAATGTTAGAGGATCTCATGAACAAGTTTATATATACTACTAAGACCAGATTCTGGAATCAGGAGGCTTCCATTCAAAGCTTGGAGAACCAAATTGGCTAGTAGAAAAATCAGTTCTCGGCATGGAATCCTGGTACACTACCAGGTAACACTTTGAATAACCCGAGGGAGGAGGCCCATACTATCACATTGAGGAGTGGAAAAGAGCTACAACAAGAGGAACTAGCACAACTAGGTGCACCTACACCCCCTGCTACCAAAGAAGGTATAGTTAACAACCCCTACACATCCAAAGTCCCACAAAATGAGGCCATATAGGGAAAAGGAAAGGAGGTTTTAAAACCCTTCATGTCTGCCTTACCCTTCTTAAAGAGGATGAAGTAGAGAAAGATGGACCATCGGTTCAGCAAGTTCATGGAAGTGTTCAGAAAGTTGCACATCAACATTCCATTTGTAGAGGCATTGAAATAGATACCTACGTATGTAAATTTCATAAAGGATATCCTCTCCAACAAAAGAAAGATAGAGGATTTGGGCACCATTGTACTGAACAAAGAGTGATCAGCGGTTGTACAACATTCAATTGATCTCAAGATCTAAGATCTAGGTAGCTTCACTATCCCATGCACTATTGGACCATATGAGTTTGGGAAGTCCCTCTGTGACTTAGGGGATAGTTTCAACCTCATGGCCTTCAGAGTTTTTAATAAACTAGGGCTCAACAACCTGAAGCCTACCCGAGTAGCTCTTCATCTTGCCGACTGATACATAAAATATCCAAAGGGGATCCTGGAGGATGTGTTGGTAAAGGTGTGCAGGCTAATCCTCCCCACATATTTCATCACACTCGACATGAAGGAAGACTAGGAGGAACCTCTCATTCCAAAAAGGGCTTTCTTTTCCACTAGGAAGGTATTGATCGATGTCCACTAGGGGGAGCTTATTTTTAGAGTGTGAGATGAAAGAGTCTCTTACAATGTCATCAAAAATGTCAAGCAATCATCATTACCAGAGCATGAGGGATACTATGCAATGACCACTATGGATGACCACTCAAGAAAAAAAGAAGATGATCTGGTATATTATTCCACCTCTGACTTGGTTTTTCCAGACATTCTAGTTTATGAAGCACCAGAGGACCTACAATTCCTTGAAGGCCAGGGTGGCCACTACTGGTAGCGTGCTATTATTCCCAACATTCAAGAAAGGTAATATGTATGACCACTTGTACCATTGATTCTAAAGGATCCTACACTAGAACTGAAGCCTCTCCTATATTATCTGAAGTACAGGTACTTGGGATACCATCAGACATTTCCCATTATACTTAGTTCCACACTATCACAAGAGCAGGAGGATGCACTTCTATGGGTTTTTAAGTGGAGGAAATAGGCTTTTGGGGGGATATTTGTAAACTTGAAGGGCATCATCCCTACCATTTTCACCCACAAGGTGCTTCTTGAAGAAGTAGTGAAGCCATCTCAGCAACCGCAACGACACCTAAACCCTCCCATGAAGTAAGTGGTGAAGAAAGAGGAAATCAAGTTGCTGGATGTAGGAATCATATAACCCATCTTAGATAGTCCATGGGTGAGTCCCCTTCAAGTGGTACCCAAGAAGGGGAGGTATCACTATTATTTAAAATGACAAGAAATACCTCATCCCCACTTGTACTTTCATGGGTTGGAGATTCTGTGTGGACTACAAAAATCTGAATGATGCCATGATGAAGGATCATTTCCCCTAACCTTCAGAGATCAGATGCTAGAGAGACTAGAAGGTCATGAGTATTATTACTTCCTCGATTGTTATTCCAGATACAATCAGATGTACATTTACCTAGGGGATCAAGAAAAGATAACATTTACTTGCCCCTACGATACGTTTTCTTACTAAAGGATGTCCTTTTGAATGTGCAATGCTCTTGCCACCTTCTAGCAATGCATGCAGGCTATCTTCCATGACATGGAAGAACACACACTAGAGGTTTATATGGATGATTTTTCCGTTTACAGAAAATCATCCACCACTTTCTTGCAGCACCTGGAGCTGGTACTAGAAAGATGTGAGAACACTAACTTGGTTTTGAACTAGGAAAAGTGTCATTTTATAGTGCATAGTGGCATAATACTTGGACACAGAATCTCGGAGACGAGGATAGAGGTGGATCCAGCAAAGATAGAAGTCATTTCACGAATTTCCATTTCGACTTACATAAAAGACATTTGCAGCTTCCTGGGACATACAGGTTTCTACAGGCGGTTTGTCCACGACTTCTCAAAGATCCCTCAGACCCTCACCAAAATTTTGACCAAGGATGTCATTTTTGAGTTCGATAAGGCATGAACCAAAGCTTTTGAGCACCTGAAGTAGCACCTAGTGGAAGATCCAAGGATTATTTCTCCCAACTAAGAAGAGAAATTTGAAGTGATGTGTGATGCTAGCGACTACGCAGTGGGAGAAATCATGGGCTAGCGGCTTAACCGAATTTTACAACCCATCTATTATTCCAGCATGAAACTCAACGAGGCACATATGAACTAAACTACCACAGAGAAGGAGATACTGGCAGTGATGTTCACATTTTATAGGTTTCATTCTTATTTAGTTCTATCTAAAGTTATTGTTTATACCGACCATGCAGCACTCAAGTACCTACTGAACAAGAAGGATGCAAAGCCATGACTAATCCGATGGGTACTCCTACTACAAGAATTTTATCTGGAGATCTTAGACAATAAGTGGAGTGAAAAATTTGTTTATGATCATCTCTCCTACATGAAGCTACCACATTTTGAGGAGGAAGATCAAGAGATCAAGGAGGATTTCCCTGATGAGAACCTTTTTTTAGTCAAAGAATTACCTTAGCCCCGGTAAGATGATATTGCTAATTATTTGGTTTGAGGTTCCATCCACCCTGACCTCTCCTTCCAACAGAGGAAGAGGTTTCTCTCTGAAGTCAAGAGGTACTTCTAGGAAGACTCTCAACTATTCTGATCCTGTGGTGATGGGGTGATCCGATGTTACATCCCAGAAACTAAAGTTCATGGAGTCCTAGATTTCTATCATTCCTCACAAGTTGGGGGACATCATGGTTCAGACCGTACTATATCAAAGATCCTACTGTCTGGGTTTTTTTGGCCCAAAATGCATAGAGATGCCTGAGCCTTTGTTTCCCATTACGATCAATACCAAATAATAGGTAATGTGGGGTGCAGAGTTGAAATGACACAGAACCCTATCCTGGAGGTCGATATATTTGATGTCTGGGGCATAGACTTGATGGGGCCATTTACCCCATATTCTGGGAACACTTACATACTATTTTTCATCGAATAAGTCTTCAAGTGGGTGGAAGCCGCTGCTACAACACATGACACGACCAAGGTGGTCATGGACTTTTTAAAGAAACAAATTTTTAGCAGGTTCGACATTCCCCGTGTACTGATCAGTGATAGAGGGACCCACTTAGAAAACACATTTATGAAAGGAGTACTGTTTAAGTACAATGTGAAGCATCATATAGGGACACCATATCATCCCCAGTCCAGCGGAAAAGTGGAGCTCTCCAACCGTGAGCTCAAGAAAATTCTGGAGAAAACGGTAAACACTTCAAAGAAAATTGGTCCAAGAAGATAGACGATGCTTTGTGGGCATATCAAACCACCTTCAAGATTCCAATGGGGATATCCCTATTCCTTCTCATATATGGAAATCCATTCCATATGCCAGTAGAATTAGAGTACAAAGCTTACTAGGACATCAAGGCCCTGAATTTTGATCTGAAGGCAACTGAATAGAAGCATAAGTTCCAACTATGAGAACTTGATGAAATCTAATGGGAGGCATATGAGAATGCCAAGATGTACAAGGAGAAGATGAGAGAAATCAACGACAGGACGATTTCATGAAAATCATTCTAATTGAGTGATTAGGTACTCCTTAACTCCTGTCTTCGCTTATTTCCAGGAAAGGTAAAGTCAAGATGGTTGGGACCATTCTAAGTCATAAGAGTATTCTACCATGGAGTGGTGGAAATTTTTGGGGAGGATGGTCAACCATTCAAGCTGAATAGACAGTGGCTGAATACTTACCATCACATGGAAGACACGGTGGGAACCTCTTTACCATGCATCTCAAGTAAGCAGAGGTAAGTCTATTGAGCCAACGACCTTAAAAAAAGGTGCTTCCTAGGAGGAAACCTAGAGGTTACACGACATGTAACACCTATACACACAGTGTTTATTGATTCCTCTTAGTTTATATTCTTAATATTACAAATATATTGATTAACTAAGTAATAAACATAGATGATGGTAGTGCCGATGGGAAGGTCACTAGAGTTTATCCGAGCTGTCACCGGTTCAAATCCCTCCATACCTACCTTCAGCATGGGGTTTATATTGTATTTTTGATAACATATATATATTTGTTTAAATACAAGAAAACCCATGATGGGGATGGACCAGTTGTCCAGGGTCGTAACCCGATTCCAAAATACCCGAGTTTGACTCTTGACAACCGTCCCATTTCCTTCATTTTTCCTTTTAATAAAACCATATGGAGTATATTGAGATATATGTAACATAATCCATGTTTTCATTAATAACTAAAAATATTTTCAAAATAAAAGAATACATGTGGGTGAATTTTGCAGATCAGTAGAGCCTCAGCCTTGGATCCGAATGATTCGGGTTTGAACTCAGCTAATCTTCCTGCTTTATCCCTTTTATTCTAATTAAAAACCACACACCATGTCTTTACTTCATCCCATGTAATATTTTACTTGTATATTAAATATATATAATTCATAAACCTAGGGAGTAGTAAAACCTTTGCTCTAGTGGTTGAGGTCTTGCGTTTGGATCAGCCGATCGCCTGTTCAAGCCTTACCCCAAGCACCAGACCAAAGGTTGTACTTCTCTTTTTTCAATTTTAGAACACACGACTTGTATTTCACAATACATTATGTGTATAGATTTATTTTTATTAAATTATATATATGTATATATTTATTTTATTTTAATCATTAATATTAATTATTATATAGTTTACTATAATAATTATATTAATTTATGTTGAAAAACCAAAATATAGTGATACATGGTGTGTAGTCCACTTATACATGCTGTTTACTGAGGCTATAAAAGTTGGGATGCCCTACCGGGTCAGAGCTCGTGTCGAGCCCCCTTATCTTCCCTGTTTCTTCTCCCGCACAATGTCTGGCCTCCCCTGATTTTACATCCACTGATTTTGTTCATTTTACTCTAGATTTCAGCTACATTATGATCCTAGATCCAGGTATGTCCTTATAAAACCTTTATTTCAAGATTTCATATGCATTTAGAATGATTTTCTAATCAGCTGACCGTTTGACTTCCTGTGCAGTACACAGAGTGTGTGATGAACACACACCATGTACTTATTATACACAGCCACAGATGACACCATTTCACCATATGGCCAATACATGGTGTGTACGTTCGGTATATACTATGTACCGTTCCCCCTGGCCTTTTGGCCCAGACCGTGTCCTCTGGGACACAACCATTTCCCTATATACTTTTACTCAGTGGGTCTGTTCAGGACACACCGTGTCCTCCAAACATCAGAGTACCCTGTGTAGATGATGTAAACACCTCACAATCCATATTTACAGACATAGTGTGTACTCCTATACACATGGTGTGTGATCCCCATTCTCCCCCACCTTTATCGAGCTGTGTATGGCTCCTTACACGGGCATGATATCATGTTGTTTTACACGGCATGTACCCCATGTTACTCACCATGTTCTCCTATGTGTCCTTTACATGACATCATGGCGTGTCTACCCAGGGTACACAGGTTCATCCATAGCTCCTACTACACGCCATGTACCCTGGATCTACCCACCACATTCTCTTATTTTTCGCGTGTTCTCACATTTTTTTATTTTTCTTTTTCTTCTTCTTTTCTTTTCTTTTTTTCTCTTTTCTTTTAGGTATGGATGATCAGGATCCTGCTCATGGGAAGCGGCCTACTTCCATTGATGAGGGTGAGCGACCTCCTAGCCATCTGATTCGTCTTTGACATGCTGAGTGGCCATCTTTGGATTTTCTAGTTTGCCAGCCCCCAGTGTTGGCCTCTTTACCCCCTCTTCTGATGCTGCCACCCTCTGCAACATCTACCAGTCTAGTGGTTCCTGGGGAATCTTCTTCTACTGAACCTCTAGCAGCGACCTCCTCCCCATCCGTAGAGGGATCAAGATCCTCTTCCATTGCTCTGTCTTCCAACTCCCTTCACTCAGAGCTACCATCCACACCTATAGTGGACCTGGAAAAGATAAACCTTCCATCTTCTACTGGATAGACTTCTGGGGCAGATCCGGTATCCACTAATTCAACTTCTACCACAACAGCAAGACCATTAAATCTGGCCCCCGCCATTCCACTACCGCTTGCACTGACTGCTGTCCGCCCTCCGCTACATCCTTGCCTAGTTTTTCTGGATGATCATCCTGCGGAGGAGTTCTTGCAGTGTTTTTTTAACCGCACTATCTAGCTGAGCGACCTATTCCTCGACATTATAGTGCCACAAAACCTTGGCATATGAGAGGGGGTAGAAGAGATACTGGGCCATACTCACTTTCTGAACACTTTCCAGGTTATCACTCTTACATTTCGCAATTTATTTTTGAATTTCATGGATACATTTGAGTTCGACGGGCCCACCTACCAGTAGAAACCCATAGATATAGCCCATCTGGTTCGATTTTGGCTAGGATACTGACCTTTCTCTTTAACTATGGATAAGTTTTAATAAGGGTGAGACTTGTACCCCCATCCTGCTACCCCACCTCTTGTCTCTACCTTGAACCACCCTGAGTGCTCTGACCTTGTTGCGATGTGGAGGGAGCTTACTGGGCCTGACCACAGGTATACCCCAACATCGTAGAAGAGCATGCTCATCCTTGATCCTTATCTTTGATTTCTTCACCAGTGCTTCAACATCATCATTTTTACACACCACGAGGATATGGGCATCGTGTCCAGGTGGGCCATGGAGCTTCTGACCTATATCGTTTGACATGACTACCCTAACATCCCTTGTATAGCCACCTTCTATTTCTACTCCACAATCCATGACTGACAGGGAAACCTGAATGATGGTTTCTATGCCACCCATTTTCCACAAAATTTGGGGATTTTTGAGACATCTCTACCTTATGACCACTTGGGTTCGCCTCAACGTATGGAATTATTCATGCTTATCCACATGAAGTTGGTCAAGAGTCGGGGTGAGTGCTTTGTGCTTGTACATGATGCCCCTTCTCCTGTAGGGGATAGAGCTGCCCCACCTGATCCCACTGGTGTCGCTGCTCAGTATCCACCCCATACACCTATGGATGTCCCCTCCCCACCTCACCCGCTTATTATTATTCTATTATATCTTCTTCTATTACTTCTACCACCCCTCCTCCCCCTGCACCCTCTGTTGATCTCTCATTCACTCTCTGCCTATCTGAGCTGGAGCACTGCCAAGATACTGTGGGATAGACTCTTGGGCAGATCGAGCAGATGTTGGGGCTTTTTCTTTAGCATCATGGTATTCCACTAGCCCCGTCCCCTTATCCTTCCTCGACTCCTGGACCTTCTTCCATAGCTCCACCACTGTTTACCACTTTCTCCACAGATTCTCTTCTCCTCTCCACCATTGGCCCCAATACTACCATTACTGCTATTGGTACAGATGTTGTTGTGTTTCCTTATCTTCTGTGTACAGATCCCGCAGCTCCAGCTATTAAGAATTCTATTCTAAGTGCAGCTTCTAAGCCTCCTGATTCCATGGCTGCTGATCCTTCTCTTCTAGCTGTTTCTGTACCCGATGATGCCTCTTCTGAGGCGACCCCTTGATTGGTTTTTAAGAACATTTATTTCATTATATATATCTCTTGTTGTGCTATCTTGTTCCTATGTTCTATTATGTATGATTAAAGTTTTCTCTCTCCATGACCTTCACAAGTACCCTGGAGCACTTTGGGCTGTCCTTTTCCACCACTTCCTGTCCTTCTTCACCTGGAATAAGGGGAGTATTATTTTACAATATTCTTTTCACTTTATCTTTATAGTTTTCCTTCTTTAATTACTTCCCCTCATCCTGGTCCACTGTTGTGTCCCTGCCTCCCCTTATCCACCTTTCTGTGGCACTTGGGGGACTATGAGACATATTAAGTATGGGGGAGAATCTCTACATAAACTAATATTTTTCCCTTGAACTAATCTAGGAGACATTATTAATAATTGAAATATTTTAACATGTGGAAAATTTTTCAGTTAATTATAAATTATAAATAATAAACACATAAAAATAAATTGTGAAAGTTACATGCTTATTTTAAATTTTTGAAGTATTGTTAAAATTATTTCTGATATAGTTTAATTTTAGACTTAAATTCTTGTCTATTTGCATTTATTAGAATGCTCATTTTTATTCATTCCATGACCTGACTAACCCTTTATCTTTTCCCACATTCTGGAGAGGTATTCGAAGCTATTTTGACATATTCTTTCTTTTACCCTCTTTCTTGAGATATTTTTTGGATATACATAACTACCCCAATTTTCTAGTTTTCCCCTTCAAAACATGAATATTTTTGAATCTCATTAAAATGATTGAAGCATTTGATTGTTTTAATCCCCTTTGACCTTGAGACCTACCCTACATCTTATCTTTATAAACCCTATTAAACCATGAACTACCTTGATAACAAGATACATTAGTAGCATATTTTCCATTTATACCCTAATTATGTTATGATTTTTCATGATTATTCACTTGGGATTTAAAGAGGGGTTTTTGGTTTTTCATGGTACATTTTAGTGAGAAACCATGAACTTAAGTGTGGGGGAGTTTGTCACTTGTTCATTTGGGAAAAAGGGTTTCATAGCCTACCATCCATTGTATTCTTGGTGTTCTTATTCAAAAAAATAATAATAAAAATAAAACAAAACAAAAATACAAGAGGGAAAATTTTCATTTATTACACTTTACTAATGGTTTATGGACCCATTTTGGAAAGAGACTATCATTGTAATGATATACTTTTTGAGAGATCTTGATTGGGTATGTTTTTTCATTGAACTTGTTTTTTTGAATATCATGCACTATTGTTTAAGAATTTAGCCTCCTTTTTTAATCCTCTAAGATTAGTTTTCACATTATTACCTACCAACCCTTAGCCTTAGAAACATTTGAACCTTGTTGAAATCCCTCATGATTTTTGTGATTTAAATTTCTAAAGTAGAGAATGAGAACACTTTCAAGCCTATGGATAAAGTGAATATACTCAAGATTGAGAAAAACTCTGATAAAATGATCTTGATTGATGAGATTATTATTTTTTGGTGAGGTAAATCATCAAGTGGAATGTATAATTGTGAAATGTTGAATGATGTTCATAAAAGAGAATGAAAGTTTTGTAATTAAACTATAAAGTATGAATGATTTGAATATATTTGAAATTGAAATATTCTTCTATGAATTTATAAAATCCTTTACTATGAATATAGAATTTATAAGTATAATTAAATTGAATACTTCCCTTTTTGGAATATGGATACTGTTGATTAGATGTTGAGATTTTTATTAAGGAAAAGAAATTGACTAAGTGTGGGGGAGTTTGATGTACCTGATTTTTGTATCCATTTTCATACATTTTATTGAGTTTTTAAAACATTTTTTCACTGTATACAAGTTCTATTTGAGATAAAATGCTGTAATTCTATGATCATAATGATTTTCAGGTATTTCCATGCCAAAGACACAAATCAAGGGAAGTTTATCAAAAATTACAAACTACACGACGTGTACTTTAGTACACACATTGTGTACCAAAACCCCAACACAGATTGGCCAGGATAAGTACATGACTAAGTAACCAGAAGCCAAGTATATGTCGTGTATTTCATATACACACCATGTATCCCCTTCTAGAATTGGTTGGTGGTAGAGAGAAATACTACACGCCATGTTTCCGGCTGACCATTACACCCCGTGTACTCCCATATACATGCTATGTGGACCTTCAAGAAGTGGTTGGAGGTTTATGAATGATATTACATGCCATGTATGGAAGCTCTACACACCATGTACTTCCACCTACCAGGTGGAACCATATTCCAAGTCAAATAAGGTGTGTTAGGTCACCCACCAACAGAGAAAAAGATAACAAAATGCATTGACAGGGGTACATTCTGTGTACTTTATGGTACGCACCGTGTGCTCCTAAATCTTATAAATAGGTGGCAGGCCCTCCAAGTTTGGTAGTGATTCATTCATTAAACTTTTGATCCATTCTAAGGGAGAGAACTCCAAAAATGGCCAAAAGAGAAGAAGAAGAGAGAAGAGAGGAGAGAAGGTACTCCCAAACCACCTTCCTGAAAACCTTCACTCCAAGGATTTCAATAGGATGTATTTAGGTACTATAAGATCTTTAATCCCTATCTACTCTATGAGTAGCTAAAATTCCCCAATGTGTTGGGGTTGTGGACCTTATGTGTTATAATTTTTCAATTGTAATGTTGTAACCGTGTTCTTCATTTTTCTTTCTCATAATTATTTATTAACTCTTTCAAAATATCACTAGAAATCTTAGATCGAACCAAGAACAAGATTTATATGGATTATTTAAGGAATTATGGTTAAACACATTCATGACCATTGGGTGTTTTAATCATCTTAAGAAGGGATTTAAATAATAAAATTAAGAGAAATCAATTTCCAGATCAATGAAATTGGTTTCTATTGATTTAAACAAAACTTACCAGACCAAGGGGTTTATCTTACATAATTAACCCATAGATGTGAATTATCATGAACAACACAACCTCTTAAAAAATTTTATTTAAAAAGACAACCTTTAAAATCCACATCCCTGACACATTTCTCTCCAAATTTACATCAAAACCTAATTCCTGTGTTTTTCTTTATCTTTTAAGTAATTTTTAAGAAATTAAAATCCAATCAACTTTTCATAGAAACATAAAAAAACGACTCTAAATTCATTAAAATTTACTAAATCAATTACAAACTAGATAAAAAATAAAAAAATAACTCCTTCTCCCTGTGGATCAACCCCCTATTGGTACTATACTCATTAGGGTAATATAATTTGGATAGTTGAAAATAACACTTCAGAATTAATGATAACCACACGTTTATGATACCATAGAATCCAACACATTATATATATATAACATAATAGCAGTTAGAGGTAGAATGTGAATATAATAGTGTTCCCTACACACCCTGATTCATAGAATATCACAACCCACTAACACATCATGTGAAATATGTCTATACTGCTCAGTGAGTAGAGTAGTATCTTCTATCTATATACATAAAAATGAAGTAACAATCAAGTAAGTATAAAATGTTAATATAATGTTATGGTTATTATAATTTTATGATTTCTATAATGTAGGATATAATAGTTAGGTTAACACCATTTTATATTTATATAGTTGATAACATGGATTTATATTTTTTTCATCATAGAGTACATTACACCTAATTACATGTACATTATTCAAGAGGGATTTTCAATCACTGAAAATTTTATAAAATCACCCAAAAGGATGACCTGATGTCTAATACTAATCCAATTTTTAAAGACTTAAGACCTTACATTATATTCAAGAAATGCATCATCATGACTGAGAATGAAAAATCATCCCACTAATGTTAGGGCATCACATACTATTATGATATTCCCTAGGACATATAATGCATTTCAAATGTTTACCTTGTTCTTGAGGCCATTACATATGATTTTTAATCCCACTAGACTTTGGAATCCCTTGTAGTCACAACCCATTGATGTTAGATATCAATGTGGGCTAATATTCAGGTTTTGGGAAATGTTGAAACTACACAATAAGCATACATGGTGCACTGTAGTAATTAGAAATGGTGTCGAGTTGATACAATATATCAACACATGTTTTCAATGATATTTTCATAGAGGAATGTGTCGTAATGGTGTGCATTAATAGAAACCAAAATGCTTGGAAGTTTCCACAGTCACAATACCTCATGTCCAATAATACTACCAGCACTCTACTGATGCTACATGTGATGGGGTACTAACACTATGAAACTTAAAATATAATTTCTTCTTACTTTAAAAGTCACACTCTATAAGCATAATATTCATTAATGTTCTTTTAAATATCTTTTTGAAAGTTTCATCCATGCCACAACCCTTGATGAATCCCATCAGAAATATGTCTTACTACTACTAAAAACTACTTTACATAGTGATAAAATGTTTAATTAAATAATATAGTTGTATAAAACTTGTAAATCCCCTTAAAGATTCCATTGATGAACTCTAAAATGTTCGTAGTCATGTGCCCCTACCTCTCCCACTATCATATCTTAATGCCCAGTTCACTTTTGGAATCCGCATGATGTAATCATACACTTCCTGATTATTCCTATGACTTCCTTCTAATTAATAATCCAATATACACTAATATAGATCATATTATATAAAAAATTTATCATATAACATATAAATTAAATTTATCATGACATTGTAAAAGTAAAAAAATTAAGAAACAATTTATATACCAAGCTTTGTGATATCATTTTTCATAGATTATTCATGAGAAGTATTTATCATGTTGTTGAAAATGTGTTTAATATAGCGAAGATGATGTGAATATGGGGATATCCACCTAACAAGACCTGCATTTATTTTCTCATTTATTACCTAATGAAAACCTGATACGAAACACAAACACTGAATATAGCTAAAATAGATTCTAATAAATGCCAAAAAGAAACTCCAAGATTTATGGGTTTCCTTATCCACTATGGAAAATGTAAGAGGAATAGGTGTACGATTACCATATTAGGTTACCATAATCAGCAATAATCCCGTGTAATTTCTATATAGAAACATTCTGAAAGTATGTATAAACTATTTATAGAAATGAAATATGGAAATACATGCAATGAATGACCAAAAGAACTGATGAAACTTGACATTAGAAGGATCAAGTCTGTTATATTGAGACACATTTTTGTTCATATATATGTGGAAGTAAAATTTATTGTTTTTCCTCAGTATTGATAAAATTTAGCCAATACCTTATACAATTCATACTAATCATTGTACAACTTGAAAATTTCATTCTGTTTCACCATCCATTCCCTTCTATAGGAAATATAATAACCAAAATTTTATTGTATCCTTTCCTATAAAAGGGATAAAGTCATATCTTAGCAAGTCCTGATCATCTTGAAAATATTATATGACACAAATTCATAATCCAATGATGTATGTTCTTGTGTTAGGTTAGGTTGCATGAAAGTATGAGATTCCTCAATCCTATAAATTTTCCACCCTCTAAGAGTAATGTTAGGAATCAACCAAAATGTAAATCTATAATAATCACCATATTTGTCACATCATTAGATTTATTTATTATAATTTAATTTTTGAACTAAATATCTACAATATCTCTTAATATTAAATCATTTCATTATTTTTTAGGCAATCATTTCTTTGAAAATATCTTCCATCATATAATGTTTTTTTACAGTTAACAAATCTGTCCTCTATAACTCTAGGAAGCTCATCTATAGGTGTTATAATATTCTAGTAAAATTTTGGAAAATGTGTCATTACTTTGAACCAACATTAAAAGGGAGTTGGATGGTTTGTTATGTGTTGAGGGAGATGTAAAACCATTTTATTTACAAAGTATTCTTCCCCAACTCATCATATTCCTCCTCATTATCACAATTTTCTCTGTCTGATCCATCTTTATGCACTTTCTTATCATCAAAATTCTCTTAAAATATATTTGTTTGATCAATTTGGTGGTATTATTCTTAATAATAGGGAAGAGTATCATATTATTATAATGGACCTTCTTTAAGGAATCTTTTATGTCTCTATCGCCACATAATAAAAGGATGATATTGGATTGTAGAAACCTACACATATAACTCTATCAAAGAATTATCATACCATTGGTTAAATAATGTCTTTACTTGTAATTGTTCCTCAAAACCATCCAATGTATAAGATATATTTCATAACCTATCTTGGAATTGAAAATGTCTATATCTAATAGAATGAATCTCCTAATCAGGTCTTATATTTAACTGATAATGAATTCTTTCCTAAATTTCTCTTTGGGTAACAAAATCATTTATCCTAACCATTCATGTTGGTTATATGCTATATAAATCTACTTTATATGTTTTAAAAACTTCCCATAGTAGTATATATAGTAGGATATGATTATCTATTTGAAAAATGGTTTCTGATCATGATTCCAATAGTGTAAATAATATTCACAATGAGGAATAATCATGTGGCAATGACCGTGAAATAATTTCATAAAGTTATTTCATGGTATAAGGATATATTTATAAGTTCAATAGTTTATTAAAAGAATGTGATTCGTCTAAAGAATATCCCCCAGGAGTATCAAACCAAGTGTGCAATTAGTTATCTTTGTCTTACATCAAGTGATGATTGAGTTAATACCCAAACCACCCTTTTTGAGGATATTGCCTCAAACTTGAAATGTGCTAGAGTTTGAATACAATTATTATATCTAAAAAGACATTTCATTGCTCAGATAACCACATAATACTTACTTTACCAAAAATTTTATATTGTTTTATTATATCCTCAATAATGGAACTAATGTTTCAAAGTCCAAATTTTAATATTTCTAAAGGTATCTAAAGATATTAAATAAAGAGAATGTAAAACATATAAAGTCAATCCTTCTGGAGTTTCAAAATAGGGGTTCAGTTATCCCTCTTTATCGTGTACCAAGTGGTGATTGAGTTAACACCCAACCCACCATTTTTAGGGTTATTAACTCTAGGTACAACCGTTCTAGATCCTACATCCACTCATAATATCTAAACAAGGATTTCATTGCTATGATAACCACATAATATTTACTTTTAATTTTTTTAGAATGTTTTCTTATATCTTCATTGAATTCACTAATTTTTTTTAGTCAAAATTTTAATATTCCTAAAGGTATCTAAAGAAATTAACTAAATATTATGCTAATCATATAAAGTAGATCTATCAAGATTGCCAAACTAGGTGTGTAGTTAGGCCACTTTCTTGTGCACCAAGTTACTATTACGTTAATACCCAATATTTCCTTTTCGAGGTTATTACTGTAACATCCCAAGATTTTATGGTATGCATTATTTTTTTATAGTTAATATTTTTGATATCTTACATTGCACATGACACTGAGTTTAAATAAAACCACAATATACTATTAATATTATTATTATTTAAAATGAAATTATATCCTAGTCATTAAATTAGTGGTTATTAATAGGATTAAATTTCTTATGAAAATATATCATTGAATTCATTAGTTACCAAAAAATTAAAAATAACTATAAAACCCAATTTTATATAAAGGATTTTTTTTATAAAAACTATTATTATGCACCAAAGGTGTTTTATCCTAATAAATTAACTTAATTACTATTAGTGAATGATATTAATTAATTTTATATTTAATATATTAAATATAATTTTTAACGTTCTTCCAATGGGTTTTCTAGACATGATATAAAAATAAATCCAAATTTTATTCATTAAATCCATATTCTTATAAATGCAGTTTTACCACCATTTAATGAAGCACTTGTTTTAAATATATTTTTTGAAAATTTTATAATTTATATTATAAAAACTTATTATTTTAAATTTTAATATAAAAATTTACTTTTATTGATTTTTTGGTATTTTTATGATAAGTTTCATGTTTTGATGAATAATAAAAAAATATTTCATTTTAATTAAAAATAAATTTTTCATCTAGAAAATTTATGATGTTAATTTATATTTTTTGATTGGTTATAAAGTATAATTAGATCAATTTTTATCAGTTAATCAAATTTAGGTCATTGGAATGAATTTCACATTGAATCTGGACATAAAAACATTTCAATCTTTTTAATGTTTTCACATTAAAAACCCGTTTTCTCATTCCATCAACGAGATTAATTTTAAATTAATTACTAAAAATTATGTGTTTTTAATTTTTAAAAATGGATTTAATATTTTTAATTAGGGGTTAAAAATTATTTAAATAAGTTTCTTATATTTTTTCTCATTCTAAATAGTATCTTAAATAATTTTTTTATCAACACGATTAAAGGAAAATCGAGTAATTAAGGGTAAAAATAATATTATAAATATTATAAAATTACCCTAAAACTTGTAATAATTTTTTTGTATGGTTATTTTTCGTCCCTAATAATTAAAGTTTCATTTATGAGACCATTTATGGTATTTTTGATGAGAATATAACCTTATTAGTATTATATTCAAAGGAAAGTCAATTTTGTCATACTTTTGTTTTTATTAAGATATTTTTTTTTAATATTGGGTAATATAGGGGATTTGTTCAACTATAAATAATATTTTAAAATATAAAATGTTTATCTACATCATGGTAATTTATTTATAATTTTTATTGATAAAATAATTACCTTAAATGGTGACACAATGATGATGCAATAATCGTTTAATTAATGGAAGAATATAATAAATGATATTAAAAATATTAAAATAAATATAATTTAATATAATTAATATCTAAAATTATTTTTATATATTACTTTAACTTATTAGTGATTATTTAAAATATTTTGTTAGATAATATCATGTTGTTATTATATTTTTAAAAAGTCATGTAATTAATAATGTCAAAATTGACACTAATGATATTTTAAAATAAATAATACTTTATTAAATGATATAAAATTAAAAAAAATATAAAATTCACCCAAAGTATTTATATAAGGTTTAAAATTTCATCCATGAATTATTTTTGGTTCGTTTTACATTTTATAGTAACTATATTAAACCTTAAAGAGTAAAAATCCAGGTTGTCACGATAAGAGTCATAGGGTTTAACTAATGGTTAAAACCAAAATATAATGGTCTAAACATGGCCTAAACTTGTAAAATATTTATTTTATTAATATTATTATACCCTTATATCATAATAATACCAAATTTTAGTTTTTAAATGGGCACTTTTTGATGAAAATAACTTAAATATTATTTAAATCAAAGATAGTTAGAAAATGTCACTCTCTTTGTATTTAATATTTTTATGTGTTCACATAGGGGAAAAATCATGATATGAAAGATCATAAATGTTTATTTTTAAATAAATGAAATTATTTTCATTACATAAAATTTTATTTAATTTTTATAAATTATATAATTACCATAAATTCTTTTTCAATGCTAAAATATTATTTATTTAATTAATAGAAAAATAAAATAATTGATTTCAAAAGTAACAATTTTGATATATTTGGGATGATTTAATGTGTATAATTAATGTTAAATATATATATGATATATTAGAGACGTTTTAAATCACTATATTCTAATTAACACTTATTATTGATACATTTGATGTCAAATTAAAAGAATAATATCAAATTTGACAATAATGATACTTTCTTGAATTAATATATCATTAAATAATTTAAAGATGACAAAAATATAAAATAATCACAAAGGGGGTAAGATATGGTATAAAATGTCTTAAAATATTCATTTATAGTCAATTTTTTAGACTTTTCCTCTAGAATATCTTTATTATATTTTAATATTTGGAGTTTCCAAAAGTTCCCCTCACCTTAATTATAAAAGGGAACCTCCTCCCTTACTTAATTCCACCACTTTGAGACTCATAGATACACTAAACCCCATCCATTTATACTAAAAATAGGCTTCTCAAAGTTCTAGAGGTCATCATATTCCAAAAATACCAACCCTAGATCCATTGATAAGGGATCTAAAGGGAGTCCACCCAAGAAGAGGTAATCATTTTTACCAACTCATCCAAGTTAATTTCTTCTTATACCACATATTCATGAGTTTTTTCCATGATAAAGTAAAAAATAAAGTATCATATATATTCTTATATATTATTATGATTATGATACAACCATATTTCAAGATTTATCTATCCTATAAAAAATGAAATCACCACACATTCATACGCACGACTTACCATATCCACACCATGGTGTAATTTGTTTTCATCACCACTTTATTTGTATAGGTATAATGATGGATATAATGTATATAAATAATAAATATTTCAAGATATAAATTCCATATAATTAGTATATTATCCAATTCCTTACCGTATTCATGATGTGATGTGATTCATTTTTTCTGTTAACCATTCAAGAATGATTATAAAAATGTTTATAATGATTAAATATAATATCTATAAAATTAATATAATTATTTATATTAAATAAATATATCCTATGCAAAATAAACAAAACTTACATGATAATAAATGTACATGAAATGAAGTAGTTAACACCCAAAACAAGTGTTATAATGAAATATTATTAACAAAATGATATAAGAGGATCATATATGATATCATAAATGTAGATATAGTTATGGTGTAAATCAATAACATGAATTAAACCATTATATAAGAGGTTAAATCATTTAAAATAAAGGAATGTGGAAGGAAAGAGTTAATTTTACAATCTCATTACCATTCAGGATTGTTCATATGTAAGTATCTAATGGGGACTATTTATCCTTCTTGTCCATGTTTCTTAAAAATGTTTTCAAAAATATTTTTACTATTATACCACAAATTTTTAAATTAATTTTTCCTATGGTTGAATTTTTATAAAATGATTCTAAATGAATATTTTTTTTTGTTTTCCAAATGAGGTACTTTATGACATTTTTGACAAAAATATGGAAGGAATGTTTTTTAACATATACAACATGAGTGGGTTTTTTTCCATCACGAAACTTTAATGTATTGAAGATTAATGCAAAAGTTTATAATATTTTTTTAATGAAAATATTTTATTTTAAAATTTTTCATTCTTTTAAATTACTGATTTCAAAGTAAATAATGATATTTCTTTCAAGAATTTTTTAATGATTTTACTATTGTATTTTCATCTATGTCTACATCCTTTGTTGGATATTATTATTTATTTAGGTTGATCCCTTATGATACCATATAATATATTTTATTGAATGTTTTATGATTATTTGACTATTGATGTGCTATTTTGATACCATTAATGGTTTATGGTTAGAGTATTCACAATTCATTTGCTAGTTTTTCAATACGAATTTGTATATTGTTTATGTTTTCATATGAGGAATGAATTAGACTTAGTGATGGGTGGGGACTGCTATATCCCCTTGATGCATAAGTAGGTATCATGAGACAAACTAGTTTGGGTATTCACTGATGTATTTCCTGTTTATATATGGTGTCTTGGCTGAAGCCTTGATGGTATGTTTATTATGTCCCACATTATAAATTCCATCATTATGAGATTAGTTATTGATATTACATGAGATTATTTGACTTTTAGAATATCCATGGTTTGGTTTTATATCTCATGTGATAATTTATATGGTACTATTTACTCTAGCTATATTATGTCCAAGTTATGTTAAATGGCATGTGTTTCAGTTATTCACCTTTCCTTATTCTTTATGACTATTTCTTCATGATAAATTCCACTATATGATTACCCTTAATGTGAATTTTATCTCACCCCTTTCTTATGTTTTATTTTTCCCAGAATGCCAAGATGTATATTAAGATTAATATGCAGGGTTATGTTAGGAGAATATTGGTGTTCTCAAAGGATTGACTATGATATATTCTATAGATTCATTGCAATGTTTGTTTAAATTATGCAATATGGTTTCCAAAACAAGTAAAATGATCGATCCGTTGGGATTATAGTATTGTATATATGAAAATTTAATAAAGTAAGACACCATATCTGGTTTATTGGGGTTTGGGACATTACAGTTGGTATTAGAGTAAGTTTAGTAGAAATATTGGGAACTAGATTTTGGAAATTATTGAATAGGGAACCTAACCCTAAGATAATCTTTGAGGAAAATTATAGTAAAATATGTCAAAGAAACCATGTTTATGATTATGATATTATATAAGAATATTTTTTTCAATTTATTTTAAGTATTTAACTATTTTTGGGATTGTATTTTTTTCATAAATATGAGATATGATCTAGTGTATGTCATCATTTAGAAATGGCACATAGCAGAAGGAATGTGAACCACACCAATGCACATGATCCAAAGAGTAATAATAAAAATATAATTTATGGTATTAATAAAATATTTATTAGAGAATTAATCTCCCAAAATTTCTCATCATATGAGGACATAATATCATTATCTAGGTTTTATGGCTTCAAAGAGAAGAAAGAGAAGAAAAGGAAAACTGGAAAAAATATGGATAAAGGGATTAAGGGTAAGAATTATTTTCAAACATGCGATAATTATGGAAATAAACACCCTATTACATATTTAAAAGGATTAGGATATTTCTAAAAGTTTGGAGAGAAATACCACCATGCTTTTGATTGTAAGGGTAATAAAAATATTGTGAATATAAAATGCTTCAAAATTAGAGAGATGAGACACTATGAAAATCAATGTCACAAGAATCAAAGAAATATACCACAAAAGAGGATAATGGATAATGGTAAATATTATTATACTACCAAAGATGAAGATGAATGATTAATGTGATTATTATTGTATTAAAGAATCATGTCATTTGATTATTTTATAAATGATGTACTGGTCATAAGAATTATGGAATAAATAAGGATTATACTGTAGTAATTTTTCTTTAATTATTTGAAAGCATGAAATCTTTGATTAAGGTTTTTATGGTGACCATGGTATTAATATATGTGTTATGTTAAAATAAGATCTACATTATATTGTTTGGGGAATCTAATGTCAAGATTTATTTTGGAAATTTAGTGACCTTATAAATTTTTGGACTCTGAATTTGGACAGATGTATTCTGGATGAGTCTTAATGTTAGAATGGATTAATTTGGGTGTTGGATATTTTTGTTTTAGGTTAAATTATGATTTATAAAATTCGGTAACATGTGCTAAAAATTTTGGTTTTAGTAATCATTTAAATAAAAAAGAATAACTTGTGGATATTATGATTCATAAATGTGTTTCAGGTGTGAAAAATTCCTTATAAACACTCATTTCTAGGTATGAGGGATGATTTTAAAATAGATCAAAGAATAACCAAAGGATGAGATTAGGTTTTTTACATGGAAATAAATAAATTAAGTTCTTATTTTAATATTATAAGAGTTCCCAACTCTAGGAAAAATATTTTGGAATTTTTTTTTACCCGTTTACTTTTCTTTCTAAGAAATCAATAGCCTTTTGACTGATCACAAGATTTATGATTTTGTGATAGTTAACATTCTAATGACCATGTTATATATCACTCTATATTATAACGGGATATTTTTTCTCTTCTATATAGAAGTTTTCTAACATGGAACCCTAGTATGTGTTATCTCAGATGACCTTAACACTTCCCTTTATTTTAAATTGAAAGTTTCATTAACCCTATTTATGATGTGGGTTTCCTAAAAATTAATTTTCAAGTATCAACCGTTGATTTTTTTGAAGTGAAATTTAAAATTAAAATGTCATAATTTATTAGAGGGGAGAATATAACACCCCAATATTTTATGGTATTTCATATTTTTCTCATAGTTAATCTTTTCGATATCTTAATTACATGCGTCACCGAGTTTAAATGAAACCATGATATACTATTAATAATATTATTTAAAATGAAATTATCTCTTATATGTTAAATTGATGGCTATTAATTGTATTAAATATATATAAAAATATATTATCGAATTTATTATTTACCAAATACTTAAAAATAAATATAAAACCCAGTTTAATATAAAAGAAATGTTTCTATAAAAACTATTATTATACGCCAAAGGTGTTTGACCCTAAAAAATTAAATGAACTACTTTGAATGAATTATATTAATCAAATTTATATGTAATATATTAAATCTTGTTTTTAACAATGATTCTATGTGTTTTCTAGACATTATAGAAATATAAATCCAATTTTTACGCCTAAAAATCCATATTTTTATAAAGGCATCTTTACCGCCTTTTAATCAAGCAATTGTTTTCAATATAGTTTATGAAATTTTTATAACTTATATTTTAAAAAATAAAATTATTCATTTAAAGTGTCATATAAAAATTTAATTTTGTGGAATTTTTTGCATTTTCCTGATAAGTTTCATGTTTTGATGAATAGTAAAAAATATTGCATTTTAATTGAAATTGTTTTTTTTCTTTTAAATAATTTATGGTGTTAAGTTATGTTTTTAATTAGTTTTAAAGTATAATTAGATCAATTTTTTATCAATTAATCCAATAAAGGTTATTAGAATAAATTTCACATTAATTTGGACATAAAAACATTTCAATCTTTTGAACATTTTCACTTTAAAAATACATTTTATCATTCCTTCAATGAGATTTATTTTAAATTAATTACTGTTAATTTTGTGTTTTTAATTTTGAAAAATGGATTCCATATTTTTAATTAGTGTGTCCAAATTTTTTAATAGGTTTATTTTATTTTTGGATATTATAAATAGTAACTTTGGTAATTTTTTACTAGCATAGTTAAAGGTAAATCAAATAATTATAGGTAAAAATAATATTTTAAATATTATAAAATTATCCTAAAACTTGTCTGAATCTTATTGGATGATTTTTTTCATCACTAATAATTAAATTATTTGTTATG
Organism: Viscum album; assembly: GCA_963277665.1. Taxonomy (NCBI): domain Eukaryota; kingdom Viridiplantae; phylum Streptophyta; class Magnoliopsida; order Santalales; family Viscaceae; genus Viscum; species Viscum album. The sequence continues at coordinate 1,201,471,534 of OY728159.1, read as the reverse complement.
ATACAATTTATGTCCCTTTTGATGATAATATAACCTAATTATTATTATATTGAAAGGAAATTCAATTTTATCATACTTTTGTTTTTAACAAGAGAAATGTTTTTAATATGGGGTTATATAAGGAATATGTTTAACTATAAATAGTATTTAGAAAGAGAAAATATTTATATACCTCTTGGTAAATTATTTATAATTTTTAGTTATAAAATAAATACCTAAAATGGAGACGTAATGTTGATGTAGTAATTGTTTTATTAATGGAAGGATCAAATAAATGATATTAAAAATATTAAAATAAATATAATTTGATATAATTAATTTAATACATGAATTTTATAGATTAATTTGACATATTAGTGATTATTTAAAATAGTTGTTTCGAAAATATCATGTTGTTATGATATTTTTAAAATGTCATGTAATGAATAGTGTCAAAATTGACACTAATGATATTTTAAAATAAATAATATTTTATTAAATGATATAAAATTCGTAAAAATTTAAAATTATGAAAAATGATTTATTTAAGTTTTAAAATTTCATCCATGACTTATTTATGATTTTTTTTTCATTTTATATCAACTATATTAAACCTTAAAGAGTAAAATTCTAGGTTGTCAGAGTAAGAGTTAATTGATTTAACTATAGGTTTAAACAAAAATATAAGGGTCTACCCATGAACTAAACTTGTAAAAGATTTATTTTATGAATATTATTATACATTTATCACCTTAATAATGAATTTTAGTTATTTAATGGACACTTTTACATGAAAATAACTTATATATTATTTAAATCAAAGATAATTACAAAATCCCACTTTCTTTGTATTTAATATCTTTTATGTATTCATATAAGAAAAAAACATGATATGAATGATAATAAATGTATATATTTATAATAATGAGATTAATTTAATTATATAATATAATTTTTAATTTTTATAAATTATATAATTATTTTAAATTCTTTTTCAATGCTAAAATAATATTTATTTAACTAACAAAAAAATAAAATAAATGATTTTAAAATAATTAATTTTTATATATTTGGGATGATTTAATTTTTATAATTAATTTTCAATATCAATATGATATACTATATATGTTTTAAATCATTATATTATAATTCCACTTTTTCTTAATGCATTTGAAGTCAAATTAATATAGTACTATCAATTTTGACAATAGTGATACTTTATTGAATTAAATTATAATTAAATTATTTAAAAATCACAAAATGTTAAATAATAATAAAGGGGATAATGGCTGAAAGATGATCTTTGATGAACTACTCTTCCCACCACTAATTTATTTTAGGATGGAATCCTAGAAGGGATAAGTTGGAGGAATTGAATCCTTATAAGAGGTATGCGAGTCATTATGTAGCCCAGGTGTAATGTGAGTGGAATATCAACAAAAAACATTAATAATGATAATAGTGGCTTGATTGAAGCATGTACATCCATGGTGCCTTACACCAAAAGTCACTACTATAGAATCACATTTTATTACCACTCAAAATGGGATTTTCAGTGCTATAAAAGCTCTGACATGCTAAGTGCATTTAAAAGTTGGATTCTTTTATTAATGTGGAAAAAAACTACAAATGATGTGTTTATTAAAAAAAAAATCACTAATAAAACTATAAAAATATTGTTTTTGAAATTATTTATCCATTCATGGCTCTCACCAACCCCCCATTCTCAATGCTAATGCCACCCTTTGTCAGAAATCACTCCCCATCCCACCATCCTACTCATGTATGATTGCCACACCACACCCTTTCCGGCATCCACTCCCCCTTTATCAATGCTTCCCCACCTCCCTAATACCCCATGCACACCTAGATTCAAACCTGAGACCTCCATGTGCAAAGAGAATGCTATTACCACTTCTTTATCTTGTTTTATTCTATATTTTATGATTTATTTATTTATTTATATATATTTACATACATATTTCTTGTCCATATATTTATATAATTAATTTTAAATACATTTATAAAATATATGTTTTTCTGTGTGTATTTATGTATGTGTGTTTACATATATATACATATGTTAGTGTGCACATAATATATATATAAATTTAAATATATTATATATTAATGTTCATTTATATATATTAATATATATATATATATATATATTTAGTAATACAAACATTCATATTTATATACAAACATTATATAACATTTATATAGGCATATATATATATATATATTCATAAGTATCTATAAGGTAAATAAAATGGATAAATATTTATTTTAAATAAAAAAATAAATGTTTAGTTATATATGTTTTATATAATTAAAAATATATTTTACATTTAAACATGTTTAAATATTTATTTATAAAATTAATTTTTATATGAAAATATATACAAATACGTATATATATATATATTTTGATTTATAAATAACACTAAAATATAAATAATGTTAAACTTTCAACACTATAATGTCTATATGAATTTAATCCCATAGAATAAATTCTGTATTCACCCAAAAAAGACAATAATAACATCTTAAATAAAGATAAAATTCAATCGAATGTTTAAAAATTATGATATAACAACTAAAAAAATAAGTTTTTAATGTTTTCTTGAATTTCTTTATTGAAAAAAACAAGAACCCCAATACCCTAAAATCTCTACAGGATAGATATCTTCACAATATTCAATTTGACATCTTGTAGAGCCTAAACACACACCAATATTAAAATTTATGGTTGTTTGAAGTTCAAACCCTTTTTTCAACTTTTCATAAGATCTTAATTAATTAATTATTTTTTTATCACGAAATTATTCTAAAATTACTCAGTACAGATTAGAAAATTATTAATTAATATTAATTTTGAATTATTTTATAAACCATTTTCACTAAATATGTTATATATTATGTGTAAATATATATTTAGTTTATATAGATCATATATAAGAAAATATTATATGTATATATATCAAAATAAGTATTTTTTATATTAAAATATAATTTTTAATAATATATATTATTTTATCAATGCCGAGAAAAGCGACGATAAACTTACCTTTTACCAGCGGTTTTAGCTACCACTGATAAAAGTGTATCACTGAATAAGTACAATTCTATAGTAGTGAGTCTTCCTGATAGTAGTGGTCAGTTAGTGAGTCCTGGTGATGAGAAAATAGTGGTACAAGAAGTTTTAATATGATGGATTATCGTTGGATGGGGTGTAGATGTGTGGTATTTGTTTTGAGGGGAGGATTATTGGGTGAAAACTCAATCCCACACCAGTTTCCATAAGAAATAGTGGTTGAAATATAATATTGGATAAGCCACTCCTCCAGTCACTAATTGGTTTTTGGATAAAACCCAAGAAGGTATTATGTGTTAGTCTTAGAAGGATTGGGTAGGAGTAATTGGATCTTGACAGCACTATTAACACCAAAAATCTTCCAGCATTACCCGATTCAGTTCACATCCAGCAACAACACCCGCATAAGATAACTAGAGACCAACATACCACACACACCCGAGGATATATCCAATCCATCTAAATCTAAAAGTGTAGGATTGGAATCATATTTTTAATGTATTTAAAATATTTAAATGTTTCTTATGTTTTTAAAAGGGTAAGGCTTTGTTAGGATCCCATATTGAAAGGTGGGTGGAGAAGGGTCTAATTTATTAATTAGAGTACATTTATCATTATTAAAAAATGATAGAGGAAAATAGAATAACCCTATGGGGGATGGTTCATCACACCATCCACATGTGCATGTGAAACATGCAATGTAGTGTTTTGATGTCATACTTTGAACTTTGTACTTTTCACTTTGTATGCCACATCAATGCGATGTTAAAAGCACTACTAAAAAATTATTATTATTCAAAACTAATAAAGGGTACCATTATCAATGATAAAAAAATGCTAATAGAAGGATACCTTTATCATTACTCTTTTTATCCCACCCTCTATCAATATTTTTTACTGCTGATACAAACTATCATTTATCAGTGTATTGTTTTAGAAATGTTAATGGTCTCCATTTACCAGTTCTTTTTCTTATCACTGATAATGATGACCTTTATAAGAAAAGTATATATTATTAAAAAGAATATTTTAATATAAATATATATATTGATATATATATATATAATATTTTCTTATATATTATTTATATAATACTAAATATGTATTTAAACTCAATAAATAATAAATTTAGAGAAAATGGTTTATTAACTAAATAAAAATTTCTATTAATTAATAATTTTCTATTTTTTATCAAGTTTTAGACATTTAAAAATAATTTCAGGATAGAGAAATTGAGTAAATTAATTAAGATCTTATGAAAATTTTAAAAAGGGTCTTGAACTTTAAACAACCATAACTTTTGATATGGGTGTCCGTTTGAGCTCTATAAGATGTAAAATCAAAACTTGTGAAGAGATATATAAAATCTAGACCTAAATGGACTTGTATCCCTATATTTTATTTTAAAAAAGGCTTGAAATTTCTCTAAAACTGATTTTTTAGTTGGGATACACTATTTTTTGAACATTCAATGGAATTTCAGCATCGTTTAGGATAATCTTATTGTATTTTTCAATGGAGAATAATTTTATTCTCTGATATTAAATTAATATGGATATTATTGTATTGAAATTATAACATTTTTCATATTATAGTGTCATTTATAAATTAATATTTATATATATACACATATTTACATATATTTACATATAAATATTTAATTATGTAAATAAATATTTAAATATTTTTACATGTAAAATATATTTTTAAATGTAAAAACCATATAGAAATAAAAATTTATTATATATTTTATTTGAAATAAAAAATTCTTAATTTTATTTACTTTATTAAAACTTATAAATATATATAATTATATATACAAATGTATGTATAATGTTTATATATAAATATATTTGTGTGTGTATAAATAGACTGATATATATTTATTTATATATTCTAATATTTGTAAATAAATATTAATATACAATATAAATACATAAATATAAATATGTATATTTATATATACGGATACACACACATATGTATATATATATATAAACTCACACATACACATGAATAGTCACACACACAAACATATATTATAAATGGATTTAAAAATAATTATATAACTTATATGAATAAATGTTTAAATAAAAATTAAATATGTATATATATATAAATAAATAGATACATCCTAAAAATTTGAAGAAATCCAGATATAGTGGTAAGGGAATTCTTTTTTCACATGGGGGTCCCATGTTCATATCCTTATAGAACAAAAACAAACATTGATGCACAAGAGGAAACACTGATAGGGTAGGGAGTTCTAATAGGGGGTTTCATGCATGAACTTGGTATAGGGATGGGGGGGGGGACTGATAAAGGGATAGTAGTTGAAGGATAATTGAAAAAATATATTTTTAGCACTGATAAAACTAAAACTGATAAGATTTATATAATTTTAAAGACACTTATAATAATAGTGTTTTTAGCACCAATAAATTCCATTCCTAGTGCTGATAAATGTCTGATCTACAATAGTGAGGTGCCTTAATTTTTCTTGATGGAATGGTGGGCTGTATCAGTTTAGGCTAGACCTAAATGGGTATGTTTTTGGGTTCATCCAAATTCACTAAACAAGTATTATTTAGACCATTTATTAGATTAGGAGCGATCTAACATACATATCATTTTGTTAGTAGGTGCGATCTGGGTAACTTAATCAATAATGTGTGATTAGATGAACGAGATTAAATTTGGAAAATATATTAATTTCTATAAGGTGAATCTACTCAATTCTAAGGGGAATTATTTTATATATGAAGGGGAATTATAATGCCTATAAATTGGATTCTCTATTAGATAGAAAAAATTCCAAGTATTCCGATAATAATTCAAAAAAATCCTCTCAACATTAATAATATTTTGAAGTCTTATACAAGAATCAAAGGAACTTTGTAAGTGTGAAACAATATGGACCTTTAAAATCTCTATTATTTCTCAATATTCTTCAAGGGATACTCACCACACAGTACTTGTGTAGAGTATCAAGGCACCATTTTATCCTAAAGAGGAATCTCTGATAACCCAAACTATTGCTTGAAGTTCCCTTAGATTGATGATTAAATTTGTTGTCACTTGTTCTTTTTTTTTCATTTTCAATGTCATTATATAAAGTTTAAGATATTGGTGATATATTTTTCATGTACCCATTTCATGGATCTTGGATATGCTTCCTACTTGTTGGGTAAATAAGTATAATAATCTGGCTGGTGGTCCTACAGTTTGATATCCCATATAGTTGTGGAGAATATGTATAAATCAGGTTTAAATCATAGAGGATATATAGATAAAAGTGTATAACCCATATGAGTAGTAAAAATCATGTTGGTTTCAATATAGAATGTGTTTATATCCTCTTGGATGAATATTAAAGTGAATTTAGATTTCTCAGGATTGATTGAAGAAGATCAACACCTAAGTCGATGGATTTATTCACTAAAATATTCATCTATGAGTATATAATATGTTTTAAAACCTTATAATTGAGGAGGAATGAGTTTATAATTATTTTGATAATTCAAAAAATTATTTAAAGAAGTTTTGAAAAGATTTTAATTTTTTGGATTAGACCTAAAAGCAATCATAATTCATTTCATATATGCCAATAGAAGTATGCATTTTAGAGTCCATGAGAAATGAAAAAGTCATGATTGTAAGGATTTCCCTACTGATCATAAGACTTAACACAAAACATAATACTTCATGCAATTAATGTATGAATTTTAAGTCTGATGAATATTTAGAATTACATGATCATATGGCTTTATATGCAACATAAGTCATGATCATAAGGCTTCACTGTAAGTATTTGTTCCCACCGTATAACTTTGTTGGAACTTAAGGCTTTGAGATGGTGAAAATATTATGTATAGAATGTTGAACATAAGTATCTATCATAAGACTTCATGAATATAAGATACTGATGTTACCAATGTAAAGATTTGGTTGTGTCTATGACTTCAATACTTCAAAAAATATGATGTTGTTGTTGGATGAAAAATCTAGTTTCTAGATTTTAAATATAATGATGTTTAAATTATTTAGAATAATGAAATAAATATTATATAATGGGATAAAAATCATAAAAACCTAGATTTGTTTGTGATCTAGACATGAGAAGAGATAGATGCTTATCTTCATCCCTGTAAAGTGAATATCAAATAAAAATGAAAAGAAGAGTTTCTAGAATTATTTAATTTTGGGGAAATATAAATTTAATGATACTTGTCTATGATTTTCAATTCATAAAATCATAAATCTTTGAGAATCTATGTTACAATCCTATTTTAGTGAATATGGAAGGGAAATTTCCACTTTAGGTATTTATTGAAGAATAAAATTAAATTACCAGGTTTTCAAGAATAATGTATATTGAGAACCATTGAAACCTTGAGTTGTTGTTTATGATAGCATACATCTTATTTATCTAAGGATATTTGACTGTTTTTAGGTGATTGAGATTGATGTCTTTTAATTTTACCAAAAACTAGAGCAATGAGAAAAACTATTGTGTGATACTAGTAGTGAATATAACTTCCACACTAAGATATGGTATGCTTTAGATATTGATACAACTAGAATATTTGAATACAAATTATGTTAGAAGATTTGGATCAGATGAATCCATGACTGGAGGATAATGAATGGATATTTTATTTTTATATGTTTCAAAAGGAGAATAATTTAAGGAGTTGTATTTGTGGAATACTCCTTTAAAGGAAAAATAAGTTCAGAATAATTCATGGAACCCAAAATGGTTATTTTATTATGATACTTTTTCTAGGAGGATACTTTTATAAAATGATGTTTAATTTATGGAACATTGAAAATGAAAGGTTAAATTATTATGGATGCCTATACATGCTAGTTTTTGAGAATATTAAGTTAAAGAAAATAGAAAATAAAGTTGTTGTTGTGCTGCTTGGTATAGGCGTGTGATCTATGAATTGAGAAACCTAGAGTTGGATTTGATACAGTGCATGTAATATGTCTAAAGATAAATATGAAGATGCATATATTTCATGTTATATCAAAGAAGAAGAATATCCCATCCATCATTCTGAGATTATTTTGAGAGAGCTGAATAAGTATTGTGAAAGAAAACCAGGTGAGTAGATTTGGTTATAGTATGTGAAGTTGAGCTAAGTAGTGATTGAGTTTTAGGTTCCTCTATTAAAGAGTTGTTGATATTATAAGATACTAATATGAGTGGAAGTATATATGATCTTATGGATGGATAAGAATATTATACTAAAAAACTGATCTACTTCAAAAGATAAGATTAAGATACAACACTTTCATATATATAGTGGGATGTTATAGAACTAGTGGTACTCAGGGTATTATCAGAAAACATGGTTTGAATCCATGAATTCATTTTGAAATTGGTTTTGGAAGTCTTATGGGAAGTAGGTAGTTGTATGTATAATGAGACACTGATACTATATATGTGAGAAACACCAAACCATTTTATTCAAATATTTATAATTCTAATAGAGAATCCATGCAGGGGTGTATAACCACATAGAATGGAGTAGGTATTTGTGCCAAACCATGTAAAAATACTATGGGCCTTTTATATGCTTTACTTGTATGCACACATTTGATAATTTAATATTTTTAATAAAATATATCCATATAAACTAACCATAATCAGAGGTTAAATTCTTTAAGGGTCCGTAGGATTATTTTTAATTTGATAAAATATAGGCAACACCTTATTCACCCCCCTCTAAGGTGTCTGCACTTTTCCACAGGTTATCTCAAGTGGTATCATAGAAAGGTTCCCTCTGATTTTATATTTTGGTCTACATCAACTAAATCAGAAGCATAAGTTTCCCTCCTATAAGGATAGAAAATTTTCTTCTAGTTGTTTAATTTGATATATTTATGAAGTGAAAATTTCAGATGTATGAATAAGTTTTTCATGTGGAAGAATCAATCTCCATCCTTTTAATTAATTAATTTAAGGTTTTAGCTATGACACTACAAAATAAGAATATAAGAGAGGGAAAAAATAAAATAAAAGGAATAAATAATCAATTAGAAACAACATCAATTGAAGTGTATCCAAATGGTAGGACTATAATTACAAAATTTGTTGATTATTATTCCTCTAGTGAATTTAGATCAATCTGTGGTGATGGTTATTTTAGAACGGTTGAACACACACACACACACATATCTTTTCTATGGATCATTTGAAGAATATATCAATTAAATTAATAATATATATCTTTATATTCATCAAGGTACTTCAAAATGAGAAGTTACAATTGGAAGAGGAGGTTAATGTAGTGGAAGAAGCATTATAAAAGCATATGAGCACCTACAATACTCTAACTAAGATATTAAAAGATAAGGAAAAATATATCATAATTTTAAATAAAAGAATATATTTAGTTAATTAATAATTTTAAATTTATTTATGTGAAAAATATATTTTAATGAATTTTGTGAATGAAGTAATCCATGCTTTAGAGAAGCTTCACAAAGTCTCTATAGATGTAAAGACTAAAACTATAAGTTAAATAAAAATGGTGAAAGAGATGGGTAAATACCTAGTTAATATAATCCACGTTCATTATGAAGAGATTGGGAATCTAAATAATGAATGGTAGAGTATACTGAGATCAAATGAGGATAATAATCATGATCTAAATATGAGGTGCCTTGAGCTGGAAATTTAATTAAAACATCTGGAGTTGTCCCAAGCTAGAACTTTACAATCTATTGAGAAAAGATTTTTTTCAATGAAAACTTTAAAAGTAAGACCTTTATTAAATATGTATCACAATGGTGGAAAATATATCTCAAGATCATATTGAGTATCATCCACTTATAGATATTGGAAAAGGATATCCTATATTGTAGATAAAGTGGTGTGCACTAAACCGTTAATTTTTACTAATACTGGTCATAAATTAAAATATATATACAAGTTGAAGGTTACAAATACTGGTACATCCACCACTATGTCAAGGACATAAGTGAGAATTTATAATTGTAATAGTTCTATAAAAAGAGTTCAAAAGGTTGAGGTTTTGGTCCAAAATCACTAAGAAAACAAATATGGATAGACTCCACCTAACATGAAGAAATCATGGTTAATTGGAAGGTTTTGTTTTTATTTTCAATTTAAACCTAGGGTTATTAATTACTATAATAATATATCAATAATTATAAATTATAGAATTCCAAAATAAAGGGGGAGGATGAATAATAAAAGGATACAATCTTCTTTATTAAGGAAGACAACACAAATGAAGAAGAATTTTTCTATAGGGAATAAATCTTAATCAATGATAAGTTTATATAAAATGTCAAAAATAGGTAGTCGTACTCATGTAAAATACTGGTGCAATGCTATCAAGTATAAAAGGTGGCCTAAAGAGAAGTAGGTTAAGAAGGAAGGTGTTTCTACCTTGAGTTAAAAATCTTTGAAAGATAATTCACCTATGAAGGCAATGAAAAATGGAAACTTGGAGGCTCAACCTAAATAAAATAAATTATTTTACTATGTAAAGCGATGCCAAACCATGGAAAATAATAAACTAGACATAAAACTAAAGAAATATAGGATAAATTTGAAAAATAAAAAAGAAAAAAATTCAGTAAATAGACAGTCGAGTTGGTATGGTTGTTGAAACTCTTGGTGAAGAGTATTAGAAGCTACCAAAAAGGGTAAGGAAAATTCTAGAAAAGGTGTGTTTGGAAGGTGAAAATTGGATGGACACACTCCCAATAAGTGTATGATAGTTACACCTAGTCAAAAAGAGTTTTAAAGTCATAAATTAAAATAAGTAGTGGTTTCAATTTCAAAATCTTTTGAAACAAAAAAAGTACACACCATTAAATAAGGGCCAATATGTCAAGAAATAATGACAAGTTATATGTCCTGATTAGTTGGACGAGGATAAAAAATTAAGGTAAAATGAAAGGAATGAAACTAATCTAGTTTCTAAAGTAAATAAGTATAGTTCAGTTAAGAAACATTAGGTGAATAAAACCATTCTTCACATAAGTGAACAAACCTGGTAAGTGAATAGTGAAGTAAACATTATGAGGTCTAGAAATTTTAGAACTATAAGAAAATGAGTCTCTGGGTTATGAAATAGGTCCCATATATGTTTATCATATTTAGAAGCTATTGTAAGTTCACCCCTTTCCTTATATTTATTTTATTATCTTTGAATGATAGTGGGAAAAGTAATTAAATATGGAGATAATTACAGTGAGGAGGAGAAACAAATGAAGTGAATGTTGCAAGAGATTTTTTATATTTTTAAATTTTTTAAATTTTGATAGCCCCAGTGTTGATGAAGTGTGTGGTATGATATCTACTCATTTTTCATTATGTTAGTATATACAAGTTTTACTTGTCAAGGGGGAATGTTTTTCTAACCAAAGGGGAAAGATGTTTACTTTTACTTGAACTTTATGACGTGTTTTGTGTAAATTAGTGTAGGTTTACAATTTTTTTGAAAAATTTGATTTTCACAACCCCTAAGAAAATATATACTAAGTTTAAAACACATCAATAAATTTTTATATTCAACCTTGATGTTTAGATTAAGAATTATTGTTTTCTGAATTAGGATCACCATCCTAGACTTAGAATGATTGACCGATGACTCATTTATTTAATTTTTTTGGAACTTCCCTTATTAAAGTACAATTGAAGATAATGGAAGAAGAATTGGTATTTCAAGGGAATTAGAGAACCCTTACATTGAGGGGTATAAATTTTTCCCAGCTTTCCATTCATTTTAAATTAGGGTAAAATAATTTCATCGACTATTAGAGTAAATTGGAATTGACAATAAATCCAAAAAGGGATATTGAAGTACCCTTGGATTTATGATAGTATTTTTTATCACTTGTTCTTGTTTTCACTACCAATATCATTATGAAAAGGTGATGTTAGAGGTTATGAATTTTTTATCCATCCATTTACTAGATATTGTAACTTCTTCTTATATATTGGAAAAAATAGTATGAGATGCTGGTTATTGAACCTAAGGCTGAAAGGCCCGTATAGCTATGGATAACATGTATAAATCAGGTTTAAAGCATAGAGGAGAGCTAGATGACAGTGGATAACCCACATTAGGATTAAAAATCATGTTGGTTTCTTTATATATTGTGTTTATAAACTCTTGGATGAAGGCTAAAGTGAATAGAGATGGATCTTGGTTGATTGAAGAAGATTCATGCTTGAACTGGAAGACTTATGCACTAAAATATTTATTTATAAGTATTTTATATGCTTTAAAAAATTGTAATTGATTATTAAATAGTTTCTAATTATTTTTATAATTCCAAAAATTATTTAAATATGTTTTGAGATTATTTAAAGATGTTGGAGTAGCACTAGAAGAAATAAAAATTCATTTCCAAGATATTTACAGAAGTCTTCATTTTGGAGCCCATGAAAAAAGGATAATTCCATAGATTAAAGATTTACCTATTGATCTTAAGACTTCAAAAAAGTGTAATACTCCAGTAACTGTACATAAGGCTTTAAAGTCTATTGAATATTTACAAAGTCATGATCATATGACTTTAGCTATGGCATAATCCCTGATCATAATACTTCACTTTATGTATTTGGGACCACCATATGAATTTTAGGAAATGTAAGAATTAAATCTCATTAATAGCCTGCCTTAATAATGCATATTTTAAGTCTCCATCCTAATACTTCATGGACATAAGATCATGATGTTCCTAGTATAAAGTTATAGCTGAGTGTAAAAATTCAACACTTAAAAATTTAAATTTCCTGCTAGATTAAAAATCAAGTTTCAAGATTTTAAATCTAATGAAGATAGAATTATTTGGGATGATGAAATAGTTGTTCAATCATGGTATGAAATGAACAATCTCAGTGTGCCCTTGAACCTAGCATCCAAACCGATTCACCACAAGTCTTAAAGAGAATTCCCAATCCCCACAGGCTGGAAACCAGTTCTTTTGAATCACATGAATCCCTTTAGGAACAATTTCACCAAATTAGAGATAATGACCAAAGAATAAATAAATGAAAGATAAAAAATAATTAAACATTGTAGAAGGTCATAACATCCTAAAATGATCCAACCCATTTGAACATAAATAAACAACATCCATAAATAGAAGGATAAAAAAGGCGTAAGAGACAACACTATCCAAAAATAAACTAAAATAAACCATCTTGAGATGTTCCCAAACCCGATCCATGCAACCTACAATTTCTACACACCACCCAAATCACCCCATATTGTCCACAACAATAAATGGGTGGGTCCAACTAAAATATAGGAATCTAAAATATATAATCCTGAGGTAAAAATACCTATAGGTCATATAACCCACTGAAACTATGCAATATGTTTCATGAGAGAATTCATCATTGCTAGTTTGAACATAAATATCAAAAGTAATCTTTTCACATATATCTCATGGGAAACCAAAAAATACCATAACCATCTTTTAAAACATTTAACGTTTTTTCCTAAAACTGAAAATAATGATTTAAAAACATTTCCACTAGACTAATAAATTTCAAAACTAATTTACCATTTACATTTCTAAAAAACTATATATTTTTTTATTTAAAATGGAAACAGTCACTTTAAAAAATTCAACTAGCCAAAACCATCCCTTAATTCAAACAACCATTTTTAAATCCACTTTAAAGAACCCAAAAAATATTATTTAAATTCAAAATGGATTTTCAAAAACATCTTTGAAATTTCAATTTCCAAAATAAACACCCCAACACACGAATGGGTCAAACACAACAAGTAGGCACCATATATCAAAAGTCATTCATCAATATAAATGATAGAAGTTTCTATAACAATGTGAGTAGGGGAAATGATACAAAAAAGGAATACATCAAACTACCCTCAATCAAAACCTAACTAAGAAATCAAATGTGTGATGGGTTCTACCCTGGGATTCCTAATGTGTGAAGCACTTAACCATATAAGAGTATACCAACTCATGAACTAGCTACTAACATGAACTGATGTTTAAACCATAAGTCATCCAAATGGCCCACACAAGTATCATTGCGATAAAAATACCCTCCTATCCTATGTTCCTAGAAATACTGGTGGGAAACTATCGATGTGTGAACTAACTAGAGGAACAAGCTAGATTTCCAACTTAGAACACATTTTTCCATG